>CM070594.1:10246236-10846236 GCA_036346395.1 Hsuehochloa calcarea
ATCTCTTAGCACAGGGGCAAAACATGAGTGCTCTTTACCAATATTTAGGGTTTCCATGATCCAGAACATCTTACAGCGAGAAGTCCCTACTGATTCAGTCATACAGCAAACTATATATGATCAGTTCCGACTTCCGACTAAACTGACAACATCAACTGGGCCAATAGGAAACAGAAACATATTCCTAACAATTGAATAGAACTTCTTTTCTAAGATTTGGCTATCCCTAATATTGCTTTTATCAACACTCTACAGAATATACACCACTGTCATTGTTGGACCTTGTAGGGGCTTTATGTAAATTTCTCATTTTAGGGGAAAGATTATTTAAGGGCTAAGCAATCACAATTCACCAAAAGTTAGTAGCACCTTTACTTGTAGTGAGCCAATGAGGATGGCTTCAGCAGCGGATAAGCAGTGGAAGTGCCAATAACAGTGTCTGTAGTGTGTGCAGCGATTTCGTGGAAAACCTCCGCCGATGTGAGGAGTAAAAACCCACCAGAGACTGCACATTACCTCCTAAATTTTCACTATAATCAATAATGGGTAAAAGAGTCTTCTACAGAACATCTAGAGTGCATTCTGAAACAACCAACATCATCAAGATATAATCTTGGTATCATCATCAACAACCATACACAATTAACAAGAGGTATACTAACCAGCCAACCAGGAGGAAAAACAGTTTCTGTCCACTCCGGTTATCAGTTCATATCGCACAAACCACAGATCCAAACTGCATGAAACTTGGTAGGAATGTGGATCCACGAGTCCCTAACATGCTGTCAAATTTCAGCCAAATCGGACAAAGTTTCACAACTCAAACATGACTTCTACCAGATCTGCTCAGTACTGAATCTGCTGCTACCCGAACTGACAAAACCCCCTCAAATCAGGTGTTCCACTCAGCAATCCTCAATCCAACCGTACAAATCAAAGAGCTACGAGTCAGGAACTCAGAAACCAAATTTGAAGCAGATCCGACCACGTTTTCTACTCCGATCGTCGTCTTGATGAAGGCTGTGCGAGATCACCCGAGATGGGACAGGAGTTTCTCTTCTTCTTTTCTCTCTTGTCTCTTGTTTTGGTTGTGTACAAATGGCCTCCTCTCTCCCTCTGCTACCGTGCAATGACTCAAGGAGATAGCTTAGAGTTTTCTTCCCCTTTTCAAGGAGGAGAACATCTCAGCCATTCATTCTTAGGGTAATCGATGGTTGTCATTTCTTGGAGAAATGTAAATTTGAGATGAGTCTTCATATGGAGGGATAACCTTAAAAAATCCCTCCAGAGCATCATGGAGAGATTAACACCTCATCTCAATCATACCGACCATTTCTTGGCATACCTCGAGAGTTTCTCTCTCGTCACTACTTTGGTCAACATATCCCGCCAATTGTAGATGTCGGTGTGAACCTTCTCAAGTTGCATTAGCTTAGAACTCAACACCTCTCTGATCCAATGGTATCCGAACATCAATATGCTTGACCTTGAGTGGAAACTAAATTTTTACTCAAGTGGATGGCACTTTGATCATCACAAAACAACACATACTTATCTTGATCAAAACCAAGCTCACCAACAAACCTTTTAAACCGTAATAACTCCTTGCTGCCTCTGTCATTTGCGTTGAATTGGCTTGATTGTAGACAATGCCACATATTTACGTAACTTACTTTTCCATGACTTCAGCTCCTGAATATGTAATCAGGTGTACCACGAAGTAGATTTTACGCTATCAACATCTCAGACCATATACTTGCATCCCGTGTATACAGCTAACACGGAGCTCTCTTTTTCCAAAGTAAAGCTTCATCTTTGTCTTTGCCCGGAGATATCTCATTATCCACTTCACGACTTCCCAATGCGGCTTTCGAGAGTTGATATAAATCGCTCCTTTGTACTATTTGCACATGGCGATGTCGGCCTTATACACACCATATCATACATTAAGCTATCTGGCTAATTGAGGCATATGGAACGATACGCATTCCTTCTTCATCTCATGGATGGCAGGACATTTGTTGGTGCTCAATTTGAAATGAGTACGCAAGTGGATAGCTCTGACTTGACTTTGTCCAAGCAAAACTTGTTAAGTACCTTTTCAATGTACTTCTCTTGTAGTGAGTACAACATTTGGAGTTTTTGTCCCTCTCAATTCTCATACCAAGAATTTGCTTTCTTTGCCCCAAGTCCTTCATAGTAAAGAACTTGCTCAACTCTTTCTTGACTTTGCAATCCTAGAGACATTCTTGCCCAACAATCAAGATATCATCAACATAGAGCAACAAGATGATAAAATCATCACTGAGAATCTCTGAAAGAACACACAGTGATGCATGCTACACCTATTGTAGCCTTGCTCCCCATATGATTCAAACTTCATGTACCATTGTCTTGGTGCTTGTTTGGGCCATAAAGACTTTTCTTTAGCTTGCACACATAGTCTTCTTTGCCCTTCTTAACAAACCCTTTAGGTTGCTCCATGTATATCTCTTCCTCCCAAGTCTCCATGAAGGAAGATTTGTCTTCACATCCATTTGCTCAACCTCCAAGTTGTGACTAAATTGCAATGTCGAGAACCACCGAATGGATGTCATCTTAACACCACAGGAGAAAGATCTCATCAAAGTCAATTCCCTTCCTCGGCCAAATCCTTTCACAACTAGCCTCGCATGTATCTTGGATGTGGCGTGTACTCTTCTTGCTTGATTCTATAGACCCACTTATTCTTGATGCCTTCTTGCCCTTTAGCAACTTCACCCAACTCATATGTATTATTCTTATGCAGGAATCCATCTCCTCTTGCATAGCTTTCATCCTCCTTCTTATGCTCATCTTCAATTTGCTTACACCAAGCTGCTCGGGTTCTAAATTATCGAGACAATAACACCACATAATCATCGAGGAATACGCTGAAGATGCGCACACTACGGGGTGGATCGTCTAAGTGGAACTTACGGTATTGGTGGTTGTTGATCATGATCATTAAATTGACATCAAAATCGTCTTTCTTGGGGCATTCTCACCACAGTACCATGCACATCATCTTGTGCATCATCGCACTGCACATCGCCTTCAACTTGTTGTGGAGTGGTGGAGTGCGAGGCTGGGTCTAAATTAACCATGCCTTCTTGTTGAGGAACTTGCACCTTTGCCTTCACAATATCCTCAATTGTGCGGTTTTCAACAAACACAACATCACGACTTGACAACCTTCTTTGCTATAGGATCAAGCGACTTGGCGAACTCATCCAAACCATAGCCAAAGGGTATGCCTTTCAGTCGTGTCTTTGCATCAAGTTTGGACCTTTCATCTTGAGAATATGAACAAATGCCTTGCACCCAAATACTTTCGGTGATCATAGGAGACATCCTTATTGTACCACACCACTGTAGGAACATCTCCTGTAAGGATAACATGGTGAGGATTAACAAGATAAAGCTGCAGATCATCAAAGCCTCCACCCCAATAAGACTTTGCGCCTTGCATGTGACAACAAGCATCGAACTCTCTCACCAATGTCCTGTTCATCTCTCATAGCGCCATTTAGTTGTGGTGTCTTAGGAGGAGTAAATTGATGTCTAATTCCTTGCTCCTTGCAATATACATCAAATGGCCCAATATATTCTCCTCCATTATCGGTCTGAATGCACTTTATCTTCTTCTCAGTTTCTCTCTCAGTGAGGCTTGGAATTCTTGAATGTATTCAACACTTGACTTTTGGACTTCAAGGATAAACCCAAACTTTCCTAGAAGAATCATCAGTGAAAGTGACAAAGTACTTAGCACCACCAATTGACCTTCACAGGCATCTTGCACACATCGGAATGCACCAAATCCAGCAACTCTTGCTTCTTGTGAGGAGGTTGACTTTTGAAAGCAACCCGGTGTTGCTTCCCTACTAGGCAATCTGCCTAGCACTGCTTCAATTGCACACTTGAAATCCCTAACAAGAGATTCTTCTTCACTAGCACTGACCATACCCTTCACTTATGTGCCCAAGCCTCTTGTGCCATAGAACACAAGGATCATCTGTCCTAATGTATTGTAGAAACACAAGAGAGTTTAGCATGGACATGATACAAGAGTGAAACCATTTTACCTCTTGCAAATACCATCTTTGCCCTTGGTGAGCTTATCTTTGTCCATTTTCAAATCTGCTAGAATACTTCTCATTATCAAGCAATCCCTTTGAAATTATGTTGAGTAGTAAATCTTCAACATGTCTCACAGACTTGAGAATTAGTAGTGTACCATTAGTTGTCTCTAAATGCACATCTCCCTTTCCAATGATTTGAAACACGATCATTGTTTCCCATCTTCACAATTCCAAAATCACAACAACATAATTTGTGAAGAGCCTTCTATGAGATGTAGCATGTATGGTAGCACCACTATCGGTATCAAGTCATGTCATCATCACCCACAAGGTTGATGGTGCATCATCGAAACAACAGTGATCCTTTCTTCAGCGGTGGTACCAATCTTGCCATCATCATTTTTACCAATGACTACCATCATGTCCTCAACATTTGAAGTAATCGACCAACATCAACTGTCACTATCACTATCTTGTTTACTGTGCCTTCTTCTTTTCTTCTTGTTCTCCGCTCGAGCTTTGTGAGAACTTTCTAATGTGTCCCTTCTCATGGCGGTGATAGCACTCAACATGAAAATTTTCCTCTTGACTTGCTTCTACTTTGTTTGAATTCTTTGGACCTCGGCTCTTGCTTCTCCCCGTGACTTTCGGTGAACAACACCTCGGGTTGTGAGGAGGAGCTCTCCCTTCGACAAGTTTTCTTGACTCTTCATTTATCACTTTGGTCTTCACAAGGTTCCAAGATAAAGTACCATTTGGAAATTTGAATTGCACAAAGTGACTTTGAGAGTTTCCCAAGTATCGACAAAGAACCAAGTAGTAGCAAAGCCCTAACCTCATCATCAAATGTGATGCCCATGGAAGATAGGTGATTTATAATACCTTGAAATGCATTCACATGATCAATACGAAGTGTCATCTCGGTACCTCAAATGCATCAATTGCTTGATCAAGAACATCTTATTGGTACCTTCCTTCCTAGCATACAATTCTTCAATTTACGCCATAAGGGCGTGCATGTGTCTCATCAACGATATGGTTCAACACATTGTCATCGACCCTTTGTCGAATGAACCCACAAGCTTGACAATGAAGTACCTTCCACTCATCATCGGTTTTGTCATCGGCTTCTCGGTGGCAAATCTGGCTGTAATACTCTTTCACATAGAGCAAGTCCTCCATCTTACCTTTCCAAGCAGTAGTTTGTACCATTCAAAGATATCATCCTGCTGGTATTTACCTCCATCTTTCACTGCAAGACAATCACCAAAGCAAACACAAGCTCTGATACCACTTGTTGGGGCTAAACAATGCAATTACCAAAAGTTCAGCACCTTTACTTGTAGTGAACCAATGAGGATGGCTTCAACCAACAGATAAGCGGTAGAATTAATAATAACAACATGCACAAAGTGACACAGCGATTCACGTGGAAAACCTCCTCAATGTGAGGAGTAAAAACCACAGGGCTTGCCCACCCACTCCCAAATCTTCCACTATAATCAACAATGGGTACAAAGAGTCTTCTCTAGAACATCTAGAGGTACATTACAGAAGCAACAACATCATCAAGATATAATCTTAGTATCATCATCAACAACCATACACAATTAACAAGAGGTATACTAACAGCCAACCAGAGGAAAAACAATTTCTGTCCCCTTCGGTTATCAGTTAATATCTCACAAACCACAGATCCAAACTGAATGAAACTTGGTAGGAATGTGGATACACGAGTCCCTAACATGCTGTCCAAATTTCAGCCAAATCGGACAAAGTTTCACTACTCAAACAGGACTTCTACCAGATCTGCTCAGTACTGAATCTGCTGCTACGAACTGACAAAACCCCCTCAAATCAGGTGTTCCACTCAGCCAATCCTCAATCCAACCGTACAAATGAAAGAGCTACGAGTCAGGAACTCACAAACCAAATTTGAGGCAGATCCGACCACGTTTGCTACTCCGATCGTCGTCTTGATGAAGACTGTGCAGATCACCCCGAGATGGGACAGAGCTTCTCTTCTTCTTTTCTCTCTTGTCTCTTGTTTTTGGTTGTGCAAATGCTTCTCTCTCCCTCTCCTACCTTGCGGCAGCGACTCAAGGATATAGCTAGGGTTTTCTTCCCTCTCCAAGGAGGAGGCATCTCAACCATTCATTCTTAGGGTAATCAATGGTTGTCATTTCTTGGGCTTGTGGTGAGATGGGTCTTCATATGGAGGATAGCCCAACAAAGATTACAAGAGAGAGAGAATTGCTTTTCGGGGCCACTGGGTTGGTGATAGGAAAAGGGATAAAGGCTGACCTTGGCTCCAACCGCGAGTTCCTCCGGTCATCGGGAGTGGTGATCTCCCAAGATTGTTGCTCGGTTGGAGATTTTTTAGGGAAGCGGATCGTGGAGGAGGCGGACGCTTGGTGCTGGCGATTATGGGTGATCGCGTCGCCTTTCCCTCTCCTGGCTTAAAAAGGTGTAGCATATCTCTTCTCCATGAGCTGAGCGAGAGGTTGATCCTTTTTGATTTTCGATTGTTTCTTCACGGTGTTTGAGCTTGATGTGAGAGAATCCATAAGGTCCTTTCACCTATCATTCCTTTACTCGGAGGATTTTGGTGGAGTCGATTGGAGCTCTTGAGGTCGATCGATGCACGAGGAGGAAAAGGCTTTGGTTTGATTCTTGTGTTGTTTAGTGAAAAGAGCACTTGACCTAGTGCTTACGGTGGTCTTGAGTGGCTCAACCTATACCTCGCTTCATTCTTTGGTATATTCAAAGGAAGGAAGCGGCATTGTATCTCGAATACTTAGCCTTTTGTTCGGGTTTGCGGCGATAATTTTTAGGGACGGTGTCTCCTTGTGGCGCCTTGCTTGGTTGCATCTTGGTGGTTTTGAGTACTTGATTCTATGAGTATCCTGTTAATCTTTTGTACATCACTTTGTGCATATATGTGTAGTACTTATTCATATCTGAAATTGGTGCTTGGGAGACATTACAAAGTGGTGTTAGTGGGCTCAGTTTACCTTTCGGTGATGATATTAATCTATCTTTTGAAATTGATAAGATTTCTAGTCAGTTTGAGCTCTAAAGAGGTTTGTCTGCTTCTTTGTCATATTATATCTAGATGTTCTAAGTACTTATGAGGTGCTTAATCGATCACTTGAATTGTTATCTGCCGGTTCCTCTATTGGCGAGAAAGCTTATAGCCAGCTGTGTTTTCTGTGAGTTCATTAATAGTCTCTTGGATTATATTGAAGTAATGATTGATGATTCTTGTTTATAATCTTGATAAAATTGATTAGTGGTTTTGTGATTTTTGATGATACTGTGGCTATTAGAAAGTAATAGTCGAACTTCTTTTGCACGAGATTATTTTGTCGGTTGGTTTTAGAGCTTAAAATCGAACTCTAGTTTTCTTATCCAATTTGTGAAGAATTTAGGCGAAGAATTGTGATGGCGAGACTAAGTCTTATGACTAATATACGAGAACACCTTTACTTTCTAAATTTACGAGTTGATTCTTGATTTCTTTAATATACATGTGGTATATGGTTAGCATTACATTCGATTTAAATGGCTTAGAAGGATCTACATTTGTATATGTTTATTTGGCCATTTAAATCTTGATGGTTTAATGCTTTATTATCTTTTGATTATATTGGAATTAAGTATGAATATTTGCTTAAGCGCAATATTCACATCGATCATCATCGATCCATAAGGTTACGGAAGGCGGGTGGAGGTAATTCAATGTCGACAACGACTTCCAACATGCGAACAACTTGCCTAATGGATGGCCTATGCATATCGTCATCTGGATTATGGATGGCAATTGTGTCAGATTGTCGCATGCCGTCGGTGAATACCTAATGGGCGGGTATAGGCGTCTTTATTTGCTTACGGACATGAAAACATGCACAATTCTTTGCCCATCGGAGTAGCGGGCATGGGCATGGGTAATCTCCACCGTACCCGTTTAGCGATTACGTAATCTACCCACATGTGTAAGGAACTATGTCAATTTGTATTTGTATTTTATTTGTTGAACTTGATTAGTTGTCTTGTCGAACATGATATATGAATTGTCTTTGAACTTTATTAGTTGTTGAATGTGTGATGCACCATTGATGTGTGAATTATGATGAACTTGATGTATGCATTGCTCGCGAGTGCGAGCATGTCAGTGGCGATGGGTACTCAGGCGGTGATGCATTATTCGCGGAGTAGCAGGTATGCCGCGGTGGCGGTATCTTTTCGCCCATCCTCCTTGTGGGTATACCTATACGGGGAAATTAGGTCGCGAATATGAGTATGGGCGAGCACTACTGTATCCACGGCTCGATTACCATCCTATCTGGATGCACCAACAAGCAACCCTACGGTAGCATCGGCTCATTGACATTAGTATTTCCTTCAAGCCTACCATCCAGTAAGCATAAAACATCTCCTTCATTCACTTTAGCGGCGACATAAAGGGAAATACCAATGATTTTGGAATTTCATTTCTCGGTAGTCCTCACAGGGATTATTTGAAAAGCACAACACCAAAGCTATAGACATTTGCCTTGTGAGTTATAGCACCCGAGATATCCACCTTTGGTGTAAGATAACCAATAGTTCCACGGATAGTAGTCGATTGCTCTGTTGAAATCCCGTCCATGAAGCTTCGCCATCCCAAAATCTTCTATTTTGGGCGAGTCAGCATCAAGCTGTATTTTTAGGCTTAATATCACGATTGTATGATGCAACTCCTACATTCCTCGTGCGAGATAGGACAAACCTTTAGCAATGCCAAGCATAATTTGATAACGAAGATTCCAACTTAATACTCTAGAGCTTTACGAAAGAGATGGCGTCCAAAGATCCATTGCCATATACTCGTAGACCGGCAACCTTCTCGTCCCTTGACCTGAATCCCAAAGAAGCACAGTTAGTATGTCGAATCTTCCCAATTATGCACTATACATGCAATTGCTTATCTCTGTGCACTAGGCCTTTGAGCTTCTTCACAGCAACAACATTTGGCCACATATTTGTTCCTTTGAGAACACTTCAACTTCCTTCCCCAAGTTTGTCGGAGAAGTTTCTTGTGGCTTTCTTAAGTTGTGCATACTAGAAAGCAGCAAAATTCCTTCCACTTTAATACGTCTTGCAGCAGATGAGGATCTCTTGTATACCAAAAGAGTACCAACATGATAATAGTAATAGCTATTGGCCCAATAACCAATATAACAACTTTAATATGTTGCCCTTTTTCCTCTGAGAACCTATTAGCATATAAATCTTGTTGTATGGAGGTTATCGGTGAAGTGAAATTAAGCAACATGTTGTACCATATCTTGCACGGAGTTGTAGGAATATGCAGCATAATAGCATTTGTTCAAGCGGTGCTTGACATTCTTCACTAGGTTGTCGGGAAGACCTGCGGGTTGCCTAACAAAATAAGCGAGTCAGTGGAAATGGCATCTTCACAATTTGAGGGATAAGTCTAGTCGACCACTAACAAATTGTCCAAGCTCCCATTCATTTGGATCCATTGATGCGAAACCATCAATACATTTGCTTGTTCCCAGCTTTGCAAACACCAAATGCACCACGGAAAAAGCAGCGACTTTGCGGTGGAAGGGTAGCTCCATAGAGGATGCCAACCACTGGTTGTCGCATTATCCACCCATCTCGATAAGTGACTTGCCCATCATTTAGTCGGGACCAAGCTGCTATATTCTTCGTAGGTAACCATCCAATCCGAAAAGGTTCCAATATAGTCATACCCATCAATGAACATGATGGATCCCTCTTCCTACTTTGGTCAATCATGAGGTACAATTATAAGGAGGCTTGTACAAAGTAAATGAGAAGTTGTCTCGATGACCATGTCAATCAAAACATGATCGAGGAGCAAGGCATCAATTTGGGTGATCAAAGCTACGCCATACGACATTAGAAGAGTCGGTGTTAAGAAGCGCCTGCGGTGGCTCATCCATTTTCATTGAATTCGAGGTCGGGAGAAGCAGATCCAAGCTCCACAATAGTTCACCACTGCATCGAGGTACAAGGATGTATTAAAGAAAGCGGTGATGGGATTGTTTCCCGGCGAGAAGATAGGGCTTTTGCTGCTTATCAAGTTCTTATCTTGTATGCCCAAGTAGTGCCGTACCACAGGAGAAGAACCCCAACTCTTTTTTTGAAATAATTGGCGGGAATGTTGCCACTTCATTAAGTGGAAATCAATTTTCAAATTACGGACTTAGAGATTATAGAGCCTTTGAAAATAACACGGAGTTCTTGATTCGACCCGACCAAAAAAACCGTTAAGAGCTCTCTTTCGATTGTTTCTTGTCGTGCGACCCTATGACTGTGAAGACACCAAGTAAGGACACCCTCGACCTGTTGAAGGTGCCGGTACCCCATCATATAGAGCTAAAGGTACAACAAGGTCAACACAACAATCTCGGCCAAGATGGTACAATGGTACCCCTCCTATAGAGTGAAGGGGTCGGGAAGTAAGCGACGCTACCCTTGTCGTGAGACACGATACCTTAGCCCAGTGAGGGGAGCCGTTCTAGCCCACCTCGTGCAGTTGGCCGGTGAGGCCAGGACTATGCCATATAATGTATATTTTAATGGCTTTACCCAAGAATAAAATATTTAAAAACTACCTCCATCTATCAACACTTTATTGACTTTACAATTATTAATGGTAGGCTCAACTATAATATGGAACCTACAGGTCAGTCGATAAGGCGGGCGGTCTTCTTCTTAGAAGGAGATTATGGTGTCAGACCACCTTGAAGGCTTGATGTTGGTCGGAGACTACGCTAGGTTGACCTCCGCTCCACGGCTTTCAAATGGCGTCGCGAGTCGTCGATGAAGATCCTCCAAAGATCATGTCATTGTGTCTTTGAGGTTTTGGTACTCCATCTCCTCGTCGCCATCTTTGTCCTTTTGGAGCTTGCTTCCCTAACTCTTGTATCGAGGAAGGGCCTTTACTGCATAATAATCTTCCAACTTCTTTTGCGGACCGCGGTGGTGCTTAAATCGTGCCACACTTTTGTTGGTGAAGCGGGCACCACTTCTTATTCTTTTTATACCCGTCGGTCGAATTTTTGCCTTTCCTCGTAGGTATAGTCCCTCTTACCTTTGGTAAGCTTTTCTGGGACCACTAAGACCTTCTTACCATCCATCTTGCGATGCTTCTTCTTCTTGAGAACTTTCTTATGCTTCTTTTACGGCTTTTTAAGCCCAGTTGAGAAGTTTTGCTTTTCTATCTATAGCTTCGCTCCATTCGACCGCTTCACTAGCGACCGCAAATTTACCCGCCATATCGAATAGTTCGGTGGTTGTTCGTGGAGGATTCATAGCTATATCCTTCGTAAACCTCCGGTTCCTCAATAATGCCTTGAAAGCCTAAATTACAGAAGACTCTGCAATCTCGTGTATGGAATTATGAACCTAGCTAAACCTCTTGATGTACTGGCGAAGAGTTTCTTTTGGGTTCTGCCGGATCAGATGTAGATCATCTTCCTTTTAAGGCGATCGTATGTACCTGCAAATTCACAATTAAGAGATGCGGCTGTTCCCAAGTGTAGATTGATCCGACCGGCTGGTTAAGCAACCATGACTGGGCAGATCCTTCTAACACCGTAGATAGGTAGTTGGTCATCACGTTTTCGTCACCACCGGCCGCTCTGATAGCGGTGGTATAAATCCGGAGAAATTCTAACGGGTTCTGAGACTCATTGAACTTGTCCATGTTGGCCGGTCGAAACCGGTTGGGCCAACACCTGACTGGAGCCTGCTGAGCAAGCTCGGCGACTGTGGTGATTCATGATGCCTTCTTTGAGAAGGTCGGATTGTGATTGGTGGGAGCCGGTTCCTTTGATTAGAAGCGGGGCTCCGGCGTTGGGCAATTTGATCGCGAGCATTATGGCGCCCTTGATCACCTGCCCGGTTCAAACGATGTCGAAGATTGTTAGGACCAAGCGAATAACCCTCTCGACGAGAAGAATGTGTATTTGTTCGGAACAATCTCCTTCCCTCGTGACTCATTGGTCGGAATCGTCAAGGAGGCTGTGGTATCGATTGATTCTCAACATACGCATGTTGCCCTCTGCTGAGGGAAGAACACTGGGACAAAGTCATGGTTTGACAAACACAAGAGTGTGAGATTCAATACTTCAGTTCATACCACAGAAGGTATTTTGGATTATGTGTATTCTGATTTATGGGGACCATCTTGCAAGACATCGCTAGGAGGTACTAATTATATGTTAACAATTATTGATGATTACTCTAAAAGAGTGTGGCCTTATTTCTTAAAGCATAAGTCAGAAGCATTTTCAGCATTTAAAGAGTGGAAGACTATGGTTGAAAAACAAACAGAAAAGAAGGTAAAGAAACTTCGCACTGATAATGGGATGGAATTCCGTTCTAATGAATTCAAATCATATTGCAAGACTGAAGGTATTGTTAGGCACTACATCGTTCCTTGTACTCCTCAACAAAACGGTGTAGCTGAACGTATGAATAGGACTATTATTTCCAAGGCCCGTTGCATGTTGTCTAATGCAGGTTTGCATAGGCGTTTTTGGGCTGAAGTCGCTTCCATTGCTTGCTATTTTATTAATCGATCACCTTCTATTGCAATTGAAAAGAAGACTCCAATTGAGGTATGGTCTGGTTCCCTAGCAAATTATTGAGTTGAAAGTTTTTGGTTGTATTGCTTATGCTCATGTTGATAATGGAAAATTAGAGCCTAGAGCTATTAAGTGCATCTTTAATGGTTATAAATCTGGTGTCAAAGGATATAAGTTGTGGAATCCTAAAACAGATAAGGTTGTGATTAGCAGAAATGTTATCTTTAATGAATATGCTATGCTTCATGATAAGCGCCTACTAATATTCTGTTGAGTAAAGCGAAATTCAAGTGTTTAGGTGAATCATCTTATTGGTTCAGATAACACATCAGATAAGGAAAATATTGTTGTTCATGATGCACCTATTGTTGAGAATCCTCATATTTGTGGCGATCACCACAGTGATCTATTGCGGTTGTGAGACATAGGAGGGAGATTAATCCACCCAAGAGGTTGATTGAAGAAGCTAATATTGTTGCTTATGCTTTGAGTGTGGCAAAAGAAATTGAAGGTAATCTGAGAACCTTCATCATACTCTAAGGCTATTGATTCTCTTGATTGTAATAAGTGGATAAGCTGCTATGCATAATGAGATGGAGTCACTTGAAAGAATGGCAATTGGGAACTAGTGACATTGCCAAAGAGAATAAGCATGTTCATTGCAAGTGGGTTTTCAAAAGAAAGAAGGTATTTCTCCCTCTTGAATCGACAAGGTACAAAGCAAGGTTGGTTGCTAAAAGCTATAGCCAGATTCCATGTATTGACTTTAATGATGTCTTTTCCCCAGTTATGAAGCATAGTTCTATTCACACTTTACTCAGTATTGTTGATATGCATGATTATGAACTTGAGCAATTAGATGTTAAAACTGCATTCTTACATAGGGAGTTGGAAGAAGACATTTATTTGGACCAACCTGAGGGTTTTGTTATTCCTGGAAAAGAACACCTTGTTTGTAAATTAAAGGAATCTCTTTATGGTTTGAAACAATCTCCTAGGCAATGGTATAAGAGATTTAACTCTTTTATGCTTTCTCATAATTTTAAGCGATCTGATTATGATAGCTGTGTTTATTTAAAGACTGTCAATGGTTCAACTATTTATTTGCTTCTTTATGTTGATGATATGTTGATTGCTGCAAAAGATAAGTTGGAAATAGCAAAACTTAAAGCACAGTTGAGTAATGAATTTGAGATGAAAGACTTAGGCGCAGCAAAGAAAATTATTGGCATGGAGACTATTAGAGAGAGAAAATCTGGCAAGTTATACCTTAGTCAGCAAGGTTATATTGAGAATGTCCTTCGTCGTTTTAATATGCATGATGCAAAACTAGTGAGTACTCCATTAGCTTCACATTTCATATTATCTTGACTTATGTCTGAGTCAGATTATGATATTGAGTACATATCTAGAGTTCCATATTCCAATGCGTTGGTTCTCTTATGTATGTCATGGTTTGTTCTCGTCTGATTTATCTCATGCATTGAGTGTGGTTAGTAGATACATGGCTAATCACGGAAAGAGTATTGGAAAGTAGTCCAATGGATTTTCAGATATTTGCGTGGCACTTCTAATGCTCGTTTGCAGTTTGGGAATTCTAGAGATGACCTTGTTGGTTATGTTGACTCTGATTATGCTGGTGATTTGGACAAAAGGAGGTCTCTCACAGGTTATATTTTCACCATTGGTGGTTATGCTGTTAGTTGGAAAGCTAGTTTGCAAGCTCTTTGTTGTATTATCTACTTGCCTTGTGAATATATGGCTATTTACGAAGCTTGTAAATAAACCATTTGGTTGAGAGGTTTGTACACTCAGCTTTGTGGAGATAATTCTTGCACTACTATATTCTGTGATAGTCATAGTGCTATTTGCTTTACAAATGATCAGATGTTCCATGAGAGAATAAAACACATTGATGTGAGATATTACTTTATCTGAGGTGTTATTGCTCAAGGTGATGTCAAGGTGTGCAAGATAAGTACTCATGATAATCCGGTGATATGATGACAAAGCTAGTTCCCTGCTACTAAGTTTGAGCTTTGCCCAAGCTTAGTTGGTATTCTGATTTAGTCCTAGAGACTATTTGGCATACGGTGATTTTCATCTTATTGTGGAGATATTACGGTGATTGAAGATTCTTCATTATGCTACAAGGAAATTCGTCTCAAGGTGGAGATTGTTGAAATTGTGATCCGAATTGCTTAATGCTGGAAGAGTTGAATCGGTCTCCATATTAGCGGATAAGTATCCGACTTGGACTCTCGTCCTTTACCTCTTGTATGCCTCACGTGAAGAGCGTCGCTTCATTGTAATCTGCATGCGATTTTGTAAGCACTCCACATATAGTGATCATCGCGGTTGGCGCCCATGATTTTTCTCATAAGAGTTTTCTCGTAAAATTCGTGTCTCGCTTTTTGTCTTTTTTTATAACTCTTACGCCCCAATAGAAATTTGTGTCATTCCTTTCTCTCCAGTGATCTTGTGACATGGAGAGAGATGCTTTGGTTGAGCTTATCATCTGTGTGTGTGTGGGGTGGGGGTGGGGGCGAGGCGAAAATCTCTGCTCAAGAGGTCGCACATGCATTCCAGGTTGAGAGGGCTTGCGGCAGTAACTTCTCGGTGCACCCCTACTTGCCAGAGAATTTTCTAGTCGTCTTCAACAGCCATTGAAGCAAAAGATCGCATGCTCCTTGCTGGCTCCATCAGGACACCCAGGTTCATCCTTCTGGTTCACCAATGGTCGCGGTTAGCCCAGGCCATCAGCCAGCCTCTCCGCTTCTGATTGAAGATAAGTTAGAGGGCTGCCTTTGCATGCTTGGAGCTTGGCTGCGGTGTCGGCCATTCTCTCCCCTCGTGCTGGGTTGAAGCTTTTGATGAATTGTCAACGTCGCACACAGATCTCTCGGCCTTTCGGTTGGTAGCTTGGTGTTTAAACGCTAACCTGATTCCAAAGAGAAATTTGTGGTCCTTGCCAATCCGGACTTCCTGCCGGATGGTTCCATCTTGGAACATGGCAAGCAAGTCTTCGAAGCCAACTGCCTGCAGCAAGCTATGGGAGGCCTTGAGGTTACAATGTTATAATCCACATTCATGGGGTGAGGACTTCTCTTCGACCGAGCAGCTGCTCCCATTTGCGCCGTCCAGCGACGACTCAGGCTTCGACAGCTTACCCCGACAACTCCGATGGCTCTAGTCCGCGTCGCCACTCTTTTCACACAAAGCCTGGTGTCATCGATGGCTCTGGCCGGCCCGCCGGAGGTCAGGACGAAGACTTTCGAGGAAGAAGGTGCCTCAGGAGTTCCATTGCTCCTTCCTGGAAGCTACCTCCATTGTTAGCAGTAGGCCTCAGGCCGGTCAGGAGTCTGGGTCATCGTTCCGCATCTTGCGCAAAAAATATGAAGTTTTCAGGGCTTGCCTTGCCCATCAGGTGGGTCGCTTCAAGGTCTCTAACCCTACCAACCACTTGCCATTTTTGGTAGCCCAGGGATGGGTTGATGATCTCAATGCAAAAGCAAGGTTCAAATGCTGCTGCCCTACCTTTTAGCCTGGTCAGAGAGCCGCACTGTACCGATGTTGAGCCATCTACTTTGGGCCCTCTGCCCGATGCTGCCGCTCAGGCCGGCATGCTTCAAACTGCAGCCGTTTCTGCTGAGGAGGTACCAAAGATCCTCGTGGCACCTATTGTGCCTATCCAGAGAACCTTGAGCTCATCACCCCACCATCTACGCATCAGAAACGGCCGGGATCCGAACCGGGCTGCATGTCACATGCAAACCCACGAAGTCATTCAAAGCCCACTCAGGCCGAGCGACCTTCGCGGTAGGGCCGATCTATTTGGGACAAGCCCCAATTTCTTGGAGCCCTCTCAAGCCATGCACTCGGAGCCCCCTCAAGACATGCAAACTCCCGGCGGGACTTGCAACGTCTCAGCATCAACTGCGGCAGAAGACAGTCAAGACCAAGGAGGATCGATTAGCCTGGCAAGCATGCACAATTCGGCGACGCTTCGGTCTGTCCCAGACCCCTCTCAGCGGATGCATGAGCCTGACCCAGTCTCCTCCCAGCAGACGCAGCTGCCTGACTCAGCGCCCTTCAACGACGCCGAAGCGTTACATGTCGCCGTCTGTGTGCCAGATCGACTGCCAGAACCACTATCCTTTGGACAGGATTCTTCGCTGGCTACTGCGTCTTCTCACCCCCAGAACCGGCTGCTTCAGATGGTGTGGTCATGAACCCTTCTGCAGCGCTGCTAACCTATTCTCGACGGGCTAAACTTCACCTTGATGCGCCGGTCCTGTCTTCTCCTAGTGTTCAGCGGCCTCCCCGCTCGCCAAGCACCAGTTCCTTTCCCCGTCACAGCCCGCGTTTGGCGGCTAAAGCAAGAAAGGTGATTCCGGAGGGACATCGCACACAGCTCCTGCTAGCCAGGAAGCTAGGGTTTCCCCAGTACCAAACTGTAGCCTTGACCAAGTTCAAGGAGCTCTTTGACACTCAACTTACCAGGGATCACATCATTGAGCTAGCTGCCATCTTCAAAATAGCAGTACCAGTATCTTTGAAGCATGAGTTGCTAGAGCTCCCGATGGCGGAGATGGCCAAGGAGCACCAAATGCCATTGCCACTGTCAACTTGTTAGGGCAGGAGTGCCCTACGTCGCTGGTCATTCATCTTGTTCCCATTGGATCCGATGAGTTGTCCAAACTTAAATTTCCTTAATTGGAATGTGTTAGCTCCGCCCGGCGATCACCCGATCTCACACACACGAAAAATGAAAGAGGCAACTGAATACTGGAAGCAAATTATGTGCTACTTCTCGTCACAGCTTTTCTGGTTTATTTATAGCAGCTAAACAGCCTAATCATGCCGTGGAAGGCGCTAACGGAGAGGAAGTTCCCTGCTGACTTGCTCAAAATGAGAACGGTTCAGCCGGGAGCAAAACAGACGATACAACAAACTGAAAACAGACGCTGAAAAATGACGAAAGAAAGATTAAACGGAAATCCGGCTTTGAGCGGCGCGGGTTCAGGATTACTAACAACACTTCTCCCCTAATCTGGCGCACTCTACCAACCGGAAACTCCAATTCGTGCTCGGAGGTCATGGAATCGACTCGACCGGCGACCGTCGATATATCCGCGAGTGTTCTTGATCCTTGTGTGTCTCACCTTGATCTTTCTGCATTGATGCTATCCCGAATGAAGTGATACGGTATCAATGTGTTTGCTCACATCGTGGAATACGGGTTTCAGCGAGTGAGATCGGCCGACATGTTGTCTATCTTGAGTTCAACGTCGAGCCACTTCTCGGTGAGATCGCCCGGCGGCCTCGCCAACCATATGCCACGACAAGCGGTGAGGTTGCGCGATGTATTACGCCTCGCATGAAGACAACGCCACAACCTTTGCTTTTGAGTTTGCCGGTGATTGGGCTTTGGCGAGGAAGAAGGGCGCTGAAGTGCTTTGCGATCATCAATGTCGCCGACCATATCAACATCTTGAACCCCATCGGTCTGAGACCGCTCCTCCTTCTTCCTTGAGTGCAGACACCCAAAATCTATCGTCCACGCAATATAGCACAAATATGTTTTACCCTTGTGAGATGGTCTTCCTTGGGCGGCGCCATGAACCAGCTCACATAGCCCCGGCATAAGTGATGTCGGAGGCGGTGTGAGCAGATAGCGCAGTGCTCCCACAAGGCTCTGTGTTGAGTGGCATCCGCGGCTTCCCACTCCCTCCTTGCGAGCTTGATCGGCCTCCATGGGAACTTAGCGCGGATTGCACTTATCCATGCGTTGCTCTCCGAAGCTTTTGTGCGTCAGCGACTGGCGAGATGGTGATCCGGTCTTGTCTTTGATGTACCTCGATGCGAGGTAGTAAGATAGAAAACCAAGGTCGATCATCTTGAACAAGGTGCACATCTCAACCTTGAACTTGCGATGTCATCCTCGTCGGGGCGGTGATGATCGGTCATCGGCGTGAACGCGGCGATGAGCCGTGGAGCTCCTTCACGCGGTATACACCGTGTGTTACGATGCGCCGGCTTGAACCGGTGGATCAGCGGTGTCGACGATGTTCCAAGCCGTGGCGCTGTCTCGAGCCGTCTGATTGCCTTCTTCAACAGGCACCTTGTCGGGTGGTCATCCTCGATGTTGGTGGTTTGCACAACATAGACCTCCTCGTCTGCTCTCCGTTGAGGAAGGCGGACTTTACATCCATGTGATGCCGATCCGGCCGCCGTGCGCGACCATGGCTAAGCGGTATGCGCCGATTCCATCCGCGCCCTTTGGGCGAAGACTTCATCGAAGTCGATACACAGCATTGTACATATCCTTTGCGACTAAGCGAGAGCTTTGTGCTTGCGATGTCCCCCTTCTCATTCTTTTCACCTTGAACACCACTTGGCGCCGATCGGACGATGGCACATTGGGAGATCGCGAGCTCCCATGTCTCGTTCTCTTGATGCCTTTGCAACTCCTCGATCATCGCCGCGCCCGGCGATCCTCGCGCTCTACCTCGGCGAAGGTGCTCGGCTCCTCGATCGCGGCGGTGGAGGTCCTCGGTGTCGAGCTCGATCTTGGACACTGTAGCCAACACATTGTCCGCGATGCAGGAACCGGCGTGGCGCTCGTTATGCGTTGTCGAATATCGAGCAGAGGCAAGGCGGGGAGACCAACTCGACTCCCCGTTAGGCGGCTGCGGTGCGCCCGTCGGGTGTGGCGATGGAGTTAGCGGTTCCTCATCGTGAGGCGGTGGAGTCACGAGTTCCACGGCGGTGGTGGTCTGCCGCATCTCGTACTCCGCCGTGAAGATGTCCCCGCCGATGAGTGTATCGTCGCTCGCCGTCACGATCGGTCCGCCAGCCACCTCGTCGAACACCCGTCACGCGTGATGTAAGCGTTTGCAGCGAGGATCGTGAACACGATCGCTTTCGATCTGGCCTCGTAGCCAATGAACACCGTCTTCTGCTCACATCCTCAAGCTTACGCATGTGTGGCAGCGAGCTTCATGTGTGCCGCTGTTGCCGAATGCGCATGAATTGAACTACTGGCGTTCGTCCATGCCATGCCTCGAATGGCGTTTTGCCGCGAGACTACGCGTTGGAGAGCGGTTCAAGATGAACACGCGATGGTCACGCCTCCCCGAACTTCGCGGGCATCTCCGCCGCCTTGAGCATGCACGCGCCATTGCCACCAGTTTGGTTCGCCTCTCGGCGACACCATTACTGCATGGTGAATCGGCGCCATGAGATGTCACGTTACACCCTGCGTCTGCTTGATCTTGGCGAACTTCGATGGAGTTGAACTGCGCCACCGCGATCGATCAGTAGCACGGAGTTTCCGCCCGATTTCCACCTCGGCCTTCGCCTTAAATTGCACGATTGCGGCGGTGCGCCGGCTCTTGAGGCTAGCGAGTCGACCACATGTACCTGCTCATGTCATCGACCAAGACAAGAAAGTATGTCTTGCCGCCGTGGGTTGCCGGGGAGATGGGGCCGCACAAGTCGTCGTGAACAAGATCGATCCGTTCAGTGGCGCGGAACCTCGCCTCCCGAGAGCGGTCGCGTCGCTGCTGCCCGCGAGACACGCGTCGCATACTTGCTACGGGTGGTCGATCGATGGCGGCCGCGTACCATGCTTCTTCGTGCGGTTTGCGGAGCCGTCAAAGCGAGGTGGCGAGCAGGGCATGCGGCGCCACACCTCGTCGTCTTGGTGCGCGGCGAGCGGTCGGTCGTGCCGGCTCTAGCTTCAATATGAACAAGCGATTAGGCCCTCGATTTACCTTCCATGGCGACTTCTGTCTCAATCACGGATATGCGTTACTCAGTCCTCGATCAACACTTTACTGTTTTCATCTAGGTGGCGAGGCGATGATGTCGGGGCGAGTTGAGGATAAGTAGACACGATAAGTCGCGCGGTGTTGTCCATTCTTACGTGAACAACAACATGCGGCGCCCTTGCCGTGGCGATGGAGCCATCTCCGAATCTCCGTTCCGGTGATGCGGTATCGGCTCGGCGAAGATGTCACGGCGCCACATCATATGATTCTTGGCACCCATGTCAAGATACCATGCTTCATCATGATGGTCGCTTCTCGTTCCCGAAGTAGACCGGTAGCCGGCTCGTCGAGGAAACGCGGTTCATGTCATTGGGCGAACTTAGCCATCACGATCGCGTGCGCGAAGCGAGCGAGCTCGTCATCGTCGGCCTTCGTGAGTGCGCCTCGTCACCCGCCTAGGTTGCCCGACACTCACGTGCCCGATGCGGACTTTGCGCGGATTTGGCACTTATCTTGTGACTTGTCCTCTGCGGTGCCTTCAAGTCACGGCCACCGGTGTCGCCTTTCACGCCCGCGGAAAGGCTTGCCCCGCCGCGTGCACCATTGCTGCCAGCAGCTTGCGCGCTTTGGAGGCCTTTGGAGCTCTCCTCAGAGAGATAGAGCTTGTCTCGCCGGTGCTTGAGCCCTTGTCGCGCCACTTATCCGATCGTTCCTCTGCGGCCTTGAGTGTCGGTCCCGTCCTCAAGCGTGAGCTCCTCGAGGTCAAGGGCGTCTCGATTGAGCCTTGGGTGAAGCGATCTGGAATGACACACAAGTACCACCACCACCTCCTCCTGTCTTGATCACCGAGATGGCTCAAATTGCTAACAAGGCGGTGAGTCTCACCGAGATCGTCGACGGTCTCGTCTTCTCGGAAAGTGAGTTCTTCAAACTCGTGGCGGATTCTGCGGCCTCGCCTGCTTGTGGCTGATTTCCAACCTTCTTGGCTTTCAGTGCGTCCCAGGCTTCCTTCGCACTGTTCTTGTTTGCCAATGTCGACCAGAGCTCCGTTGGCATGGCTCGAAGGATCGCCTCCATGGCCATCTGTAGGATCAAGGATAGCAGACTAGAGGGGGTGAATAGGAGGTTTTTAAAGTTTTTAACAAATTAACAATTTATCCAATTCAATGACTTAGTCTAAACAAGTTATGCTCCTAGCTAGGCAATTTAATTTCAATAAGCAAGCTAGAAATATAAGTGCGGAATTGTAAAGACAAGAAATAACCACAAGACACAATGATGTTTTTCCGTGGTATCGAAGACTTGCGGTCTTCACTAGTCCACGTTGAGGAAGCTTGACCACTCAAGCGGCTCCACAATTAAGCCTTCCCTCGATCACTTGGGTTGTTCTTCCTCAGCTCAGGAGATGGTGAACACCAACCACTCACAATCTTGCTCGGGTCTTCTCACAAGCTTCACTTGAGAAGATCACCGTGCTTCACCGCCAAGCCGTCTAGGAGTGCGGCAACACTCCAAGAGAATAGATCAACGATCCTCGCTTGACTTTACTCAAGTGCTAATGAATCAACTAAAGATGAATGCACTTGATCTCCCTTTCAATGAATGCAAGAGTAAATTGGGAGTAGAATTGAATGCACAATGCTCACAAGGGTTGAGATATCTTCAATGCCTTTGTGTAACTTGTCCCTTGTGCGATTGGGGAGGTATTTATAGCCTCCACCAAACAATTCTAGCCGTTGGGAAGAAGTTCCGAAATTTAAGCTATATCGGAACAACCGCGTGTTAGCATCGGTACAACCGCGCTACGCTCAATGCCGCGATAGCGGCTATGTTACGCATTAAATGCTGCGATATAGCCGTTGGATTTAGTTGCGGTTCATCGCGAGCAAACACCGGATCGTCCGATTTGAGGTTTCTAAACCGAGATTTTGCATACGATGCGGAATTTTACAACCGCCAAATACATTTGGAACAACCGTATTGCGGTTCATCCGATTATCGTCTTGATGCGACCGATTCTCAAGCGAGGTTTTCAAAGGAGATTACACTCGTCTTTGTTATTTTGCAACATTGTAATATCATCGGAACAAGCAGGGATGCGGTTCATCCGATTATCTGTGATCTGATACGGCCGATTCTCAAGCGGTTTTCAAAGGAGATTACACTCGTCTTGTTATTTTGCAACATTTGAAATATCATCGGAACAACGCGATTGAATTACAACCATTGCTAAGCCTTGGTTCATCCGATTCGAATTAAAGCGAATTCATTCTAACATAAATTCAAGTCCAATTTTAAATGCATGCATGATCCTAAGTTGATCCATATGGCACAAGAATAAGCTATCAAGCTACTAGTCGTGATCCCCCTTAATAGTCGGCATTTATCCTATAATCCGGTCTACCAACCAATTCTCCTTAGGCCGGTAAAATAGAAAAGGATCCTAGACTATTTGTACCTTGACTTTAAGCCTTGTTGATCTTCACATTTTCCTTTAGCATGCATCCTTGCTTCATCATGTTCATCAAATGGAATTAACCTTGCACATTCTTAGTAAACTTGTTAATCCCATATTCACATATTATCATTAATTACCAAAACCATTTTTAGGGGCCTAGATGCTTTCAATCTCCCCTTTTTGGTAATTGATGACAACTACTAATATGTGAGAAAAGTTGTTTTGAATATACTAAGAGTGTATATTCTTTTGAAGTCTTTTGTGAGTAAAATAATCTTTGCAATGAGCATAAGTAAATTGAGAATTATTTTTCTTGTCAAATCCAATTAAAAGACTCCCTAAACAAATGCATATGGATAGTAAATAATTTGCAAGCATATGTAAAGAATTGAAAGTTTTAGCGGAGTTTCTTTTGCATTTATGAACTTGAGGAAGCAATACATTATAAGATATGTCAAATAATTCAGATTGCATTGCATAAAAGATAATAAGACATAATCACATTCCACAAGTTCAACAAAGTTACCAACTATTACAGGCACAAAATAGATCAACAATTAACAGTTTACAAAACACATATAAATCACATAAGCCCATAGCTCCCCTAAAACTAAGTCTTCACATCTTCACAATTTCTCCCCTTTGGCATCAAAGTACCAAAAGCATCAAGCAGGGGTCACGAGAGGAAAAAGCGGGTCTGGTGAGGCGGAGGCGGGAGAAGCGGCGGAGGCGGTGGCCAGTGCGAGATCCGGAGAAGGCGACACGGAGGCGCGGGATCTGAGATCTTGAGAGGGTGGTAGGAGTTGGAGGCTGGAGCTGAGGCTTCGATGGAGTGCGGTGAGGGAGGTGAGGTAGGTCTGGTGTCCTAGAAGAAGGACCCTTGGGCGTGAGGAGGTCGGCGAACATATATGTTGAGGGTCTTGAGAAAATGTTCTAAGTCATTTAGGCCCTCGGACAAAGGCGATGTCTGTTATGAGTCTCATCAAAGAAGTCATTTTGGATAGTTTGCCATCTTAGAAAGCCTATGAGTCTCATCACGAAAGGCAACTTGTTGACCTTCATTGCACGCAAAGTCTTGATAATAGGCTGCGATTTTGAAGTACTTGCGCTAGAGCACTTGCATCGGGCATAGCGGCGGGAGGAGCATCAACCTCGGCGGGGGCATCCTCGGAGACTTGTTGAGGAGGAATGGCATCTCGTGGTTTATATGGCTTGTGAGTAGATCCCAAACCACCACGGTACTCGATCTTTCTAACAATCAATGCCATGATGTAAGGAGCATAATAAATCCTTTTAACTCTGTCATTCTTGGAGGAGGCTATGCCTTGAAGAATAACATCCACTACATCAAATTTAACTCCCTCCACAATATGATCTATCATGTTCCAAACATGCCCCGTCTTGCATCGAAATTCCCACTCTTAGGGTAGAAAGTATGATTAATTATCACTGTTAATCATGCTCATACAGCTTCAATCGATGGTGTCCCTAACTTGCATTTGGTGAAGAGTCATAATGCAGCAGCGAGAACAAGTAGATTTGAACTCTCAAGATTTTGTCCCAAAGTTGGTGAATTCTCAACACTCTCATAAATTCCTCTTTGGTGCTTTCCACATTTACGACACGATCGACCATCTAAAAGTCTTCAAGTCATGGGACATATGCGGTGTGGCATAAAGCGTCGAATGATCTTGTCATCATAATTACATTTTATGCCCACAAGATCATGAAGACCCACATTGTAGAAAAGCTGATAGACTCCACTGTATTTGTCCAAAGTATTAATATTTGACCAATTAATCCATTTATGATCGGCAAACTTCTTGTGCCTACTATATATTTGCTCATACACTTGCTCTTGAAAGATTGTGTGGAATTTTGGATTTAATGTGTCATTCTTGAAAGATATTGATTGACATGGCGCTTGATGGCATAGTCATCTGGCGGAGAAGATGTAGGTCGATAGGAGTCCCCGGAGGATCAATCAAATCATCATCTTCTGCTGTCCTTGGAGGAACTTCCTCTTCTTCTTCTTCGGATTCAGTTTCCTCAATTGATCTACTTTCTGAGCTATTTTACGATTGGTTTACGGTGGTCTCTTTCCCTTTCCTTTTCCACTGAAGTGGAGGTTGAGGTGCGAAGACCCTTGTCTTGACGATCCACGAGACTTCTTGGATGTTCCTCGCATTCTAGGCATCTATCTGAGAGATTGGAGTGATTAAGATGTCAAGGAACAGATTTGAATTGAATTGAATTGAAAGAAATGACAATTTACGGTTCTGTCGAGATAATCGGATCATCCGCCGTTATGTGGCGGAGCGTCCAGCTGCTGATCGTTCGCCCTCAAACGCAGGACGTCCGATTGTCTGACCGAAAACTAGGGTTGAAGAAATTCGAGATTTTGATGGAATCTAAGAGAGTGAGTGCTAGGCCTGGATGCGCAAGGTCATAGGACACCGGTGAAGCACTTTTGCCCAATTAGATTTCTAGATATCAATCGCATTATCAAAAACCCTAGAAAGCGCCCGAGTGCTCCAAATGCGGTAAAACTTCGAATCAAGAGATGTTTTACCTTGAGATTTGAGGAAGGAGAGCTTTGGAAATGCAAGGACTTGGAGATCACAGAGAATCACTCGATTTGAAAGAGGGTTTTGAGCGCTCGGTGGAGAGAGAACCGAGCGGATGAGAAGAAAAAGAAAGCAGACGAGCATTTGGGTGATAAGGTCAAAAGGAAAGCGGACGTTCCGCTATTATAACGCGGATGATCCGCCTGCAGACGTCTGGTTCGCATAACTCGGATGTCTGGATTGTCACAGGATTTTGATAAAGCTCTGGATTTCTTTGGAATTTTGAATAATTGCAAATGATCCTTAGATTTACACTCAATAAAACATCATTTAGGGATCATTATGCATATAATATACTGAAGATTATAAATAAACATAGTTTTTATAATTATAGTGAATTTAATATAAGATTTGAGAAATTCTTTTACAAAATATTTAAATAACACCAAATAAAAACCTTTGTAATAACAAAAATTTAAACAATGTTTGAATAATCTATGACATTTAATTCATTCCTCAATTTGCAAAAGCGGCCTTCATCTAATGGCTTGGTGAAAATATCCGCTAATTGGTCTTCGGTTCTTATGTGGCTAATTTCAATGTCTCCCTTGATCACATGATCTCTCAAGAAATGGTGGCGAATATCTATATGCTTGGTTCTTGAGTGTTGAACAGGATTATTAGCTATTTTCACAGCACTATCATTGTCACACAAAAGAGGCATTTTATCAGTTTTAATTCCATAATCCATCAATGTTTGCCTCATCCATAGCAATTGAGCACAACAACTTCCGCGAAACATATTAACCGGCGGTGGATAGAGACTCTGAATTTTGTTTCTTGGATGACCATGATACTAAAGATCTTCCTAAAATTGACAACTACAGAGGTGCTTTTTCTATCCACTTTGCATCCCGCATAATCGGTCAGAATATCCAATTAAGTCAAATTTAGCACCTTTTGGGAACCAAAGGCCAATGCTAGAGGAATGCTTTAAATATCTTAGAATTCTTTTATGACCATTAAATGACATTCTTTTGGATTTGCTTGAAGCGAGCACACATACAAACACTAAACATGATATCGGGCCTAGATGCGGTAAGATAAAGCAAACTACCAATCATAGATCTATAAAGCTTTAAATCTACCGATTTACCTCCCTCATTTAAGTCAAGATGACCATTTGTTGCCATGGGAGTCTTGATGGGTTTTCATCCTCCATACCAAACTTCTTGATCAATTCTTTTGCATACTTGGTTTGGCTCACGAAGGTCCCATCTTTGAGTTGCTTGATTTGGAATCCAAGGAAGTAGCTTAATTCTCCAATCATCGACATTTCAAATTCCTAGACATCATATCACCAAACTCTTTGCAAAAATCTTGATTAGTAGACCCAAAAATAATATCATCAACATAAATTTGACATACAAAGAAATCATCATCTATAACTTTAGTAAATAAGGTTGAGTCAATCTTCCCAATTTTGAATCCTTTTGAGACTAGAAAATCTCTAAGTCGTTCATACCATGCTCTAGGAGCTTGTTTAAGGCCATAGGCGCTTTAGAGAGTTTATAGACATTATTTGTATTTTAGGATCTTCAAAGCGGAGGTTGTTCAACAAATACAAGTTCGGAAATTTTACCATTTAAGAAAGCACTTTTAACATCCATTTGAAATAATTTAATATCAAAGCATGATGCAAAAGCAAGTAATATCGAATTGATTCTAATCTAGCTACAGGAGCAAAAGTTTCACCAAAATCCAAACCTTCAACTTGTGAATACCCTTGAGCTACCAATCTTGCTTTGTTTGAACAACCAAACCATTTTCATCTTGCTTGTTCCTAAAGACCCATTTTGTACCAATGACGTTGTGTTCCTTGGGTCGATCCACCAATGTCAAACTTCATTCGGGTAAAGTTGTTGAGTTCTTCATGCATAGCATTCACCCAATCCGGATCTTCAAGTGCTTCTTCTACATGCTTTGGCTCAATACAAGAGACAAAGAGTAATATTCACAAAAGAAGCAACACGAGATCGAGTTTGAACACCCTTACTTACATCACCCAATATTTGGTCTATTGGATGATCCTTAGCAATTGCATTGTGGATTCTTGGTGGTAAGTTAGATGGTTGATCATCTTCCTTATTGTCAAATTGAACTTGGTTTATAGAAGATGTTGGTGGTTCAACTTGTGTGGAGGATGATGAATCATCTTGGGCTTTATGTCACCAATTTGCATATGCTCCATTGCCCTTCTCAAAGCTTCATTGCCTACATCATCCAAATTCTCATGCTCTTCTTGAGAGCCGTTAGTTTCATCAAATTGAACATCATGTTTTTCTTCAACTAAAGCGGAGTTTTGTTGAAGACACGATAACTTTACTATTTGATGAATAACCTAGCAAGAAACCAACATCACATCTACTTTCAAATTTTGATAGCGAACACCCTTCTTTAAAATATAGCATTTACAACCAAAGACACGAAAATAGGAGATGTTCGGTTTCTTCCTACAAAAGCTCATAGGAAGTCTTTTTCAAAAGGCGATGTAAATAAAAACGATTTATGGCATGACAAGCGGTGTTAATTGCTTCCGCCTAAAACTATCGATATTATATTCATCAAGCATTGTCCTAGCCATTTCAATTAATGTCACGATTTTCCTTTCTACAACTCCATTTTGTTAAAGGTGTAGGTTGTGGAAAGTTAGTGCTTTATTCAAGTTCATCACAAAAGTCTTCAACTTTAGTATTTTTGAACTCGGAACCATTATCACTACGGATTTTCTTTATTTTGAAATCAAATTCATTTTGGGCTCTTTTGTAAAGTTTTGAAAATTAGGAGGTTTCACTTTTATCATCTAGGAAGAATACCCATGTATATCTAGAGTAATCATCCACAATAACCAAACAATAGCTATTTCCCCCGATACTCTTATAGGTTGTTGGCCCAAACAAATCCATATGTAAGAGTTCCAATGGTCTAGAAGTTGACATGATACTTTTGGAAGGGTGAGAATTAGCGACTTGTTTACTGACTTGACATGCACTACAAAGTCGGTTTTCTCAAACTTCACATCTTTCAAGCCAACAACTAAATCATGTTTGAAAAGCTTTTTGAGTTGAATCATTCCTACATGAGCTAGCCTTCTATGCCAAAGCCAACCCAAGGAGGTTTTGCCATCAAACAAGTTTTTAAGCATGAATCATTTGAAGTGAAATCTACCAAATAAAGGTTTCCAAATCTAAACCCTTTAAAAATTAAAGAGTTATCATTTTCATTTGAAATTGTAACACCTTCTTTAGAGAAGGAACAAATTAGTCCTAGATCACATATTTGAGCTACGGATAACAAGTTAAAGTTTAGTGATTCTACTAGAGATACATTTGAAATGGAAAGGTCATTTGAGATAGCAATTTTACCCAATCCAATTACCTTTCCTTTGCTATTGTCACCAAATGTGATTTTGTCCATTCCTTTCCCATTCTCGAATGTGGTGAACATTTTCTATCATAGGTCATGTGTTGAGTGCAACCACTATCAAGCACCCAATGTTTTCCACGGTCTTGTAGTTCACCTACAAAACAAGAATCAAGTTCTTTTAGGTACCCAAATTTGTTTGGGTCCTTGGAGATTAGTGACCAAGGTTTTAGGCACCCAAATAGCATTCTTTTAGCGCCTAAAATTGAAGTGCCAATAAAATGAGCAAGTATTTTACCATCCTTAGTCTTTCTAAGCATATAGCATGAATCATATATACCAAAAGATGCAATTTTACCTTTAGGACAATTTTGTTGCACATGTCCTATTTCCAGCACTTATAGCAATACTTACCATTTTCCCTCACATACCTTGTGGGTTTATTTGCCGGCTTCTTACCTTTCTTAGGCACATACCGAGACCTTCCTTGTTGAATGAGCACCTTTGCTCACTCAAAAGCTTGTCTAAGGTGGCCTTACCCTTAAAGCATCTTTCCAAGCTTTTGCTTAGTTTATTGACTTGTTCTTTTAATTCATGGTTCTCAACAATAAGTAAAGGATCACAAGTATTTGCTAAACTAGCAATTGAATCATCACTAGAGCAACATGGCATGGCAAGTAAATCATCACATGAAGTAGAAATGCTAGACATGGATTTTTCATTTAAAGCAATATCTACTTTAGACATCTCATTCATTAAATCACAAGTAATTCCAATATGTGAATGAGATTTTCAATATTTTTTAAGATGAGAGAATCATGAGCTTTCTTTAGCTCCTCAAAAAGTCTTTTAGAGAGATATTCTTTCTTCAAGACTTTAAATTTTGATTTCTCTTTTCCATTAAATTCATTTAATTCATCAAGCATATCCAATAATTCTTCATAAGTTGGTTCATCACTATCAATGGATTTTACCTTATCTCCTTTTGCCATGAGGCATGTAGGAGTGGAGAATAGTGAAGGAGTTTCTTTGATAGTAATGCCAACTAGTCCCTTCTTCTTGGGAGACTCATCCTCATCCAGTCGGGTCGCTTGATTCATCATTTGAATCCACTCTCCAATGTGAGCTTCATTCTTGCCATCCTTGTGAAGCTTCTTGAAAAGCTTCTTCTTGCCATTATATTCTTTCTTCTTGAATGACTTGTCCTTGTCATCCTTCTTTGCGGAACAGCGAGATGAGATGTGCCCTTTTCATCACAATTATAGCATCGAATGTTGCTATAACTCTTCTTGTCACTTGAATATTGTCCCTTCTTGTATTTGTCAAAGTTGTAGCTTCTATTGGGCGTCTCTTCATGAACTTCTTCATTTTTCTTACAAGGAGTGCATACTCCTCATCGGAATCTTCTCCTTCATCCTCATCATCACTTGATTCGCTTTGGCCTTGAAAGCGGTAATTTTCTTCTTTGAGGAGGATGTCTCCACGAGCTCTTCTTTGTCCTTCTTGAACAACTCATTTGTGATGAGATTGCCCAAAAGGCCGTTGGTGTCATCCTTGGCAATTCGGGAGAGTTGATGAAGAGCGTCACCAAGGTTTCATATTTGTCGGGAAGAGCCCTAAGCATCTTGCACAATATCAACATCGGAAAGGTTAGTCCCAAGGCCTTTGAGCTCATTCACAATGTTGTTGAGTCTTGAATACATCTCATTGATGTTTTCATGAGGCAACATTATGAATGTCTCATATTTAATCGAAGCCTATGCAATTTGGCTTCTTTGACCGTGGATGTACCCTCATGGATTTCGAGAGAGTTGTCCAAATAGCATGGCGGTTTCCAAATTGCTCACTCTATTGAACTCATCCGCGTTCAAAGCGCCAAAAGAGCATTCATAGCTTGGGCATCTAAATGAGAGTTACTGCGTGTCTTGATCAGTGGGTTCAAGTGGATTAAGAGGCATAGTGTAACCATCATTTACGATTTTCCAAATGCTTGGACTCATGGCCTTTAAAAGATTGACATTCTAATTTTCAATAAGCATAATTTGTGCCATCAAAGAGTGGAGCCCTTCCTAAAGCCATTCCCTCACTAGCCATCCTTGCTCTCCTAGGCGGTTAAGTCCAACAACGGAGAGACCAAGCTCGATACCACTTGTAGGATCAAGGATAACCGACTAGAGGGGGTGAATAGGAGGTTTTAAAGTTTTAACAAATTAACAATTTATCCAATTCAATGACTTAGTCTAAACAAGTTATGCTCCTAGCTAGGCAATTTAATTTCAATAAGCAAGCTAGAAATATAAGTGCGGAATTGTAAAGACAAGAAATAACCACAAGACACAATGATGTTTTTCCGTGGTATCGAAGACTTGCGGTCTTCACTAGTCCACGTTGAGGAAGCTTGACCACTCAAGCGGCTCCACAATTAAGCCTTCCCTCGATCACTTGGGTTGTTCTTCCTCGCTCAGGAGATGGTGAACACCAACCACTCACAATCTTGCTCGGGTCTTCTCACAAGCTTCACTTGAGAAGATCACCGTGCTTCACCGTAAGCCGTCTAGGAGTGCGGCAACACTCCAAGAGAATAGATCAACGATCCTCGCGACTTTACTCAAGTGCTAATGAATCAACTAAAGATGAATGCACTTGATCTCCCTTTCAATGAATGCAAGAGTAAATTGGGAGTAGAATTGAATGCACAATGCTCACAAGGGTTGAGATATCTTCAATGCCTTTGTGTAACTTGTCCCTTGTGCGGTTGGGGAGGTATTTATAGCCTCCACCAAACAATTCTAGCCGTTGGGAAGAAGTTCCGAAATTTCGGCTATATCGGAACAACGGCGTGTTAGCATCGGTACAACGCGCTACGCTCAATGCGCGATAACGGCTATGTTACGCATTAAATGCACGATATAGCCGTTGGATTTAGTTGCGGTTCATCGCGAGCAAACACCGGATCGTCCGATTTGGGGTTTCTAAACGAGATTTTGCATACATTGCGGAATTTTACAACCGCCAAATACATTTGGAACAACCGTATTGCGGTTCATCCGATTATCGTCTTGATCTGGCCGATTCTCAAGCGAGGTTTTCAAAGGAGATTACACTCGTCTTGTTATTTTGCAACATTGTAATATCATCGGAACAAGCGGGATGCGGTTCATCCGATTATCTGCGGCGATCACGACCGATTCTCAAAGCGGTTTTCAAAGGAGATTACACTCGTCTTGTTATTTTGCAACGCTGAAATATCATCGGAACAACGCGATTGGTACAACCATTTGCTAAGCCTTGGTTCATCCGATTCGAATTAAAGCACTGAATTCATTCTAACATAAATTCAAGTCCAATTTTAAATGCATGCATGATCCTAAGTTGATCCATATGGCACAAGAATAAGCTATCAAGCTACTAGTCGTGATCCCCCTTAATAGTGCGGCATTTATCCTATAATCCGGTCTACCAACCAATTCTCCTTAGGCCAGGTAAAATAGAAAAGGATCCTAGACTATTTGTACCTTGACTTTAAGCCTTGTTGATCTTCACATTTTCCTTTAGCATGCATCCTTGCTTCATCATGTTCATCAAATGGAATTAACCTTGCACATTCTTAGTAAACTTGTTAATCCCATATTCACATATTATCATTAATTACCAAAACCATTTTAGGGGCCTAGATGCTTTCACCATCATGTCCTCTTGTCTTGGGAACACCACCAAGGGGCCATTTGCGTCCCAAAGGCCACGCGCCTTGGCATGACCTTCATCATCGGATACCGATCGGCATAGTTAAATGCGCGTCAGGTCGGTACTTTGCCCCCCCGACCTCCCTCACAACCCATTTGGGCGGCGATGTCCCGTCCGTGGTATTGTCGGCACCAAGCCTTGCACGTCGACAACTTGCTCCAGTTGTCAGACCACCAGCGCCACTTTCTGTGCGCTTCGGTGACGAGCGGCGTTGAGTTGGGCGTCGTGATGGAGAGATGGCGAGCAGCGACATCACGGGCACTTTCGAGCACAAGGCTCGATACCAAATGTTAGCTCGCGGCGATCACCCGATCTCACGCGCACGAAAAATGAAAGAGGCGGCGAATCACGGAAGCAAATTACATGCTACTTCTCGTCCTGACTTTTACGGTTTATTTATAGCGACTAAACGACCTAATCATCTTTGTGGAAGCGCTAACGGAGAGAAGTTCGGTGACTTGCTCAAAATGAGCAGTTCGTGGAGAAAAGCAGACGATACAACAAGCGAAAGCGAGGCTGAAAAATGGCGGAAGAAAGATTAAGCGAAATCCGGCTTTGAGCGTGCGAGTTGAGATTACCAACAACAGAATGTTTGGGGCCTTAACGACAAGGCAAAAGATCGGTGGTCGAGACACGGTGATCACTTCCGTCTGCGGTAGTTGTTTGTTTTCAAGAGACTAAACTCGATGTAATCGGTACCACCCTAGTAATGGAAAACCTCGGCCCGCATTTGGTGGGCTCATTATTATCGGCTACTCAAGCGGGGGTCATCCTTTTAGCATGGATTTCCACAAAGGTCGTTGTCACGCTATTAACACAGAACAAATCCCATTCTTGCCAAAGTCGATGCTCGGTGGTGCTTTCACTTGGCTCTCGGTTGTCTCTGACCCCCCAAGCGATGCTCTCAAGGTCGGGTTCCTAATGGTGACAAGAACTATGAATAGTTAACACCATTTGGTGTAGTTTGGAGGATTGAGTTCAAGAGTGGAGGATCACGAGACTTTATGTTGGTGATGGTGAGGCATGGGTGGAAGCTTTGGCATGGGAGTTCATGGCGATGGGAGAAAGAGGAAGAAGGGGTGGGCGACAGGATCAGGAGGTGTATGATACCATGAAAGCGCGACAGGAATCACACACAATGATTCTCATTAAGCACATGTTGCGGTACATATAGTAGTACAAGCAATCAACAAACAAGGAGAGATCTAAGCTGGACAATCTCTAACCAATTCTGAGGAGATAGCTATCCAAATATATCGAATATCTGGTTGGTTAACATATACACAAGATATTCATTCCAACATTCATGTTTTTCACTAAGGTTGGCCATCATGTATAACATGGCCTTTAGTAATCATGGCCAATTTGTTGTGTTAGAGATATCATTAGACCGAGTGGGTGGTCATAAAGACCATGTGGACTAGTCGTAGACTTTATGATGATGCATAATTGACATTAGAGTTGTATTGACATTTGTGGTTGTGAATGTTTCGGTTGTTGGTTTTTTAGTGTGAATAATCGGATCATGTCTTGTATCAGGTGGTCTAATCGGTGATACTCGATGGTCCTTTTCGACTAGACTCGAATCTGCGACTACAAGTACTATAGTTTGAGTAACGAGTAATACAATTGATCTTTGTAGCTACAGTCTTGTAGCTCAGAAATCTTGAGTGTTAGTTTTCGATCTTGTAGATCCGCGTCTTAGAGTGGTAAAGCTTCGAGTAATGTACTTAGTCGTAAGTCGAGGTGTGTATCGATCGAAGAGCGATCGAGTTATGCAGTCGATGGTCAAAGCTACGATTAATCGATCGGTGGTCGATTGACTATAGTCGTGACTTAGTGGTCGATGATCGTAGACTTCATGATCGATAGTCGTGGGCCGTGGTCGGTGGTCGTGACTTCGTGCTTAGTGGTCGATAAACTTATAGTAAGTGGTCGTAGGCCTCGGTAAGTGGTTGTATGCTTACGGTAAGTGGTTGTAGGCTTGAGTGCCTCAATACTTATTTTCTTGAGTATCTTGAGTACTCATGTCTAGTTGGCCGTGATATGATCGGCGTGTACACAATGGTATGACCGGTTTCTGAGTTCTCTTGATTTGTGTTTTGAAAGTTAAAATTTATGGTCATCGTGATCGATTCGTATTTATTGATACATGTGAGTGTGATATGCATGTGAGCGATATTGATCAAGTTAGAGAACTTGTGCGGGAAAGCGTTCTTTGATCTTTGCATATGCAAGTTGAGCATGGAGCAGTCATGGTCGATGACAAGGATGACCGAAACTTGGATGGGAATCCAAGGTTCGGTGGTCGTGGATGTCACAAGGTGGTCGTGCTCACGCTAGGGAACATGGAGATCAAAGGTGAATGCATGATGTGTGGTGAGAAACAACGGGAGGTGCCGTCCTAGAGGCTTCGACGGCGTGAAGAGTTATGAAAGGCATTTAATAACTAGAAGGTTTAGAGATATTACCATGATTTGAGTGGTTTGGTTCCCTTGTTTCCCGAAGAGATAGGATTATGTGTCAGTGTTGATAAGGACACGATTTAAGGCCCTAGCATATAAAAGCCGAAGAGGTTAAGAATGCGTGCCCTCATGGGAGGCATCTAGGGGTTTTTGACGGCTTTCGATGAGAGAGCTTTTGGTGCTTTCTTGCTAGAGTTTGAGGGTGCCGTGAGAGCACTTTGTAGACACATAACACGATTGAGAAATAATAGATTGAGTCATTTCCAAAGAATTTGATCATCATTGGCGGTTTGTGTTTAAGGCATTGTGTTCGACTTGTTCGATTCATCATCTTGATGTGTTCTTTTGTCTTCGACAAGCTCCGTGTTGATTAGTCTTGACTAGTGGTTCCTATTAGTGGTCTTCGACTTGTTCTCGTCTATCGTCTTGATCGCTTTTGTTCGTTGCGGTCGTGAATCTCTCGAGCGGAGGTGTAAGAATCGATAGTCAAACTCTTTCGACTAGGTGGTTGTAACTCTCTCGACAAGGTCGACTTTATCTTCTTCGATTATGTCTTGTGTTGTTCTCCGGTTATCGACAACGGCATCGGTAGCAAAGCGATCATAGCGGTTTGACCACTCTGACGAGGAGACCAACTCAAATGCGTGTACATAGTATAGTATTCGGTTGTCGGTTGAATCTAGAGCGATTCTTCTCGGTAAATTGCAAATGAAGGCACTACAATCATTCACTCCCTTGATTGTCGTGCAGATACTACAAGTGGTATTAGGCGGGTTGCAATGGCTTGAGAGGTATGTGAATCGTCCCCATGCTAGATAGTGCGATTTTACTTTTTGAAAGTATCATATGCAAGCATATATTGAGGCTCAAGGTAGTGATGTTTGGAATACGGTTTCTAGACCATATGAGGTTCTGGTTTCTGTTATTAATCTAAATAAAATAGATGTTAACTTAATGCTCAAGCTCGTAACTTGTTGTTTCAAGGAATTTCTCACAAAGAATTTGATCGTGCAGCTCATATTAATTCTTTCCACTTAATATGGAAAACTCTTTGCGATTATCACGAATGAACTACTGAAATTAAGAAAGTGCATAAAAATCTTTATTAAAAAGAATATTCTGATTTTGCTATGAAACCTGGTGAAGCTATTGATGATCTGTTTGCTCGTTTTGAAAAAATATTGAGTAATTTGCATTGTGTTAATGTTATCCCTACTGATGAAGATAATGCAACTAAAATTTTGAGATCTTTAGGTTCTGAGTGGCTGATGGTTGTCACAACTATCAATCAAATTGTCGATCTAGATACTTTAACTATGGATGATCTTTTCTCTAGATTGAAAACCTATGAGATGGAAGTTTTGCCATTTAACATTGATAAATCTTTATCTTTAGCTTCTTGAACCTGGAAAATTTGAAGTAGAATCTGAACCAAAATAAACTATTTTTAAATCATCTGGTATTACAAAGGATCCATCTACCCAAGTGGGTGTTGTAAAGGCAATAGATAGAACTTCTCATCAAGACAAGTATAAATGCACTCATTGTGGTAGAGAGGGTCATTTGGTTTACTTTTGCTTTCGCAAAGCGAAGAAAGAAAAGAAAAATAGGTTAAGGAAGATTTCTCATACTAGAGTGAAGTTTGCTCAAGCTCCTTATCATCGGTTTGCTCTCTCTAAACAATTTTCTATAGGTTTGGGAGTTTCTCTGTTGGGCCGGTAAGATCGGCGTCTATCACGCGGTCATACCGGCCGACGGTCAGACCGGCAGTGCCCAGAATCTAAAAATTCATTGTCTTTACCTACTGTTGTTTCTGTTTATCGCGTATCTCAGTACTGGTTACCTAAAGCTTTGTTGATTAACCGATACTAAGATCTGAAGCGATTATTCGTGCTTTGTAGGCTTGTCGTAAGTGGAAGGAGAATATAGGGTTCATTGACTTGATGCGCTCGCCACATATTTGGAGACTCTAGATAGTTCTCCTCCTCACTCATGCCACGGTGATAGGATGATTACATTTGTGGACAATGCTCAGGGCGAGTTCTTGCAAAAGGTATTATGCGTGTCAGCGATAAATTCATACTAAAAGCGTTGCTCTTGTCGATAAGTTGAGCTATAATCTACTTTCGGTTTCACGGTGATAGATGTGATCTTTAAAAGTATCCATCTTGCATTTTAGATCATCGGCGATCTAGTATGCGAGAATCACTCGAGTTGTTCGTTTGTTTAAGGTAACTTTTCATATTTATCATCTTACGATCTTAGGTGTCTTGTTTTATCGATTCTAAGCATTTACTTCTTGCACCGTAGACTAGGTTATATTGGTTTTGATCATTTTGCTCGTATCATAATATGGATCTTATTAGAGGATTGCCTAATCTTAAAATTGAAAAGTCAATGGATTTTGTTTGTTCACCCTGTCGTCACAGTAAGATGATATCTGCATCACATGCTCCTCTCACACTTGTTATGACTGATGCATCTGATCGGTTGTTGCACATGGACACTGTAGGACATGCTAGAGATCAGTTGGCTAGAGGTAAATGGTATGTTCTTGTTATTTTTGATGATTACTCAAGATACTCGTAGGTCTTTCTCGTGGCATCTAAAGAGCGAAGTTTTGATCACTTTAGAGAGCTTGCCCTTTGACTTGCCACTTGAACTCTCATGAGCACTTAGAGCAATTAGAAGTGATAATGAAGCTGAATTCAAGAACACATCTTTTGCGTCTTTTTATTCTGAAAACGATTTAGATCAACAATTGTCGTCATCGCGTGTGCCACAACAGAATGGTGTTGTGGAACATAAAAATAGAACTTTGGCTGTGATGGCTAGAACGATGTTAAGTCAACATGCTACTCTTAGGATGTTTGGGGCTGAAGATATTTCTACTGCTTGCTATACTTCTAATAGAGTATTTTTGCGAGCCAAATTGTATAAGACTTCCTATGAACTTCGTTTTGGTCATTCTCCAAAAATTTCTCACTTGAGGGTGTTTGGATGTTGATGTTTCATTCTTAAACATGGAAATCTTGATAAATTTCAATCTAGATCCTCATATGGTATTTTTCTTGGATATGCAGCTCACACTAGAGGCTATCGTGTATTCAACTTAGAAACTAACAAATTGTTGAGACCTGCGAGGTCACTTTGATGAGGCTAGTCATGGCACTAGACCCGATAATGCAGGTATATAGGTAAATGACACACCCGAAGACTTCTTATATGACTCTAATGACAATGAAAGGGTAACTCAGATTCACACTTGACACATGTATCTCTGTGGAGTGGAGTCTATAACTAGTGGCTCTGATCCTACCTCTAATGAGGTAGAAGCCCTTCTTGCTACACCTATGTCACCTCGACACACGAGGCTCCTCTGCATATTCAGCGGCGTCATCCTCTGAACAAATGATTGGTGAGTTAGATGAGAGAGTTCTTGCAATAGGTATCACTCGATGCCTCATATGCTCATGTTGCCTTTGTTTCCTCTTTTGAACCCCAAGATGTAAGTCATGCTTTATCGATGGGTCTTGGATTAATGCCATGCATGAGGATTAGAAAATTTTGGCGTAATAAAGTGCGGACTTTAGTTTCACCTCCTCATGGCCATAATATTATTGGAACAAAATAGATTTTTAAGAATAAACAAAGTGAGGATGGTGTTGTTGTTGAAATAAGACTAGACTTGTGGCTCGAGGATCTACCAAGGTAAAGGTCTTGATTTTGGTGAAACTTTTGCTCTGTTGCTCGATTAGAAGCTATTAGAATTCTTTTAGCTTTTCTTTGCATCTAAGGGTTTCAAGTTGTATCAAATAGATGTTAAGAGTGCTTTTCTTAATGGTTATATTGAGTAAGAAGTGTATGTAAGACAACCACTTGGTTTTGAAAATCCTAAATTTTACGATCATGTCTCTGAATTGTCCAAAGTTTTATATGGTTTAAAACAAGCACCTAAGGCATGGTATGATAGGCTTAAATCATATTTGCTTAAAAATGATTTTCAAATAGGTAAGGTAGATAAAACCTTATTTACTCTCAAGCATGGCAATGATCTTTTACTCATTGATTTATGTGGATGATATCATCTTTAGTGGTTCCTCTCATGCTTTTGTTTCCAAGTTTTGGATACTATGAACACGAATTTGAGATAAGTATGATGGGAGAACTCACTTTCTTCCTAGGCTTTCAGATTAAGCAATCAAAATTGGGTATCTTTATTCATCAAACCAAGTACACCAAGGATCCCATTCATCGCTTTGACATGGGGACAAGTAAACCAGTCTTCAGACCAATGGGATCCACTGCAGTGTTAGACCCTAATGAGGATGGAGAGATTGTTGATCAAAAAGAATACCGAAGCATGATTGTTTCACATCTATATCTCACTGCTTCAAGACCAGATATTCACTTTGTTGTATGTTTGTATGCTCGCTTTCAAGCTACAGAAGCATGGCATCGGGGGAATCATCAACTACATCAACATTATTTATTACAGTTCCACAATCTACGAATGAAAGATATAATCAAATCTTATTATTAAAACTGAAGGAAGGTGAAAAGAGTGAATAGTATGGGTGTGACTACTCCATAGCGTCATCATCAATGATCACCTAAAATAAACAACAAAGCAAGAATGAGTGAAACTCGGCAAGTACCATACATGATAAATCAAGCATAGAGTGGACAAGCCAACTACAGCAGAAATATGAACAATTCTCGGAACACATACATGAATGCATGGAATGAAAGAATGCATTGAAGGAATGGTGCTCATCGACTTATACGATATAGCGAGTGACACACCCGTCGGTGTTCACTTAGCTAATGTAACAAAGTCGGGGATCCCAAATATCGTATGGAGAAGCGTTTCATCACGGTTGTCAACATTGCCCACATTGGCGTGGTGAGACTTACGTGCCCATCTTTGGAATCGATGGGACTTACAATTTCCCTCCGTGGTCAAAATGAAGCGAATCGTGAGCAGGATGAACCTCATGCCATGAACTCTTATCACATAATAATGAATAAATATACATGGAATCTGAACATGAATAGCAAGTATAGCAATATATCCACACGCAATCATCTACATTCATTCACGATAAGACAAAGTACTTGCCTCGCGCTATGACGTGTTAGGAGGCCAACACTCACCGCCTCACCGTCTACACAAATATATAATTGGGATAAGGATAACCAGGTATGACAAAGCTACAAGTGTCCTACCATAACCCTCTATCTATCAACACAACCCACGGTTCCAAGCGACAATTACACTAATCGGCGACTTACGGCTCTCACGGACAGCGATGCGAGAAAAATCATAATTAACTGTCTGGAACTCGAAACGACATGAAACCAATGCCCAATGAAACTTAACGCATAGAACTACGAAACTCTAGTTGACGGGGTTTATCGATTCGGCCAAGACAATTAGTTAACCAGCAGTTGAAAATGTCTGACAGACATCTGTCCAGACCACATAACAGTAGTAAAGAAAATAGCATAACTTTCATTCTACAGATCCAATGGAGGTGATCTTTATCAATCTGGAAAGATTATTAAAAATTCTACAATAACTTAGTTGGGTGGAGGTTCTGAATCCTAAAATAACAAGGATAAAATTGAGGAACAAAGAGACAGTTCCTTCTCGTCAGACAGACAGAACAGTACGCAAAGAAAAATTCATATCCCCAAAACCGTATGGCGGAATCTCATAATCTCGGTGGCTATGGAAAGATAAAAACCAGGGCTACAAACAAAAATACCAGATTCTGCTTCTAAGATGCAGGAAAGGCGCACAACCTCTTTGTGCAGATTGGATCTAACAGCGAGGCAAAGCAGTCCAACTAATCGAATCAATTCTCATCTTTTATGAATCAAACAGCGAGGAGGCCATTGTTACCCTTGTAGAATCTCAAGAACGGCGTGGATCGATCTCGAAGAACTCCCTCTTCTCCTTCTTCCTTCCTCTCCTTCCTTTCTCCTTTTCTTCGCTCTCCTCTTCTCCTCATCTTGGTAGAGCAATACGGAGGGTGCTACTGATGGCGGTGTGCACTATAGCTACAGTAATATTATGGTTTTCCTCCTCCTTTTATCGTGGCGGCCCCTCATGGGCCTCTTGGATAAGTGAGGCCAGTTGTTGAAAAACTCGAAACCCCCTTTGCTTATGTCTATTCTCTCTTTTTGAGCTTTCTTTCTTATAATAAATTGGAGTATTACAATTACATTGTCAAAGGGGGTTAGAGAAATCAATGCTTGTGTTGGGGGGTTCTGTTTGTGATGCTTCTGACCGTTATTCGACTCTTTGTTTGATTCTTTGCTTTTTCTTCTTGCTTTTTTTCTTTGTTGTGTTTATGACTACTTTTGTGTTTTTGTCAAAATTCCTTACTTTGCAGCTTTGAAACTTTCTTTGTTTCTTTTCTTTCGAAATTCAACTCAAGCTTTTGAAGTGTTGTCAATGTATTCATCAAGTGGGAGATTGTTAGACTAGGTGAACTGGTCGTAGACTTTGTGATGATGAATAATTGACATTTGGGTTGTATTGACATTTGTGGTTGTGAAAGTTTCGGTTGTTTGATTTTCAGTATGAATGGTCGGATCATGTCTTGTATCGGGTGGTCTAATCGATGATACTCGATTATCTTTTTCGACTGGACTCAGAGTACTGTAGCTACAAGTATTGTAGCCAGTCTTAGAAATGTCTGATTGAGTATTGTAGCTCAGAAGCGTATCTCACAGTATTGTAGCTCCGAGTACCGAGTGTTAGTTTTCCGAGTAATGTAGATCTGAATACTAAGCGGTAGAGCTCCGAGTAATGTACTTAGTCGTAAGTCAAGGTGTGTATCGAGTGCAAAGGGCAGTCGAAGTTGTCCGGTCAATGGTCGAAGCTATAGTGTCTGGTCGGTGGTCGATTGATTGTAGTCGTAGACTTCGTGGTCAGTAATCGTAGACTTCATGATCGGTAGTCGTGGGCTTCGTGGTCGGTGATCGTAGATTTCATGCTCGGTGGTTGTGCGCATATAGTAAGTGATAAATGCGTAAGGGTGAAAGCGGATCGGATAGTTCCATCGATCCGGACGAAAATGGATTCGGATCGTCTCGGATAATTTTGGATCGGAAGCGAATTCGGATTTTTTGTGGGAAATGGAAAGCGAATACGGTAGGCATACTATCCAAGCGGATACGGATACGGATTATCCGGATAAGACCAAGTCCGGATATCTGGATTTCGGCCCAAAAGAAGAGGATTTCGGCCCAAAAGAGAAAATATAATTTTAATTGATTTCTGAATTTCAGAAAATACAACAAATCAAATAGCCCTTTAGAAAATAGAAAATAGAGTTAAAAAATTCTAGAAAAAAGCACAATGAAATTAATTCCAAGTTAAAGTTGGTTTTTATTTTTGCACATAAATTATTTTTAATTCCTAAAAATAGGAAAAACCTTTTTAAAATCCAAAAAATTCAAGAAATTAATTATTTTTTCCATTTTCACTTTAAATCCAATAAAATCCCAGAAATCTCAATAAATTTTATTTTTGACATTGAAAACTAGGAAATTAAATAATTGACTTTTTTTTATTTTTAACCAAGAAAACTCTTTTAAATCTCAGAAAATCCAATAAAATAATAAATTTATTAATTTTATTTTTGGTAACATACTTTGTGATGTTACAATCATTTGTGTATAGATTAACCATCTAGCCTGATCAATGTTAGTGTAAACTAAGTTTTATGTATGTGATGAACTAAGTGTGAATGTGTGATGACTTGTGACTTTATGAGTTATGACTTATGAGCTAAATATGGTAAACTAAGTATTATGTTTGTGATGAACTAGTTAATGCAACTTGCTAGTGCCAATGTTATGTGTGGTTGCTGAAAATATGAACAATTCATGAATGTTTGCATCAAATAAACTAGTTATATGTTTTCGTTAATTTCTGGCATACAATTTAAGGGGTTTTTATGTTTCAAAAAATATCTGCGACCGTATTCATTTTAATTCAGTATTAAGCTCGTATTCGTATTCGATATTATTCGTATCCGGATCCGGAAAAAATAAAACAAATATGGCATAGCCATTATCCGTCCGTATCCGATCCGTTTTCACCCTAGTTGTAGGCCTCTAGTAAGTGCTTATGCGCTACGGTAAGTTGTCACGAGCTTGAGTGCTTCAATACTTGTTTTCTTCGAGCACCTTAAGTACTCGTGTCTGGTTGGCCAGCGGTACGATCGGCGTGTACACAGCGGTACGACCGGTTTTACAGAGTTGTCTCGATTTGTATTCTAAAAGTTAAAATTTATGGTTGTGCATGATCTGATTCGTGTTTATTGATACATGTAAGTGTGATATGCGTGTGTGGTGATATTGGTCGGTTGAGAACTTGTGCGATAAAACTTTGTTTGATCTTTGCATATGCAGGTTGAGTGTGGAGACGGTCATGATCGATGACGAGGAAGACCAAAACTTGGAGGGGGAAATCCAAGGTTCAGGTGGTCGTGGATATCACGAGGTGATTTTGCTCACACTGGGGCAGATGGAGATCAAAGGTGAATACATGATGCGTGATTGAAGCTACAGGGAGGTGTCATCACGGAGGCTTGATGCATGAAGAGTTATGAAAGGTGTTTCATAACTGGAAGGTTTAGAGATATTACAGTGATTTGAGGGGCTTCGGTTCTCTTGTTTCACGGAAGAGATATGATTATGTATTTGTGTTGATATGGACACGGTTTAAGGCTCTAGCATATAAAGGCCGAAGAGGTTAAGAGTAACATGCGCCGTGGGAGGCTTCTTTGGGAGGTATTTTCAGAGAGAGAGCTTTTGATGCTTTCTTGTTAGGGTTTGAGGGTGCAGTGAGAGCACTTTATAGGACGAGAACACAATTAAGAAATAATAGATCGGATCGTTTCCAAAGAATTTGATCATCATTGGCGGTTTGTATACAGGCATTGTGTTCAACTTGTTCCATTCATTGTCTTTGATTTGTTCTTTCGTCTTCGACAAGCTTTCGTATTGATCGGTCTTTGACTAGTTCATGTTCTAAGTGGTTTTCGACTTGTTCTCGTCCATCGTCTTCGATTTGGCTTTGTTCGTTGCAGTGCGTGAATTTCCCAAGCCGAAGGGTGTAAAAGATCTGATAGTCGAACTCTTTCGACTTGGTGGTCGTAACTCTCTCGACAAGATCGACTCCATCTTCTTCAATTACGTACTGTGCTGTTCTCCTGGTTGACAACAACCTCGACTGGCAGACCTGATCACAACAGTTTCATCCATTACGACGAGAAGACCAACTCAATGCGAGTACATATTATGCAGTTGTCGGTTGAATCCAGAACAGATTTTTCTCGATAAATTACGGAAAAAAACACTACAATCATAGGCCAAGCTCCCTGCACTGGACACAGTTAACATATAGAATGACAAGTCAGTGATTTGATTGATGTGTCCTAAGGTGTACTGTAAATTAATCAGCACTTGAGCGGAGATGTAGAATTGAAAGATGTCTGACTGATTCTGAAAATGCAGCTGTGGACTTGCAGGTTGCTTTCGAGGTATTTTCGTCTGAATATCGGTAGCGGTGGAAGAACTTGCCATGATCGTAGTATCCTAAATGAGCAATGGAGCCCAGCAGGTCAGCACTACAATTTCCAAGGTTATCAATTCCCCCCATTTCCACCCCTGATATGAATCAAGATTACTGAATCGTAATAAAACACAGGAACGAATTTTGACAGTAACTTCTAGAGTAGTACACTGTACATATGGTTCCAACTTACAACTGATAAAACTCGACAGTCTTTGCAACTGTTCTAGCTCAGTGGCCAGGCCTTGTTTCAACCAAAATTCTATTTGCTAAGCATTTTTCCAGTGTCATACGAATCGCCGGTCGTGTCTTTCGTGTTTTTTGTAAGTTAAACAGAGGAGCATGGCAGTGCTGAGCATGCTGCAGCATGGATAAGCCTCAGCTAGTATCAGTCAGGCCCTGTTGCCTCCCCCTCCGGCCTCAGGCATGCGTGCAAAACACAGACAGGGAAACGAGGCAGTTTATTATATTCATGCAGCTGGTCATTTGGAACCTGGAATTGAGAGGTACCTGCCGATCCGTGCTTATTATGGTATATGTTTTTTTTGTAGATGTTATGGTATATGGTTTTGCCCTTCGTTTCATTACAGCAAATCTTCTTTTCCGTATGAATATTGTGGCAACAGGGCGCCTTAATTCAGAACTTTGTATGGGATCACTGAAAAGATGCTTTCATTAGGCGAAGAACAATCATTCTTGATTCTTCAAAACATCAGTTAGCACCAAAGAGTGCAGTAGTCTCATTATCCGACATTGTTTGTCACCTCGGTCAATAATTTCAGGTAGTACTCCTATTGATCTCATCCCCTTTGCCGGACCAAGATCCGGTTGGTCCACTGGCACCAGTGATAAGATGAGTCACATGTGCAGGACGTGCCAAACCAAAGTATACGGAGTTACGGACGGCCACCGCAAGGAGCTGGACCAACAGTACGTGATTACGTATACTACACCATGAGTTATACAAGTCGAGGCTATTTTCACTGTAGCAACTAAACTTGACGCTGTTACTGCACTTCTATTCGGTTGCGTTCTGCATTTTGGTGCCCGGAATCAAGCAGACGGGTGGATGATCCGACCACCAAGTGCAACGCTAGCAGCGGCAAGCCGGCCGCATATAAGTGGAAACGCGCGCACCGTCTATCCGGCAGAGCGGCCTTTCTGCTCGTGTAGCTGAATGGTTGCTGCACCCTGATGCGGAGGGGAGACGTACTGAAAGCTCAGCGCATGGCAGCGCTGCTGAGCGCATTGGCCGCTTGACAGTTTGTGATATGTTATTTTTTTAAGATAATGGAAGAGAAAGATTATCTTGGTCTCTGTATCAAAGATGCACACAGTCTATTTTATTTAAGACTATTAAAGTACCAAAATTGCCAAAGATAGTTAACATCGGCTTGAAGGCTTACAACCAAAAGACGACTGAAAATTAAACTCAATCATTGCTAATTCTGTGCCTAAACCGCCACCTACGAAGGTTTAAGATTTGCTGCGCCACAAACTCCATCCTGGCGCCTCCGGCCATCATAGCCTCCTTATGGGTCAATTTCTGCATATTTGCTCAAGCCCTCAGCCAGTGCCCACTCGAGTAGATAACCTGCAAAGGATTAGTGATAGCTGATTTGTCAAAAACAACCTCCGACACAATCAAATAGCCCAACATTAGGCACTAGCTCCCACAAGGAGTTGTGCTTTTAAATTTTTTGAAAAACCGGTTAACTAATTTTCAAATATGTTTGCTATACTCGCAGGAGGAGTTGTGATTTGCTATGCAAGAGAGTCTTCAGTTCACTGTATCCGCTTGGCCCATTTGCCCTGTAAACCGCCTCTCCCTCTCCGGCGGCAACAACCTGTCCATGGCTGAAACATGTCTCTTTGGAGCAAGCCTAAAAATTGAGATAAGGGAAAGAAGTTCAGGTTGCTGTGTTATGGATGTGATTTTGCTAGAAGTGACTTTGGGATTGTTAGAAAACAACCAATTATTGTGATGTTTTTCTTTTGTTCCTTTCATCACCTGTTCTTTTTACCGGCTGCATAATTGTGCCTGACTGACTAGGCCAGTTTCCAGCTCATTCAAGTTGCTAGGTTGCAGGCTGTATGTGCTGTAAAGGCAAGCGAGTTCTGCAAATCTTGCCTTTGCAGAAAGCATTTTTGGCTTCTACCAAAAGCTTTGAAGCAAACTTTGGTTGTAATGCAGTACTTGTGGGCTGACTTAGTTTTTCTGCAGTACAATCATGGAGATGAGAAGTTTGTTCAGATCTCTGGGTGACTGATCGGGCAATTTGTTTGTAAGATAATTTTGTCGTTTTATGTGCTAAACCACTGTGATCACTGAAATGTTAAGACAGATATAAAAAAGTTACAGCACTCTGTTCCGCTTCGCAGAACATAATTTACTTGAACTGATGCCTGAAATGATTTGTAAAACATTTACTGTTATCCCTCGCAAAAAAATAAATAATGTTATGCAGGTCAGTACGCAGATACCTTAAGAACATGCACAAATATAACAATGTTTGAAGGTGATGCTATGCAATAGTCCAAAACTCTTAATTTAATATGCAACTATGGAGCTACAAGTGATACAAGAGCTGCCTATTGATAATTCAGGTCAATTGGTTGACCCTGATACATGTTCTGCTTTTCGAAATTGGGTGATGTTCTTCAGTCATTATGACACTGTACAATACTTCGATTGCCACAAGTGCTTTCTCATGTGTGATGTTCTAGTATAATACACAAAAGCTTGGCTCTAAGCATAGTCTTAAAGCCAAGCTAATCTAGAGTTTGACCTAAACGACCTTCTAGTATAATATTTTCCAGGTTAATTAGTGCTGCTCAATCAACCCATTTCTCACAAATAACATGGAATATCCTAGCGAGCTGATGGACCACAGTATGCATTTTTTTAAAAAATAAAATTATTTTTAAAAAATTACATAAGTAAGCAGTCGATTTTTTTTTTTTACAAAAATGGGATATTATCGTCATTTGAAATGACGAAATTGTCTTGTCACCTAAATGGCAAAAATAGCCTAGAAACAGGCAGAGAGAGGTCATGTCGCCACTTCGACCCGGTAGCATGGCCCTATCGCCATTCCAATTAGCTCTGAGGACTCATCGCTATTTCAGCTGTGACAAGAAACTCTATCTATTTTTTATCGTCTATTTTCAACCACATATTTTGTGGATAAATCACAATGATATTACGAATTCAAAGACAATGTTCTCACATATTTTATCGATAAATCACAATGATATTACAAATCATTCAGCACCATGTCATCACATATTTATCGACAAATCACAATGATATTATAAAACATTCAGCACAACGTCATCACCTAGTTTTTTGACAAATCAAAATGATATTACAAAGCATTAAGCACCACATATTTCAACAAGACAAACCTTCGCGGATCGCGCCTCGACATCGGACATGTCAACCGCCTTTAGTGGGGCGGTTGGATGAGGTTCTCACGGTGCAGTCCAGCATGCCGATGTGTCCTTCATCTTGTGCATTTATCGTAGGGTATTTCTTGAAGGTGTGCCCAGACTCCCTTCAAATAGACCACTTCTTCGTACGATACCCAGCTTCTGCTTCGTCCATATCATTCCTGATACGCCGTACCTATCGCCGGTCAACCTTTCCCTTCAGCCTATCAATGCCCGCGGCCCAAATAAATTGCTCCCATGTTAGATGGTCAATGAAATGACCAACCACGCGAAATGATACTGACTCTGCCTCCAAGTTTACATCACCTCTTTCTTGTTGAAATAATCAGAGAGGTACTGGCCGGGATGCTACGTCACCGTCGAACATGTAGCCATGACATGTGAGCAGGGCCTGTGCAGTAGAAGAGGCTTGTTGCAGGTGCATACACAACTACCACGACGTAGCGTGCATTCGTGGGTGATCCTCTCACGGTTCGCCCCGCGATGTCCTTTATCCTTGCACAATCTCGAAGCAAAGCTCCCTTGTGCTCATCTTGAATGCTCGGTGCATCTCACCCTTCTTGCTCTTCTCCTCCATGTACTTGGTGATCATGACAGAGTATTGTACACTTTTATTTGTCATGGACAACGACGTATTATTGCTTCTATCAACAAAGTAATTTGTGGTATTGTGGAGAATTGCCTTCAAAATACCAACCAAAGGGAGGCACCTAGCGCCACGCATGATCAAATTGTACACCTTGGCTAGATTGGTTGTCGTGACACCATATTGAGCATCACCCCTGTCATGTAGCAGTGACAACTTCTCCTTAGGCTCATGCTCAATCCAGTCTGAGAAGCATTTCACCTGCGTTCCCGTCTTCCTCGCCACACTAGGACTATCTGTGGATAATTGTGGCAATGCTTCGGAGGCCTGATCAGCACTTGGAGTGGCCTTTTTCGATGTCTCCCTTCTGTGCATCCAGGTCCGCTTATCCAGAATCTTTCAGAGTGCGTCAAACTTTTGTTGCTAGTTCTGGTTGCACAGCCACTTGAACTGGTTCATCAAGTCCTTGTTGTGGAACTACTTATAGAAGTTTGCACCTAAGTACCTCATGCACCACCATTATGTAGATCGACACATGGAAGTGGTTCGTTCTCTATTTATTGTAGGTGAGTTGTTGCACTCACAGACCAAGATGTTGATTATGTATGACACATACATTAGGGCGTCCTGCATACAATAGAAATCCTCAAATTCCTTAGGAACTACGACCAGTTGTCCATGTTCTCGCTTTCAGCGAATCACGAATGCCATGGGAAGAACCTGATTGTTCTCGTCCGTTGCTATTGTAGTCAGTATCTCGCCTTTGTACTTTTCAGTCAGGAATGTGGTATCCAAGCACAAGATTGGACGGCGCGTTTTGAATCGTAGACCAAAGGCGAAGAATGCGGCTCAGTACCATCTTATTACCCCACTGGGATGCATGTAATCTTCAATGGCGACATGAGTACCGGGATTCCTGTCCTGTATAACCCGGAGTTGGCTAGGTAGGTTGTGGTAGGAGTCCTCAAACGTACCGAACCTTCATTTCAATGCATTCTGTTTTCCCTTCCACACCTTAGAATAGATGATTATGTATTGGAACCTTGCCTCAACCTTCATAACCTTCATATTCTCTTGGCCTAAACCACCTCTACTTACGATGTTTTGCACCGCAGTTTCTCCAAAGCTCACCAACCTGTTATTTTGGCAAAGATACCAAAATACCCCTTCTCGATCCTTCTCCGAAGACTGAGTCCAATCGTCGTGAAATAATATCATGCTTCGCGATGTGTAGGTTGATCAATGAATCTCTTCATATTAGCAAGTCTCTCCCACCCGACTCCCACCGGAATCACCATAACACTTGGACCGACCCCGCGCCACTTGATATAACCCGTCGCACCGAACCTCCCGTTCGGTCGATTTTGTCCATCTTGTGTCATGCTTGAGTCCAATGATTTCACCCGACATCATTGATCGTTCTGGATATCAACTCTTCTAACTTAGTCCCGATCATTCTTGTCGTTGACTCCAAGCCACCTACACAACGATAGACCAAGAAATCGATTTCGGACACGAGTTCTTTGTAACCTGACCCATTAGCCAAAACATGTATCATGAAACACATATGCACTGGAACTAATGACTTTGGCATAAACCACGAAGTTCACCGCCTTCACAATGCATGAACACATTCTGGCCGGTTAGATCGCCACATCAGTCTAACCGCCAACCAACTGCCGATCAGACCGCCTCAGTCTTAGGAAATTTTCATCAAAACTCTAATTTCAATGAGACCAAATGCAAACACATCCTCTGTGACGCCCCGTGTGATTACCCCAGGGGTAATCACACTTAGGCACACGGATTACTATTCGCCCCGCACGGGTAGAACACCGCTCGAAGCGAATAGTAAGCCATTATCAAAGTGCTATGCAGAACAACAAGATGGAAATCGTTATTTAATTACAACGCTTAACCACACAAAGCTAAGGTTTTATATTACACATATTTATTACAAATACCAAAATAAGACCAGGAGTCTTCCTCTTGCCTGCCACGCCTAAAGTGTCCCCTAGTCGTCCCGGCACCAAATAAGGCGTCCCTCGCCACTCCTCGCTGCCGAGTGGTCCAAGTCCTCTGGTCTCATCACACTGACTGCAACTCCCTCATCCCACTCGGGATAAATCCAAATTGGACTAGGATCTACAAAGGAGAATACTAGCAAGGTTGAGTACTGAGTACTCAGAAGCATTAGTAGCAAAAGATGCATCTCATGTCAATATCTCTGATGGTTATCACAAATTCTATCTCATCTCATTCTGAAATAAATCATTAAAATAAGGGTGGCAAATTTTATACTGAAAACACTACTGGTCACTCGGAAGAAGAAAGACCCCTGGTGGTTCCGTGAGACTCCAATCCGTGAGACCGCATGAATTCATGATTTGTATAGCATCGCTACAGCTTGTACCACTTTACCCACATGCCTATTCGAACTCTAAAAGAAACCAGGTCCCAAGCATTTCCTTTGATGCGGGTTCAAGTTCGAGAATACTGAGCGTTTCCGTGTTACGTGATTAATTTTTCCACCCATTACGCTCCGTCGCCGTCTAAGAGCGAATCTTCACACCGAGTTCTGGTAATGTTAGTTGGGCCGGACGCACCTTCACCCAACACCCCTTAGCGCATATAGCGCCTGCCCCAATCTGGGGTTTCTCAACACACTCACTCATATAACATACCCGCGTGGAAAGCATAATCACGTAACAGGGTAACATTTTCTTGCCGTAAAGCGGAAAATGGTTGTAATGATTGTGACATCGACCGAGTAAGAGTTTTGTTGGTCCTTATATTATAACCATATGTAAAGGGTCCCACCTCTTACCACATCATCATTATCATCTTTTCTCTCATTCTCTTTCCCTCCATACAGGCCCCTTTACCAGCCATATCATAATATTATCACATTTCTTTTCATCATTCTCATCTCTTTCATAATCATCTCAATCATGTGATTTGGATTTTGGAAACCATTTTGGATGCAATACGTATGATACAGAATATACGGTTTACATTTAAAATAGCTATATTGATGTTCAAGAGGATCGCTTGCCTTCGTAGTAATAGTAGGTGTCGGTGTCGATGAGTCCGGGATCGACTACGCCTGCTTACCGGAGCTCGTCTTCAAGCAACGCAGTAATACACATAGAATACCGAGAAATATTTAGTGATTTTGGTGATATTCGGATAATAAATCGCTAATGTGATTCCTCATTTGGTTGCCATTTTTAACTTACAAATATTTTTCCCAAACCCGACTCGATTAGCGAGTACTCCAAAACTTCTATTTTAATTTTTCTATTAACCCTAATTTATTTCAAAACCTAATTAACCTACAAAATCCTATTTAACATATGTAATCACCCAAATAACCATATGTAAAGGGTCCCACCTCTTACCACATCATCATTATCATCTTTTCTCTCATTCTCTTCCTCACTACAGGCCCCTTTACCGACCATATCATAATATTATCACATTTCTTTTCATCATTCTCATCTCTTTCATAATCATCTCAATCATGTGATTTGGATTTTTGGAAACCATTTTGGATGCAATACGTATGATACAGCAATATACGGTTTACATTTAAAATAGCTATATTGATGTTCAAGAGGATCGCTTGCCTTCGTAGTAATAGTAGGTGTCGGTGTCGATGAGTCCGGGATCATTACGCATGCTCACTGGAGCTCGTCTTCTGAAGCAACGCGGTAATACACATAGAATACCGAGAAATATTTAGTGATTTTTGGTGATATTCAGATAATAAACTGCTAATGTGATTCCTACTGGTTAGCCAATTTTTAACTTACAAATATTTTTCCCGAAACCCGACTCAGTTAGCGGAGTACTCCAAAACTTCTATTTTAATTTTTCTATTAACCCTAATTTATTTCAAAACCTAATTAACCTACAAAAATCCTATTTAACATATGTAATCACCCAAACCCTAATTTACCTAATTACTAAATTACCTAAAAATCTAACCCTAATTATCAAATTACCTAACTACCCCTTCCCTCTAACCTAACCCAACCCCGGCCGCTTTCCTCCCGCCTTTCCCTTCCCGTCCTCTCTCTCTCGGTCTCACCCGATTCTTCTTCCCCGGCGCCTCCTCGCGCTGGCGCTCATGCGCACGCCATGTGTTGCCGCCGGCGGCTCTCTCCTGTGGCTGCCTTTCTGCCTTCTGGCGCTCGGCCGGCGGCTGGCCGCCCAGCGCCTGCTTTCCCATCGCCGCCCCGGCGCCACGGCTCTACCGCCCGCCCCACTCCGGCTTCTGCGCGCGCCCACTCAGACGGATCCGCGCCCGCTTCGGCTCTACACCGCCTCCCGAGGTCTTCCTTCTCCCCCTACTCTCTCTCTCGGTCCAGAGCACATGCCGGCTCGCCTCCCGGCCTCCCGGCCGTGGCCGCCCAGGCTCGAGCCGCAGCCTCTGGGCGCGCCGCCCTCGCCCGCCCCGACTCGACTCGTCTCACCCCGGTTCTTCTCCTGGTGCCCTAAGCCCGGTTACTACCCGATCGATTCTGCTTAGATGATTTTGCTAAGGTTGCTTCTTTAGCACATGTGGTTGATGCTAATGCTTATTTTTATTGGATACATGCTCAAATTGCTGGATTGGGTGTATCGGCCGTGGTTGGGGGAAATGGTGGTTTGGTGGTGCTGTGGTTGATGGGGGGGTGGTTCGGCCGTGCTGGTAACACTCAACTCCCTCTCTACTCCCTGATCCCTTGCTCTGTGACGAGGATGGATTGATGCTTTGTGATGCAAATGAGATTGATAAGCTGTGCAACATGGCAGTGCACACTAGTGGGATTTGGGTTCACCTTTTTGGCTGGAAACTGGGCTAGGAGGGGGATGGAAGTGCCGGCTTGCTGGTGCTCTCCTCTGCTCCTGGCTGTCTGCTGGTGGTTCCCTTCTTGCTCCTTGGTGCTGGCCTTCTTCCTGCTTCTTGCCGCCTTTGCTCTGTGTTCTTGCTCCTTCTTACGGCGAACCGGGAGAGGATGCACTGGGAAGGCTCTTGAGTGTTGGCTTGGAATGGGGAATGGATCTGTGTGGTCGGCTTTCGGTTCTTTGGTCAGACCGATCTTGTCTTTGGATGCAAATGGTCAGGGGATGTATGGTGGCTGCTGTGTTGGGCAGGGGTTTGGCCAGGGGGAATGGATTGCTGCTGGGAAGGGTACTCGGCTGTTCTTATCTCTTGGCTGTGCAGATTGTTTTCACCCTGCTCCCTGTTCAATTTTACTTTTACCCTGTTCTTATCCCTTCATCTGTGTGTCTTGTGGGCTCAAATGGGAATGTATGGCTTCACGTGGTGATTATTGACCCTATGCTACGTGCCTTTCTAAGGGGTTTTGCCATATCTTTGTGGAATCGAGGGAAATTTGGTATTCGTGAGGTGTTGGATTTGAGAATGCCGAATGATAAAGCCTACGGTAATAAGACGGCGCCGATTACTTAGGTTGGTTTAGGTATCGCGGGTATCCAGTGCCAATCGATTTGGTTTAACCGGTGACTTGAGAATCAAGTCGCCGGTTAATCAGTGTCGGTTTGGGTAGCTCGATACTCACGGTGCCAACTAACCTAGGTTGATCACGGGAACCGCGGTGATTCCTACTGTACTCTGACGGCAAACTATTCTATCTTAACTCTATGCTATGGTTTTCGATTTGCGAATGGTCTTATGTTTGGTCGACGGAAAATGGAGCTGGTAGTGGCACTTCGGATTGAGTCGAGGAAGGCAGTTCGATTGGACGGCGATGGACGAACAATACTTCAAGGAAGGCTTCAGAGATATGAAATGCAAGATCTTTGTTTAATCGTTTTGTAATGAACTCAAAGTTGTAATTATGATTTGATCTGATGTAATATATTCTTTTGATTTAACGATGTGAATTCTGTACTTTAATTGTTGTAACAATACTCTTGTAACAATTATGAAATTGGATTATACTGATGTTATCCTGACAACTGAGCTTGTGATTGAACTGAATTTTTAAGAAGAGATTACTGCGATTGATCCTAATACAAGCCTTAATTATGATTACTAGATTCTAATTTTGTCGGGTTCTTACATCCTCTTACCTTCCTTCACACATGACTTTTGGCCGATTCCAAAAATTCAAAAATTCAACTTTCGGCAGGTCTGACCGCCACAGACTGACAACAGTCTGAAACTTCCCGAAAACGAGGGTTTTTCCAAACGTCTCAACGCTATTGCTAATTATTCATCAAGTTGAGATTATGATTATCTACTCATGATCTCCACGACGTGTCGTACTAGTAATGTCCGTATGTGTAGGCATTGCTTAGACTGAAATTAGTCATGGTTGAATTGTGATCTGAAGATATTAGTACAAGTACTTATTAGTACTCACAAAGTCACAGTCAGGAGAAACTAGCTACTAGCTAGTGTGGTGCAGTACTGTAGTAGTACGATCTTAGCTTGTTTTGTGTACCGTGTTGAATGTTGAATTGTTGATGCCGGGTAGTGGGAGGAGAGTAGCTCGCCACTACGGTGCCTACCCATGGCCGCATTACTTTTGTGGCACTATTTCTAACGTTCAGCTCAACACCACGCTAAATTAGAGGTCAAATTATCTGTGTCTTTTGAGGCTAGAATTCGAGGTCAATAATTCGGCCGCCTTCGAATTTGCATGGGAAAGCAAGTCTTAAGTTTAATGGCGTGTGTTTTGGCCACTGGCTGTAGCATTTCAACGTCACCCAAGAGATAGGAGTTGCGTAGTGCCTGAATATGTGGGGATTAATCTGTCAATTCTATGAATTGCCAAGGCTAATACGATAATCGATCCATAGCATTGTCATTGTCAAGCCGTTAAAATGTGTATGAATTTTAGGAACACGCAATCCCTCGCTTTCTCGTCAAATCCATGGAAATTAAATTCTGCCTTACCGAAGAACACTTCGACGCAGAGAAAATTTCCAAGACCTAATCAAGAATCTGCAAAAGAAGGCGAAACCCGCACATATATAAAACCATCAGGAAACAGGGGAAAAGGCTGGTAATCTCTGGCAAGTCCTAATTACATACTACAAACTCCCTACTTAAAAAGCGTAAAGTGGATTGCAAAGATTAAACATGTCAGTTTGACAAGGTGACGAGGATAGTTCGATATCTACGATTAAACTAATGATCCTGAGCTCGACCTGCCCGCCCATATGCCTACACGAGCAATTGCTTTGATTAGGATTAGCCTATTACCCGATTCCTTCTTCTACGTAGCATAGCTGAATTGAAAAGGGTTTAGGTGAGAAAAAAGCTGTGCGTCGAAGGGGATCAGGAGTTCGTGCACACGAGTGCGCAACCGGACCCTAGAAACCAGGTGTCCCCTGGGGCATTACAAAATTAAAAAGGTGTTCGGCTATACACGACGACGTACACGCGCTGGCAAATTGCCCTAATCAAATTCAGTGTTCTTAAATAAAGGATCAGCAAAGTGATCAAATATTTTTTGCCGATTTACCATCAAATAATCACAAGAAAACTAGAAAATGTTGGAAGCATATTTATTAGACCTGGTGCGCATAAAATTTTACATGTGAAACGGTAAGTTCGACACAATTAAGGACCTTAGGGCTTGTCTGGCCAAGTTTCAGCTTCAGGTTAGCCAAAGTGCCCAAACAGATAGGAGGTTATTGGGCCTCGGCATTCAATAAACTAGCTTATGACCAATAATTATTCGTTAGCAGCCGCAAGTGAAAGATGAAATGCCCCAAAATGCATGCTTCTTCCACACGTTCTTGATTTGTGCAACAATCCACATAAAACTTCGCAAATAACAAAATCTACACTTAGATAGGTATTCCCATTCTTATGAAATTCCTACGTGCTCAGGCAACATGCACTACTATAGAAAAGCTCATCACAGACGGTTCTAAACCATCATCACAGACGCTTTTTGAACCGTTTGAATTTTTGTGTATGTGATGACACAAGATCATCACAGACGGTTTTTGAACCGTCTGTGAAAAAGGCTATCATAGCAAAAACCGTCTGTGAAAAAGGCTATCACAGACGGTTCTATTCACGAAACGTCTGTGATAGTGACTTTCACAGATGGTTCGTGAATAAAAACCGTTTGTGAAAAAGGCTATCACAGACGGTTCTATTCACGAAACGTCTGTGATAGCGACTTTCACAGATGGTTCGTGAATAGAACCGTTTGTGATAGTCTGTTTTCACAGACAGTTCTATTCACGAACCGTCTGTAAAAACAGATTATCACAGACGGTTCTATTCTTGTTTAGAACCGTCTGTGATAGTTTTTTCTATGGCAAAAAAAAAATGAAAACGGATTTTCACTTCGTTTGAAGCCTCGCGAATGAATCTGATATTGATTTTCGGATTGAACTTTTCGCTAGCTTTCCCACAATAGCCATAGCATCACAGTAGCAACAACTTAATCCATTCACAGAGCACTAAAAACAACACGGCATGCATCACCCACATCACAGTAGCATCAACTCAATCCATTCACAGAGCACTAACACATCACAGTAGTAATCCACATCACAGAGCAAAAGGGGGGAGTAGAGAGAGTGAGGTCGTGGAAGGCTGGAGTGACGAGGTCGTGGGAGGCCGGCGACATGAGGCCGGGGCAAGGTGGAGGAGGCCGCAGGCGACGAACTCAGGGGAAGACAGGGCGACGAAGTAGAGGAGGCCGGGGGCGACGAGGTCGTGGGAGGCCGACGATGACGAGGCTGGGGCGAGGTGAAGGAGGCCGCGGGCGACGAGCTCGGGGGAGGCCAGAGGAGAAATGGTAGAGGAGGAGATGGAGATGGCAGAGGAGGAGATGGAGATGGCAAAGGAGGAGATGAATGACTCTGTTAATATAGAGAGATTTTCAGGAGCCCGCCATTAAGTGCAAATTTTCGTTTTTCCGCCGAACGAAACAAAAGTATCACAGACGGTTTTATACAAAAACCGTCTGTGATGACATATCTCACGAACCGTCAGTGATAAGCGTCTCATCACAGACGGTTCTAACCACGAACCGTCTGTGATGAGTATCTCATCACATACGGTTTGTGTATAAAACCATCTATGATTTTAGGGTTTTACCATGGTTAGGAAAACCCTAAACCATGGTAAAAATCCAAGCCATGGTAAATTCGAAGAGTAGGGAAAGTTCTAAACTATGGTAAAACCCTAAAATCACAGACGGTTTTATATACAAACCGTCTGTGATGAGATACTCATCACAGACGGTTCGTTGTTAGAACCATCTGTGATATTCTCAGTATCACAGACGGTTCGTGGTTAGAACCGTCTGTGATAGTGACATATCACAGACGGTTCGTCTTGGAACCGTCTGTGATTATTTTATTCAAAGAACCGTCTGTGATGAGGCGTCTTCTATGGTCTGTTTTGTAGTAGTGATGTATGCATATATTCGAACATGGCCCTATTATTATACACCGACAAGGATCACTTTGGAGGTTTTGGTATGTAACAAAGACAAGAATAGGAGCCAAAGAGCCGCATTGCCGCCACTAAGGCCTTGTTTGGAAGCACATGGAACGGCTGGGATTTCGGTCCGATCCACGTGGTGCATCCCGGTGGGGGAAGATTTTCCAGCACATCCTAAATCACTGCTTGGATCAGGCCAGAGATTGGAAAATCCCAGCACGTTCCAACCCAATCCACGGGGATAACAAAATTCCCGGTCAAGGTGTGGTTTCTTTCTCCATCTCGTGCGCCCGCGAGTCGCCAATTTCTCCGAACAATGCCGCCTCCCCCTTTCTCTCCCTCGACTCTGGTGACACCGATCCTGCCGCTGTCACCACCATAGGAGGAACATCCTAGCCCTTAGCCCTATCTAGTTAGTCTCCTCCTCCTCCTACGATTTCTAGGGTTGGTAGCCTTAACTGTTTTTTCTCGCAGATCCTTTGCGTCAGGGTTAGAGAGGGAGAGGAGAACACCGGCCAGGGAACTCACATCAAGGCGACCTGCCGCTATCTTGGACTCCGATCGGGAGGGCGAAGGAGGGAGAGAGGCGAAAGGGTTGGTTCGAGCTCTACAAGAAAAATCAGATGCTCCATCATCGACGAGTAGGGACTCATCCACAAGGTGCAAAAAGAATACCCCCTCTTCAATCCTTGCATCTAATGTGTTATTGCCTTCTTGGGTTAACATGGGATCAATTCCCTTCAGTTTGTTCTTTGATCCAAAAATTCCTCACAGTTCGTCAACTAAAGGAATGATTATTACGGCCTAAATTCTCTAGCTATTACATTTGCTGTCAATCACGTTGTTTATAATCATGTCATATGTCATAAGCTCCTTTAAATACAGTTGTGTTACAAATTGTTTTTATAGTCCATCAGACATGTCATACTTTCTTTAGGTAGCCAATGTGTTAATTTGTGTATTGGATATGCACCGCGAGAATGTGATAATTCCCACCCTACGGCAATTGTAAGCTTTAATTTCTTTTGGTGTCAGTCTTCATGTACTTAATACTTCGCCATCAGGTGAGCTGAGGTCCTTTGGTGGAAGAGGATTTGGTGGTGAGAGAGGATTAACCCAATCGCTCCTTAAATTATCTTCCATGTGAATTAGTTCACCACGTTGCCAAGCAAGCCCTAATCATCCCACTGGCCATTGTCGTCGTATAAAAACTAGTGCAGGGGTCCATGGGGTAGCTGTGCCTGTCTCGGTTTTGCGCTGCTTTTCGCGTACTGCCTGGTACGGCCAGCAACCGATATAAAGCTAAAAATGCCGCGAGATAATGTAACTATGTTGAGCTGACCGAGCAGAAGATAATTGATCGGTTGTTTGCATGTATCGTGGAACTTGCCTTTGCCTTTTTCACATGAATTAAAGGCAATAATTGTGAGTTTATGATGAATTTCTCATATATACCAATTGTGGGTATCACGGGATATACTCATGACCTTAGAATGATGATACAATTAACAATGATATTAAGAGTTGATCGAAACACTCATTTTCGGCGAAGTTTGGGAAAATTGATATGGCCGCAATTGAGAAGCGATACTACCGCAACACAGTATGACCGCAAATTGAGAAGCGGTACTACCGCAGCGCGGTATGACCGGATTCTATTTGGCGGTACGTTTTTTCTAGAACACATATTTTTTGGAGTTTCTTCTCTCCTGAAAAACGGTATGACCGCATCTTGTGAGCGGTACTGCCGCAGTGCGGTAGTACCTATATTTACATGGCGGTATGACCGATTTTGCCCTATTTGCTGGCCAGATTGGTAACGATGTTTGTAGGTTATGTCAATTTCATGGATTTCAGTGCATATGTGTTACATGATACACGTTTTGACTAACGTGGCTCAAGTTACAAAGAACTTATTCCTGTAATCGATTTTCTGGTCTATTGATGTGCAGGAGGCTTGGAGGTCAACGATGGTCAACGGCGAGGATGATCGGGATTAGGCTTGGTGAGCTGAGGTTTGGAACGATCGAGGATGCTGGGTGAATTTAGTGGACTCAAGTATGACACAAAATAGACAAGGGTGACTGAACAGGAAGTTTGATGCGACGGGTTGCATCAAGCGGCGCGGGGGTCGGTGCAAGTGCCATGGTGGTTTCGGTGGGAGCCTGATGGGAGAGACTTGCCGACATTAAGAGAGACGTTGATCAACCTACATGTAGTGAAGCATGGAATTGCTTCATGAAGATTGGACTAGATCTTCGGAGAATGATCGAAAAGGGGCATTTTGGTAACTTTACCAAAAAGTTACCAAAATACCACCTTGTTGGTTTTTTGCTAAACCGCAACGCAAGAATATGTGGTTTAGATCAATAAAAGATGAAAACAACACTTTGAGATGCGTGTGTGAGTGAAACCTATTTGTATGTGGGCTTAACGGGTGCCCATTTAGGATGTCTCTCTAGAAGCTAACCTCCACTATAAAAAAGAATGGTGCTCATTGTGCACCTTCCAACTCTTGTACCTAGAAACCCTTGTTTGTGTTTTAGGGATAAGAGAGGAAAGTGGAGAGGTTATAGTTCTTAAGAGTTGGATTGATTGTGTACTCAAGTGTTGAGCTTTTGTCCTCCATAATGAAGTGACTGTAAACCATCATCAATCAATCTCAAACCAATCCAAACAAGATTCCTCAAGATCAGCATCCTCTTGTTCTTGCACTCTCTTTGGTGACTTTTGGATTTTTGATGATCCCTTTGTTTTTCTTTGATTTCTTGTGGTGATCTTGTTTACAATGATATGTGGGAATGCATCTAGAATCATCCTTTACCCAAGAGCAAGCTTTTGAATCAAAGTTTGATTTTAGCCCAGTTTTGAAGCAACCTTCACTCAAATGTAAATAGGTCAGAACTTCGGCAATGATCTACACGATCTTTGATTGGAATAGCTTCCTAACATTCTAGAGAAATTATGTTTCAAGTTTTATGAAGTTTGGAGCTATGGATCAAAAGTTACGACAATTTTGGATTTTGGTTTCGGGCTGATTTTCATGTTCATCGTGCTGCTTTTACTGTTTATCCGATAATACCGCTACTGTTCACTGGTATTGACGATTTGTGGTAATACTGCTACTGTTCACTGGTATTATTGATACTGTTCATAGGCACTGTTTGGATTGGATTCAATACAAGTCTTCCGCTATGCTTGTATATTGATCTTTGTAGCTCTCACTACTACAAAATAGGCAATAGAAGACGCCTCATCACATACGGTTCTTTACAAGAACCGTCTGTGATATACTACCACTATAAATAGATGCACCCGACAGGCCCGCTGCCTATTTCATTTGAGGCCGCCACCTGCTGCTTCGCTTGCCTCCTCCCATTGGCCACCCCTGCTGCCGCCTCCTCCCCTGCGCCACCTGCCGCCGCTTCCTCCTCCCCCGTTACGCCACCCTGCTGCTGCTGCCTCCTTTCATGCACATTGCTGCTCATTCCGTTTTGAGCTATCACCCCTGCTTCCTCCTCCCCCATTGCAGCACCTCTGCTGCCTCCTCCCACATTGCGCCACCTTGGAGAGAAGGGTAATGATTTGTAACCCTTTATTTTTGCTCTAGACTAATCACTAATGTGTAACGATCTGTAACCCTTTATATTTGCTCTAGACTAATCACTAATGTGTTTGGTCATTATGAAGGATACTTGCGGTTTGTTAATATAATTTAACACTAATTAATTTGTTACGTACGTATACGTGTAGATGGACCGAAACTGGATGTACATTGAGAACCGTATGAGTGAAGAGTATATTAATGGCGTGTTTGCTTTTAGAAGAGCCGCCGAGCAGGATATGTTGAAGAAGGGGATAAAATTTATGTACTGTTCATGCATTGATTGCGGTAATATAAAAATATTTAACAACTCGGCGCAGATCGAAGCTCACTTAATACGAAGGGGTTTCAAAAAAGGATATACATGTTAGAGCAGTCACGGTGAAGAGCAGATTATACCGGAAGTCAGTAATGACGACATCGCCGAGGAAGTCAACGATATGCAGGGTATGGAATGTGCTTTTGATGAGGATAGATCGCATGATGACAATCTGGATCAGATGTTACGCGATGCAGAAGGGAACTATGGTGAGAGAGAGTTTTGTAAATTCGAGGGCTTAATGGAGGACTTTGGGAAACGTTTGTTCCCTGGCTGCAAGCCGAAATACACAAGGTTGTCAACCGTGCTTGAACTGCTGAAATTGAAGGCAAGCAATGGTTGGTCCGACAAGAGTTTTACGACGTTGTTAGGTCTCTTAGCTGACATCCTTCCGGAGGGAAACGTGTTGCCCAGCACGACCTACCAAGCTAAGAAGGTTCTTTGTCCATTGAGAATGGAAGTAGAAAGAATGCATGCATGTCCGAACGATTGTATACTCTACCGTAAAGATTATGCAGACATGTATGTATGTCCCGTGTGCAAAGCATCCCAATACAAACGTAATAATAATGCTAAGGCGAAGCAAGGACCTCCTGCTAAGATGTTGTGGTATCTGCCTGTGATCCCACGTTTGAAGCGTTTATTTGCGAACCGAAAGGAGGCAAGATTGATGCGTTGGCACTCGGAGGAGCGTAAGAAAGATGGGAAGCTCAGACACCCTGTTGATTCTGCCCAGTGGAGAAACTTCGATCGGAGCTTCGAAGAGTTCAGTGCGGAACCGAGGAACATAAGGTTAGGGTTGAGTACGAACGGAATGAATTCTTTCGGTACAATGAGCAGCCGATATAGTACCTGGCCCGTGAATCTATGTATGTACAACCTTCCTCCTTGGCTGTGTATGAAGCGGAAATATATTTTGATGTCACTACTTATCCAAGGGCCGAATTAACCTGGGAACAATATTGATGTGTACCTAGCACCATTGCTGGAAGATCTTGTGACACTTTGGAACGAAGGGGTACAAGTATGGGATGCGTACAAACGAGAGAACTTCACTTTACGCGCCATGTTATTCTGCACCATCAATGATTCTCCTGCCCTTGGTAACTGTGGGGTTCAAGACAAAAGGAGCTAAAGCATTCAAGCACCGCTTAGATGGTACCGAGAGTGTATGGCTGAACAACTCGCGCAAAACTGTGTATATGCGTCACCGTAGATTCCTTCTCAGGATTCACCCATACCGCAAGATGAAGAAACAATTCGACGGAAATAAAGAGGACGGTTCAGCACCAAGGGCTTTTAGAGGGAAAGAGGTCTATGATATGGTTAAGGATATCGATGTTGTGCTTGGAAAGGGACGTAAATTAAGGACCCCTCAGAAAAACATCTCGAAGAAGCAGTCAATTTTTTGGGACTTGCCTTATTGGGAGCACTTAGAAGTTCGTCACTGCATCGACGTCATGCACGTGGAGAAGAATGTATGTGATAACTTGATTGGTCTCTTACTGAACATTAGTGGTAAAACGAAAGACGGTGTTAACGCGCGGTGTGACTTGGTTGATATGAACATAAGAACCGAGTTAGCACCGAAAGAGGCCGATAAAGGACGAACGTACCTTTCCCCAGCTTGCTACACTTTGTCCAAGGCCGAGAGAAATGAACTGTGTCAAAGCTTGCATGGTGTGAAAGTTTCGTCCTTTTACTCCGTCAATATTAAGAAACTTGTTTCCATGAAAGATTTAAAATTAATTGGTATGAAGTCTCATGATTGTCATGTGATGATGACACAAATGCTTCCTGCTGCAATTAGGAGTATCTTGCCGAACAAGGTCCGAGTGGCAATCTTTAGGTTGTGTTATTTCTTTAACTTAATTGATCAGAAGGTCATTGATCCCGAAGGACTCGACGCTCTGCAGGCCGAGGTGGTGACGACTCTATGTCATCTTGAGATGTATTTCCCTCTGTCATTTTTTGATATCATGGTTCATCTCATTGTTCACGTTGTGAAAGAGATAAAGATATGCGGCCCTGTGTTCCTATGTCATATGTACCCTTTCGAGAGATACATGGGAATTCTAAAGTCCTACGCACGGAATCGATCTCGGTCGAAGGGCAGTATCATCGAAGGTTATGCAACCGAAGAGGTCATTGAGTTCTGCGTCGACTAAATGGCTCAGGTGGAACCGATAGGTGTGCCTCTATCTCGTCACGAGGGGAGACTGGAGGGTATCGGGACCATCGGAAGGAAAGCAATCACTCCCGATCTAGATACATACGCGCAGGCCTATTTCACGGTCTTGCAACACATGACCCAAGTGTCCATATACATCGACGAGCACAAAGACATGGTACGCCAACAGAATCCAGACCGGTCGGAGGTTTGGATAATGAGAGAGCACAACCGTCGGTTCAACGAATGGTTAAAGATGCGATTCGCTGGGAGGTCATCAAGTGATGAAACACTGCTATGGTTGGCCAAATGGCCAAAATTTACAATTGTGGCATGGCAAGGATACGACATAAATGGGTACACGCTTTATACGGCATTTCGAGATAGGAAGAGCACTGATCCGAGCAATGTGTGTCGCATAGATGCATTTCACGAGGGTTCAATCTGCGGGGCACACGGGTTGAACTCGTACTATGGGTTCGTAGAGGAGATTTGGGAGCTCGACTATGTACTTTTCAAGATCTCCCTGTTTCAATGTCATTGGGTTAAACTTCCGCAGGGCGTGAAGGTCGACAAGTACGGCGTCACTATTGTGGACCTCAAACGTGTCGGATACAAGGACGAACCATTCGTACTCGCTAAGCAAGTTGTTCAAGTTTTTTATGTAATGGACCCAGCAAATAAGAACCGCTATGTAGTTCTTCATGGGAAAAGAATGATTGTCGGAGTTGAGAATGTCGTGGATGAGGAAGAGTACAATCAATTTGACAAGTTCCCTCCTTTCGGAGACGGCATCAGACTGGAGGAAGAACCCAGTGAGGAAGCTAGCTATATGCGTGTCGATCAACATGAAGGACTATATTTCAATTAAGCATGTATTCCATTGTAATTTGATGTTAACATGGAAGCAGCGCCACGTGTTACGCACTTGTTCTTCCATTGTAATGTGATGTCAATGTGGAATTGTCATGTGTTATGGACTTGTCATCTCTAATGTTGATGTTAATGCACACAAATGGGAAAAATGTGTTTTGTCATTTGAGCAAAGTTAAAAGTGCATTGCTTCTATGGCCTGGCGGTCGGCCGTGCTAAATCGGTTAGATCGCCATGTGTTCATGGTCGATCGCCACCCTTGGCGGTATGACCGATTTGGAGGCGGTCAGACCGGCAATTAGTTGGTGGTCCATTTGTGCACATCACATACGGTTCTTTAGTGGAACCGTCCGTGATTACTCACATCACAGACGGTTCCTTTATTCACATCACAAGCGGTTCCTTTAGTAACCGTGCGTGATGTTAGGGTTATCACAGACGGTTATTTAATGTAATCACAGACGGTTCTATTAAAGAACCGTCTGTGATGTTAGACGATATAAGTGGTCCGCTCGAATCGTTGTGCACTTGCCCTAGTTCTTAACACTTGCCCTAGTTATTCCCAGAATCGCCCAACGCCGCCTCCCCCGTTCCGACGCCACCCAACGCCGCCTCCTCGATCCGACGCCACCAAACGCCGCCTCCCCATTCCGCGCCACCCAATGCCGCCTCCTCGATCGGTGCCACCTAACGCCGCCTCCCGATCCGCGCCACCTAACGCCGCTTCCTCGATTCAGCGCCACCCAACGCCGCCTCCCCCATTCCGGCGCCACCCAACACCGCCTCCCTCGATCTGGCGCCACCCAACGCCGCCTCCCCGATCCGGCGCCACCCTAAGGTTCTTCTCTACACTATAGCTTTCACATCAAACCCGTATCACCGATTGCCTGCTGCATCCAACAAGTTGCCCTAGTCTGCAGCGCTGTTAAGGTTGAGCTGTTGTGTTTGTGTGGGTGTTTAGCTCACTGTGATCATGTCTTTGCATGCGATTTGAGCGATTGTAGGAGTAAGGAGTTGATAGAATTGCGAGTGAATGGTGTTTATTGTTTAGCCTAATTTGTAATTGGGAGCCACACATCATGGATTGGCCTGCATCAAACTTTGTTCTTTGAGTGCAAAGAATAGATCAACAGCTCAAAGTATGTGCATATGAGGGTGGGTCAGTTGGTGTCCTGAATATGCCGTGATGGGCCAAGGAATGTGAGAGGGAGCTTTGGGATGACATGCCATGATGGGCCGAGGAATGTGAGAGGGAGTTTTGGGATGACATGCACATGAATGGTCCGGAGGGCGAGGCATTGGGTGAGAGGTTGGGACATTGCGGTCCCTTAATCGCTTTGACTTGGTGTTGCTTAGCCTAGGCAAACTTACTCTCATACATAAAAATGTCTCTTTGGGAGCGGAAATGTGGCATCGTGGTCACGACCTGTAGGCTCCCAATGCATGTGCCCTGGCCTCTGGATCAGCCCATGTTCAGAACTAGGTCGTGCAAATAAACCACTACATTAGAGGCAAGCATCATGGGATATATGCTGACTACATTGTTATGGTGTTAAGCAAGTATGGAGAGGACTTAGAACGGGTTAATCAAGCTACTAGAATAGCAAAGGTTTGGATTTACCCTAGAGATTTTGCATAATTCTTTAGTGAATTAACAGAAAAGTCTCTAGTCACTTCATAACGGCCATGCGGTAAAACAGCTTGTCACAAGCTATTCACAAAAGCCATTAGTCACTTTCGCACACTCTTCTCAGCTTGTTACTATCAAAAATAGAATAGAAGACATTGCAACAATAAAAAAAGACACAAATATGTTAAGGTCTTAAGGATATACAATGTTTTGGTATAGGATTAGTCATGTATTATCTTTACTTTGGGCTCTTCTATACAAATGTGTTAAGGTCGAATTTCAGGAGCAAAGTGCAGCGCACAGAGCTCTCTAGGCACAAAACACTCACCCCCACAGAGTCGGCACCGCTGGGTACGCGGGTAAAGCCACGCAGTGGGCGGCGGAGGACAAGACCGCTGCCCGACCATTTGCTGAGATCTCAGACGAGCGCGCTCGAGCCTGGTTAAGAGGGAGGGCATCAGCGACGTCTTCGGGTAGCATCTCTTTCACGAACTCAACAGACGAGGCAGTGTCTCAACGCCTGGTAAATTTGTCGAACCACTTAATTGTTAATAAGTTCATAACTTCATAGTATCTACAATAACATGATGTCCTCTTGCAGGAAGCATTGACTTCCGCATCTTCCCAAGGTTCCTTCGAAGTAGACAGGGAGAAGGATGTACTATCTACGGCCTTGGGAAACAAGGAGCACCCGGTCGCACACGAGGCGTTGGGGTTTCACGTACATTGGAGGGATGGATTCCTACACAACCGACACATATAGGAGTAGGAAGTGATCCAAGGACCAGCACGACGCTCGGTTGGAACATGTGATTATTGAAAAATTTCAAGAATAAATAATAAACTTGCAGAACCAAGTAAATCAACTCATGCAGGCGCAAGCCGCCCCTGTTAATTTGGGAGCAAGTCCTCCTCGACATCGGAGTAGCGTCGTGTCCACACATAATTCTGGACATAACGACGTGCAATTACCGATCGACGACATCGAGGTAATGTACATCTCTGGAATACTCCAAAGATAGACCTATAGGACGCCTTAACTAATTGTGTACCATTTTGTAGGAGTTGATGCCCTGCAAGCTCCAAGTGAGGATGGTTGGGTCGATTCCTATTGAGGCTAGGCAGGGTATGGTGTATCCATACCAGAATGGGCGATCTAAACATGGTGCCAGTTTGTGGCGCAGGTTACGCTAAGTGCGGTGGACATGGTACATGACAATTTTATGGCCATCCCACTGGAGATTCCCCCGAACGAAGAAATCAGAACACTAGGGAATGCCACGCACACTTTTATCCAGTGGCCCAAGAAGGATATCGCACTGGACCCTTCAGTGACACGATATCGACAGGACCCTGCCTCTCCAATAGGACCCTCGATGAGTCCGCCTCAACCAAAGCTTTAGAAGGCCGCCACATCGCTTCCCGTTGAGAAGACGGCGAAGGGACAAGACAAGTGTGTCACCATATCGGTCCCTAAGGCGTCTCACAGGAAGACGTCCCTCAGCCGCCTCATTAAGGAGAAATCGAAATCGAAGAACATTAAGGCACCTCCCAAACCCGTGAAATACTCCCTCGGAAGTCCGTTGGTCTTCGGCGCAGAAATAAAGAGCTCAGGAGTACCTTGTCAAGCTTTGCATGATTGGTACTTGCGCAAAACCCGAGAGAAGGGGGGTCATACTGGAATCACCGTCAGATACGGGAGGGAGTATTTTCTCCACGAGCCTGGCCACTTCGCCGTGGGATTCAAGACTTATTTGACCTTGGATGAGGGTAACTTTTTGAATCATGTAGAGGCGTTCATCGGCTATGTTGCCGATGGAGGTTTATACAAGGAGCAGCGCCACACTAACTCACAGGATGCGATTTCGATGCGCGCTACAACACAATAATCATATATCATACTCGAAATATTGCGTTTGGGCCATTTGTACATATATATATATATAATTCTATTTTTGTAGTGCCGCCAAAGAAAAACGAGATCACTTATGTGCATTCTCGTATGCCATCATATGCGACTATTGATTGCTTCTAAGGCCTTACGATCCCCGGTTTGTCAATCTCGTAATAATTATTTCCTAATTATAAATTTAAATATATATGCTTACTACTTTACTCTGCTAGCGACGGGGCTTGAACATAGAGTTAAATGCACTTGAGATGGACGAGTCACGACGTTCGAGAGGAGCTCTGCGGCTTTATCAAAGGCGATATAGTTAACACCACCGGAGAGTTTCACGCCGTCAACACCGATAAGCGACCTCAAAACAATTGATTCAATATTGTAATTCACTTTGGTGGTTGTAATTCAATTTGTAACTCTAGCGATAATACTTGAAACATTCTTTTGTAATTGATTTTGAGTTAAATGATCACTTTGAGTTGTCAATAATTTTTGTGATATGTTTACGCTTGTTAGTTTTGAGAGGGCATGGTTAGCAATTTACGAGGCTAGTGAAAATATGATAAAAATTAGGTAGGATAAAACCGTCAGTGAAAGCGGATATCACGACGGTTCCAACCAAAACCGTCGTGATATGACGGTTTGTTAATACAACCGTCGGTGATATGCAATTTATCACATACGGTTGTATTAACAAACCGTCAGTGATACTAAGATATCACGAGCGGTTCTTGTTGGAACCGTTTGCGATATCGCCCTTCAAACGGTTTTAGTTAAAAACCGTCGTGATAAGATTTATTACGAGCGATTTTATCTGAGCGGTTAGTTTTGGTTGGAACCGTCTGCGATATCGCCTTTCACATACGGTTTTGTGATAAGACTTATCACATACGGTTTTTCAACTGTCTGTGATAACCGCTTGTTATCACAGACATAAAATTTCAGACGGTTCAAAAACCGTCTGTAATGACTGTTACGAACCGTGTGATAACCGTCTGTTATCACAGACATAAAATTTCAGACGGTTCAAAAACCGTCTGTAATGACTGTTCGAACCGTCTGTGATGAGCTTTTCTGTAGTAGTGTTTTATAGCTATTAGAGTGAAAATCGTGTTGAATTCGATCAAAAAAAAAAAGATAGTGGTCCTGTTCACAACCAGCCACTATCTCTTGTCGTTGTTACTATTCAACAGTTGTCAAATGCTTGATTGATTGGTTTGGCATATGCCATGCAAAACAACCTATTATTATCCTTCGCTCTAGAAAGGGCCTCTGTCTCCTCGAGCATCTTGCAAAGCGCAACTAGCTGGCTAAAAATTAAGAAATACATGTCGGGTGATTCGTGATACAAACTTACGAAGTGCTGAATTTTACACTCTTAGGTTGAAGTGAATGATTGATTTATCGATCCGAGAATTTCCTTTCAAAAAGAACAACAATTTGGACCCCAAAAAAAGAATCTAGGGTCTATACAATGCAAGAATTTCGTGAAAACAGCATAATCGTGTACGAATCAAATGAAACTCGCAATTTCAAATGCAAGCACGGCCAAAGGATGAGTCTAAGTACCGGGAAGAGAGAGAAAATATATAGCGGCGTGCACACGAGCTGCTCCATAGATAGAAGCAGGGTAAATTTAGTCCCACAATCTCAGTGAGATCCTTCCGACCACACGAGTTGTAAGCATTATTGATTGTCGATCGGACCTGCAAATATCAACTTGCAAAATAGTGTGGCGGCTCTACTATTCTTGTGGGGTTGTAAATGTTGGAAATTGACTCATTTATGAAGTCTATTTCCTTTAGTAATTACAAAGTATGCATAGTTTAACGAGTCGTGGAAAGCAAAATAACTTGTAAAATTACGAACTGGTTGTTAGTCGTACATGATCATAGGCCGGTCGGGATAAATCTCAACCAGTTGTAAAGGACTACTAACTAGTTGTGATCAGAAACTACCTGGTCGTAATGAGTTACTACCTGGTCGTAGGCGACTACTACCTAGTCGGTGATCGTTATAACTTTGATCGTGATCGGATCTGGAACGTCGTAAGAATTTCTGGTGATGACCGATACAAATTGGTCATAAAGAGTTGTGATATGATCGTAACTAGTCGAAAGCTAACGTGCATTTCTCTCCCTTTTGTGTGAACTGGTCGAGAAGCTTTAAACCTTTGCATAAATATCATTAATTGGTTTGAATGAGCGATTCTTGGTGACTTAATTGAGTTAATTACATGATTACTAGAGAGTAAATGTTTTGTCCTTATAAGGGTATGGAAGCGTCAAGAATGAAACTGAATGAGAATTCCTCCGTTCTTTTCTAACTTCATCTTCCTCCTTGATGAATTGTCTTTGTAGTGTTGAGTGTTGTACTCTGACCTTCCTCCTCGGCGGGAAGGGAGGAGAGTGGCTATCTCCGAGCGATTGTCATAAAGAGTATATCTGTGAGGTGACAATAAGATTTCTAAGCAACAGTATCCGTCACGACCGCTCGGCTTTTCCTCGACATTGTCTACTTTCACGACCGCATCACTCCGTTTCATGTTTTTCGTCAAACCGTAGTGTAAATTATTTGTGTGACCGAACAACTATATTATAAGTTGTCTGTTGTTAGTTTTACTTTATGTATATCTAATTATTTGCGATATTCAACTTGTAATTAAATTTAGAATTAAAATACTGCACGTGTCTCCAACCGTAAACCCCACTGTACAGCGGCCCCACGTAAGCCGATCGAGCGACACGACGCCGTCTATGGAAATGGAACAGCACCCACTCGTACCTACGTTACGCTGCGTCAGCGACCACCAATACATTCATGTAGATGTAGCCGTGCCTCCGAACAGTAAACCGGGGCTGGCCCGTGGTCCACGGACAGCGCCCGCATGTCACGATTCACTGCTGCTTAATTGCGCCGGTTTGTTTCTGTTCGAGTACGGTACGGCGCAATCTGCTCTCGATCCTGCGACTCGGATACGCTCGTTTCGAATACGAGAGATCGACTGCCTGACCGCTTCAGTTAATGACGTACCCATTTCTTAGTCTGCATCACTGGCTACTCGTTGCAGACTTGCATATATGTACTTTAAATCTAGGAGTAGCGCTAGTAATTAATTCCTTTAGCTGTTACACGTACGTACGCAGAGATGGTCATCAAGTTTGAGAGAATCTCGATTGGCCGAACGGCTGGTGGTCGCCGTTATTTTAGCGCCACTGGAAGCTTGAAGGAAAATGCAACTTGTGCAGTCGTTATTGGCCGAATGGCTGGTGGCCGAACGGCTTTGTGCAGTCGTGCGTGCGTACCTAAAATCGATCATGGTAATAGAAGCTCGAAGGAAAATACAACTTAAGTAACGTAATTGAAGTATGAGTTTTAATAAAACAAAGTCATGATTATAATAAGTTAACCACTCTCTATTCTGTATGCATCATATAGTTGTATGCCCTTAACTCTTTTCGAAAATATTTGCATATATATGTACCTCTGTTACTCTCAAGCAATACCTCTGTTACTCTCAATCAATACATTAATTATGTGTGCAATAAAATTATCTTATTACTTTACATGGTATTAGAGTACCTTACCCACGTATACACCGATGCACTATAGGCGACCTACCTTGAACTTATCGTCCCTTACATCGGTTGCTTGCCGACCGTGTGACTTCTATCTCTTCTACATACAATTTTTTCGCTTCAACCTCTAAGAGTAAGCTCAATTCTTAATCGATATCTCTTATTTGCTACCACTTTTAATGCAGTACTCTATCACATAGTTATTTTCTACTTCTCTCCAATTATTGCATAATGATAATCATTGTGATAATATCATCGATCCATGTCGGGACACCCGTCGCGCTCTCCCCAGTGCCCCCAAGTCTATTCCTTATTGTTGCACTATCTCTACTCCGAGCTCTTTGCTCCTTTGTTTCTATCGCCCATACTTCTATTCGTAGGATGCATGCATGTATATACACATGCGATATTATACATGCTCGATATCTTCTTCTCATGTGTGGTCGCTCCTCTTCTTCAATGTTGTCCAACTCAGCGATGTGACTTCCTCACTTACTGCGATAACCTCTCATCCTCAATGATGTCAGTTTGTCTATCTTAGTCATTGTCTAACGATATAAAAAATCTTCTCGCCATCGCCAGTGATGCCATGTCACTCACAATGATGGCATGCTCCTAGATACCCGATGATCACATATCATTGATAGCTCGTCTTTAATCCAAAGCTTCATCTCCTCTTTGATGTGTCTTCCCCATTATCAAGTTTCTTTGGCTATTGATTTCTTAAACAACGTCGATAGTCACCATTCATCGTTACAACACTTGGCTCCTTTAATTCCGGTTTTTCTCTTCAACGGCTACAGGGAGTAGCACAACATTGTCCTCGTTGAACAACTAAGGTGAGCAGCATGGAATTATTCTCATCTTCATCACCGCTGCCTCGGCTATTCGCTTCCTTGTAGATCAATGTTTTCTTGTACAACGGATCGGCGTTATTGCACTCTTTCGTAGTCTCCTTGACACCATTCACGAAATCCTCATTATAACTTATATTTAATTTATTCAAAATTTTAGTTATCAAGATATTTTACTTTGGAATTTGTATGGAAATCAAATTGTAAATTTTATTTTATTTGTTGTCCTAATTTCAATCATTTTTTTATTCTAATTAGTAAACTAATCCAATTGTTAATTTTTATCTAGAAGTACAATTATTTATAGATTTTACTTTAGAATTAGTATCGAAATAAAGTTGTTTATTTTATTTTATTTTTATTCCAAAATCAATTTTTTGTGTTGAAATTCGTATACTAGTCCAATTGCTATTTTTGGTATAATTTTTATTCCGAGATATATCTATTTAGGATTTTGCTTTGGAATTCATATGGAAATCAAATTGATGATGTTTTTTGTTATGACTTTTTATTTATTTAAGTATTTTACTCTGGAATTCAAATGGAATCAAATTGCGATTTTATTTTATATTTTATCTCGATTTTATTTTTTTGTTGGAATTAGTATAGTAATCCAATTGATATATATATATATATATATATATATATATATATATATATATATATATATATATATATATATATATATGGAACATATCTAGTGCTAATGGGTAATTCGGTGCTAAGGTGCTAATACCAATCTTGACCGTTGGATTTGAATTGAACAACCAAGATTAATATGGACTCCACCTCTAAACCATTAATCACTTTGCATGCTCCCACCTTCATAAATCGTCTTCATTCAACACCATGGATGCCCCTAACTCCAACGGATCAAGATTGGTATTAGCATCTTAGCATTGAATTATCCATTAGCACTATATATATATATATATATATATATATATATATATATATATATATATATATATATATATATATATATATAATTACAATTATTGGTGATTTAACTTTGAAATTCGTATCAAAATCAATTTGCTAATTTTATTTTATTTTTTTATTGCAAATCCTAGTTATTTTTTGTTGGAATTTGTATATTAATGCAATTACTATTTTTAAAATTTTTATTCCGAATTATGTTTATATAGTGATTTTACTTAGAAATTTGTAACAAAATTGAATTGCTAATTTTATTTTATTTTTTATTCTGAATTTTAATTATTTTTTATGAGATGGACTCTTATTTTCTCTATTGTACTTGATATGGATCCTTTCGTTTAATATATATCGTTATAATCTGGATCCACTATAATCAACGGTGTAGATATTTTTTTCTTTTTTTATCGATTAATGTGAAAATTTCTAACTCTTGAGAGTGAATATAGTGACTTCTTTTCCTATCGTTCTAATAATATAATAGATTGATGAGTTGATACACTTCTTTCGATCCGGGTGATATGACCAAATTAGACTAGACGATCGATCAAGCGCAGCGCACTAGATGCCTTAAAAATCCTAGCTCCCAGCATGCGGTACACCCTTTCCGCTTTATTCACGCACGGCTGCACTCGCGCACGTACGGCACGGCCGCTCGCGCATCGCGGGTGACGGACGCGCGCGGTCAAGTTTTGCAACGCTGACATCTCCTAACCAAATACCGCGAATTGAACGGGGCGTATCAGTGTATATGTACTGTGGCGGTGGTGGCGTGGTGGGTAGCTGGTGCACAAAAAAATGCTGAGACAGCGAAACAACTATTTAGAGATGACCAGAATGTATACTAGTACATGGATCAAGGTTAACTTTGGTCGAACAATTGGAGTACTACTAGAAAAGAGGCGGGGTACTCCCGCCAGGGAGCAGCAGCTCGGTGCTTGAACTATATTGATTCAAGCGATCGAATTAATTGGTAGAATATACAAATCGAACTATATTGATTCAAGCGTACACACGAACGATTAAATTGAGCTGATAGCCCAGTGCGTACAGGAAGTGAAATCAGGCCCGGACACTGCAAAATCAAACTAGTCATCATGAGAACTCGAATTGATTCTTAGAACTAGTGGACAACAAAATTAAACTAGTCATCACGGGAACTTGAATCGATTCTCCAATTAGAACTAGTGGCCGTGCGGAGACGGGAGAGTAAATGAGACGACAGAAATCATTTAACTTCAACCGTCACACTAGCCGCGGTACGGAAGCATTATGCGTGCATGCATGCACTACTACAAAAAAGACAAATATTGAATGCTTCGATTGACCAAAATCGATGATATTAAATACAATCACGAACGGTTTTAGTTTAACGACCGCTATGCGTATTCTTATTGCGCTAAAAATCACCTGTGAATAAGTAAATATAACAGACAGTTTATGTTGAAAACCGTCTATGAAGTATCAGGGACGGTTCTGAACTGTGATACTACTAAATTCACATATGTAATCCAGTAGGCACCTTGTTGCATATCATGTGTAACTTCAACTGTCTTGACGTATAACCGATCAATAGAAGAATGCGAAGTACTTCACATGATCGATCGATCGAAAGTTACACATCATAGACAATGAAATGCTCACATGATCACAGAGATATGATCTTCTACCAATTTTCATAAACCAAATTGACTTTCCGACCACCTAAATTGAAGTAGTCGGTCGATCATCCATGGATTTCGTTCTTTCCATGCACGGCGGTTCAAAAGTCAATTTGTTACGTGAATTTTGTCTTACTAGCTAGCTAGAAGGGTAGGGATCGAGATGAGAACTTTAAGAAGAAATAGAAGTAAGAAAAGATGGAAATTTTTTAAGTGATTTTATCTTAGTTCTGCGCCCTTGTGATGGTTATTTATAGACTTAATTAAAAGCTTGTGGCAAAATTAAATAAACGAATAAAAATGAAAGTCCGGCAGAGAGAATTTATTAGAATATATTCCTAATAAATCGTTGGTAACCAAAGCATCACCATATTTTCGGGAATTATTTTTCATAAATACGGTCGACACTCAATTTTCTATGTTAACAACTGAAGCTGGAGAGCTCATCACATACGGTTTTTAATAAGAACCGTATGTGATTACATACTTCACATACGGTTTTCAAATATAACCGTCTATGATAATTCAATCTTTCGGATCCCGCGCGATGTGTCTCTTCGTCTTGCGCACTGACGTTACGTACGATGCGTCTCTTCGATATTTTAGAAGAACGATCATCGCTCGCCATGGTGAGCACGCGAAGCATGATGGCGCGGACCAAGGGGAGGAGGTCGGTGATCGCCATCGCTTTTCCTCACGATGTTGTCATCCACATCGTCGACCTCGTGGCTGCGAGCTCTCCTCAGCCCATTGCTGACCTCTGCAGCCTATGAGCCACGTACGTATTTTGTTCTTTTATTTTTGGTAGGTCTGAAGAAGTTAACATTACATTCGGTTTTGTCGGTTCAAGAAGACCGTAGTGTATCATATCCTAGTTAATTATCGGAAAGCTTGGTATTCGTTTGGGTTCGGGTTAGATAGAGAACCTGATTGTAATTCCTCTGAAAATCTATAAAATGAGAAAAACCAAAAAAAAGGTGTATCAGTTGATACTGACGCAAAATAATCTCTGTTGATTTCATTTTGTGTCCAAGATCGATCCGATTCGAACTAAATTTGACTAGTAACAATGACCTTAATTTGGCCTACCTTTTAATTTTAAAGTTGTAAGGCCATGTACAAAGCGTCAAGGAGCGCGCCGTGGGGAGACGTGGTGGCTGGAGGCGGGAGGAGGCGATGAAGTCGAGGACAACGGCGCTACCTCCCGTCGTCAACCACGGCGGCCGACGGCAACCCAAAGGCTGCTTCATCGTCGGCCTCGCGCTTGTCTTCGTGCCTCAAGACATGCGGTGCGACCTCGTGTTCCTTGAAGCTGGCGGCCGTCATCGGCCACAAGGCCGTGATCTCGTGCTCGGCCTCCTCCTTTACACGGCCGACGAGACGTGTGGTGTTGGGAAGCACTACATTAGCCGGGTCGAGGGCAAGCCAGCCAGCGGCGGGTGTGAGATAGCCAAGAGGACCAACCGGAAGTACAGGCGGTGTCGAAGGCTCGCTGCGGGCATAGTCCAGGAGGCGGCGTGGAAGAAGATGGTCGGTTGCTAGGCGGGTGTAAGTATTTGTTGAAGGGCGACCACCTTTGCTCGAGCACCGATTGCGGCGTGATGGAATGGTAGGATGACTACGTCGTCTTCTGCAGCGACGACTACAAGATTAGGTATGAGTATACCAAGTTCTTTAGAGATGTGTTTAACTACTTGCCGTAAAATTATCAGTTTTAACATAGTTTTAGCAAATATTCATATATAATTCTTTACTAATACGTGAATATATGTACCTCTAAATTTGCATTTATGTATGAATATTATAACAGATGGTTCCATTATATAACCGTATGTGATATTCCTTTATTAATAGGAGTTTGCTAGAGTTTGCGCCTAACTTTCGTCACTCCCAGCGCCCTTAGTCTCGCCTGTTCCCCTCACCCGAGCTCCCAGAGCCTGCGCGCCCATGCCAAGCCTCCTCCCAGCGGTTGCCCCAAGTTGTGCCTTCTCCACAGCGCCACCCTTCTTCCCGTTACCTTGGTTGTGACACCACGGTTCACTGCAAAATACACTCTTATGATAAATAGTGTCTTATGAAGTGTCACTATCATGACACAACTACAGTGACGCCATCGCGGAAGCCAGTCCACTCGACCTCCACCCTCCCCCGCAAAATCCACCTCCCCGCCGCCGGATCTGCCTTCCCCTCTTCGACCTCTCCACCGATCTCCGTCGGCTACTCGTCATTCTCTATTGCTTCAGTTTTTTTTGTTTGAGTTTGACTTGTTTATTGATGTGGGTTGTTGTTGCTTATGCATACATGCAGGAGATGGATGTGGTGATCTACTGCTGGTGGTCAATTTGCCAGTTGCACTGAGGTAACTATTCCCCTTTACTCTCTATATATCCCTTTCCCTCTCCTTGCTTTGTGATGTGGGTGATGAATGATGTGGGCTATGGTGGGTGTTACTGTGATGGTTGGATAATATGGGTATGTTCTCTGTGTGTAATCTTGGTTCATGAGATGTGGTTAATTGGATGGGACAAAACACAGTCTTTACACATACAAAAATTCCATTCTCTGTCGCCAGTTTTGGGTTTGAGTTTGGCTTGTTTCTTGATGTGGGTTGTTGTTTCTTATGCATATATGCAAGAGATGGATGTGGTGAGTTACTACGGTGGTTGATTTGCGGTTGCCTTTGAGGTAAATACTCCCCTTTACTCTCTATCCCTTTTCCTCCCTTGCTCTATGATGTGGGTGATGAATGATGTGGGCCACTTTGGGTGTTACGAGATGGTTGGATGATATGAGTGGGTTCTATATAAAGTCTCACAGCGGTGATTGCTTGTCTCTTTAAAACCGCTTCATATTTTTTTACGTGTGTGTGTGTGTGTAATTCATAGTTCCCAACGACTTTCGGGGGTCGTCCACGCGACATGAGGAGGATGAGATAGTAGCCATGGGCAACTTCAAGAAGTATGGTTGTCGGAGAGCACGTGAACATCCGATTACACAGAATATCGTCGATCGGTAATTGGGCGTCGCTATGTTTAGAAAATGGCGTGGGCCGCGTAGGTACTCGATGGGAAGTGGCATCATATATCAACGACCAACCATAGAACTTGTCGAGTATGATGTTGGTCATGAGATGTGGTTCTATGGTTGGATGTTGATACATGATGCCACTTTCGGTCGGAGTACATGTGTCTATGCCATTTTACGAACATAATAACGCCCAATTACTTGTCGTGTGTGTCTATATATATATATATAAAGGCGCAAGCGTACCTGCGCATAGAGACTTCATAGAGAAGAGTCATCATAAATGGTTTGTAGATGAAATAAATGCGTGATAGGCGATGTATCACGGCGATTTCATCTACAACTCGTCTGTGATACATCGGCTATCACGAGACGATTTCATCTACAAACCGTTTGTGATAGTCAACTATCACATTGACTATCACGAGCGATTACGAGTCAATAGCATGCGTGATAGTATGCATTACGACGATTGAAAACCGTTTGTGATGATCTCATATTATTACTAACCTATAAACTCAAACAGCCTACAAAACCATCTGTGGCGACGTTCTAGGACCGTCTCTAAAAACCATTTTTAAGTAGTGATTGTGTGTTCTTGGCGCGTGCGATATCCCGGCCGGCAACCAATTAACTCTCGTAATGTGCCGGACACGTTGCCGGCCGGCTGGCCGCATGCTATATCGATATCCTAGCATCCCAAGTTTCCAACATGTCCGCGCCTTGATCTAGCTAAAAGTGCGTAGATACGATCGAATTGGAGTGCCGCTTTAGAAATTAAGCCATGGACGATCGATGCAATATTGTATGGATGGATGGAGCAATGCTGCAATAGGAGGTGGAATTAACCGCGTAAATCTTAAGACATGCATTGATGCATGCGTATATGTTTATTTAGAAAGCTAACAGTACGGCTTCCCGACGCCTAATTGCTCTGTCGGAAGTGGCCAAATGCCCAAATATATGTGACTACTAGTTCATCCCCATAACTAAGATATGCTATTATAAGATTGATGTCCTCTAGCTAGTGGTTCTATGCTGCTTATTTTTTACTTTGCCAAATTTGCATTAGTTGAAAATTATGTGAGTTTGCTGGTGGTGTTGATCTTGCCGCTGTACCTGTAACATTGATCCGATTATTCTGAATTTTTAAATAAAAACTGTGTGACTCCATATTTCTGATTATTTTTTTATGTCAGAAAATGCAGATCTCCCGGCAACGCATGAACGCAGCAAACGAATCGCACTCGTTTCCTATGATCACCCGTCCGTTCTCCTAGCTTCAATTTCCATATTGTCCTTGTGATCCCACTGAATAATCAACATGTAAAACATATCGATTTGTTTAGTTAGCAAGCTCATGTTCCGACGAACCGAGTCAAATCGTGCTTCATTCTGATCATGGTTCTTTTAATCGGAATCAAGTTCGGGAACCGGAGGCCAATTTCAAGCTAACTACTCCCCTTCATGTGCGCCTTAATTTATCTGTGCATTCCCATGCTGAGGCTAAAAAAGAGTTGGTGGTAGTACATCCCAAGAAGCTTGTGTAAAACTAGCGGTCGGTCGCCTCTGTTTGCTCAGTGTGCTCACTACCACAAAATCAGACATTCAGACTTTACAAGGCTCTAGGAGGTGCTGATCTGGACATGCATTGATCCAAATGATTAAGATTTAAGTGGCCTCTCAAAAACAAAATTAAAGAACTTTTATTGAGATCATAAAACATGCATGAATGGTTTTATACACTTATGTGTAGATTATTGTTGAAAACCTGGAATGAAACAGCACTGTTTTCTATTTTTAGATGACAAGTATAAAAAAGAGTGTATTTTACTTAGGAACATGTAACCTTACGATGGTTTCACTTTGCACCATCCTAAGGAATTTTTTTTACTTTGCACAATCTCTTCTTACTTTTTATTTCGCTTTGCACGGAAGAGCGTCTTATCAAGAAGAGGAAAACATAGGAGCCGTATGGGAAGTTTGCGGCGATGAAGCACGACCGGCGAGGTGGTAGCAACCTGAAAAATATATAGAGAGAGAGAGCCGTTGTGCCGTCGACACCGTTGCTATGGCCAGTGCCGGCGATGCTTTTGCTATTTTTCTTCGCTTTTGATCCATTTTTTAGCTCCATCTACATCCCATCTCTCTATTACATGCCTTGCCGGCGCCTCTCCCGCCACTGTTCACCGTCGCGAGCATTGAACTAAAGCGATCAAATCCTTACCCCGTGCAAAGTACAACGCATGGTAAAAGAGGTGATGCAAAGTAGAAAATATTTGCTAAAGTGGAGCCGCAAAGTACAACTATGATAATATTACATCGTCCAAAGTAGAATTTACTCTATAAAAACATGGATCTGTCTATTTCACAGCCCACAGTTTTCCTTGCAAAACAATAAAAACTTTGAATATTTGACTGGAGATCCCCCCTCATATCTTATGGCTGAAGGTTGCAGTTCGTGTTCTACTAATTCCATGTTTTTTTAAAAAAAATCAACTAATCCCATGTTATGTGTGTTTTATTTCTAGACTACTTTGAGGTTAATTTGATCATGTAACCAGGCTAACATTAATTGTTGACCAAAGAAATATACGTGAAGGGTATTGGCGTATTGATGCAGTATAAATAGTGCTCCGTGAGTGCTTCCGAATGAAGTGGAATTTTTGGCGTCGGTCGATTTTGATATCGTATTTGCGATTTTAACCATTGTATTATTTATATTTACAAAATTAAGCGCGATGACGCGCGCTCGCGCTGCGCCCGCGGCGACAAGGCGGACGCGTCTGCGTGCCTGCGAACTTTGGCGCCGCGCGCATGCGCCGCGGCGCGCCGCGCACGGCACACGCCCGCAAGCGCTGCTGACCCTACTGGCGCCTACGCCTGTTGTTGTGCTGACCCACTGTGGCCAGCAGCGCCGCGCGCCGCTGCCACGCTGGCGCCTGTGTAACGTATGCGGCGCAGTTGCGCTCAGCGCCCAATGTGGCGTGTGCGAGCGTGGCAACGGCGCAGTTCGCTCGCGCGCCACAGACGCTATGTATGACCGCATTGAAGACGCGGATGCCAGACCTGTTGGCGGCAGCGTGGCGCCGGCGCCGCGCCCCTCCCAAGCGTGAGGTGAGCAGGCACGAATTAAAAATGTTGGGTGGCCCTATTTCCCACCGTCCATCCTCCCTCCTCCGCACTTTATCATCGCTCCATCCGAAATTCCGCTTCAATACTTACGAATTCCGGCGCCAAACGCGACTCCTCCTTCACTCTTTATAAATACCGAACTCGGCACTCGCTCTTGGTCATATCAATTCGTTTGATTCTCGTTCTTGCGCTCGTCGTTGAGAACTCGAGAAGCGTAACATAATTAATTTTATTGGGAGGTAATTGTTTTCTCGCTTCGTCACTCTTCCTCAGAAGGGTGATTTATTACTTCCTCAGAAGGGTGATTTATTACTTCCTCGGAAGGCGGGTAATTTGTGTTATGCTTTTGCCGTTATTGCCGTAGTCGTAATTAGTTAGTCTTTGTTAGCTAGTCGTAATTAGATAGTTTAGAGGTAATTAATTAGTAGTAATTAGTTAGTCGAGTAGTAATGAATTAGTTTAGTGCTAATTAATTAGTAAGTAATTAGTTTAGTAGTCATCGTTCTGACATATGAAGTAAGTGGAAATAAAGTACTGGTATTTTTTAGTGGTAATTAATGAACCGTAATTAGTTAGTTTATAGATAGCTAATTAGTCGTAATTAGTTAGTTCACTGGTAATAAATTAGTTTAGTGCTAATTAATTAGTCGTAATTAGTTTTCTGACATATCAAGTAAGTGGAAATAAAATCTTTGGTATTTTGTAGTGGTAATTAATCAACCGTAATTAGTTAGTTTAGAGATAGTTAATTAGTCGTAATTAGTTAGTTCAGTAGTAATGAATTAGTTTAGTGCTAATTAATTAGTCGTAATTATTTAGTGGTTGTTGTGGGTTTAGGTATTTTCGAACATGCAAGACTTGATTGTATTTTCTGGCGATGGGCTCGTCACAGCCGGACATGATGGGTTGGACACATCGAGATGCCGGTACAAGGTGGTCGGCGGAGGGCTCCACGCGATGAATATTCACAGTGCGAAGTGCATCCAGGAGGAGTTCCTCACGGACCAGGGCGAAGAGTTATGATTGAGGCGATCTGCACCAATTATGTGTGGGAGCTCGTAAGGTGGATGAAAGCATAGCATGGAGGCGATACATGGAGATTGTCTCGGCCAGGCGGCCATTCACGGGAAGCCTATGGTGTACGTCAATTTCGTACATAGGGCGTCTGGAAACCACGATGATGCCGAGGCACAGTACAAGCGGGCAAGCGGCGGCCGAGGCTGAAGATGGCGGCGGAATGTCTTGCCTCGGAGAAGTCCGTGCCTAATTTTGAGCCAAATGAGGCGGAAACATGGTGGTCGGCCGCATCGGCCGCCACAGTATATCACTCGGACGAGACTCTCGGGTTGGAGTCCGGCGAGGACACAAACCCAAGCTCGGATGATGCAAGCGACGGGGCCGCACCACGGCCGGTGGTCCTTACGTGGCATCGAGACTTGATGATATCGCGGTGCGTTAGCTCGTACTACCGCAAGAAGAAGGCTCCGGTGGGGTTTGAAGCCGACACCTATTAGTTGGGCGGCGCTTCGAACAAGGTGGCGTGCAACAAGCTATATGCACGCATGCGCTTTGTCCATCGGCCGTGTGTACCGAGTGCACGGTCCAACCAGGAAGTCTGCAGTGAAGTGCATAGTAGAAGGCCGCCACGGCAAGGTCGGCGCTCTCGAGCAAAGATCTTTGGCTCGGTCTTCACGGTCAAGAGCCGATCGACCACACTGCGAGCTCACGAGCCCGCGGCAAACATCGGGCGTGACTTCGCATATGTTGCAAACCTCATCACGCACCTAGTTGAGGCGGGCGGTCCATCTCCCCAAAGTGATGATGTCGGAAGTCGTCAATCGGGTTGGCTATCCGATTAGCTTCTGACAAGGTTCGACGAGCCAAGCGTAAAGTCATCGAGACTATGTACGGGACATACGAAGGCGTACAACCTTGTGCCGAGATTGCTTCACGATTGCGGATCAAACCCCGCACGCAAACATAAACAATTTGGAGCGTGAAGATCTTTGAAAAAGGGCCCAACCACTTCATCTTTGGATAGGGTGTTACGGGCTTTCGCTTTCGAGCCATCGGGGGCTTCAAGTTCCGCCGTCCGTGCTAGCGATGGATGGCACTTTTCTCACTAGGAAGTACAAGGGCACCATCCTCACCGCGGTGGCGGCGATCACGAATGACCAACTTCTCCGGTTGCATTTGCCATTGTCGAGGCGAGAACACATCCGGTGGTCGTGGTTCTTGGAGAAGCGTGAAGAGGGCGTGGTGGGAGGCCAAGACCAGCGTCTGCCTAGTCACGCATCGCAATCTTTGGGTTGTTGGCGGCCATCAACATCATGCGGCGTGGGATGGATCCATCTCACTGATGGAGCGACGTGCAATCGGTGGTGCATGAGGCATCTTGCATCTAACTTGTTCACGCGGTTCCATGATCGGGAACTCATGAAGGCGTTCAAGGCATTGTGTATGCGAAACCGACGGAAGTTTGAGTCTATTTGAGAGACCTTGAACAGGACTACGAGACATACAAGGAGTCCACTCGGAGAGGAGCAACCTAGTAGCGCCATAACCTTCTCCCGGTGGATTAACGACCACGCTCCCGAATTGGAGAAATGGTCCCTCCTCTATGACAAAGGCGGTCTGAGTGCGGCGTTATGACGACCAACATGTCCGAGGTCTACAATAGCGTCTGAAAGGTGTCGCGGGCTCCTATCACTGCGGTTGTCCGGAGACATGGACTCGCACCGTTGGTTATTTCAGTGAATAGAGCCACGCGTGACCAAGCGGCCAGATGGGCGAAGGCAGCGGTGGTCGAGAACATGCGAGACACATGGATCGGAAGATGGAGAAGGCCGAATGCCGCGACATTCGGTGATCGGCGACCTCGCGAAATCGAGATCAAGCCGGCGAAATCGTCAATAGTCATGCTAGGGGGAAAGAAAGCAGGCATGCACCACGGGTGATGTGGCGACATGCACGCAACAAGCCAAAGCTCTTCCACAAACCATGCTCGCTTGCGTGTACAAGGCATGTGCGCCGAAATCGGCGAATGGCTACACCATACATCTCGAGTACTCGACATGCGGCACCTATTCGGTACATGGAGCGGAGAGTTTCACTCGTATGGTTTGGAAATGAACTACAAGGATCTTTGGCCCGACATGGTGCCTTGGGGTCCCAACAGGACTTGAAGAGAATAGGGAAGAGGCGACGGCAGACGGTAGCTTCCGAATGACATGGATGCTAGTCAACGTACCGATATTAGCCGCACGGTGAAGTGCGGGATATGCAAGACCCTGGGCACTCAATGAAGGATTGTCCCCAGAGACCTAGTTAGTCCTGGTCGTCACTCGATTATCGTAATTTAAAGTTTTTCATCTTGCTTGTTATATGCAGTAGCAAAATTATACGAGACCGGCTATGGACTCTTGACAAACTTCTACAAGAGGATGTTGCGAGCGCATGGCGCTTCTTGCAGAAGAGGAAACAACTAAAATACCCGGATTTTTCAATGAAAGATGCTCGGTGCCACCACGTTTGCGGTCCCGAGGTGTGTGTGTGGTGAGCCGCAGAGATCATTCATCCACACACCTGCATACACGGCCGCGGGCGTACTACATCGCGGCCACTACATGGTAAGCGTTTCTTTCGCGCGCCGATTTTCCTCCCAATGTTTAATTCCTTCAATTTTAACTTCATCCCCGTGTAATGCGGCCCGAGATGCGCCGCCACTTCTTCCGATGGATTGGCGGCCCGAGATGTGCGACAGGCATTCATCCAAATAGAGTACATGCTAAACTACTCGGTGCGGGCGAGAACTTCTCCGGTGGAAACCTTACGTGCGGATGAGGAGGCACCGGAGGACCCGATAAACTCCGGCGTAATCCATATCGGCGACAAAGGAAAGGCTCATGCAAGCGTCGATTATGAAGAAATTACATCCTTCTTATGATTTTTCACTATCACGGTGTACTTACATCATGCAAGCGCAGACATGGGCGACTTGACACACACGGCCGACGTGGACATTCCGTAACAAGGGCAAGGAAAGGCTCATGAGGAGCGGCCGGCCGCCACATGATCCGATCGCCGGGCGTCATCCGTATCCACGACGTCGATTATGAAGAAATTACATCCTTCTTATGATTTTCACTATCACGGTGCACTTACATCATGCAAGCGCGAGACATGGGCGACTTTGACACACCGGCCCGGCGTGGGCGGTCCGTGACAAGGGCAAGGAAAGGCTCATGCGGTGAGCGGTCGCCACAGCAGTATCCGGTCGTCCAGGAGCAATCTACATGGATGGCGTGAGTTATGAACAATTGACATTCTTGTTACGTTTTGTCTTTGCATCGATGTACTTACATCATACAATCGCGAGAATACTGACGACTTCGACATACCGGCCCGGCGTGGAAAGTGCGGCGATAAGGGAAGGCTCCTTGGCCAAGAGACCACCAAGCGTCGAGACAAGGCTCCCTTGCTATGGCGAGCGAGACAAGTAGCACACATCGTTAAGTAGTTGCTACCCACATGTTGTCGGCATCTTCATAACCGCCTTTGTTCACGGGTGCGTGCGGCGCCGACACCTACGACCTCTGCGCCTACACACCGCGCACGACCCGCCTCCCGACCCGCCAGCCGACGCCTCACAGCATGGCGGTGAGCCGCCATGACCATTGCACAAAATTTTTTGTTTAGGATTTGATATATGTATTTAGTATAAGAATTTATATGTATTATTGAGTTATTTACAATAAAAATAAATTTGGATATATGAAATGTTGTTTCAAAAAATTTGAATTTGATGTAGAGTCTAGTTTATAGCTTATGTGATTTTTGTTGCATTTTAGAAAATTGAAAATTTTGTTTGGTAGATCTGAGCGAAATATGTGTGAAGTAATGATTGATGTATTTGTGATTTTGTAGATTCTTGACCGTGAAAAAATGTTGAACCGACAATAACAATTTTCGATCATGGTATGTTGTTTTATTGTAGAAAATTTAAAGAAATTTTTTGAAAACAAGCGTGATAAGAACAATTAAGCGAAAGGAAGGAAAGTGATATTTAACAACTTCGGAAAAATGAATGCTCATTGCGGGCCTTTGCTTGTTCCTCGGCTGACCTTTGCTTGTTCTCGCGAGCCATGCATGACCCTTGCTATGTTGCGTGTCTCCTCCCATTGTGCCTTCTTGCGGGACTCCTCCTTAGCCTTCCGCCTAGTTTCATTTATCTGTCGCGAATTCACGCCAACTATTTATATTCCTGCAAAGTGGTCTCTTTTGTCACGTCACTACGCAGGTGGCCTCTTTTGTCATGTCCATTGCAAAGGTGGTCTCTTTTGTCACGTCCTTTGCAAAGTGGCCTCTTTTGTCATGTCATGCGCAAAGGCGGCCTCTTTTGTCACGTCATTGCGAGCAAAGCGGCCTCTTTTGTCACGCCATGCGCAAAGTGGCCTCTTTGTCACGTCCACTGCGATAAGTTCTCTCGTTTCGTATAAATAGCGGTTGGGGTCCCATGATATTGTGGCGTGAACCGCAAATCGAAAAAAGTGTGTCCTCTTCTCGTTGTGAAACATAACATGTCGGAAGGCGAGGGCCGATCGGATATGGGTCACGAAGGAAGACCTTCCTTAGAAAGGAGGAGGTATTTGGTCCACACTACCGCTTGATACCAACTCGGCAGTGCTCAACTAAAGATGGCGAAGTGCCTACACAATGAGGACGCGGTTGTGCGAGCCCTCGAATGCCGATTCGATGGCGGCGACGTTCTTCCGATGCCCACGATCCGGGGTAAAAGTAGTAACATTACTTTCTTATTTCTTATGCAGGTGCATGTTTATCCTCCTTTCGCAGATGGCGAAATGCGAGAGTTCTCGGTGGATCGACCCTCCTACGAGCGTTATATTGTCAATTATGTATTCACATTATGGCAAATAATATTTAAGTTGGAGGAAGCTAATTGAGACCCTCAATGAGGAGAACACCGACCTCATATGAGATGCAACGCCAACGTATGAAGTAGAAAGAGTGACTAAGTTAGTAATGTGTCGTTATGTAATTTGTTGTGGTCGTTGTTGTGTTGATGGTGTGGCACCGAGCATGTTGTTTTGATTTTATTTCTTGCGTAGTAATCGTGTATATTGTGCCAGATGTGCAATGTATATTTTGTTTCGTGTTGGCATTGCGCCACGCATTCTTATTGTGTGGACTCTAATGACCGAGGCCCCCGAGCCTATAAGAGGAGCCATTCCTCACCTAGCCCCGCATTGTTCTCCTCACCTCACGAATTAGTTTTTCCCATTACTGTAGTTATCATTCCTTCTCACTCCCACGACGCCGATATGAGTCATCTCAAGACCGCATCGTCCGCTCCAATGGTGATTTGCCCAAAATGCAACACGGTTGTTAGGCGTAAGACCTCACACTGACCCACGAATCTGGCGGCACTACTTCAAGTGCCCCTTTCCCTTCGATTATAGGGTACTTTGGTGATCGGTTGTGTCAAGTCCTTCTTATCCTTTTTCACGGCGTCCCGGTTATTTCGGATTCGAGAGGAGTTCTCGTCCTTCGGAGGCCTTAGGGCGGGATTAGGGATACCTTCATCGGTATTTCAACCCTCTCCGGTGCATTGCGTCGGGCATATGCGACTTAGTCACGCTCTTCAAATCACTAAAGTGGTTAGGCGGTTGATTCGCTAATGCTTGCAAATCAATTATCTTACGGATGCAATTGTCTTCTAGACTTCAATTGTCTTCTAAACTTCTCTATTTGCTTCACTAGTCTGCGGGTCATATGCATGGATTTCAAATATCTTCTAGACTTCAATTGTCTTCGGATTTCTCTATTTCTCGACATTTTACATCAAGGGTTGATTTCCTCCCCTAATGACGAAATAATTCTCATCTAATATGCTATCGTGAGCGTGCATGCAAATCTCTAGTCGTGGGGTCCAAATACCGATTATGGATGCGATCTCATAACCAACGTATATCCCATTTTTAGAGAGTGCCCATTTCGGTTTCTTTGTGGTGGTGGTATAGGTACATAAATCTTGCAACCAAACCTTCAAAGATGAGAAATTTTCGGTGTTGACCCTTGCGCTAGTTGCATAGGTGAATGGATGTTATATGTCGGTGGTCTAAAATTGATGAGATTCTTTGCGTGCGGAGCTGCGTGTCCACAACATGTAGTTGGTAAATAACAATTACGCTAGTCCATTACAGGTGTGGACATGCGGTACGGGATGCTCAATTTTAATTCTCATTTTCACACAATAATCATCATATGCCCTTGAAGTAAATTCTCCGGCGTTGTCCATTCTGGTGGACTTCACATGATGATAAGGGAAATTATTCTTAATGTTAATTATCTACGAGATTAGCTTTGCAGAAGCGGGGTTTCGTAGACATTAAACAAACGTCGACCGTTTGAGGAAGCATCGATAAGCACCATAAAATACCTAAATGACCCTTACGAGGTGTTTAGGACCGCAAATGTCTCCGGATACGGTCCGAGAATGCGAGATTTCGTCCTTTACTTTCAGAGTAGAGGGTCTAGTAGTCAGTTTCCCGATGGTACATGCAGGGCACACAAAATCTTCAAGATTCGGGAAGTTCTTTAAATTGACACTATGTCCCTGTGAATTGTTAATTATATTTCTCATCATCCTAAGACCTAAGTGACATAATCTATCATGCCAGAGATAGAAGAGGTTTAGAGCTTCTAAATATAGTTTTCAGGGCAGTATAAGTGTAGATGCCTTAATATTAGTGTAGTATAGCCCATTTTCAAATGAAGGAAGTCGTTCTAATACTATTATTCTACTATTTTTGTCACGCTTTGTAATGAGCAGTTATTCCTTACCATGCTCTTCTTCAGGCTCTACGTGGAAACCGTTAGCGCGAATATCCTTGAGAGTTCTAGTCGATTATGGGCACAACAAGGCTTCTTTAATGACCAAAGTTGTGTCCGTCGGGAGTATAATTGTGGCCCTTCCTGAGCCTATTATACATGTATCGCTACCTGCGATTGTCGTAAGGCTACGAGCATTCTTCTTGATCGTTGAAAAATTCCATCTCTCTCAAGGTGGTATTCATTGTGCGCACCGCTAAGCACACTTCCTCCATAGGCGCTACATGCATTCTAATATAATGTACTTTATTAATATGTAGCGAAATCCAAAGACACATAAAATAAAAATACTTGGATATTAGAACATAACTTGCTATCATAAATACGGAAATATAAGTCTTGCGGACTCATCATAAGAATTTAATGCTTTGCTCTTCTAGAGCCTACAACCATTATTCAAAGTTTCATCATAATCACAAAATGCAAGTGTAGTAAAGGGTCTAAGTGCAATGCGTGCACTAGATCGAATCGTAGTATTGAAACTCGCCTCAATCGCTACATGGCGATCTTCTCCTCTTGGGCAATTACGTGTGGGCTGCTATGTCAAAGGAGGGATGATGGGGTGCTACTAGGTGTCCATATCCATAAGTGCAACTAATGGGTGTGGATCTTCCGTGCTGCAATGGTGAGGTGCCTCATGCTATCCTTTGCCCCTTTTCTTAGGTCAGTAAAACACCAATTACGTGCGACTCATGACCTTACCCTTCTTGCCCTTCTCCTTCGTGAGAGGCTTCATCACCTTTAGTTGCTAGTATTGGCTTCATGGCCAATATTGCTACTAGGTGGTCGTGAAATGTAGTTCTTCCTTAGAACATCATCTTGAGCTTCCACAATTTTCATGATGTCAATCAACTGCGGCATACTACTTGTAGCCATTTTGACAATAGCTGCGTGCGGATTACCGCATTCGGGTAAAGGTAGAGATGGTCTTTTCAATCTTCGCTCATTTGTGATTATATTATCACATAATTGGAGATTGTATAAATTCGACCATCTTGGGTCGAGTTCTTGAACTCTGGTTCGTGATGCGATCATTTTCATATTCATGCAAAAAGTTCATAAGATTCTCTGGTAATTTCCATAAAATGGTTGTAAAATTCTTATAATGCTCTTGAACTCCTAGTTCGTGATTCCGTATTTTTTTCATGCATTTTCATGATTTTTGCTATTTTCATGATTAAAAGAAATATTAATAATCACAAATAATCAAAGCAGTAAATACAATAAATAAATTGCATAGAAATAATAATAACAAGGTAAAATATGCTTCAAATGCAAAACCGATTCAAAATTTGAATTCGAGGCCCTTTTCTCGGAATAGAATTTTCAATAATTCAATTTTAGGGGCTAAACGTGAAAATTTCAATTCGAGAAATTTTTGCGCAATTTACTGAAAAACCGAGGGCCTTTTGCAAATTAGCCCTTTTTCGGTTTTTTTCGTTTTTTTTCCGTTATAGAAAAGGGCCCGTTCTTTTGTGGCGTTCCGCCGAGTTAAAACCCGCTGAGCGTTGGGACTCGGGGTAGGGAAAACCCTACCCCGAAGTTCCTTAGGGCGGCGGCTCCCTTCTTGGGAGCCGCGTTCTTTCGAGTGGCGGCTCCTTCATGGAGCGCCAGCGGCGAGGTGCGGGACCGGCGGCTGGCGACGGAGGCGCAACGCCGCTTGGACGACGCGGATTGCTCCGAGCGGGCGCGTGGGGACGGCGCCTCCAGGCGACGACGCGTCGGCGCAGTGGAGGCGGCCGGAGGTGCGGCGCGGCCGTCGGCCTGCTCCGGCGAGCTTGCGATGCGACTTGGTGGCGCCGCAGGCGTGGAGACTTCAGCCCGGCAGCTTCTTGCGGGCCGCACAGCGGCGTCTTGGCGGCGTCATGCGGTGCCGCCGGCGGCTCGGCGGCGGCTTCATGTGGCGCGCCGGCGGCTCCGGCTCAGCGGTCGGCGATCGATGCTACGGACGTCGGCGGCGGGCTCGCGGCGGTTCTTTCCCTCTCGGTTCTGCGGACGGGCTTGCGGCGGCGTGCTTCGCGGGGCGTCAGGCGGTGGCACCGTGGGGACCGCGCGACTGAGTCGGTCCGATGCCTTCGAGGCGGCGGCTCGAGGTGGCTTTCTCCTTCTTCCCCTTTCTGTGATGCATGGCGGCTCTCGGCCGGGATGGGTAATGGCGCCGTGGCGAAATTGACGGCGACGACGAGCGTCCGTGGTCGCCTTAAGCCGCCCATGCGGCGGTCGTCGCGACGCATGGTCGATCCGCCTCTGTCTTTGGCGGGCATTTGTGAGCGCGCATGTGACGCACGGCGCGCTCAAATTTTTTTTTTTTGATTTATGTCGTATGTTTGTACTGCGCATATGTGATATCTGCTTATGGAATTCACTGCTCATCCAATGCAATTCGTGTAATTACTGGTCGGTGACTTGAGTCGACTCGCGGTGAATTTGCAATTTCAATCTACGGACAATCGACATCCGATCTTTCATGCAATCTACCGATCGACATTGTGTCGGCGACTTCAAGTCACCGGTAGTTTAGAATGATTTGCACCGTAGAAAACAATCTAGAAAGCAAATTTGCGAATTGAAAGCAATCTAGAAAATACGATTCAATCTACGAGTGTCGTTCTTGACGTACCTTCGATCGAGGAGAGTCGATCGTGCGATAACGTGTTGAGTAACCGTCTGGCGAGTCCAAATCGAACGGTACCTCGTATACAATGATCAATCGTAAGAACGATGAAGAACACAAGAACACAACAATAGAATGAACACGAGATATGCGGGACTTCGTGCCGCTTTATTGCTTCGGATCAATTAGGGTTACGAGGAGAGGGTGACCTCTATTTATAGACTACGGGATGAGGAGTTCAATTGGGCCAGACTCGAGTCCTCGGTCTGACTCGCCAGGCCGGTTTCTTAACACTTCCGAACAGAAGTGAGCAGCCAATTGAGGAGATACTATACAGTAGACACACATGGATGCGCATGGTCAGGAGTCAGGTGGGCCCCGCAAAAGATCCTACCAACCGACTGCCTGCCGAGCTAGCCGGTGCGCGCGCCGAATTAAACAAACGAAACGGAACAAGGGGGAAGAGGCTAAAAGTGCAGTGCGGGAACATTTAGGGGGCGGTGATCCATTGACCCTGTCGCTAATGGCGCGTTTAGGCAGCAGCTACGTACCCATCGTAGCCTAACTTATTTTGATCGCGCGCGCGGCACGGGCGCCGAGGGCCTAGCTTAGCCGAACGAGCCGAGCTATAGCTTAGCTGGGACACGGAGACGACGTGTGTGGGCAACTTGTGGAATATATATTGCACCATGCACGCGCTGTGTTGTGGCGTTGGGCGAATAGAAAGAAAAAAAAAACAATTAACGGCAGGGGCGGGCGGGCGCCGTGTTCCGTGGGGCTTCGGCCACACCGCTTTGTCGAGCCCGCTGGTCGCTTCACTCTTCAATCCGTCCAGCGACAAACAACGATACGGCCACGGCCAAGAGGCCACATCGATCACCTTGTTGGCTAGTTAGTGATCGACCACCTTGTTGGCTAGCTACTACTTGCCTCGGCGTATATACACGTACGGTGTTTATTTTGTAGCTTATATATGTACGTTGTGTGTCGGACCTGCGTGCGTGCGCGTGGTACCACTTAATGCGGTTAATTTGAGCTCTTTTCGGTTGACGCATTCGGGTCTCGGTCACTCTCATTGCCTGCCGCTCGATGAACACAATGCTCCGTGAGGGTGAAATGAACTGCCCGGCCGGGCTGTCCCTCCCTCTTGTTCGTTTGCACTCGCTCTCTCTCTGTCAGTGTGTGATGATGCCTGGCTAATCGGTTATTAGTTTATTGTAAGGCTGGCCATTGACTAGCTGCACGATGTACATTTACCAGAGCTAAGCTAATGGAGTGATCGATCGGGGCTTCCAGACTCGCGTGTTAACGAACATACATACATGCGTACGTGGGATCGAGAGGTGAGCGGCTGCACGTAGAGGCCGGGAAACATTGCACGCACTCAGTTCAGCTTGACTACTCCATCGATCGTACAAGTAATTAATATAACTTCCGGATTTACTATTTCTAAGCCGTCGGATTTGGTTTTGATGTCCTTGATGCACGCTTTATTGTCGTCGCATGCGCAACGCGGGGCAAGTGGCATGGCTTGTGGTTCACGCATTCAGATTTTTTGGTGCTATGCGGCCAGCCACGCTTGGTCCCATCGTTGATCATCCCCACCGTCCAAAAAAATCCGAGAGATGACACGAGAGATCGCAACCGTCCGACAAGAGGACAGTGATCTGCAGCGGATATTCGTGTCAGGTCGGCTTATGCTTGGCCGAGTGGGCGGGCCCAGAGACGTAAGACAAGCTAGGGCCTTACGTGTACAATACATGGGTACACTGTACGTATGATACATTCGTACATACTATATTAAGGATGTATAAATATGGGACAGAGTACGACATCTACGTCCGGAGAATGTGCTGCGCAATCTTCCAAACCAGTACTACTCTACGTATGCGGTTTGCTAAAAACCATACATATGCGGTTAAAAACGTGCTTTGCATTTGAAAATTCTCAGTTAAATCGATCGCATCTCATAGGCCGCGTATCTACTGGCCATTTCGAACACAAGAGTTTAACGTGAAACAATTCAATTCCAGCAACAAAAAGAAGAAGATAATTCTCACGTCTAAACACGATCGTATCCTTAGCGGAGCTGCGTAGTCCGTTAATCTACCCTCTTACACTAGCACTACTACCAGTAAATAGCCCTAGAAAAAAAATACTTCATTCATTTTTAATTACTTGGCACTTTTTACCGGGATTTTCTTCTACAAATAATTGGCACTTTGCAGTTTCACGGGTAAACTTTTTCAAAGTACCTCTTGAAATATTATTGAAAGACATTTTTATCGTATATTATCACAAATACAATCTCATAATATGTATGCATTAATAAAAGTGACGAGTAAACAAAACAATGAAGCAGCTACAGTTATCCATGAAAGTTGAAGATAGCCAAAACACCCAATGAAAGTGATGGGAGGTGGCTAGCATGGATAAAGTGCATAGTACACGAAAACGGAGTGAGTGTCACCGTTCACCAATGCAGCACAGGCTAGTACTAGTACTAGCTCGTTCTTTGAGGAAAGCGGTGGTGGGGGTGGTGAGAAAGAAAACCTGAACGAGAGGCGGGGGGTAAAAATCGAGAAGCAGGAAACTTCAGATACGGGTATTGCGTACACGTCAGCGTCACAGGATGGGACGGAGGGGAGGCAGATGGGATGGGCAGGAAGGGGAAGGCGAAATTTACCGCACCGAGGTGAGAGAAAGAAAAAACCTATAGCTGTCGTACCACAGTACCCTGCAGGCAGCCCTGCACTGTTACAGCACGGCAACGTGGGTAGCCGTTGTAAAAAAATTCTATCACCCACCCACATCACCACATGGCCTGGCCTTGGCCATCATCTAACTCTACTGAGCAAGACCTGCAGGCTACAGCTGTGGAGGAAGAAAAGGATAACAGACCATGGGAGGACACCGTCATGCATGGGAGCAGCACTTGCACAGTATTTAACAGTTACCTTGCAGCGTGGGAGCAGCCCCTGTTTTTTCCCGTCTCTTCATCTTTTTCTACCCCTGTACACGGATACACGGCATCCGTAAGGTACCAGCTTGCTGAGTGCTTTTTTACGTTCTTTCTAATTTAGCCTTTTTAAAAGGGTATGGCAAAGTAGTCTCCACATTTGAATTTTCAAAAATATCTTCGTTCACATAAGCCACCTTCTACGATCCCGTACACGGCATAATCGCTAGTTTCCAGTGCTTCAGTCCACGATAGGATTGTATGCGCATGTGAGTACCACATGCAGACACGTTCCTACCGCGGTCTACAAGCATGGCAAGTCAGCCAAGTTGCCTACTGTGAAGCACAGTAAATACCTGTTACAGTGCTATTTTTACATATTTGTACTAGTAGAATCTACTTTTGCTTTACAAATCGAAAACATGTCGATTTACCCTTAACCACGGGGTGGTGTTCGGCTGACGTGTGGGGGCGGATGGTGAGTGAGACCGGCGGCACGAGGCCGTCTTGGGGAGTTCATAGTTACATGGGTATTGGTGAATAATGTTGTCGACTCACATGGTTTGAGCAGTGCTGATTTACCGTCGTGAGCCGGTGCAAACTAGAATCTGGCCGCGGCACGCTTCGCAAAGCTGCTCTCGTCGTGTCGGTCTTCATGCTGCCGCCCGCTAATCTCACGGTCGAGTCGACTTTTGAAATGCAGGAGTGCAGTGTCATGCAGAGGTGAACACGTGAATTACTCAACTACAATGTAACAATAGCAACTTCATCACACAAAAATGAAAACGAGCAATAGCAACATCCTAATGAACAATGGATAATAAAAGGGCTTGTATTTTTATATTGGGATCAACGATCGATTCTTTAGTCACGAGTATGAAGGTGAACGGAATGCGCGAAAGATAATGCATAATATGGAACAAGATTTTGGTGAAGTATATCTTATTAAAGTGCTTAATCTTGTTAATTGCCTTCTCTCCACCAAGATGTATGATAGTACTTCAATTAATGAGTATCTCAATAAACTATGTATTTTAGTAGGGGAATTAAAAAAACACTAGCTATTCTTTTTTAGAAGAAGTGGAGGTCATGGTTGTTCAAACCTCTTTGCCAAATTCATGGAATAATTTAAGATATCTTTCTGTAATTCTAAAAGGATACTCAATATGCGCACTCTGATGCATCATTTGCTTATGGAAGAATATAGAAAACTCTATCAGGGAAAAGAAAGAAATACTCACAATTCTGAGTTACACCTTAGAGAGAGAGAAAAAGTATTAATAAAAGGAATTGACAAAGAGGAAGCTGATGGTGATTTGAGAGAAAAGCTTAGCATGAAACGCGACGGATGATCGTAAAAATTATAACTCAGTTCAAAGGAATGATAAGTACAAAAGTTACAAGTGGCACAACCGTGGTCGATATGGGCATTTCGTGAGGTGATTGCGGGAAAAGAAGAAGCGAGAATGAGCAAAAGAATCAAAACAAGCAACCGGTTGAGTGTAAAGACGATTCATCGCCTAACAATATATCTAATATTTTTGTATGCACCTGAATCTTTATTTACTACTACTTTTTAAATAGTTGAGTTATTGATTCTAGTGCTACATCACATATTACTAAAGATGATAGAGCTTTTACTTCTATGCGAACAATTCCAAGGGGAAATAGATATGTCTTTTTGGGCATTAATGCCAAAGCTGATGTACATGGAATTAGAAATTATGTTCTCGAACTCCCCAATGGAGGAAAATTATTATTACATGACACTTTATAGTCACCTAGCATGAGAAGGAATTTAATCTCTATTGCTCAGTTAGAATTTATTGGTTATGATATACTGTTTGGAAAAGGAAGAGTTAAAATATTGCTCAATGAGAAATTAGTGAATACTGGAACTCGTCGTGAAGGTATTTATTTTCATGATGAGCTACCAAATGATGACAATATTAATTGCTTGGTTGGTGAAAATAATTATGTAGTGAGGGATACTAATGATAGGAACATATACTCAGAATCTTATTTATGGCATTTACAACTTGATCACATATCTAAAAATATAATTAAGAAGCTTATTAATTTTGAAATTCTGCACTTTAAGTGGGATGATTTTGGTATTTGCAAACATGTATAATGGGTAAGATGACATGTGCGCCTTTTCTAAAGGCGGAAAGATCAAATGAGCCTCTTGTCATTATTCATTCTAATATTTGTAGTGAGATGTCTACTGCCACTAGGAGACAAAAGATTTATTTTATCATATTCATTGATGATTATGTGTATCTTCTTAAACATAAGCCAGAAGGATTTGATGTCTTCAAGTCATTTAAAGCTAAAGTGGAAAATCAATTGAATAGAAATATCAAAGTTTTGAGAACTGATTGTGGAGGAGAATACACTTTAGGAATATTAAATAATTTTTGTAAAGAGCACGGAATTATTCATCATTATACCATACCTTACACTCCGCAACAAAATGATGTTGCTGAACGAAGGAATAGAACACTTATGGATATGGTTAGATCAATGATAGCTTATTCCTCTATCTTTTTGGGTTAAGGCTTTACATATTGTTGTTCATTTATTAAATCATTCATCATATAAGGCTGTAGTAGTCACTCCTTATAAGTTCTGGACTAGAGGAAAATCTTCACTTCGCCACTTAGCTGTTTGTGGTTGTAATGCACAAATTAGAGTGTCAAATCAAAATTGTACAAAAGGGTACATGTTTTATAGTTAATCTTTGGAATCAAAAGGGTACATGTTTTATAATAAGGAAAATATAGACCGGTAGCAAGCGGAGATGCAATATTTTTAGATCAAAACACACATCGCCGTGCTAAGCGGGCGAGGGTGGAATTATTGGCAACTCCACCGGAAACACATATGGATTTATCTGGTATTGATTCCACATTGAAGAAGGTTCAGCTCCTGAAGAAAATGCATACCAAACTCCCAACACTAACTTGCTTAGGAAAAGTAGGAGGAATTTTAGAGCACCCCAATATCTAGATGATTATTACTTGTTATTGGGGTGAAGTTCACTCTAAAATTTCAGATTTAGAGGAAGAACCAAATACTCATAAAGAAGCAATAAGCTGCTCACATTCAAAACCATGGGTGGAAGCAATGCGGGAATAATTAAACTCGATGAAAAGGAATAAAGTTTGGGAACTTGTTGATCTACCAAACAACCATAAACCCATTGGTTGTAAATGGATTTTTAAAAAGAAATTGAATGCAGCAGGTTTAGTGGAAAAATATAAGGCTAGGCTTGTTGCTAAAGGCTTTATACAAAGGAAAGGTATTGACTTTGTGGAAACTTTTTCTCTTGTTTCAAAAGTTACATCAATTCGTATTATTAGTGCTTTGACGGCTTATTGTGATCTTGAACTCCACTAAATGGATGTTAAATCTGCTTTTCTTAATGGTTTTTTGGAGGAGGAAATATATATGAAACAACCGGAAGGTTATGGAGATAAAGGAAATGAAAATAAGGTTTGCAAGTTGAATAGATCAATTTATGGTCTTAAACAAGCTTCACGTCAATGGTATATTATTTTTTATAATGCTATCATGTCATATTGGTTTTCAATGACGAAAGGTGATCATTGCATATATATAAAAATTATGGGTAATTGTTTTGTCTTATTGTCTTTATATGTTGATGATATTCTCATTGCTTCTAATGATAACAATGCATTGATGGAAGTGAAAGCTTCGTTGTCTTCTAAATTTGATATGAAAAATATGGGAGAAGCTTCCTATATTTTAGGAGTTGAAATACATAGAGATCGGAATAAAAGAATTCTTGGGTTGTCTCAAAAGGTATACATTCGAAGTGTTTTAAAACGATTTTATATGGAAAACAATTGAGAGACCATGTGAGAGGTGTCCCCAGGCGAGTGATGAGTATTTGACACTTTTGTTGAGAAGTTTGTGATTTGATTCACTGCTGTTGTGCTGCTGCTGTTTTGATTCTGTACTGTGCGGAACTTCCGCCATGGGAATGCGGAAGTACCGATCATCGGAACTTCCGCCTTGGGAATGCGGAAATACCGTTTATCAGAACTTCCGCCCTGGGAAAGCGGAACTTCCGATTGTGCGCAGACCTGAGCAGTGAGTGCATAGGTTTTTATTTTGAGTTGTGTGGTTCATGAATGGGTTTGAGTCTAATGCAAATGTTGATTCTAGTATCTAGAGCAATGCTATGTGATGTAGTTCTTGTCTATGATTGCAGGACATCGAGACGGAGTCGTGGCGAGACACGAGGTGACCGGACTAGACGCAGGTAGCGTTGAGGTCAGAACGGTCAAGATGTGTAGAAGACGACGTGAACTCGAAGTGGTTGCGAGTCGTGGACAACAAGGAGTGTGGAAGCCTTCCAGAAGGTGCACGAGGGGCGAAAGGGTAACTTCGCAAGGCGGCACAAGTGGAGCGGGATCCGTTCGATTTTAGCCGACGTAACGGGCTGGAGACCCGTTAGCCAAGGGTTATAAATAGAGGTGAATGTCTGGTTGTAATGGGACTTTTTGAGTGATAGGATTAGGGTTTTGCTAGAGTCAAAAGAGCCTTTGGGAGGTTGTTTTGCTTTGTGACTTTAGTTGGTGGAGAGAGCAGAGATGTCTTCTGTGTGGCTTCTCTCTGTTCCTCTGTTCTAGAGCTCCCTTGTTCTTGTGTGTTCTTGAGTTGGAGAGGGAGAGGATGGACTGAGTCTCTTGTAATCATTTCTCTGTGTGTGTCTCTGTAATCCATTGGTTCAAGGAATGAAAAATCTCTTGTTTACTTTCCTGTTCATGCCTCTGTTCTTATTCTCTCGTAAGGCTTGATTCTTGAGATTTTGTATTTGGCTTGATTCTTGTTGGGAAGTGCCAAAATGAGTTGCTCTTTGTTGGGATGATGCCACAAGATCATTTGATCGACTTTTCCCAAGAGCAAATCAACGGTAATCTCAGTTCTTGATTTTTGGCTTTCTCTGTTCTTCCTTCCCGTGCCTAGGTCTTGGATGAAAATCTTGTTTCCCTTCTTGAGATGGCATGAAATTTGGCATGTTGAATCTATAGGCTATTAAGTAGCTACCCTCAAAGTTTCATCACTCAAGAATCCAAGAATCATGCGAATTTTAGTTTTTGGTCTTTCTTGCCAAATATTCAAGAAATCTGATTTTGCTTTGATTAATGGATCTTTGTCTGCGATTCCTTCTCAATGAGGTCAAGATGTTGTTTAGGATGATATCCTGTGAGACTTGACCCGAGAAGAGCAGCAATTTGTGAGTATTTTGGATTTTTGGAAATTTCCAGTACGTTCTGTTCTTCTGTCTGGGACAATCGGAACTTCCGCATTTTACACGGCGGAACTACTGCGATCCGAACTTCCGTGACCGAGATCGGAATTTCGATTTTGTCAGACAACCCGCAGACTTGCGGAACTTCCACCTGACTGAGCGGAACTACCGATTATCGGAACTTCCGCACTGGAAGACCGGAACTTCCGATTTCCGACAGAACAACCCAGATTTTATTTCTCTTTTCTGATTTTGGTTCGTTTCTTTTCTTTTGATTATCAGAGGGTATTGTTTGTTAGTATGGATACTTAGAAGGAGAGAATCTTAATTTTTAAAGCACCATTCACCCCCCCCCCCTCTGTTGCCATTTCGGTCCTTCAACAACAAATATGTTAATGTACCTATTGTGAAGGGAACTAAACTCAGTGAGGAATTATATCCAAAAACTCCCCTGGAAAAAGCTAAAATGAATTCTATTCCTTATTCTTTAGTTTTGGGATGTCTTATGTATGTTATGTTATTTACACGACCACACCTCAGCCATGCCATTTGAATTCTTAGTACATATCAAAAGAATCCTGGAGAAGAGGATTGTAAACAAATCAAATATGTACTGCGTTTTGTCAAAGGAACTATGGATTATTCATTATATTTTAATGGTCATAATCTCCAGCTACAAGGGTTATACCGATGCTAATTGGCAAGGGGATCCGGATGATCGGAAATCAACTCTTGGTTATCTATTTACTTTGGCAGGAGGTGCTATTTCTTGGTGTAGCAAGAAACATGATCCAGTTGCTCTTTCCTCCATGGAAGCTGAATACTTTACTGCATTTGAAGCAGCAAATGAAGGTGTATGGTTGAGGGATTTTTTTTGCATCACTTAAGGTCCTGGAAAGTGCATCACAACCTGTCACTATTTTCTATGATAATCAGGCAGCGATCATGGTCTCGAAGGATCCTAAATTTCATAGTAAAAGTAAACACATTGAAGGAAGATCCACTGACTAAGCTAGTAAGTCAGGAATTATTTTCTAAGCATGTTAAAGACATGGGACTTCAGTTTATTGATTGAAATGTTTCAGCCAAATGGGAGATGTTGGATTTTTATGTGGCTTTCAACATTTATTTGGGTTATTGTCTGTTTTAACTCAATGTAGAATTGTTCATATTTATTGATGTATGTGATGGGGAATAATCTGATGCAGAATTTAACTCGATAAATTAGTACTCGAGGTGCTGAGGACGGCTGTGCTGGAATATAGTAGACATATTTATTGAGATCGAGTCTACTAGAATTTAATATGCGTGCGTATGATTAATTCGGATACAGCACATGGCGGAATAGCTGGGTTTGTTTTGTGTTATTGACTCTCAAGGCTGTTGACCCGCATGATCAGATTGGAATTGATCTCGGCGCATGACTCACACATGACACATGTGTGCTAGGGACTAATATATTTTAGACTCGTAAAACTGATATGTCTGATCATGATTGGTGACATGGTTCAGGAGTCTAGCGGTGTACTGGAAACATGTGTGTCAATTTATAACAGCTGGAAGCGGGGTCTATAAATAGGTTCGTACACTCTAGCCTCATTATGCAATTGTAAGCGACACCACGGAAAAGACAGAGGAATAGAGGATAAATCAGAAAGGTTCCACAGAATCAATCTAGAGTTTGCTAAAGACCTAACATTCACAACCCTTATTGCATTTTCCTGCTATTTCATTTTTCTTAGCCACGTGAAATTACCTTTTTTCCCTTGGTGGGACACACCCAGGTTCTTTATACTATCACAATATATGCTATCTTGATTAAATATGCTTTAGTACTACTAATACTTTCAAAGTGAATTGTTAATTGTTATTTACTTGCCTTTTGAAGGATTTTTTTACGTTGTGCTAGTTCTGTGCTAACATTTTTTAATTTTACGAATTAGGAGCTCATATTTTATTACTCATGAGTAAGAGTACAATCACGAGGTAGACAATTACATAATAACTTAGACACTTGGTTAATCTTGGTTGCAAGTTTGGCCTCTTCTTAAAAGGCCAAAAGAGACGCGTTCTTAAAAATCAATACAGAGATACAATGTGTTTATACAAACATAGTGTGAAAACTAGTTTTGGTGAATGGAAGTATGCATTGAGTTTCCATATAAATATTTTCGCTTATGCTAGGTAATCATCCACTACCCATTGAGAATGTTGAGGAGCCGTCGTTGGTGAGTTTAGTCCGAACGATAACCTCGTAGACAAACATAGAATCGCATGAATCAATGCAAGAACACGAGAATAGAATAGTAGATTGAACACAGATATGTAGGGGGCTTCTTGCTTCTCTTTATTGCTCTCTATACGATCAACATTTTACAATGACCAGCACCCCTATAGGATGAGACTCTCATACATGGGCCGACTGCTGGGCCGATCCTATAGTTTCCCAACACTCCCCGTGGGTACCCATCCTCACATGTTCATATCTTGTCAAAAACTCTATAAAAACCCAGCTGGAAAAATTTAGAGAAAGAGTACATAACACACGTTCCGCTGCATTGCACGAATTGCCTCGTTAAAAATCTTAGCTGAGAAACTTCAGGAAAACTCGTCAAGGGAAAAAGAGTACAATCCATCCAATTTCATTTAATATCCAAGATTTAATCTTTGGGTACTCAACTTCATGATCAAGTTTCAGTAATCAGTTCGTGAAGATTCTCCCCGTGAATTCTGCACTTCTCTAAATTTCATCATTCCAATTTCATGTATGCACCTTTCAAAGCTAGATGCTGGAAGTGACTTAGCGAATAAATCTATAAGATTTTCACATGACTTAGTATGCGGTACTTTAATTTTGTCCATCTTTTGCAATTCATGAGCATAGAAGAACTTGGGGTTGATATGCTTTGTGAGATGACTCTTCACATAACCCATCGGCACTTGTGCAACACAAGCTGCATTGTCTTCATAGATAATACCCGACATGTACATAGCCATTTATAGTTAGGTCTTGATTTTTTCTGTAGAATAGATCAAATTCTTTGCTTCCTTTGAGGTATCGGAAGATGTCATTCATTCCTTGTCAATGCCTTTGGTAGGTTTTGTACAATACCTTGCTAGTAAGTTCACGACAAATGCAATGTCCGGTCTAGTACATTTTGCTAAATACATGAGTGCATCTACTGCGCTCAAGTATGAGAGTTACGGTCCCAAGACTTCCTTCTCCTCTTCTCTAGGTCTGTATGGGTCCTTATTTTGTTGCAAAGACTTCCCGACCATCGAAATTTTCGAAGGGTATGCTTTTCCAAAATCAAACCTTTCTAACACCTTCTGAGTATAGGTTGACTGATGTACTAATATCCCTTCAAGGGTATGCTCAAGCTGCAAGCTTATGCAATATTTAGTTTTATTCAAATATTTTATTTCGAACTCTGACTCCAAGTAAGAGCTTTCTTTCTTAATACCTTATAGGGTCCCAATGATGTTCAGATCATCTTCATAAACTGAGATTATACAAAATCCATCCTGGGATCGTTGTATAAATACACATGGATAATTCTCATTATTAGTGTAGCCTTTCTTGCAAAGAAAGTCGCTTCAAGTGATTATACCACATCCTGCCTAATTGCTTAAGCTAATACGGTGACTTTCTGAGTTTCACACTGCACAGATTTATATTTGCTCTGTCTTGGTTGGGGATAGGGATACATTCAGGTGCCTTCATATAAATGTTGGAATCCAATTTTTCATAAAGGTATGCAGTTACCACATCCATTAATTTCACTTTTAACTTCAAGTTTACTACCATTGAGATTAAATATCTAAAGGGCGGTTCCGCCCATGACCGGGGAATAGATTTCTTCATAATCATCTGTCGAACGTTAAGTGAAACCTTGTGCAACGAGCCTTGATTATTTTCATTTCTCTTTCGAACAAATACCCACTTATACCCTACGGATGCACACGGGGAGGCGTGCGGCTTACAGGCCTAAAAACCTCTCTTTTATTCAGAGATAATAATTATGCTTCTATTGTCTTCTTCCAATCTTCCCAATCTGATCTTTTCTTTCATTCAGCGAGCGATGTAGGCTCTGGATCAAGATCGATGATTGTGGTAATTTTCTTTGCAAAATCATTGTCGACGTTGGCTATTGTCTTATTCATATATTCTCCCGAGGTCACAAAGTTTATAGCTATTTCTTCAAGGGGTGATTCTTCTAATGCTTCTACTTGCTCAACGCTGCTTTCAATTAGGGGGGCAAGTCCCTTTAATTTTTCAGCTTCGATGTGTGCGCACACATCCATGCTAGTATCTCCCTTCATGGGGATGTTCAATTCTAGTATACCTTATATGAAGGTTCCACACTAGTGCCATGTCTCAACTGGCTCCCTTTTTTGTTCTAGAGAACTTTGGTGATCGACCGTGTTAAGTCCTTCTTATCCTTTTCTCCGCCGTCCTTGGTAACCCAGATTCAAGGGGCTGGAGTTCTCACCCTTTAAGAGGCCTTAGGACGGGATTAGGGATACCTTCATCGGTATTTCAACCCTCTCTGGTGCATTACGAGCAGGCACATGCGACTTGGTCATGCTCTTAAAATCACTAAAGTGGTCAGCCAAATGATTCGCCAATATTTGCAAATAAATTATCTTCTGAACTTCAATTGTCTTCTAGACTTATTTATTTGCTTCACTAGTGCGCGAGTCATGTGTATGGATTTCAATTATCTTCGGACTTGATTGTCTTATGGACTTCTCTATTTCCTAACATTTTTCATCAAGGGTTGATTTCTCCCTTAATGATGGGAAAATAGCCTCATCTAATATACTATCGTCGAATCAGGCAGTATGCAAATATCTTGTCATAGAGTCCAAATACCTAATTATAGATGTTGTCTCATAGCCAACGTACATCCCAGACTTTCGGAGAAGGTCCATTGCAGTTCGCTGTGGTGGTGGTATAGATATACAAACCTTACAACCAAAGATGAGAAATTTGCAGTGCTGACCCTTGCACTAGTTGCATAGGTGAATGGATGTTATATGCCGACGGTGTAATATTAATGAGAGTTACTGCGAGCAGGACTGCGTGTCCCGAACATGTAGTTGGTAAATTACAATTCTTCAAATTTCTGCAAATTCATTCTGGGTGTGGACATGCGGTATGGAATGCTCAATTTTAATTCCTATTTTTATGCAATAATCATCAAATGCCTTCGAAGTAAATTCTTCGACGTTGTCCATTCTGGTGGATTTCACATGATGATCAGGGAAATTATTTTTTAATATTAATTATCTGCGAGATTAGCTTTGCAGAAGCGAGGTTTCTCGTAGACAATAAACGTACGTGTGACCATTTCGAGGAAGCATCGATGATCACAATAGAAATACCTAAATGACCCTGACAGAGGGTATATAGGGTCACAAATATCTCCTTAGATACGGTTTAGGAATGTAGGGACTTCTTCCTGCGCTTTCAGAGTAGAAAGTCGAGTAATTAATTTTCCGGTAGCACATGCGGGGCATATAAAATATTCCTGATTCGAGAAAGTCTTTACATTGATATTATGTCCTTGAGAATTGTTAATTATATTTCTCATCTTCCAAAGACCTAGGCAGCATAATCTATCATGCCAGAGATAGAAAAGTTCATAGCTACTAAATACGGTTTTCAGAGTAGTGTAGACTGAAGACGCCTTAATAATAGTGTAGTATAGCCCAGTTTCATATGAAGGAAGTCATTTTAATACAGTTTTCTACTTTCTTCACGCTTTGTAATGAGCAGGTATTCCTTACCATACTCTTCTTCAGTCTCTCCATGGAAACTGTTAGCGTGAATATCCATGAGAGTTCTAGTCAATTCTGGGTACAACAAGCCTTCTTTAATGACCAAAACTGTGCCCATTGGGAGTATAATTGTGACTTTTTCTGAGCCGATTATACAAGTATCACTGCATGCGATTGTTGTAAAACTACCAGCATTCTTGTTGATCGAAAAAATCCGTCTCTCTCAAGGTGGTATCCATTGTGCCACTACTTGCTAAGCACACTTCCTCCATAGGGCGCTACACGCGTTATAATATAAGATACTTTATTAATATACAGCAGGAAGCAAGCAACACGTAAATAAAATAATTCAAATAGCAGAACATAACTTGCTATTATAAATACGGGAATAATTCTTGCAGGACTCATCATAAGAATTTAATGCTTTGCTCTCCCAGAGCTTACAACCATTATTCAAAGAATAAAATAATTCAATGTCCTGCTTCAATTACAAACTGCAAGTTACTATAAAAAATCCAAGTGCAATGTGTGCACTAGATCGAATCAGCGAAGTATTCAGGAACTTCAGCCTCAATCTGCTCCATGGCGATCTTCTCCTCTTGGGAAACTACGACTGCGGCCACTGTGATGTCCAAAGGAGGGATGATGGGGGCTGCTATTAGGTTGTCTACATCCATGAGTGCAACTAATGGATGTAGATCATACTGTCCTATGCCCTTCTTCTTAGACTTGAAAACATCAATAATGTGTGACCCACGACCTTACCCTTCTTGCTCCTCTCCTTCGTGAGAGGCTTCATCACCTTATAGTTGCTAGCATTGACTTCATGGCTAATATTGCTACTATATGGCTGTGAGATGTAGTTCTTCCTTAGAACATCATCTTAACCTTTCGCAACTTGCATGGTGTCAATTAATGCAGCATACTCCTTGTAGCCGTCTTGACAATAGTTGCGTGCGGATTGCACCACATTTAGGTGAAAAGTAGAGATAGTCTTCTCAATCTTCTTTTTATCTGTGATTACATTATCACAGAGTTGAAGATTTGTACAAATTCTTTACAAATTACGCAATCTTGGGTCGGTTCTTGAACTCCTGGTTCATGATACTAGTCATTTTCAAATTCATGCAAAGAGTTTATAAGATTACTGCTAGTAAATTTACATAAAAATAGTTGCAAAATTATCATAATGCTCTTCAAACTCCTGGTTCATGTTCCCGTACTTTTCTATGCATTTTCATAATTTACTGCTATTTTCGGTGATTAAAAGTAATATAAACAATCACAGATAATCAAATCAGTAAATACAATAAATAAATAACATAGAAATAATAATAACAAAGTTAAATATGCTTCAAAAGTTCAAAATTATTCAAAATGCGAAATCCCGAGGCCATTTCTTGCTGGAATTTTCTTATTCGTGAAATTTCCTCGTAATTTTCAAAACTCTGAGGGACGGGAGCGGGAGCCGTTTGCAGGTGGCAGCGCGGGGTGCCCCATGCGGGAGGCGGGGGTCGGTGGCTTCAAGCCGCCGGCCACTTCATGGCGCGGCTCAGTCGGCATGTGCATGCTTGTCGCGTGCTAGCGGCGTGGCTCTATCGTTATACGTAGCGATGCGTGGTGGTGGACTAGCCGGCCCGTAACATATCGCGGAGGTGGTGACACCGCTGCGGTGGTGCCATGCACATGATGCCTTTCATGCCATTACCTTCAATTTTCTCATGCATCTAGCTCACTGCTTTCACACAGCGCGACATCGCTCATGCAATTACTGATCGGTTTGGCCGACGACTTCAAGTCGACTCACGGTAGATTAGAGCGTATTTGCGATTTTCAATCTACGTTACAATCGACAACCACCTTTTCATGCAATGTACCGATCGATATTGTGTCGGCGACTTCAAGTCGGCTCACGGTAGATTAGAGCAGATTTACACCGTAGGTTACAATCTAGAGAGCCAAATTTGCAGAATTAAAAGCATGCTAGAAAAACGATTCGATCTACGAGTGTCGTTCATCGACGGTTACTTTTCGATCTGAGGAGAGTCGATCGTGCTGATAACGTGTTGAGGAACCGTCGCTGGCGAGTTCAGTCCGAACGATAACCTCGTGTACAAATATAGAATCACACCAATCAATGCAAGAACACGAGAATATAATAGTAGATTGTACACAGAGATGTAAGGGGCTTTTTGCTTCTTTTTATTGCTCTTCATACGATCAGCCTTTTACAATGACTAGCACCCCTTATATATAGTTTACAAAATCCTGCTAAAATTTGGGATAAGACGTCTATACATAGACCGGCTACTGGGTCGAGCCCATAATTTCCCAACAGAGAAATCCAGAAACCGAAAGTGGCAACTGATTCTCAACGGTCCTCTTGCCCAGCTTGATACCGCGTGCATTTTTATCAAATTTATGAGCATTGCAAAATTTATCATGTCCTCCGCTGCAGTACAAACCATAAGTAGACTAGTTACAGTCATGCATGTCCATCCGTGCATGAAAGGAGTTACTGGTAGATATTAAACCTGAATTATTTGCAACCAAGAAATCCAGCATGATGTTTTTTTTTTGTCTAGCACCGCAAATTCATCCTTACCATATGTGGTCGATCAAAAAAAAAAAATCTTTCCCTCCTATAATCCATGAGCGAAGTTGCATGCAAATTTTGAACAATGATCTTTTTATAGTACTTTGCAGCTTGCACATCCGATCTAGCTGTTAATTTTAATTACAAACCAAGATTACTTTGTTGCGTCCTACCTGTCCATCCAAGAATGGAATAGAGAATTTTCCTGACTGGCAAAAGCACTGCTTAATGCCAGTCAGCCTTTGTTTCCTGACTGGCAAAAGAACCGCCCGACATTGCAAAAGTCACTAGTTTCAAGTTGTTTCGCACTACACTTGCACATGCACAACCTCCATCACAAATATCCCTATTTGCAAGTTCAAAATTAAATACTCCAGGGGTAGTTGGGTAGGTCACTGGATGGGCCCGTGTCCACGCGTCGCCCATCCAGTGACCGTACAGCAGATGCGGCGAGCTGTAGCGCACACACGTTGGCGGCCACTGGAATCTCCTCCACTCCCCTTTACGTAGCTAACCGGTGGGTCCAGGGGAAACACGAGCCGGCGCCCGTTGGAACCCCACTGCCGAATCGCTGGCCCGTCATTTACATGTGGGGCCACGAGAATTACTGCCCCCGGAAAATGTACGGCCCCAGGGAGTTAGTGTTTACTGCTGTATTTATTTCCCACCTAAGATTTTCTCCCTTGGAAATTCAAAACACCTATTTTTTCTTCTCTTTTCTGGTAATTATTTGGGAGGGGTAGGAGTGGGAAAAGGGGCAGAAGCAGTACAGGCAGGAGGAGAAAAGAAAAGAAACACTCTGGGTGGGAGAATAAACAAACAATCCGGGTTTCCGGAAATGGGCAGCAGCGATCCTATAAAACTGGGCGGGCTCGGTGTTCCCAGCCTACAACAACAGCAAATACACGCGAAGAGACGTACGCCCCAGCCTTGGTAGGGAGCAGCAAAGCCCACGCCTTCCTCCTCCTGACTCCTCGTCCCACCCCCCAGAAAAATCCCACCAGTACCTCATCGCTTCGTCTCCTTCTCCGCTTCCAGCCCAAAAGTCGCTGGTCTTTTTCCGTTCCAGTCTCCTCTGGGGGAGTTTCTTGTGGTGTAGGTGGGAGGGTGTTTTTGTTTGCCATCTGCTTTTGGGGTGTTCAGGAGGTTTTTTGAGGGGTTTTAGGAGGCGGAGTTTGGAGGGGCAGGCAAATGCGAGTGGAGTTTTAGGGGGGGTTTCTTGATGTGGACCATGGAGGAGGAGGTCTCGTTCATGGCAGTGAAGAGGACGGAGCACGTCGAGGTGACGTCCCGGGCGGTGATGGTAGCGACGGCGGCTGTGAAGGGGAAGGGGAAGGGGAAGTGCGGTGGTGTGGAGCCCAAGACGGTGAGGGTGTTCTGCGATGACTATGACGCGACTGACTCGTCAAGTGATGAGGAGGCGGCCGAGCGCAGGAGGGTGAAGCGCTACGTGCAGGAGATCCGGCTGCAGTCGGCGGTGCCGGCGAACGGGACGGGTGCGGAGCAGTTGGCCCCGGCGGCGAAGGCGAACGCGAAGCCGAGGGTGGTGGCGCCCGGGAGTAAGAGGAAGGCCGGCGGGGACGCCGGCGGCGAGCCGCGGTTCCGCGGCGTGCGGCGGCGGCCGTGGGGAAGTACGCGGCGGAGATCCGCGACCCGTGGCGGCAGGTGCGGGTGTGGCTCGGTACCTTCGACACCGCCGAGGAGGCCGCCAAGGTCTACGACTCGGCGGCCATCCAGCTGCGCGGCCCCGACGCCACCACCAACTTCCAGCAGTTCGGGGACGGCGACGTCGACGTCCCCGCCGAGGTCGCCGAGCGCCTCCCGCAGCCACCCGCGAGATCCAAGAACGCCTCCTCCCCCGCCACATCCTACGACTCCGGCGAGGAGTCCCACGTGGCAGCGGCGTCCCCCACCTCCGTCCTCCGCTCGTTCCCTCCGTCCCCCGTCGCCTCTGCCGACAACACCACCTCCAAGAGGCCGGCACCCCCTTGTCGCTCCACCGAGACCGACAAGTCCAGCAACGTCTTCGGCTGTTCGTTCTCCGGCAACGGCTTCGCCGGCGAGCTCCCCCCAATCTACACCGACTTCGACCTCCTCGCCGACTACCCGGAGCCCCCGCTGGACTTCCTCTCCAACCTTCCCGAGGAGCCCTTCTCCTTCTCCGGCGAGTGCTCGTCGGACCTCCTCCTCGACCCTCCGTCGCCGGCGGGGTTGCAGCAGGTGGACGACTTCTTCCAAGACATCACCGACCTCTTCCAAATTGACCCCCTCCCCGTCGTCTAGTGGAACAACCGTAAAACACCGGATCAGGCTACTAATTCGGCCAATTTTGTTTGCATCTTGTCATTCCTTTTCTTTTCTTCTTTTCGGTTTCTAGAGAGTAAGTTAAGATTCGTAGCTGCCGCCTTAAAACACCCATCCTCGCCAGGGAAGCCTTGCCGGGGTGAGCTGAGAGTCGAGGGATACGAGAGATGTTGTTTGGCATCTTCGGCTATATGGTTTTGTTTACCATCATCGTTAAGTTATCAGTAATTAGCAATTCACAATTTCGATGAATGACGATCATTTTTTTGGTTTGTTTGTATTCATACGCGAGAAGAGAAGAGTGTACGTTGGACTGCAACGTACGAGCAGCAATGAAACGACGCGCCCGGCGGCCGGCGATGTTTGTAGGAAGCGTCGGTCCCCGATACGGGCCGCGATTTGCTCGCCTCCGTTCCGAGGCGTCGGGCGCCGCGCCGCGCTAATAAATGTGTAGTAACAGAGCAAGTATGTACACCACCGCATTAACCGCATTTTTTCTCTAAGACTTTGGTGCTGTTTAATGTATTGTGTCTCTTACGTGCATAGGAGAGGGGATAACTCTTTCTAAAAAAAATTATTGTGCATGTAAAATAAAACAGATAAATATTAAAGAGTGTGGTAGAGATTATATATATTAAAAAATAATATATTTAAAAATAATATAACATATATTAGCGATAATTTTATCTCTAACTACTATTTAATGCCACGGGGAGCTGCGTCATTTGCGTGGCTTGGCTGGGCTAAGATCAAGTCGAATCGAGTGGCCCGTTGGGCTCGGCGAGGGGAGGCCGTGGGGTCAAGAGGCGACGCCATGAGCGCCAGAGTGGGATTAGGAAAAGCTAGCTTTGGGATGTTAAACTCGCCGTCTTTTCTCGTGGCTAGAGCAGGGCGTACTGCGTGCGCTGCAGAGGGGGTGAGGTGAATCAACTGGTGGGCGTGGCCTCGCCTTAAATTCCTCTTTCGCCTTGGACTTTTTTTTTACTATGTACCTTTCCGGGCCAGGACTCATCAGGACCTCCTCCATATAAGGAAACAAAATACCAATCGTAAACTAAAGCTTGCTCAAATCAACTAATCAAGCATTTCCTGTTAAGCCTTAAACAAAATAGTGGCACACAAAAAGGGGGCAAAAAAACAAAGACAGATAACTGGGCAAGTAGTGTTTAACAAGAAGCGGGAAGGATACATGAAAAGACGGCGTGTTTCCTTTGTGTCTATTCTTTTGGAGGGAGGGGAGGCCTTTATTTGAGCATCGGGGAGGGGAGTGACCGAGAGGGAGGAACCAGGAGGGGGGTCCTTTTGGGAAGGAGATGGGGGGGGGAATTCTCTTTTCTTCTCTACCGAACACTGCCCTCTTTTGAAGAAGCTAAGCTAGAGCTAGAGGAGGAGCATCTATCTCGCTCGATCGCAGCAGCGAGGACGTGCAGTACTACTGCCTTTGCCACCCCACCCCCTCACCCCTCTCGCTCACAGCTTTATTAGCCTGCGATTTGTTTGCTTGGCTGGATATCTTTGGTCGCGATCTCTATACTTCTCTAGATCGCTAATAGCAGCAGGCAAGAGGCAAGATCGATCGGGTCGTCGTCGGCTCGGTCGACACGTGCGGAAGGGCCGCGCGTTAAAAGACGTTGACGAGGATCTAATAATCCTCATTTTATCTTTTATCTATAATTCTTATTATGGGTAAATATGATGTCGCGATAGTCAAGGAAGTACCTTATCTATAAGGAGAAGCCCAATAAGTAGTTGTAAGTTATTCTACAATCACCCACGGTTGTAAGTCTTGCTACGACTATATCATGGTCGTAAGTCTTCTGATCGCTACGGTCGTAAGTTCTTCTACGACCGGAGTAAACTACGACCACTACATAGTTGTAGGTCCTTCTACGATTGCTACCGGTCGTAAGTTCTTCTACGACCAGGTAAACTACGACCACCTTATAATCAAACCTACGGTGAGTGGGTCTAATTGATTAAGGAATCGAGCAGTGCACGCACTATTATTCCGCTTATTAATGGTGTGTAATTATCCCATTATCTACGGAAGATAATTGCGAGACGGCGTGAAGAAGCGAGGCGTCGGTAATTACGCCATCATGCGTCATTCATTGGATTAATTAGGCGCATCTCATGAGCAAAGCGGCTACTTCTTCACGACTATATAAGGGCATCGATCGAGAGATAAAGGCGTCAAGAAGAGCGATCAAGTAGGAACACAAGTGCTATTCTCTGTAATAGTCTTAGTCTTTTACTTGATCATCAAGAATACCATACACAGGATTAGGGTTATTATTCTCTCGGAGAAGGCTGAACTGTCTAAACATCCGTGTCAATCCACTCTGCGTAATCTTATCTCTAGGAGACCCCCCGAATCAAACAATCTTTACGTAAGATCGGTTCTAATACACCGACAGACGTTATTAGCGGCTTGGACGTGCCGTCGCGCGCTCGAGTCGCCTCATGCCAAGCTAAGCGTGTTTGAAACAAACAAACTAAATATCGACGGCGGCGCCGACGAAAATTAGTTGTAATTTGATTTGCTACTAATATTTAAGTGATAACTATAAAATTTTGGTAATGGCAATAAAATCCAATGCCACGCGGACAATTCTAAAGCGAGAAATCGATCACCAATATTTGGCTTTGGCTAGGTTTTGGTTTACTCATTTTGGCTATCAACCAAAACCTCGTTCCTCCCGTTCTTACTTACCGACGGCACTTGCGATTGCTAAGTCTTTGACTAAAATGACACATTTTCAAGCGAATTAGCAAAACTAGACTTCGCGAGCGAAATGACAAAAATAACACTTCTACCACGTGATTTTGCCACGGAATACCACGTGGTGCGATCCCATATCACGGCGAGCGATGTGGTCTACCGCACACCCGGTCGGTGGTGAGGCGTGCATAGACCACTTGCGCGCTAGTATGCCATCCGCCATTGTCGGTGCGCGAGCCACACTCGCAATCCGGGAGCGTGACATGTGGCCTCTCGCGGTGCGAGATCATGTCACATAACTTTCATTGTAAAATCGCACGATAGAAATAAATGTCATTTCTTCGCGATAGGCTAATCTGCAAAAAGAAAGAGCTAAATTTGATTTTAAAAAAACTCGCTGATTGCTACATTGCCGTTTTCTTCCGGACATAAGAGCTAAATTTGATTTTTAAAAAACTCGCTGATTGCTACATTGCCGTTTTTCTTCCGGACATTTTTAGGCTTTTTGGTCGTGCGTGCTTGCGTTCTCTTTCTTCTCGCCGTAATGGTACGTGCATCACCGGCTGAAAAGTGGGCTCCACCTGCTCGTTCCAGAGAAGATTTGTCAAACTTGTTAGTCTTACTGTCTAGCATCTTAGTACTCAGTAACTGTTGAAACTCTATGCCAGTGTACTAGTACTACACTACTACTAACCATTTCCTACCGGCCAGTGTACTCGAAAGTCACTGTTGAAACACTAGCATCTTCGCTGTCCAAGGCGCTTTGTCTGCACCCCCTCTCTCACACACACACATCTGGCCCAGTGGCTGATTGGCCTCTGTCTGTGCCCAATGCCCGAAATTTCTTTCTCGCAGTAGCAGCAGCTGCAAGCAAGAGTCGCCTCAGTTTGTCCTGTTAAGAAATCGGATTCAGATTCAGGTGAGTTCCTGATTACAGAAGAGCAATAAAGAGAAATCTAAATTTTTTTTATCTCTATTTTAATCTACTATTTTATTCTTATGTTCTTGCATTGTTCTTACGATTATGAGTTTATCCACAAGGTAATCGTTCGGACTTGACTCGTCAGCGACGGTTACTCAAACGTTATCAGCACGATCGACTATCATCGGATCGAAAGGTAACCATCGATGAATGACACTCGTAGATCGAATCATTTTTCTAGATTGCTTTCAATTCTGCAAATTTGGCTTTCTAGATTGTAACATATGGTGCAAATCTGTTCTAATCTACCGCGAGCCAACTTGAAGTCACCGGCCAAGCCGATCGGTAGATTGTATGAAAAAGTGGATGTCGATTGTACCGTAGATTGAAATTTGCAAATTCGTTCTAATTTACCGCGAGCTGACTTGAAATCGCCAGCCAAGCCGAACGGTGGATTGCGAATGAACAGTAATTGCGCAGTAATCGCATGAACAGTAATCACATGTGCAAAGTAATCGCACATGGATAGTACAAAAAGAGGAGCCGGCACACGGTCTAGAGCTATGGGCCGCCACCAACTTGTGGCCGGCCTCCGTCGGCCGGCGCCGCCTCAAGACGGCCTTTCGGCCAGCTACCACCGCCACCACTGGTCGGCACCGCCCCTGCACGGGCAAATCATCACAGAAAGCAAAGAAAAAAGGGAGAGGGGAGGTTGCTCCTGGCGGACCCACAACGCATCGCATGCGCGCGCGACTTGAAGTCATTGTCTCCCGCACGGGCGCCGCTACGCTTGAAGCCGATCGCCTCGCCGAGCGTCCGCATCGCGTCGGTCGCAACCCGCCGCCCGTATCCGATGAAGGCCCCGCATGGCCGTTGGGCCGCACGACCGTCGTGCGACCTATGACCTTACCCTTCTTGTCTCATTCCTTTGAGTGAGGCCTTCTCACCTTGTAGCTGCTAGCATTGACTTCATGGTCAACATTGCTACTAGGCGGCTATGAGATGTAGTTCTTTCTTAGAACATCATCTTGAGTTTCCACAACTTGTATGATGTCAATCAGTTCAACATACTTCTTGTAGCCGTCTTGACGATAGTTGCGTGCGGATTACACCACATTCGGGTGAAAGATAGAGAGTTTTCTTAATCTTCTTCTTATCTGTGATTACCTTACTACAGAGCTGATGACTGGTACAAATTCTGTACAAAGTAGAATTGTACTCTCTCGCGGTCTTATAGTCAACAAAACGTAGTCGGTTCCATTCATGCTCTACCAGAGGAAGAATGATGTACTTCAGCTTTTTGAACCGCTTCTTCAGTGCGGTCCATAAAGCTAGTGTGTTTTTCTCCGCCATACACTCATTCTTGAGCGTTAGACAGAGATGGTGTATGAGGAAATGAAGTGTCTGATCATTTTCCTTAGCAGTTGGAGTAGCATCCTTCGAGGTGCTAAGTCCAATAGCAGTACAGAGCTTCTTGACTCCACGTACGATCTCGACATCTGATGCCCAAGTGAAATAATTCTGCCCATGCTTCTTCGGGGGGCTTGCGCGGTTGTGCGACTAGGCTTCAGTGGCGCCGCTTCTTCGGGGTGGTGCCTCGGCCGGCCGGCGCGGTGGTGCGGCTGTGCTGGCTTCATGGCCGGCACACGGCTCCAGACCGGCATGGGTGGCTGGCGGTGGCGGCACAGCTCCATGGCTGATGGCGACTCAGTAGGAAGGGCCCGTCAGGGCGGCGTCGGGCCGGTGGTGCGGCTCCAGGCCGACAATGGCCCAGCTGCAGGCCGCGGCGGCGCGGCCGTACGGGACTGTGCTACGACTGTTACCTTCCGATCCGAGAAGAGTAGGTCGGAGTCGATCGTACTGATACCGTGTTGAGGAACTGTCGCTGGCGAGTCCAGTCCGAGCGATTACCTCGTAGACAAATTTAGAATCGTAATAACAATGCAAGAACATAAGAACAGAATAGTAAATCGAATACAGAGATATAATAAGACTTCTTAGTTATTTTTATTACTTTTCTGTAAAATCGTAGTACAATAGTCAGAGATCTCTCGCTTTATATAGTCTATTAGAAGAACGATGAGTAACATCGTACATCAGATCTACAACCCGTTTTCTTAGCAGTCGGTTCACGTCGCGGTCGCCTCGACCGGCAGCTCGGCGTACTGTTGCTGAGACGGGCGCACACCACACATGCACGCTGGGCGCACGTATGTTCCGGGGCTGTTTGCCCTCGTGTTTGGGACTTTGAGTGCAGCGCACGCCTCTGCCGCGTCCTATCCCTACCCTCGTGTTAGTTGATTCGTACCGCTGCTTTAGTTTCCGGAGTCAAGAATTCCGGGGTCCAACCCATGTGTGTCAATGCTGCCGCCTGCCTGCCTGCCTGGACCCGGCGAGAAAAGGCAATGCTCCCTCTATGCCTGTCTCATAGATTTGCAGCATTTTACTTGCACGCTGTCAAAGCTTGCATTTTGTTTCATCACCAGAAGTAACTTGGGAATTTATGTACTATTTCCTAGTGTTCCAAACGAAACATTTTGGGAATTTCTACGAGAGGCAAGAGTGGTGTGTGCATGTTGTCATAAAAAAACTTTTTAAAAAGGTCGCTTTCTTTCCCTCGGACGTACTACTATTTGTTAACTCGCACTCGTGGGTTATCAATCAGCTTTGTTGTGCACGACTGATGCATAGAGTACTAATTAACTGCTGGAGTTATTTGCATCCGGTGTTATTCTAGTTTGTCCGGCACACTGCATTTTCTATTAGTGGGATCCCATGTAGGGTAGTTAAGCTATCACGGGCACGCACGGCTAAGGCTAACATAACAGTGGGTTATATAGCATGTACTTTTCGCCATCCATGCTGATATTTATGTCTCGCTTTAAGTAGTCCTACACACGCTAGCTAGGCCATCTCACTCGTTGGACGCTGGAGAACGCCACGATTCGGGTGTTCACTTGACCTGGCCGGAGTGCACTTGAGCTCTCGTGCTCTCCTCGTGTTCGAATCATTTCTGGCAGCGTTGGGAGGATAAAACTAGGATTTAACCGCGCGCGCGTCCTTCAAAACTGCAAATGGTTGCATGTCTTGTTGTGTGCGCGTACGGACTACGGCGGCAGCAGAGGTGCGCAGCGCAGCTCAGTGCATGCCATGCTTGCGTATGGTCGCCGGATGCGGCATGAACAAGCAAGGCACACACACACAGCGTTACTGCATTAGTAAAAAAATCGACCGACCGGCCGGCCGGCCGGCCGTGGTTAAGCAACAGGGACAGCGCTGCGTTCGCAGTGTTTTTTGTCGCGCACGTTCTCGGCGGCCCCGCAGGCAGAACGGGAAAGGAAAGCCACCCCCCCAGTGTCCCCACGCCGGCTGGAGCTGGAGCTGGATCGGCTCCGCGGTCTCCTGCCTCCGGCCGCGTGCGTCAAGACAAACCGGGCCGCATCGCTGGCTGCTGCGGAGCTGGTGCAAGCGACGCTGGATGGTAGCTGACTTGAAAGTTGAGACTGTTGTGTCGTTCCAGAAGAATGCACATGGTGCAGAAGGTGAATCGTGTTACAGCACTTTGATGATACTTATTGGGGCAAATTACCTCGGATAGCACATCTTGCAGGTTGCAATCGACATTCACAACAGAATTTGTGCTTCAGCACTTGCAAACCAATCATGTCTGCCGAAAGAAGGCTCTGAATCTGTGCATGGACGAGTCACCCGGAGCAGGCGTGCTCTTCAAAGGAAACTTCTTTTATGAATTTCTATCGCTTTTTAGAATGCTTTGCAGAGACAAGATCGAATGGCAAGAGGCCTAATCATTCCGCGTCATAATCTCCAGGAGTTATCTATTTGACTATGTGGTCCTTCAGGGTTATCTTGTTCTTTTCTTTCTCCGATGATACTTCGAATTGAATTCCTGCTTCAGTTGATTACTCGATTAATGGCAACCGGATGTGCGATAATTGAACATTTGAGTTATAGGAGTTTTAGGTCCTATATTTGAGAACCTGCCATGAACAAATCTACCATTGGGCAAAAAGACGCATTTCTTTATACAGAACACGCGATTAATATGCCAGTAACGTCGTTTTAACACATGCAGCCTGGTCTGAAAAGCATGGGACAATGTATTATTCAGATGCCGAAATATCTTGAAAAGAGGAACAACTACTGTGTGCAGTAGTCCGTAGGACATGGACCATGTAATTCCGGCAATTCCAGATCGCGAGATCTCGAATTGCCGATGAACAAAATTTCCAACTTTTAAATAATAAACAATAAATAAGAATAAAAGGATGTAGTCACAACCTCTCTCTTTGTTGATCTAACTGACTGTAGACTTGTGTACAATGAGAGCCATATGCCCCTTTATACATGATCGTTCACGCATGAATAAGCAATATGATACTAAACGGGACTAATAGACCTTGTTAGCCAACAACCCCTCTAATAAGTATTTATTTAGGTAAAATATCCACGTATAATCGAGTGTCAAAACGGTTACAATAAATTTTATTTTTTTTTCTTTCATTCTCGTAACGTGACACTCCTAGGCTACGGTATTGATTCCAGATTAGTAGCTAGAAATAGCTATCTGGTGATGGGAGCAAAGCATGCACTTTCTGCTTCCACATGTAAGGCGCTAGAAAAAAAGTCAATTAAAGTTCATGTCACGTAAAAAGATATGTATACATCATTATCGTATTGGCAAATCTGCCATATATCAGCCTGAAAAAAATTGCCAGTTGTTGCTAGAGGATGCGCAAACAGGCTTATCTTTGCGACTTTATCCATGAAAAGAATCTTAGCAGCTTCATCACGTCTAGCTTCAAGAAATTTTGGAAAATATAGTACATTTTCAAATCGTATTGGTAGATGATCATACGCAAACTGTATATAGCACTGTTGCCGCATAACCACTGTACGACAACACCTCCTCACGTGCCATGTCAGCTCATTTCCACACAGCGGCCATGCGGCAACGCACCCGCCACCACCACGTGGACTCCCCCAACCAGCGCACCGCCACGTCAGTCCATTGCCGCACGGTAGCTTTTTTTTTTAAAAAAAAATCATTTTGAGTTTTGGTATCGCTTTGTGAATAAGTCTGGCCAGAAATTAAAAGGCATCTTGAAGATCAATAATCGATCCTGCATTTGTGTCGCATGTAGGAACCACCAATACCAATATGCTTTGTAAACTCATGCTTCATCGAATTTGTAGCAATGCTAATAGCCCTGTCTTGTTAAGCGAAAGAGAGTGCGTCTTTGAAACATAAACACCAAAATCTTCAAGTAATCACTGTAGCCAAGTAACCTCTGCGATCAATAAAGCCATAACTCGCCTTCAGCCTCGGCCTCGAGCAGCTGTTTATGCCTTCTTAGTTTACCAATCAATTAGAGAATCACCAGAAAAACACAATAGCCAAAAAGAAACGTCGGAGTGATAACTAGCCGGTGTCGAATAATATGCGGGTGTAAAAATTTGGAGCGAGAAAAGCAGACTGACAGTGATGGGGAAGAATCTTAATTTTAAAGCACCATTCACCCCCCCTCTGTTGCCATTTGGTCCTTCAACAACAAATATGTTAATGTACCTATGTGAAGGAACTAAACTCATGAGAATTATATCAAAAACTCCTGGAAAAAGCTAAATATGATTCTATTCCTTATTCTTTAGTTTTGGGATGTCTTATGTATGTTATGTTATTTACACGACCACACCTCGGCCATGCCATTTGAATTCTTAGTACATATCAAAAGAATCACGGAGAAGAGTGCTTCTCTGCGCTCAAGTATGAGAAATGGGTCCCAAGACTTCCTTCTCCTCTTCTCTAGTGCAGTATGGGTCCTTATTTTGTTGCAAAGACTTCCAGACCATGAAATTTTGAAGGGTATGCTTTTCCAAATCAAACCTTTCTAACACCTTACGAGTATAGGTTGGTGATGTACTAATATCCCTTCAAGGTATGCTCAAGCGCAAGCTTATGCAATATTAGTTTTATTCAAATATTTTATTTGAACTCGACTCCAAGTAAGAGCTTTCTTTCTTAATACCTTATAGGGTCCCAATGATGTTGGATCATCTTCATAGCGAGATTATACAAAATCCATCACAGGATCGTTGTATAAATACACATGGATAATTCTCATTATTAGTGTAGCCTTTCTTGCAAAGAAAATCGCTTCAGTGATTATACCACATCACCTGCCTAATTGCTTAGCTAATCGGTGACTTCGAGTTTCTGCTTGCAGATTTATATTTGCTCTGTCTTGGTTGGGGACGGGGATACATTCAGTGCCTTCATATAAATGTTGGAATCAATTTTTCATAAGGTATGCGATTACCACATCTTAATTTCATTTTAACTTCAAGTTTACTACCATTGAGATTAAATATCTAAAGGCGGTTCAGCCATAATGAGAATAGATTTCTTCATAATCATCAATCGAGCGTTAAGTGAAACCTTGTGCACGAGCCTTGATTATTTTCATTTCTCTTTGAACAAATACCCTTATACCCTACGGATGCACGGGGGGAGGCGTGCGGCTTCTGAGCCTAAAAACCTCTCTTTTATTCGGAGATAATAATTATGCTTCTATTGTCTTCTTCCTCTTCCCAATCGATCTTTTCTTTCATTCGTGACGATGTAGGCTGGATCAAGATCGATGATTGTGGTAATTTTCTTTGCAAAATCATTGTCGGCGTTGGCTATTGTCTTATTCATATATTCTCCAGGGTCACAAAGTTTATAGCTATTTCTTCAGGGTGATTCTTCTAATGCTTCTACTTGCTCAGCGGCGCTTTCAATTAGGGCAAGTCCCTTTAATTTAAGCTTATGTGTGCGCACACATCCATGCTAGTATCTCCCTTCATGGGGATGTTCAATTCTAGTATACCTTATATGAAGGTTCCACACTAGTGCCATGTCTCAAGTGCTCCCTTTTTGTTCTAGAGAACTTTGGTGATCGGCCAGTGTTAAGTCCTTCTTATCCTTTTTCTCGATCGTCCTTGGTAACCCAGTTCAAAGTGGAGTTCTCCTGCTAAGAGGCCTTGGGCGGGATTAGGGATACCTTCATCGGTATTTCAACCCTCTACGGTGCATTCTGGCGGGCACATGCGACTTGGTCATGCTCTTAAAATCACTAAAGTGGTACCAAATGATTAGCCAATATTTGCAAATAAATTATCTTGAACTTCAATTGTCTTCTAGACTTATTTATTTGCTTCACTAGTCTTGTGAGTCATGTGTATGGATTTCAATTATCTTACGGACTTGATTGTCTTATGGACTTCTCTATTTCCTAACATTTTTCATCAAGGGTTGATTTCCTCCCCTTAATGATGGGAAAATAGCCTCATCTAATATACTATCGTCGAATCAGGCAGTATGCAAATATCTTGTCATAGAGTCCAAATACCTAATTATAGATGTTGTCTCATAGCCAACGTACATCCCGGACTTTGGAGAAGGTCCATTGCGATTATTTGTGGTGGTGGTATAGATATACAAACCTTACAACCAAAGATGAGAATTTGCGATCTTGACCCTTGCACTAGTTGCATAGGTGAATGGATGTTATATCGAAGCGGTGTAATATTAATGAGAGTTCTGCGGCGGGTGCGTGTCGAACATGTAGTTGGTAAATTACAATTCTTCAAATTTACGCAAATTCATTAGGGTGTGGACATGCGGTATGGAATGCTCAATTTTAATTCCTATTTTTATGCAATAATCATCAAATGCCTTGATAAATTCTTGACGTTGTCCATACAGTGGATTTCACATGATGATCGAAATTATTTTTAATATTAATTATCTGCGAGATTAGCTTTGCGAGCGAGGTTCGTAGACAATAAGCGTCGTGTGACCATTTCGAGGAAGCATCGATGATCACAATAGAAATACCTAAATGACCACACGAGGAGATATAGGGTCACAAATATCTCCTTAGATCACGGTTTAGGAATGTAGGACTTCTTCCTGCGCTTTGAGTAGAAAGTCGAGTAATTAATTTTCGAGTAGCATGCGGGGCATATAAAATATTCTGATTCGAGAAAGTCTTTACATTGATATTATGTCCTTGAGAATTGTTAATTATATTTCTCATCTTCCAAAGACCTAGCGACATAATCTATCATGCGGAGATAGAAAAGTTCATAGCTACTAAATCGGTTTGAGTAGTGTAGGTGAAAACGTAATAATAGTATGTAGCCAGTTTCATATGAAGTCATTTTATACTGATTTTCTACTTTCTTCACGCTTTGTAATGGCGGTATTCCTTACCATACTCTTCTTGATCTCTCCATGGAAGCTGTTAGCGTGAATATCCATGAGAGTTCTAGTCAGTGCAGGTACAACAAGCCTTCTTTAATGACCAAAAGCGCCATTGGGAGTATAATTGTGACTTTTACGAGCGATTATACAAGTATCCTTTGCATCGATTGTTGTAAAACTACGACATTCTTGTTGATCGAAAAATCCGTCTCTCTGGTGGTATCCATTGTGCCACTACTTGCTAAGCACACTTCCTCCATAAGAGCTACCGCGTTATAATATAAGATACTTTATTAATATACTGTGGGAAGCAAGCAACACGTAAATAAAATAATTCAAATAGCGAACATAACTTGCTTTATAAATACAGGAATAATTCTTGCGGGACTCATCATAAGAATTTAATGCTTTGCTCTCCGAGCTTACAACCATTATTCAAAGAATAAAATAATTCAATGTCTGCTTCAATTACAAGCGCAAGTTACTATAAAAATCCAAGTGCAATGTGTGCACTAGATCGAATCGTAGTATTCGGAACTTGACCTCAATGCGCTCCATGGCGATCTTCTCCTCTTGGGAAACTATTTGCGGCCTTTGTGATGTCCAAAGGAGGGGATGATGGTTTCTATTAGGTTGTCTACATCCATGAGTGCAACTAATGGATGTAGATCATCTTATCTATGCCCTTCTTCTTAGACTTGAAAACATCAATAATGTGTGACCCGACCTTACCCTTCTTTCTCCTCCTTGTGAGGCTTCATCTTATATAGTTGCTAGCATTGACTTCATGGCTAATATTGCTACTATATGGTTGTGAGATGTAGTTCTTCCTTAGAACATCATCTTAACCTTCGCAACTTGCATGGTGTCAATTAATCGACATACTCCTTGTAGCCGTCTTGACAATAGTTGCGTGCGGATTGCACCACATTTAGGTGAAAAGTAGAGATAGTCTTCTCAATCTTCTTTTTATACGTGATTACATTATCACGAGTTGAAGATTTGTACAAATTCTTTACAAATTACGACAATCTTTGGTCGATTCTTGAACTCTGGTTCATGATACTAGTCATTTTCAAATTCATGCAAAGAGTTTATAAGATTCTTGCTAGTAAATTTACATAAAAATAGTTGCAAAATTATCATAATGCTCTTCAAACTCTGGTTCATGTTCCGTACTTTTCTATGCATTTTCATAATTCTGCTATTTTGGTGATTAAAAGTAATATAAACAATCACAGATAATCAAATCGAGTAAATACAATAAATAAATAACATAGAAATAATAATAACAAAGTTAAATATGCTTCAAAAGTTCAAAATTATTCAAAATGCGAAATCCAGAGGCCATTTCTTCTTGGAATTTTCTTATTATGAAATTTCCTCGTAATTTTCAAAACTACGAGGGACGGGGCGGGAGGCGTTTGCAGTGTGGCGTGGTGCCCCTCTGGGAGGCGAGGTCGGTGGCTTCAAGCGCGCGGCCCGGCTTCATGGTGCGGCTCGGTCGGCATGTGCATGCTTGTCGCGTGCTAGCGGCGTGGCTCTATCGTTATACATAGCGATGCGTGGTGGTGGACTAGCCGGCCGGTAACATATCGCGGAGGTGGTGGCGGTAGCTTGCGGTGGTGCCATGCACATGATGCCTTTCATGCCATTACCTTCAATTTTCTCATGCATCTAGCTCCTTTGTTCACCGAGCGCGATTCTTTATTCATGCAATTCTTGATCGGTTTGGTAAGCGACTTCAAGTCGACTCACGGTAGATTAGGCGTATTTGCGATTTTCAATCTCGTTACAATCGACAACCACCTTTTCATGCAATGTCCGTCGATATTGTGTCGGCGACTTCAAGTCGGCTCACGGTAGATTAAGCGATTTACCGTAGGTTACAATCTAGAGCTAAATTTGCGGATTAAAAGCATGCTAGAAAAGCGATTCGATCTACTAGTGTCGTTCATCGGCGGTTACTTTTCGATCACGAGGAGAGTCGATCGTCGCGATAACGTGTTGAGAGCGTCATTTGGCGAGTTCGGTCGACGATAACCTCGTGTACATATAGAATCACACCAATGCAAGAACACGAGAATATAATAGTAGATTGTACGAGAGATGTAAGGGCTTTTGCTTCTTTTATTCTTTCTTAATCGATCGGTCTTTTCTGATACTTGCACATATATAGTTTACAAAATCACCTAAAATTTGGGATAAGGCGTCTATACATAGACCGACTCTTGAGTCGAGCCATAATTTCCCAACAGAGAAATCCAGAAACCGAAAGTGGCAACTGATTCTCAACGGTCCTGTTGCCCAGCTTGATACCGTGTGCATTTTTATCAAATTTATGAGCATTGCAAAATTTATCATGTCCTCCGCTGCAGTACAAACCATAAGTAGACTAGTTACAGTCATGCATGTCCATCCGTGCATGAAAGGAGTTACTGGTAGATATTAAACCTGAATTATTTGCAACCAAGAAATCCAGCATGATGTTTTTTTGTCTAGCACCGCAAATTCATCCTTACCATATGTGGTCGATCAAAAAAAAAAAATCTTTCCCTCCTATAATCCATGAGCGAAGTTGCATGCAAATTTTGAACAATGATCTTTTTATAGTACTTTGCAGCTTGCACATCCGATCTAGCTGTTAATTTTAATTACAAACCAAGATTACTTTGTTGCGTCCTACCTGTCCATCCAAGAATGGAATAGAGAATTTTCCTGACTGGCAAAGCACTGTTTAATGCCAGTCAGCCTTTATTCCTGACTGGCAAAAGAACCGCCCGACATTGCAAAAGTCACTAGTTTCAAGTTGTTTCGCACTACACTTGCACACTCCATCACAAATATCCCTATTTGCAAGTTCAAAATTAAATACTCCAGGGGTAGTTGGGTAGGTCACTGGATGGGTCCGTGTCCACGCGTCGCCCATCCAGTGACCGTACAGCAGATGCGGCGAGCTGTAGCGCACACACGTTGGCGGCCACTGGAATCTCCTCCTCCCCTTTACGTAGCTAACCGGTGGGTCCAGAAACACGAGCCGGCGCCCGTTGGAACCCCACTGCCGAATCGCTGGCCCGTCATTTACATGTGGGGCCACGAGAATTACTGCCCCGGAAAATGTACGGCCCCAGGAGTTAGTGTTTACTGCTGTATTTATTTCCCACCTAAGATTTTCTCCTTGGAAATTCAAAACACCTATTTTTTCTTCTCTTTTCTGGTAATTATTTGGGAGGGGGTAGGAGTGGGAAAAGGGGCAGAAGCAGTACAGGCAGGAGGAGAAAAGAAAGAAACACTCTGGGTGGGAGAATAAACAAACAATCCGGGTTTCCGGAAATGGGCAGCAACGATCCTATAAAACTGGGCGGGCTCAGTGTTCCCAGCCTACAACAACAGCAAATACACGCGAAGAGACGACGCCCCAGCCTTGGTAGGGAGCAGCAAAGCCCACGCCTTCCTCCTCCTGACTCCTCGTCCCACCCCCAGAAAAATCCCACCAGTACCTCATCCTTCGTCTCCTTCTCCGCTTCCAGCCCAAAGTCGCTGGTCTTTTTCCGTTCCAGTCTCCTCTGGGTTTCTGGGGAGTTTCTTGTGGTGTAGGTGGGAGGGTGTTTTTGTTTGCCATCTGCTTTTGGGGGTTCAGGAGGTTTTGAGGGTTTTAGGAGGCGGAGTTTGGAGGGCAGGCAAATGCGAGTGGAGTTTTAGGGGTTTCTTGATGTGGACCATGGAGGAGGAGGTCTCGTTCATGGCAGTGAAGGACGGAGCACGTCGAGGTGACGTCCCGGGCGGTGATGGTAGCGACGGCGGCTGTGAAGGGGAAGGGGAAGGGGAAGTGCGGTGGTGTGGAGCCCAAGACGGTGAGGGTGTTCTGCGATGACTATGACGCGACTGACTCGTCAAGTGATGAGGAGGCGGCCGAGCGCAGGAGGGTGAAGCGCTACGTGCAGGAGATCCGGCTGCAGTCGGCGGTGCCGGCGAACAGGACAGGTGCGGAGCAGTTGGCCCCGGCGGCGAAGGCGAACGCGAAGCCGAGGGTGGTGGCGCCCGGGAGTAAGAGGAAGGCCGGCGGGGACGCCGGCGGCGAGCCGCGGTTCCGCGGCGTGCGGCGGCGGCCGTGGGGGAAGTACGCGGCGGAGATCCGCGACCCGTGGCGGCGGGTGCGGGTGTGGCTCGGTACCTTCGACACCGCCGAGGAGGCCGCCAAGGTCTACGACTCGGCGGCCATCCAGCTGCGCGGCCCCGACGCCACCACCAACTTCCAGCAGTTCGGGGACGGCGACGTCGACGTCCCCGCCGAGGTCGCCGAGCGCCTCCGCAGCCACCCGCGAGATCCAGAACGCCTCCTCCCCGCCACATCCTACGACTCCGGCGAGGAGTCCCACGTGGCAGCGGCGTCCCCACCTCCGTCCTCCGCTCGTTCCTCCGTCCCCGTCGCCTCTGCCGACAACACCACCTCAAGAGGCCGGCACCCCTTGTCGCGCCACCGAGACCGACAAGTCCAGCAACGTCTTCGGCTGTTCGTTCTCCGGCAACGGCTTCGCCGGCGAGCTCCCCAATCTACACCGACTTCGACCTCCTCGCCGACTACCCGGAGCCCCGCTGGTTCTTCCTCTCCAACCTTCCCGAGGCCCTTCTCCTTCTCCGGCGAGTGCTCGTCGGACCTCCTCCTCGACCCTCCGTCGCCGGCGGGGTTGCAGCAGGTGGACGACTTCTTCCAACATCACCGACCTCTTCCAAATTGACCCCCTCCCGTCGTCTAGTGGAACAACCGTAAAACACCGGATCAGGCGACTAATTCGGCCAATTTTGTTTGCATCTTGTCATTCCTTTTCTTTTCTTCTTTTCGGTTTCTAGAGAGTAAGTTAAGATTCGTAGCTGCCTTAAAACACCCATCCTCGCCAGGAAGCCTTGCCGGGGTGAGCTGAGAGTCGAGAGATACGAGAGATGTTGTTTGGCATCTTCGGCTATATGGTTTTGTTTACCATCATCGTTAAGTTATCAGTAATTAGCAATTCACAATTTCGATGAATGACGATCATTTTTGGTTTGTTTGTATTCATACGCGAGAAGAGAAGAGTGTACGTTGGACTGCAACGTACGAGCAGCAATGAAACGACGCGCCCGGCGGCCGGCGATGTTTGTAGGAAGCGTCGGTCCCCGATACGGGCCGCGATTTGCTCGCCTCCGTTCCGAGGCGTCGGGCGCCGCGCCATATAATAAATGTGTAGTAACAGAGCAAGTATGTACACCACCGCATTAACCGCATTTTTCTCTAAGACTTTGGTGCTGTTTAATGTATTTATTGTGTCTCTTACGTGCATAGGAGAGGATAACTCTTTCTAAAAATTATATGCACGTAAATAAAACAAAATAACACAAAATAAAATAATAAATATTAAGAGTGTGGTAGAGATTATATATATTAAAAATAATATATTTAAAAATAATATAACATATATTAGCGATAGTTTTATCTCTACTATTTAGATGCCACGGGAGCTGCGTCATTTGCGTGGCTTGGCTGGGCTAAGATCAAGTCGAATCAGGTGGCCCGTTGGGCTCGGCGAGGAGGCCGTGGGGTCAGAGGCGACGCCATGAGCGCCAGAGTGGGATTAGGAAAAGCTAGCTTTGGGATGTTAAACTCGCCGTCTTTTCTCGTGGCTAGAGCAGGGCGTACTGCGTGCGCTCAGAGGGGTGAGGTGAATCAACTGGTGGGCGTGGCCTCGCCTTAAATTCCTCTTTCGCCTTGGACTTTCTTTTTTTTGACTATACCTTTCCGGGCCAGGACTCATCAGGACCCTCCTCCATATAAAAACAAGATACCAATCGTAAACTAAAGCTTGCTCAGATCAACTAATCAAGCATTTCCTGTTAAGCCTTAAACAAAATAGTGGCACACAAAAGGGGGCAAAAAACAAAGACAGATAACTGGGCAAGTAGTGTTTAACAAGAAGCGGGAAGGATACATGAAAAGACAGCGTGTTTCCTTTGTGTCTATTCTTTTGGAGGGAGGAGGCCTTTATTTGAGCATCGGGGAGGGAGTGACCGAGAGGGAGGAACCAGGAGGGGTCCTTTTGGGAAGGAGATGGGGGAATCTCTTTTCTTCTCTACCGAACACTGCCCTCTTTTGAAGAAGCTAAGCTAGAGCTAGAGGAGGAGCATCTATCTCGCTCGATCGCAGCAGCGAGGACGTGCAGTACTACTGCCTTTGCCACCCCACCCCCTCACCTCTCGCTCACAGCTTTATTAGCCTGCGATTTGTTTGCTTGGCTGGATATCTTTGGTCGCGATCTCTATACTTCTCTAGATCGCTAATAGCAGCAGGCAAGAGGCAAGATCGATCAGGTCGTCGTCGGCTCGGTCGACACGTGCGGAAGGGCCGCGCGTTAAAGGCGTTATTAGCGGCGGACGTGCCGATGCGTGCGCTCAGGTCGCCTCATGCCAAGCTAAGCGTGTTTCAGAAACAAACAAACTAAATATCGGCGACGACGGCGACATGACGAAATTAGTTGTAATTTGATTTGCTACTAATATTTAAGTGATAACTATAAAATTTTGGTAATGGCAATAAAATCCAATGCCACACGGACAATTCTAAAACGAAATCGATCACCAATATTTGGCTTTGGCTAGTTTTGGTTTTACTCATTTGGCTATCAACCAAACAGCCTCGTTCCTCCCCGTTCTTTTACCGACCTGGCACTTGCTGATTGCTAAGTCTTTGACTAAAATGACACATTTGAAGCGAATTAGCAAACTAGACTTCCGTGACGAAATGACAAAAATATAACCTATACATGATTTTGCCACGGAATACCGCGTGGTGCGATCCCATATCACGGGCGATGTGGTCTCGCACACCGGTCGTGATAGGAACGTGCATAGACCACTTCTTGTATTTGGTATGCCATCTGCCTTTGTCCGGTCATGAAGCCACTTACTTTGCACTGTCTGGGAGGCGTGACATGTGGCCTCTTGCGGTGCGAGATCATGTCACATAACTTTCTATTGTAAAATCGCTACGATAGAAATAAATGTCATTTCTTCGCGATAGGTTAATTCTGCAAAAGAAAGAGCTAAATTTGATTTTAAAAAACTCGCTGATTGCTACATTGCCGTTTTCTTCCGGACATAAGAGCTAAATTTGATTTTTTAAAAACTCGCTGATTGCTACATTGCCGTTTTCTTCCGGACATTTTAGGCTTTTGGTCGTGCGTGCTTGCGTTCTCTTTCTTCTCGCCGTAATGGTACGTGCATCACCGGCTGAAAAGTGGGCTCCACCTGCTCGTTCCAGAAGATTTGTCAAACTTGTTAGTCTTACTGTCTAGCATCTTAGTACTCAGTAACTGTTGAAACTCTATGCCAGTGTACTAGTACTACACTACTACTAACCATTTCCTACCGGCCAGTGTACTCGAAAGTCACTGTTGAAACACTAGCATCTTCGCTGTCGAAGGCGCTTTGTCTGCACCCTCTCTCACACACGCACACATCTGGCCCAGTGGCTGATTGGCCTCTGTCTGTGCCCAATGCCCAAAATTTCTTTCTCGCAGTAGCAGCAGCTGCAAGCAAGAGTCGCCTCAGTTTGTCCTGTTAAGAAATCGGATTCAGACTTAGGTGAGTTCCGATTACTGAAGAAGAACGATAAGAAATCTAAAGTTTTTTGTATCTCATTTCATCTACTATTTTGTTATGTTCTTGCATTGTTCTTACGATTATGAATTTATCCACAAGGTGTCGTTCGAGACGGCTCGTCGTGACAGTTACTCAAGCGTTATCGGCCCGATCGACTATCATCGGATCGAAGGTAACCATCGATGAATGACACTCGTAGATCGAATCATTTTAGATTGCTTTCAATTACGCAAATTTGGCTTTCTAGATTGTAACATATGGTGCACCGTCTAATCTCTGGCAAACTTGAAGTCACCGGCCAAACGATCGGTAGATTGTATGAAAAAGTGGATGTCGATTGTATCGTAGATTGAAATTTGCAAATTCGTTCTAATTTGCATGGTGACTTGAAATCGCCCGGTAAGCGAGCGGTGGATTGCGAATGAGCGATAATTTGATGTCGCATGAGCGGTAATCACATGTGCAATCGCACGTGGATAGTACAAAAGGAGGCCCGCACGGTCTAGAGCTATGGGCGCCACCAACTTGTGGCGGCCTCGTCGGCCGGCGCGCCTCTGCGAGGGCCTTCGGTCGGCTACCACCAGCCAGAGCACCGCCCCACCTGCGGGCAAATCATCCTGAAAAGCAAAGAAAAAAGGAGAGGAGGAGGTTGCTCCTGGGACCCACTGCGCTTTCGCATCGCGCCGCTTGAAGTCATTGTCTCCGACGTAGCCGCACGCTTGAAGCCGATCGCCTCGCGGCGTCCGTCGCCAGTCGCAACCCGCCCGTCTCCGATGAAGGCCCGCATGGCCGTTGGGCCTACGGCCGTCGTGCGACCTATGACCTTACCCTTCTTGTCTCTTTCCTTTGAGTGAGGCCTTCTCACCTTGTACTAGCATTGACTTCATGGTCAACATTGCTACTAAGCGGCTATGAGATGTAGTTCTTTCTTATAACATCATCTTGAGTTTCCACAACTTCTATGATGTCAATCGAGTTCAACATACTTCTTGTAGCCGTCTTGGCGATAGTTGCGTCGCGGATTACACCACATTGGGTGAAAGATAGAGTTTTCTTAATCTTCTTCTCATGCGTGATTACCTTACTCTGGGTGATGGTGGTACAAATTACGTACAAAGTAGAATTGTACTCTCTCGCGGTCTTATAGTCAACAAAGCGTAGTCGGTTCCATTCATGCTCTACGGAGGAAGAATAATGCTTGACTTCTCGAGCGCTTCTTGATGCGGTCCATAAAGCTAGTGCGTTTTTCTCATACACTCATTCTTGGCGTTAGGCGAGATGGTGTATGAGGAAATGAAGTGTCGATCATTTTCCTCGGCGTTGGAGTAGCATCCTTGAGGTGCTAAGTCCAATAGCGATCTGAGCTTCTTGACTCCACGTGCGATCTCGACATCGATGCCCAAGTGAAATAATTCGCCCATGCTTCTTGGGGCTTGCGGTTGTGCGACTAGGCTTGTGGCGCGCCTTGAGGTGGGGTGGTGCCTCGGCCCCGTGGCGTGGCGGTGGTGGTTTGTCTTCATGGCGGACTGCGGCTCGAGCCGGCATGGGTGGTGGCGGTGGCGGCCTGACTCCATGGTGATGGCGACTCGGTAGGGAAGGGCCCGTCGCGGCGTGTCGGCCGGTGGTGCGGCTCGGTAGACAATGGCCCAGTGCCGAGCAGGCGTAGCGGCGTCTGGGGCTGTCTCTGTTGTTACCTTCCGATCCGAGAAGAGTAGGTCGGATCGATCGTCTTGATCTGCGTGTTGAGGAAGCTATTGTGGTCAGGTCAAGCGATCCTCGTAAACAAATTTAGAATCGTAATAATGCAAACGTAAAACATGTGATGGAATTGAACGGAGATATAATGAGATTTCTTAGTTATTTTATTACTTTTAAAGCGTAGTAGAATAGTCGAAATCTCATTTTATAGTATATTAGAAGAACGATAAGTAACATCGTACATCAGATCTATCTAGCCTGAACCCGTTTTCTTGGCAGTCGGTTCACGTCGCGGTCGCCTCGGCCGGCAGCTCGGCGTACTGTTGCTGAGACGGGCGCACACCACATGCACGCTGGGCGCACGTATGTTCGGGGCTGTTTGCCCTCGTGTTGGGACTTTGAGTGCAGCGCACGCCTCTGCCGCGTCCTATCCCTACCCTCGTGTTAGTTGATTCGTACCGCTGCTTTAGTTTCCGGAGTCAAGAATTCCGGGTCCAACCCATGTGTCAATGCTGCCGCCTGCCTGCCTGCCTGGACCCGGCGAGAACAGGCAATGCTCCTCTATGCCTGTCCCATAGATTTGCAGCATTTTACTTGCACGCTGTCAAAGCTTGCATTTTGTTTCATCACCAGAAGTAACTTGGGAATTTATGTACTATTTCCTAGTGTTCCAAACGAAACATTTGGGAATTTTACGAGATGCAAGAGGTGTGTGCATGTTGTCATAAAAAACTTTTAAAAGGTCGCTTTCTTTCCCTCGGACGTACTACTATTTGTTAACTCGCACTCGTGGGTTATCAATCAGCTTTGTTGTGCACGACTGATGCATAGAGTACTAATTAACTGCTCGAGTTATTTGCATCCGGTGTTATTCTAGTTTGTCCACACTGCATTTTCTATTAGTGGGATCCCATGTAGGGTAGTTAAGCTATCACGGGCACGCACGGCTAAGGCTAACATAACAGTGGGTTATATAGCATGTACTTTTCGCCATCCATGCTGATATTTATGTCTCGCTTTAAGTAGTCCTACACACGCTAGCTAGGCCATCTCACTCGTTGGACGCTGGAGAACGCCACGATTCGGGTGTTCACTTGACCTGGCCGGAGTGCGCGGGCTCTCGTGCTCTCCTCGTGTTCGAATCATTTCTGGCAGCGTTGGGAGGATAAAACTAGGATTTAACCGCGCGCGCGTCCTTCAAAACTGCAAATGGTTGCATGTCTTGTTGTGTGCGCGTACGGACTACGGCGGCAGCAGAGGTGCGCAGCGCAGCGCAGTGCATGCCATGCTTGCGTATGGTCGCCGGATGCGGCATGAACAAGCAAGGCACACACAGCGTTACTGCATTAGTAAAAAATCGACCGACCGGCCGGCCGGCCGTGGTTAAGCAACAGGGACAGCGCTGCGTTCGCAGTGTTTTTGTCGCGCACGTTCTCGGCGGCCCCGGTGAGAACGGGAAAGAAAGCCACCCCCAGTGTCCCCACGCCGGCTGGAGCTGGAGCTGGATCGGCTCCGCGGTCTCCTGCCTCCGGCCGCGTGCGTCAAGACAAACCGGGCCGCATCGCTGGCTGCTGCGGAGCTGGTGCAAGCGACGCTGGATGGTAGCTGAGTTGAAAGTTGAGACTGTTGTGTCGTTCCAGAAGAATGCACATGATGCAGAAGGTGAATCGTGTTACAGCACTTTGATGATACTTATTGGGGCAAATTACCTCGGATAGCACATCTTGCAGGTTGCAATCGACATTCACAACAGAATTTGTGCTTCAGCACTTGCAAACCAATCATGTCTGCCGAAAGAAGGCTCTGAATCTGTGCATGGACGAGTCACCCGGAGCAGGCGTGCTCTTCAAAGGAAACTTCTTTTATGATTTCTATCGCTTTTTAGAATGCTTTGCAGAGACAAGATCAAATGGCAAGAGGCCTAATCATTCCGCGTCATAATCTCCAGGAGTTATCTATTTGACTATGTGGTCCTTCAGGGTTATCTTGTTCTTTTCTTTCTCGATGATACTTCGAATTGAATTCCTGCTTCAGTTGATTACTCGATTAATGGCAACCGGACGTGCGATAATTGAACATTTGAGTTATAGGAGTTTTAGGCCTATATTTGAGAACCTGCCATGAACAAATCTACCATTGGGCAAAAAGACGCATTTCTTTATACAGAACACGCGATTAATATGCCAGTAACGTGGTTTTAACACATGCTGCCTGGTCTGAAAAGCATGCGACAATGTATTATTCAGATGCCGAAATATCTTGAAAGAGGAACAACTACTGTGCAGTAGTCCGTAGGACATGGACCATGTAATTCCGGCAATTCCAGATCGCGAGATCTCGAATTGCCGATGAACAAATTTCCAACTTTCAAATAATAAACAATAAATAAGAATAAAGGATGTAGTCACAACCTCTCTCTTTATTGATCTAACTCACTGTAGACTTGTGTACAATGAGAGCCATATGCCTTATACATGATCGTTCAGCATGAATAAGCAATATGATCTTGATCGTTCACATGAATGAGCAATATGATACTAGCGGAAGCGGACTAATAGACCTTGTTAGCCAACAACCCCTCTAATAAGTATTTATTTAGGTAAAATATCCACATATAATGGTGTCAAAACGTAATACAATAAATTTTATTTTTTCTTTCATTCTCGTAACGTGACACTCCTAGGCTACAGTATTGATTCCAGATTAGTAGCTAGAAATAGCTATCTGGTGATGGGAGCAAAGCATGCACTTTCTGCTTCCACATGTAAGGCGCTAGAAAAAGTCAATTAAAGTTCATGTCACGTAAAAGATATGTATACATCATTATCGTATTGGCAAATCTGCCATATATCAGCCTGAAAAAATTGCCAGTTGTTGCTAGAGGATGCGCAAACAGGCTTATCTTTGCGACTTTATCCATGAAAAGAATCTTAGCAGCTTCATCACGTCTAGCTTCAAAAGAATTTTTGAAAATAGTACATTTTCAAATCGTGTTGGTAGATGATCATGCGCCAAGCGTATATACTTGTTGCGCATTTATTAGCATCTTGACAACGCCTCCTCACGTGCCATGTCGGCTCATTTCTACCACGGCGACCATAAACCCAGCGCACATACCACCGTGGACTCCCCCAACCAGCGCACCTGCGACGATCCATTACCGCCGCGGTAGTTTTTTTTTTAAAAAAATCATAGGCGTAAAATACAGTTTAGCATAACCATCTGCAAATACAATTTAAAACATGCTATATCCGTTAAAATTCACACTTCAACAAAGCTAGTTACACGGTTATGCTCTATAAATACAATTTAAAAACATGATATATCCGTTAAAAATTCACACTTCAACAAAGCTAGTTACACATGTACATAAACGGTCAACTACAGTTCTTGGTGGACCAAGCACATGAAGCGTAGGTGGACATCTTCACAACGTTACAAGATATGGTCTACATATTCTCAGTTGTACACTTGTATTCAACAGTCACATGAGAAATTTTCTAACCCAGATCATTGACGCGTTCTCTTAATTCTTTCAATTCTTTCCGGTTTCTGTCCGAGAAATCATTGAACCGGTATTGTTACATAGCTGTGTCGTCCTACCAAAACGAAGCTAAATAGTACTGAACTATCTGAAGATAAGCTTTCTCGTTTGTCCGAGGAATATATGTACCTCCTACAAATAGAGTTTGTATTTATTTTGAGATTAATAAGTCAATATATATACAAGTAGATATATATACAAGTAACTCTTTATACAACAGGGAAAATACACAAGCAATAATATACATCTAACACTCCCCTTCAAACTTATGGTAGATCAACAACATTAAACATTAAATTTGGAGACATAGAACATCTTTGAGTTTTGGTATCGCTTTGTGAATAAGTCTGGCCAGAAATTAAAAGGCATCTTGAAGATCAATAATCGATCCTGCATTTGTGTCGCATGTAGGAACCACCAATACCAATATGCTTTGTAAACTCATGCTTCATCGAATTTGTAGCAATGCTAATAGCCCCTGTACTGTTAAACGAAAGAGGAGTGCGTGCTGAAACATAAACACCAAAATTTTCAAGTAATCACTGTAGCCAAGTAACCTCTGCAGTCAATAAAGCCATAACTCGCCTTCAGCCTCGGCCTCGAGCAGCTGTTTATGCCTTCTTAGTTTACCAATCAATTAGAGAATCACCAGAAAAACACAATAGCCAAAAAGAAACGTCGGAGTGATAACTAGCCGGTGTCGAATAATATGCGGGTGTAAAAATTTGGAGCGAGAAAAGCCCAATAGCGGTGGCGACCATGGCCTAGCGCTGGCGGGGGCAGGCAAGCGCGACAACAACGACGGTGGAGGCAGGCAAGCGCTGCAGCGGTGGTCAAGGTACACATACAACATGGTGTGGCTTGCTCGTGCCGGCACAACTCAACTGCAGTCTGGCGTGCTAACGTGCCTCGCTTGTGTCAGTCCGTGCCGACACGGCATGACCGGATGAACCGGCCGGACCGTGGTGGCACGGCTCGCCACGGCCGGTGGCCCGTCGCGCTTGTGCTGGCAGCACGGCACGGACCCACTCCCGGTCTACTGTGAGTGTGAGCAGTGGCACGCAGACTGGTGTGCAGCTTCAGCTGAAAAGAGAATTTTGCCGAGATCGGTTGTGTGCAGTGCAGGGCGTGCCATGAACCCACAAATGCACTCTTGTGCCGTAGCAGCAGCAGCTGTTCAAATGCACTCATGTGTCGTAGCAGCAGCAGCAGCAGCTTGGTTGGTCCTGTTCGTGTGACAGGGCCTGTGTCATGAGCTGCACATGTACTTGCAGCTTAGCTAGATATACCTTGGAGAGATTCGTGGCAGGGGCAGGCGTTATCGCGACCATGTACATGGTCTCGGAAAGCTAGCTAGTTTCTCTCTTAATTAGTGTGTGAAATCTATGAACGATTGATTATCTCTAACCAAACTTGATGGCCTAGTGCTCATTCGCACTTTGACAGCAGCACAGCTAGGAAAAACCAGCGCAAGAGAAGCCACGCGTTTTCCTCCACGAGAATAACAAACTTGGACCATCGATTCAGTTTGCCTACTGATACTGGTTTGCAACGGCATTACATTGCAACCACGGAAGAGTCCAAGCCTTGCATTCTGCTGAAAAGGAAGGGGTAACCGGTTTGAAACCGCATTGCAGCCACCGAGTCCACAACAGCAACAGCAACCATGCACGGATGCACGTCACGATCGCCGGCGCACGGCAGATCGGGAGGACGTACGTGCGTCGCGATCTGGTCCGTGCTGTGGCTCACGGCGGCGATAAGAGTAGGAGGAGATCCCTCCCTTGGTCGGACACCGGCGCTGGAGCCCAACGGACAGCGATAGTAACGGCACGGCACAGAACGAGAACAAGAAGCTGGGATTGGTGCGTACCGTATCGGCACTTCGGCAGGACGGTCAAGCTTACAATAATATACTACTCACCTTGCATTCTAGGCTCTTTTTTTTTTCTGGGAGAGGGGGTGGGGGGCAAGTGCGAACCTTAGTTCAAGGTTTTAGACTTCTTGAGGACAATTACGAGTTAATCCAGTGAATGGAATAGCCACGGAAGCTTGCAGTAATTTCGTAGGGAACAAAGCGTCCACTAGTAGCCTCTTTGGAACATAGCAAATCCACGAGAATTTTACGAGAAGCAACTCAATTTCAACATAATTCTTGCGGAATACCCCCACGTTCCAAACAAAAAGCATGGCCTAATTACTTCATGCTTTCTTCCTTTCTTTCTGCAAACATTAAAATCATTTCATTTTCACCGAGCGTCACGGAATAGCCGGCCATGAGGCCGTGGCTCCATGTTACGAAATGAGGAAGCTCGGCAAGTATCTCAAGTCCCCATTCGGTGGCCGGTGGTCTGAGAGGAGAGAGGACCATGGATTCTTGCACTTAAAATGCTGAGAGGAGAGAGGACCACTGCGATTGCATGCTCCGTCGTAGAGAGCATGTACGGTGCAGGCAGGACCATGAAAAAGAAGCAAAGTGCAATGTTTTTTCGTAGACTGTGTGAGTGAAATGCAATGCTACAATCTATGGATTAGTTATTTAATCGCCCCCTTTTTTTTTTTGGCAAGTCGAAAGAGCGGTCCAGTGCAACCGGTTGCGCTGTGTATCGGCGCACCAAACCAACGGCATGATCCATTACTACTGCTGCTACTGTTGGTACTTTGCTACTGGTTGGGCCCGTTCCATCTCTCTCTTTTTAGTCTCTGTTTTTTCGTGAGGAGCATATAATCACTCAACATAACAGTACAAGCAAAATCCGGCAAAATAAATTTCTAACTTGGATTTTTTGTATGTACATCCAGTGGAACAAATCCAAGGGAACTTGCATCATCAATCTTCACCTGAATGAGGATAAAGCTTAAGGCCTTAAGCCCAGCAGCACCCTGAAGAATCTGAAGAAGTGAGTAGGAGGAAACAAAGCACGAACGCACGACATGATCAACAATTGATACAAGAATCATCACAAGCAAGATACCAGAAGATAGTGTAGTGGATGGGGGCAAAGGAACGCTGTCAATCTTCACCTGAATGAGGATAAAGCTTAAGGCCTTAAGCCCAGCAGCACCTTGAAGAATCTGGAGAAGTGAGTAGGAGGAAATAAAGCACAAACGCACGACATGATCAACAAATGATACAAGAATCATCACAAGCAAGATACCAGATGATAGTGTAGTGGATGGGGGCAAAGGAACGCTGACCACATCCATTTCCAACAATTTCTAGTGAGTATATATGGATATTACGGGGATATGTTTATGATCTTAGATGATGATACAATTGGTAATGGTGGTGAAAGTTTGTCAAAACACTTGTTTTTGACAAACTTCAGAAACTGTCAGGCTTCAGGCGGTCTGACCGGCCATGGATGGCGATCAGACCGGCCAGGGCTCCAACCAAGAGGTTGGCGGTCTTAACGGCCAGGGCTTTAGCCAAGCGGCTAGTGGTCAGACCAGCTATGGACGATGGTCTGACCGGCCAAAAAGATGTCTTTTGAGTTTGGTGTCAGGCCAAAAATAGGTAGGAGAGTGGATTCTTTTGCACTTTGTCTCGTAATTTTTAGAGCTTCGAGTCAAAAGTTCTATTTATTTTAAATTTTCAGAGAGATTTCAGTTTTCCAGGGAGCAATTTTGGCTAAGTCCCTGTGCTAGCGGTCAGACTGGCCATGGGTCGCGGTCTGACCAATGTTATTTTGTTTTGTTCACCGGCAAGGCGGCGATGTTCATATGTTATGTCATTTTTATGGATTCCAGTGCATATGTGTTGTATGATGTATATGTTTTGAAGAACTAGTTCTGAGAATCGATTTCTTGGTCTATTGTTATGCAGGAGGATTGGAGGTCAACGATAGTCAACGGCGAGGATGATCAGGACTAGGCTTGGAGAGCTACGGTCCAAAATGATCGAGGCTGCCGAGTGAAGTCAGTTGACTCAAGCATGACACAAAATGGACAAGGATGACTGAACGGGAAGTTCGGTGTGATGGGTTGCATCAAGCGGTGTGGGCATCGGTGCAAGTATCATGATGGTTTCGGTGAGAGCCGGATGAGAGAGACTTGCCAACATAAAGGGAACCGTTGATCATCTACACGTGGGAAAGTATGAGATTACTTCATGAAGATTGGACTCGGTCTTTAAAGAAGGATCGATAAGGGGTATTTTAGCAACATCACCAAAATATCACCTTGGAGACCTTTGGCGAAACCACAGCGCAAGATGGCGCAAGGAGAGTCAGTTAAGGTTAAATGAAGATAAAGATCATAAAAAAAATGGATTAGGAAAGCCCGGTTTGTCATCTGCTTTGAGAAGCGTGCGTGAGTGTGGACCCATTTGTGTGTGGGCTTAACAGTGTCCCAGTGAGGGTCTTCTCCCTCTGCCTAGCCTCCACTATAAAAGGGAATGTCCAGAGGTAGAGTTACCAAGCCGTTCCTAGAGAAAAACTCTAATTTGTGATTTGGGGACTTTGGAGTAGTTGAGGCAAGGGTTTATGAGAGATGGATTGATTGTGTACTCAAGTATTGAGCTTTTGTCCTACATGGTGGAGTGACTGTAAATCAATATCTACATGGTGGAGTGGCTGTAAACCAACATCTATCTCAAATAAATCCAAGCAAGATTGCTTTAAGATGAGTCTATTATTGTTCTTGTTCTCTCTTTGGTGACTTTTGAGCTTTTGGTGATCCTTGGTTTTCCTTGGTTTCTTGCTGTAATCTTGTTTGTTGTGACATGTGAGAATGCATCTAGGATCATCTTGATCATCTTTTATCCACGAGCAAATTTTGTGATTAAAATTTGATTTTCCTAAGTTCATGTGCCCTCCTTCCCTCATCTATGAAATTCATTGAACCTTGGCCTTGATCCTCCCAATCGTCGATTGGAATAGGTTCCTGACATTTTTTATGAGCTATGGTTGAAATTTCAGTGCTGATCTTCATGGTATCAGAGCCCTAAACTTACCTCAGATCCGCCATCGCCGCAACTCGGGTCGACGCCCAGCAGATCCTCCTCCGCCACCACCATCCAGATCCACCGCCTCTCGGGTCGATGCCATCCAGAGGCGCCACCGCTTGGGCTGCTTGTCGCTGCTCAGGAGCACGAGGGTTGCCACCGCTGTGAGCTGGTTGCTGTGATGCCACCAAGGAGGAAGAAGAGGAGAGTTCTTGGGTTGCTGCTCTCGCTAAGGATCGCCGAGGAGGAGTGGAAGCTGTCGGTGGAGGGAGAAGAAAATATGTGGAGGAACCGAAGTGCCGGTGGAGGAAGAAGTCGAAGAGAGAAAAAAACCCGAAGTGTCGGTGGAGGAAGAAGCCGGCGAGAGAAAAGAAAGATTCGGAGAGAAAATGGAGAGAGTTCATTGTTCGGAAAAAATTGAATCGATGCTACAATTGTGCATGATTTGGATAATTGTAAAGGCAGTCATCCATGTTCGACAGAACGTTGATGCGTGAAGAATTGTCGTGATCGTGGGAGATACGTGCGGCATATCTTGGTAGTAATTGGCATTGCTCTGGTTGTTTGAGAAGATGACCCCTGAGAAAATTGAGGCTACGAGGAAGGAGGAAGAAGTTGCAATAAGGGTGGTAGAAGAGAAAAGGAAGGTAGTTGTTGAGACTACTTCCCCACTGGTGACACAAGGTGGCATGAGAAGTATGTTACAAGACCTCTTTGTGATGGGTATGACTGGTAACATACTTGGCAAATTTGCTTACTATAGAGGAGGCTATTTGGCTGTGGTGCAGGAGGAGGTTCGATTATGAGTAATGGGGGACAACAATTCGGTCAGATTTGCATTCGCCATACTAGATGATAGGGAGTACTACAACTATGGGATGAGAGGACAACTGAGCTGTGCTTGTCCTTGTCCACAGTATGGAGGTCAAGGTGGAGGTCGTGGAGGCCGAGTTGGAGATCATCGAGGCCGGGGTGGAGATCGTGGTGGTCGTGGAGGTGTAGGTAGAGGAAGGGGCCAAGTTGGCCACATGGCTAATATGGCTCTTACAGAAGAGATCACGTCTGTTACTATAACAGGTGAGCAAGCTATGCAGTAGGAGAAATGGCAGCAGAGAAAGACATTGGAGACTTCTCATGATCCCACCTCCTTTGGTAACTTTGCCAACTACACTCATGTGGGTGAAGGTACTTAGGCACATGCACTTGCATCCACATAAAAGCACTCTCATATTGATTAGATCATAGATTCAGGGGCATCCAAGCATGTCACGGGTTCACTTAGTGCATTTGCATCTTACACCCCATATACTCATCCTGAAACTGTTCAAACAGCTGATGGAACCTCCCAGTTTATCCAGGGTGTAGGATATGTAGAGTGCACACCATCTATTGCTTTATCCTCTGTTTTGCATGTTTCTTCCTTTCCAGTCAACATTCTTTCATTTAGTTTTATCATTGGCCAATTCAAATGCACTATCACATTTAATGAGGATTCATGTTTGTTCCGGGAGAAAAGAACTGGGAAGAGGATTGGGATTGGAATAATGCGTAATTGGTTGTGATACATTGATCAGCTTGTTGCGCATTGGCTGTGGCTATAGGAGAAATCGAGGGAGAAGTTTTGTTACATCATTGTCGCTTGGGACATCTATCATTTGAAAATTTAAGTTAGTTATACCCTGATTTATTCAAAAAGGTAGACAAGAGTAAACTTATGTGTGATGCTTGTGAGTTTGGAAAGCATACACGGTCTACATATAGTAGCATTGGTCTTCGGAGTTATGAACATTTTATATTAATACATTCTGATGTTTGGGGTCTGTGCTCGGTTAATTCTGTGAGGGGTTTTAAGTGGTTTGTCATATTTTTATTGATTGCTATACTCGTATGACTTGGATTTATATGATGAAGCACAAGAGCGAGGTCCTTCGGTGTTTTCAAGACTTCCATAGGATGGTTGCTACTCAGTTTGATGCAAAGGTTCAGATTCTTCGAACAGACAATGGAACTGAGTATGTTAACAAGGAGTTTGCAGCATATCTCTCAGAAGAAGGGATACTTCACTAAACTACTTGTCCAGGAACCCTAGCTCATAATTGAGTGGCTGAAAGGAAGAACTGACACTTGCTGGAGGTAGCATGTTCACTGATGTTTCAGATGAATGTGCCAAAGGGATTGTGGAGCGAGGCAGTGATGACAACAACATATCTCATCAATTGCATGTCGTCTCGAATCCTTTGGATGAGGTCTCCAGCTAAACTTCTTTTGGGTCAATGGGAGTTCAATGTGCCTCCCAAGGTGTTTAGTTGTGTGTGTTTTGTACGAGATAATCAACCAACGGTTGGCAAGTTGGATCCACAGGTATCGAAATGTATCTTTATAGGTTATTCATCAAGTCAGAAGGGCTATAGATGCAGGATTCTAGTTGAACGAAGGTTGTTCATGAGTATGGATGTGACATTTTGAGAGTTTGAGCCTAGCTACATGAGTTGAGGTACTCTTGATCAGTTTTTAGAGTTCTCACCTATCACTAAGGGTGACAGTCGAGAGGAGGAGAACAAGGAGAGTGATAGTCAACAAGAAGAAGTCATTATGGGAGCAATTCTGTGCCCAAGCCTAACAGAATATACGAGAGATGTGATAGCTCTAAAAGAATTAAAGGTTTATCACCGAAGACACTTTGGGAAACAAGGGGAGAAGCAGAGGGACAAACAGTCAGAACTTGAGTCACCAATAGAGCTAGCTGAACAGTCGAAACAACCACAGCCTGAACAGCCGAGCTTGCGAGTTGATCCAGTCCCAAATCCCTCCTCGGGCCTCTTTCCATCAAATTCCCTACCTCCCCTTGGGGCGAGTGGTAATGTTCCTTCTAATCACTCCCATTGAGAGTTACCACTTGCACAATGTTGGAAAACTAGAGCTAATGTCAAAAACCTCCATTCTGATATGGCTTTGAGCATGATATTGTAAATTTTATCTCATATTCTCATTGTATCTCTTCAGACAATGCATGTTCCAAATGATTGGTGAGCTGCTAAGCAGGATTTTAAATGGAAGGATGCCATGAAGGAGGAGCTTAGTGCACTTCAAAAGAACCAGACATGAGATCTTGTTTCACTTCCAACGGGAAAATGGTAGTAAGATGCAAATGAGTGTTTATGATTAAGCAAACTCTTGAAGGCAAGATAGAGAAATATAAGGCACAGTTGGTTGCAAAATATTATAGTCAAACATATGAGATAGACTATGACGGGACCTTTGCACCAGTGGTGAAGATGAGCATAGTAAGAACGTTGATCTCCTGTGTAACTAACTTCGGATGGCCCCTACATCAGTTGGATGTGAAGAATTCTTTTCTACGTGGTAATTTACAAGAGGAGGTATGCACAAAGATTCCTCCAGGCTCTGAGAACAAGCAGATTGATAGAAAAGTGTGTAAACTCAAGAAGTCTTTATACGGTTTGAAACAGTCTCCAAGGACGTGGTTTGATATATTCAGGCGTGCAATATGTAATATGGGTTATTCTCAGTGCAATGGAGATCATATTGTGTTTTATAGGCATAGAGGTTCACAAATTACCATATTGGTTGTCTCTGTTGATGATATTATGATTACTAGCAATGATTCCAATGAAATCGAGTCCTTGAAGAAAAAACTAAGAGAGGCATTTGAGGTAAAAGATCTTGGATCTCTTCAATATTTTCTTGTGATTGAGATTGCCTATTCTTCGAATGGTATAGTTCTCTCCCAGAGGAAGTATGTCTTTGATCTGCTGGTAGAAACAGGTATGCTTGGTTGTCACCCTATTGCTTCACCTATTGATAGGAATCATAAGCTATGTGTTGAGTCGAGAGATCCAGTTGATAAGGAAGTTTATCAAAGTCTTGTTGGGCGTCTCAGCTATGTGTGTCATACAAGACCTAATATTTCATATGCAGTGTGTGTGGTTAGTCGATATATGTATGATCCTAAAACAGGACACATGAATGTTGTTTATCGAATCATGCGATATTTGAAGAGTAGCCCTGGGAAAGACCTTTGGTTCAGGAAGAATCAACATCTGAATATGGAAGGGTATTATGATGCTGATTGAGCGAGCATTGCGGATGACAGGATGTCTATCTCTGGATATTGCATATTTGTGAGAGGTAGCCTTATGCCATGGAGGGGCAAGAAGCAGGAGGTTGTGGCTTGTCAACTGCAGAGGCAGAGTACAGAGTAATGGTATTGAGTGTGAGTGAAATGATATGGATGAAGGGTTTATTATCTGAACTTCGAGTATGGAGTAATAATCTCTTAGTGTTGTATTAGGATAATAAATCTGCAATCAACACTGCTAACAATCTAGTACAACATGATCGTATCAAGCACGTTGAGATTGATAGGTTCTTCATCAAGTAGAAGTTTGATGATAGGATGCTAAAGTTAGAGTATGTAAAGTCTGGGGAACAGTTGGCCGACTTTTTCACTAAAGGGTTAGCTCCTAGAGAGTGTTCTACAATATGTAACAAAATGGGCATGATTGATATCTTCGACCCATTTTGAGCGGGTGTGTTGGTGAGTTAGTATTAGGATTTAGTAAGGATTCATGTTATAATCGGATTTAATATCGTGTTAGAGTCAGATTCAATGTTTAGACTGTAAATAAAGGGTGAGGGATCCTATGAGAAAAACACACAATAATTCCTAAAAATCTTCAAGATGCTAACCGTATACTAAATATCAATTTTCTTTCACACACATATAAACATAAACATTGACTCGGCATATTGCATCATTTGCTACTACTACTCAGAAATTAAAATTTTGAGTTCATATATTGTTTACCTTTAGAAGTTGAAGTTGACACTGACTTCCCTCCCCGATGAGCTGGCCATTTCTACCATTGCTGGCAGGTAAGGAAGAGGGCTACGCATCGACAACCACATTCTTCCACCCTGAATCCAAGCCGCGCTTTAGTTCTTACGGCCATTGGCCTCTGCAGCTCTTCCCAGGCACATCGCGATGAGGTGGGAGGTCAGAGGAGGAGGTGGCGGCAGCTTTGCAGTGGAAAGCAAGGAGGCGGCGACGATGCTTGCTCAGCAAGCGCGGAGCAAGAGGCGGCGACAATGCATAGGGAGGATTAGAATGACCTCTCCTATTCTCACTCTTCCCGTAATGGAAAGCGGTTCACGCCTTTTCAGATGCAAGGCTCCAGAGGGTCTTGGTCGTGTTCTCATGCAAGACTTCGTGAAGGTGATTGCTTATGCGCCGAGACAGCTAAAGAAGCACGAGCAGTGCACTATCCCACCCATGATTTGGAGTTGGTCAGCGTTGTTTTTGCTCTCAAGATTTGGAGGCATTATCTATATGGCGTAGCCTTGTGATATTTTCATTGCATCACAAGAGTCTCAAATATATCTTCACTCGTATGATCTCAATTTGAGGCAAATGAGGTGGTTGGAATTGATCAAGGACTACGATCTTACTATTCAAGATCATCCGTGTAAGGCCAATGTTATTATGATGCCCTTAGTCGCAAGGCGATTCTCGCCACTCTAGATTTCTCATCACGATTTTGATCGCATGGGTATATCCTATTGTTATGCGCACATCACATGTTGAGACACAGCTTGATTCTTGAGTCACTTATTCCGCATCCGTAGTGAAGCACAACAGAGTGACCGTTATTAAGGTGGAGGTTAGGGCCGCCCGATGAAGGCAAAGAGGGTGATTTTAGCATGGATGATTCTCGTACTTTGAGGTGCTTAAAGGTCGCCTATGCGCTGCCAAAGGCGGAGGTCAAGGATGATATTTTGAGGAGGCACATCGCACTGCATAATCGCTCATCCCGTGAGACTAAGATGTATCGAGATCTGAAACAAAATTTTTGGTGGAAAAGAATGAAGGTGGATATTGCTAATTATGTGGCTTTTCAGGTGTTTGTCGCCAGTGAAAGCCGAGCATGCTGTCCCGCAGGTTGTTATAGCCTTTGAGGTACCTCAAAGGGCCTCTGGGATGATATCTCTATGGACTTTGTAGTAGCTGCTACTGCTCGCCGCGAGGGAAGGATGCAGCTTTGGGTAGTGGAGGATCGATTCAAAGAAGTCTCACAAGACTTCATTCCTATTCAGACAACAAATTCATGAAAGTGATCTAGCTCCTATTTATGCGTGAAATAGTAAGACTTCATGGTGTGCCAAAGACCATCATTCATACAGGACGCTAAGTTTGTCTCCGTTCGGGAGAGTCTCGCAGTGCATTGGGCACACACCGCCTTTAGTACCGCTTCACCCATTGCATGCATGGGCAATGAGCGACTATTCGCACTTTGGAGGACATGTTGCGATCTTGTGTTCTATCTGAAGGGTAGTTGGGAGGACTGGCGCCACTGCGTAGTTTGCTTATATAATCAGCTACTATTCTAGTATTAGAGCCGCGCCATTTGAGGTTCTCTATGGGCGAAGTGCACGCCGCTTGTTGGGATGCAGCTTGAGAAGGCGCTGGGTCCTGACCGATCCAAGACCGCTGAGCGTGGTGGCATGGTGAGACTGTAATCACATTAGCGTACTCGGAGTGAAGCCAGAAAAGTTATGGCCGATTTGAGGAGGCGTGACTTGGAGTTCAGATGGGTGACCTGTGCTCTTGAGTGTCTCCACTAAAGGTATTGTTCGGTTCTGCACAAAGGAAAGCTAGCCCGAGGTACGCTGGACCGCTCGATTATTGCAAGAATTGGGAAGAATACCGCCGGATCTTCCCGAGTCCATGCGTGAGCTCACAATGTGTTTCACGCCTCGACGAAAGTTTTTGAGGGATCCAGAGCATAAGATTTCATTAGAGCCGATATTGAGCAAGACTCATGCTTGAGTCGCTGGCCCGGCCGCCGCGACTCCGAGAGGCTCTGAGCGAGTGGAGGCACAAGACGTTGGTATATCGCGACAGCCGACGATCACCGAGAGAGGCGATTGGGAGTTGCAGGCCCGCATGCGCCGAGCAATATCCGAGTTGTTCACGCCGCACAGTTGAATGATGTATTCATTTCAAAGAAGGTGGTTTTTTTATTCGAGTAGAATCAGCGAGAATTCGGCCGACTCGTTATGGTGTGAATGTAATACTCCAAAATAAATAAATATTAATTATCATATCCTAAGGGTCTGAGTAATTAGTTAAATAGTAACAATAAATAATTAATTAATAAAAGCTGCCTTAAGGGCTTGTGCGAATTAAATAAAAGGAATTTGTGAAAATGAATATTTCAACTTTAAGAGCTATATAAATAGTTTGTGGATTTTAGAAACCCTAGCGCCTATTTGTCTTCTGCTTTTTCCTCCGCTCCATTTTTCCTGCCGACGCCGAGCACTCGCCAGTTTTTTTGCCGCTGGCCGCTCGTGACCGCTGTTGGCTATGGCGTCGCCGAAGCGGCGCAATGCCTGGCCGCGCTGATTTGGGCTGAAACCGCCACAAGGTGGTATGTGCCGCGCGCGTACTGCCGCCGTTCACTACGATTCGCTGGCCGCCACCGGCACGTTCGCGTGGAAGCCGCCGCTGCGTCGCTTCTCGCGCTGCTACGCCCACCGCTTTGTTGTCTGCCGACCCACGAGTCAACCGCCAAGATTGGCCGCAACCGATCATGACCGCCGCCGCCACAGCGCCGACGCCGCCGCGCGGAGGTTTGTTGCATGTTTTCTCCGTTTGCTAGACGCCGTTAATTAGAGTTTATAATCCGTGTTAATTAGAGAAGTGGATTTATAGATCCGCTTAGCTCGTTGTTCTCGGTACACTTTATTCGCTGCCTTAATGGCGGATTTGGAATCTCATCTACTAGTTAATTGTAGATAATTTCGATATCTTTCTATAGCATATTGAATCATGTCAATCGACAAGTAGATTTCGAGATATGATTTTCGAAGACCGCTGTTTTTACGGTTGTCGCTCTTCGCGCTGTTTTGGAGACTGTAAATTAATAGTAAACAGATTAATTAGTGATTTTGATCTACATGAAAGTTGTAGATAATTGTCTAATGGTTCTGTAGGATCTGAGAACGCGTATTTTGCTGAGTAAAACAAAAGTTATGAATTTAATAAGTCTGCAGTCTGCCGACAGATAGGCTTTGCGAGACGATAAGGAGGTGTAGATGATTTAATTAGAAGTCTTCGTAATCTAAGAAAAGGTAGATAATTTTATAAAGAATCCAGATTGGGGTGGTTTGTGGTGATCGGACTCGAGTCAAAAGTTACGCTTTTTAGTAACCGACAGCAATGGGTAGCTGAGGGCCTACTGAACGCGGGTATATTTGGGGACGGTAGGAGCGATGTATATTGATTGTTATTCCTATGATGCTGTAGCTTGTATTGAGATGTGTGTATTTAATGTAGGAGAAGCGCCATACTTGTTGCCATCCGCTAGCCAAATTGTGTCGCGAACTAGTACAGTGCAGGCATGGTAGACACGATCAATGATCGATCATCGTTTTCTTTATCTTCTATTACCATTATTGTTGTGCTTTTATTTGGTTTAATTAAAACGATGAATTGGTCGGTGTGTATCTTTGTTGATGAGAATGATGGACGGTGACTATTTGATGGTTATGGACGAGAGTGCATGTTTGCATTCATAGGCACTCTTTGCAGTAACGTGAAGGAGATCTTGGTGATCACAATTTCACGGGAGTGGAGGAGGTCCCGATCCTTATGGAGGAACGGGCTTGAGAGTGAATGTTGTCGCATTCACTCACGCCATACCGGTATACGCGAAGAAGTGCATGTGGACATATAGAATAGAGTTGCATTGATATTTGAGATTAATGCATGAGAATATTAATGAAAGTACCGTGATGTTAATGAAGTTATTGATTGCGCTTGATTTATTATTGTTCGTTGTTTATGGATGTATTTGTCGTGGACTCACCCTTGCTCTATTGTTGTTTTAGGTGATCTTCGAGGATGCCGTAATTGAGAGCGAGTAGAGCACATGGACATCACATGATCATTCGCCATGATAATCATTCATTCAATATTGGTTTACATGGACATGTTAGTTATTGAATAATGTTTAGGATATCATTTGGACTAGACTATTTGCTTTATTCATTCGATTCATTGGTTGATGCCGCTGGATTATTTGCCCTGGTTATAATTTCATTGCTTATTTATTGTCGCTGATCCATAATTATACATGTTCGCTTGTGATCCATTGGTATGATAATCATTGTTTTTGCTGTAATTTCTATAGTGTGTCGATAATTATTAGTTTAAAGGTAGTGCGGTGCAAGATTTGCAGCCAAAGGCAATAAGTTACATATATCCTCTGCATTTAGACCTTCAATACGAAGTATAATTTTCCATCAAATTTGCACGTACCGGTTAGCAAGAAACAGCGCTAACAAAAGGCCAACATCACCAAACATTATGCTGCCTACAACAAGGATACACCGGTACAGTGGTCTCTTACAAGGAATTAGAAGGGAAAAAAACAGAGAGGTCAACTGGTTAACTCACCTAAGATAATGTGATCCGCACCTAGACTGACAATTTGATGAGCACCATGAGAACAAAATGTCTGGATATCCTACGCGTACATACTAGAAAACATGTACAGACAACAGTGAAGGTGAAGAAAAAGGCCCTCAACCTTTGGCTAAGAACACATCAAGATGATTCATTCTACTACCCAGTGGAGATGTCTCCAACCACGATGAATTCTCTTGATTAATCCTCTTGTAGCTGCAGTTACCAGCTGCTGGACTTTGTTCTCCAGAAGTCAACCAATGCAGCTGCAGCAATGTAATCATGCCAATAGCTAACATCGCACTATTCCCTAATAAACCACCAAATTTTTCGATGTTGAAACTGTTCCTAGCTAAAGCAAGACTAGAAGCTACCATCCGCCCCCAGAAATTTGAACCTTTTTGCCGGTTATTGGTGCTGTCAGCACCAGAATGGCTTCTTGACTTCTCAGGTCTGTTTACTGATAGAGAAGGCCAAACATCCTGGTAGACATTGAGGACAAAATCCGACGCCTCATCTATGACTTTGTGGTTTTTCCCATGATGCTCTTTTAGTCTTATTGCAAGCATGATGCGACTTTGCTCCAACCTTGCTAATGCAAAATCTCGTTCTGCTTGTTGCTGTGATTGCAGAGTCTGCAAAGAGAACAAAACATAGTTAGACATGCAGATAATGAAACTAAAGTATTAATCGTGCCAATTTATGGAAGATAGCCCAAGAACTAATAGGATAACTTGGCTTTGATGATAATTTCTTCACACAAACAAAAACGTGTATTCTAGAAGAAAATGAAGGAAGTTGTGTTCACAGAGCTGGAAAGCTTAGAACCATCAGATGATTATTAGTTTTTTTAATATCCAGAGGCAACTGGAGGTCAAACCGTTAAAGTAACTTGAAATGTTGAATCCGAACAAATATAAGGTCACATAAATTGTAGACATCGGTAAACAACGGCAACACCAGTGAAAATTATCAACATTCATATGTAACAACAACAAATTAGATAAGATTGCACAAAATATATACCCCAAATTTTAAGAATTTATATTGGATTACTAGATAGCTTTCTTCCCTTGACCCAGTAGATATGGGCTCCATGCGCCATCCTTTGTTCCCTTAAGATGAAAAGATCAAGATATTTGAAATTCCAATCCCAATTCCCACCACACTCACAGCATCCTTTGACACTGTAGATTTGGAATGGCTCTATATGGCAATTGGCAACCTCTTGGTCTCAAATACCCTATGTGCTTGCGCATCCTTTAACAGTTGTTATCTCACATAGATGTAAACATGCTCTGGCCGACACATGGCTGAATCATCACAAGACATACCAATAGCCGAACAAACTACTTGCAGATCTGATACTTCGTGTTTAATCCAAGGTGATTTACCTATATCATCCTAAACATGGTTTCAAGTTTCAACAAACAGTCGCTTGAATTTACCGGCATTTTTAGCAACAGTGAGTCCCTCCACAATTTACAGAAACATCCTACCAACCAAATTCCCACTACGACATCTCATTTCAACAAATTCACCGACGCGAGCGCGACGCACGGAAACTAGCACCAAACACAGATCAAATCACACGAACACGAGCCAGGGCCTAGGCGAGGGGATGCGGTTAGGAGGCTCACAAGAAAGCACTCGAACTGGTCCTCGAGGTCCTCGAGCGCGGCGCGGATGGCGTGGAGGCTCCTTGCCTCCTCGGCCACCGCGGCCAGGGCGGCCGCCTCGTCGTCCGCCGCGAGGCCTCCTCCACCCTTGACGTGCACGAGGCCCGCAGGCTTGCCCCCGGCGGCGCGGCGGCGGACGGAGCGCAGGAAGTGGGCGCGGGAGAGGGCGTGGATGGCGTCGCTGGCCTTGTCGTGGAGGTCCCAGATGGTCTCCAGCACGGCCTCCGACTCCTCGGGCTCCATCCGGAAACCCTAGCTCCGGAAGGTTCTAGAATACTCGAGAGGGCGCTGGCCGCTGGGTTAGGTACTTGGGTGGCGAGGTTTCAGAACTGCTTGGAGGGAGAGGGAATTTCGCTGGGCGACGGCAGCAACATCACGCCATCACCACGTAAGAGCATCAAACGACACCAAAACGACCAATAAAGTAGTGCCGGCAAAAAATGGGCGGTCACGGGAATGGGCGTGGACACGATTCAGCCGGATCCATCTCGACATATTTCATTGTGCCTTGGCTATTAGGTGGGATGCGTTATATTGGTTCACGTGTTAAGAAGGTGATTCAAACACAATTTAATGGTCTGTTGTGCCGATCCGAGTTCGTTAGTCTGATGGGCCGTTTAGCCCCATTTAGTCCGTTAAATCTGAAAAATAAAATAAAAATTAAAAAAAATGTAGAATTCAGAAATAGATATAAAAATTGTAAAAAATAAGATAAACTTATTAAAAATATAATAAAAAACTTTATTAATGTTCAAATTGATGTCTTGTTAAAATCTTGTTTGTAGGTAATACATTTAGCAAATCTTGTTTGTAGGTTGTTAATTTTTCTAGAAATAAAAGGGTGGTGACAAGATTAGTTGGTCTGTTTGTGATTTTTATAGATTCTCAAGGTACGAAAATCTGTTAGACTCATAATAACATCTTGTGTTCGTCGTATGTTGTTGTAGTGCGGTAAATTTCTGAAGAATTTTGTGAGGACGATTGAGGTAGTAATGAGTCGTAAGTAGGAAGGTAAGTGATTCTTGCGATGCGTCAGGGAATTCATACACGGTGGAGAATTTTAGAGAAATGACGCAACGATAACAACACGACATTTCATCCAACAAGAGGGTTACATGACATACAAAGCAACTAACCAAGGAAAGTACTAACTGAAATACAAGTTACAATATGCTAGCATTTGTAATCTTAGTACCCCTACACACACAACAAGAAGTGGTGCTCCACTTCACGCCGATGTTACTACGTGTCGGCAAACGTCTTGCAACATCTCGCAGTGTGGCCTTCCTGGCCGCAGTGGTCGCAACGTCTACCCTCCGCTCCAGCTTCCCCTTCGTCCATATCGTTTCTAATGTGACGACTCTGCCGACGGCCTTTCCCACCCTTCAACAGGTCAAGATCTAGAATACAAGTTCTCTCTGCCAAATCCAACGTGGCAAAGTTTCCCATAGCCCTAAAGCATCTTAGCTCGCCGCACCACGCCTGCAGCACTCTCTCCTTCATGAAGTACCCCGACATGAAATTCGATGGGTCCATGTTGATAGTCCCGCATGCGGCGAGGACATGAGAGCATGGCTTGTGAAAGAGCTTTGGCTTGTTGCATGTGTAGCTAGGTTATTCACATGATCTCCAAGGCACACCTTGTGGGTAACAAGAGAGCGAGCCGTCCCAAATTCGTCTCTGTCCCGAAGGAGCACGTTGAAACGATACTCTGTATTGCCCATCACGAAGATCGTGTGTGACTGACCCTTCTCGGTCTTGGCTTGCATGTACGTTGTAATATTCGAGCAGTACGGTATATGTGGGTTGGTTGCATGAAGTTCTGCATTTGCATGCCTCTCCCAAAAATATCAGATTATACCGTGCAGAACGCCTTCCACGATGGCAACGAGGGCCTGAGAACGAAGGCCCAAAAGAACCCAGTTGTACACCTCTGCAAGGTTAATGGTCATTATGTTGTACCTTGCACTGTCTGTATCATGCAGCAATGACCACTTCTCCAATGGCTCGACCTCAATCCAATGGGAGAAGCACTTAATGTCCCTCGAGGTCTTCCGCATCACACGGGAAGGGTCAAGCTTCGGAAGTGGTGTGAGGCCCAGGAATGGGCGGACGCTTGTTCTTCTCGACGTGCTTCCTGATATGCTCCTCCAATATCTCCCACAATGCATCAAATTTGCGCTGCTGATTCTGCATAGCCAGCCTCTTGAAAAGCTTCATCAACGGTTGCTACATGAACTACTTGAAGAAGTTGGCCCCAAGATGGCGAACGCACCATCTGTTCCTCATGTCTGGCCAAGGGAATGGCTCATCGAGGTCTTGCTGAAGTTTTCTGATGGTTTTCATCATCCCGGGGTGGCGATCATTGATTATGCAGACATTAGGACATGCCCCAACTACTCCCTCCTTCAGATGTCGAAGGAGCCACCACCAGCTGTAGAAATTCTCACTTTCCACGAATACGATGACTAAGGGCAGAATCTTATTGTTACCATCGACACCAATTGTTATCAGGATCTGGCACTTGTATTTCCCAGTTAGAAACGTTCTGTCGACTGAGATCACAGGCAACATGTGCCTGAAAGCATCGATGCAGCTGCCGAAGGCTAAGAAGGCCCTCTGTAATACTGTGAAACCTCGCGATCTTATGGATGTCTTATCCTTCACAGCAATGTATGTGCCTAGGTTCCTGTCCTGCAACACTAGAGCATACAAGGAAGGTTGTCATAAGCCGCCTCGAAAGAACCGGACCTCCATTCCAAAACCTTCTGCTTCGCACGCCATGCCTTCACGTAGCTATTCTTGTACTTGAATTTCTGCTCGATAGCCACCATGATGTGCCTAGCCTCCAGATCTTTCTTCACTACCTCTTTGTACATGAGATTGGCTATGAAGGTGGATGTTAGGTTGCGATACTTCGGCAAAACACTACTAAGCAAGCAAGAGTGCAGCTCCACCTTGGAGATAATCCAATGAGTCTCATACTTGGGTCTACGTCTGTGCACACGCCAAGGACAACCAGCCTGCTCGCGGACCACGGTGTACTGCTCCTGGCTGAATTTTTTGACCTGAAACATCCACTGCATGGACAAGGCCCACAGCTTAATGGCATTCTGCAGTGATCACTTGTCGTCAAACACTGCATGAAGCCTAACCTCCGTACCATGGTATTCCCACGATGATTCGAACTCGTTATGCACAGCAAGACTCTCAACGTTCACCGTATTCCATTCCTGAGGGATAAGACCTTTGTCCTCATCGGAAGAGTCATCGCCATCCTCTTCGGAAGAGTCATCTCCACCCTCTTCTAAAGCTTCCTCCTCGGCCCAGGCTGCGAAGTCATCAATCTCCATCTAACGTACTATGCTGTCGACATGCTCCCCTGCATCCGCCTGTCCAGTGGGCTTAGCGCGCTGTGTGCAATCTTCCTCTTCTAGCTCTGCAACATCGGCCACTGTGTCCTCTTCATGAACCGGATGATCTTCCTCTTCTGCCTGAGCCCTAAGCTGCTCCCACCAACCGGACGATAGCCGTCGGTAAGGCTGAAGGATCTAGACCCGCCATTATGAGTTCATGAAATATTTTTGTGATTAATGACAAATCCAAATATGAGACTAACTCTCTTGTCTAATATTATTTTGTGTAGTCTCATTTAAAGAGAACAAAACATAGTTAGACATGCAGATAATGAAACTAAAGTATTAATCGTGCCAATTTATGGAAGATAGCCCAAGAACTAATAGGATAACTTGGCTTTGATGATAATTTCTTCACACAAACAAAAACGTGTATTCTAGAAGAAAATGAAGGAAGTTGTGTTCACAGAGCTGGAAAGCTTAGAACCATCAGATGATTATTAGTTTTTTTAATATCCAGAGGCAACTGGAGGTCAAACCGTTAAAGTAACTTGAAATGTTGAATCCGAACAAATATAAGGTCACATAAATTGTAGACATCGGTAAACAACGGCAACACCAGTGAAAATTATCAACATTCATATGTAACAACAACAAATTAGATAAGATTGCACAAAATATATACCCCAAATTTTAAGAATTTATATTGGATTACTAGATAGCTTTCTTCCCTTGACCCAGTAGATATGGGCTCCATGCGCCATCCTTTGTTCCCTTAAGATGAAAAGATCAAGATATTTGAAATTCCAATCCCAATTCCCACCACACTCACAGCATCCTTTGACACTGTAGATTTGGAATGGCTCTATATGGCAATTGGCAACCTCTTGGTCTCAATACCCTATGTGCTTGCGCATCCTTTAACAGTTGTTATCTCACATAGATGTAAACATGCTCTGGCCGACACATGGCTGAATCATCACAAGACATACCAATAGCCGAACAAACTACTTGCAGATCTGATACTTCGTGTTTAATCCAAGGTGATTTACCTATATCATCCTAAACATGGTTTCAAGTTTCAACAAACAGTCGCTTGAATTTACCGGCATTTTTAGCAACAGTGAGTCCCTCCACAATTTACAGAAACATCCTACCAACCAAATTCCCACTACGACATCTCATTTCAACAAATTCACCGACGCGAGCGCGACGCACGGAAACTAGCACCAAACACAGATCAAATCACACGAACACGAGCCAGGGCCTAGGCGAGGGGATGCGGTTAGGAGGCTCACAAGAAAGCACTCGAACTGGTCCTCGAGGTCCTCGAGCGCGGCGCGGATGGCGTGGAGGCTCCTTGCCTCCTCGGCCACCGCGGCCAGGGCGGCCGCCTCGTCGTCCGCCGCGAGGCCTCCTCCACCCTTGACGTGCACGAGGCCCGCAGGCTTGCCCCGGCGGCGGGCGGCGGACGGAGCGCAGGAAGTGGGCGCGGGAGAGGGCGTGGATGGCGTCGCTGGCCTTGTCGTGGAGGTCCCAGATGGTCTCCAGCACGGCCTCCGACTCCTCGGGCTCCATCCGGAAACCCTAGCTCCGGAAGGTTCTAGAATACTCGAGAGGGCGCCGCTGGGTTAGGTACTTGGGTGGCGAGGTTTCAGAACTGCTTGGAGGGAGAGGGAATTTCGCTGGGCGATGGCAGCAACATCACGCCATCACCACGTAAGAGCATCAAACGACACCAAAACGACCAATAAAGTAGTGCCGGCAAAAAATGGGCGGTCCGGACACGGCCTGGCACGGGAATGGGCGTGGACACGATTCAGCCGGATCCATCTCGACATATTTCATTGTGCCTTGGCTATTAGGTGGGATGCGTTATATTGGTTCACGTGTTAAGAAGGTGATTCAAACACAATTTAATGGTTTGTTGTGTCGATCCGAGCTCGTTTAGCCTGATGGGCCATTTAGCCCCACTTAGTCCGTTAAATCTGAAAAATAAAAAAAAAATCAAAAAATATGTAGAATTCAAAAATAAATATAAAAATTGTAAAAAAAATAAGATAAACTTATTGAAAATATAATAAAAAGTTTTATTAATGTTCAAATTGATGTCTTGTTAAAATCTTGTTTGTAGGTAATACATTTAGCAAATCTTGTTGTAGGTTGTTAATTTTTCTAGAAATAAAAGGGTAGTGACAAGATTAGTTGGTCTGTTTGTGATTTTCATAGATTCTCAAGGGTACGAAATCTGTTAGACTCATAATAACATCTTGTGTTCGTCGTATGTTGTTGTAGTGCGGTAAATTTTTGAAGAATTTTGTGAGGACGATTGAGTTAGTAATGAGTCGTAAGTAGGAAGGTAAGTGATTCTTACGATGCGTCAGGGAATTCATACACGGTAGAGAATTTTAGAGAAATGACGCAACGATAACAACACGACATTTCATCCAACAAGAGGGTTACATGACATACAGGCTAACGAACCAAGGAAAGTACTAACTGAAATACAAGTTACAATATGCTAGCATTTGTAATCTTAGTACCCCTACACACACAACAAGAAGTGGTGCTCCACTTCACGCCGATGTTACTACGTGTCGGCAAACGTCTTGCAACATCTCGCAGTGTGGCCTTCCTGGCCGCAGTGGTCGCAACATCTACCCTCCGCTCTGGCTTCCCCTTCGTCCATATCGTTTCTAATGTGACGACTCTGCCGACGGCCTTTCCCACCCTTCAACAGGTCAAGATCTGGAATACAAGTCCTCTCTGCCAAATCCAACGTGGCAAAGTTTCCCACAGCCCTAAAGCATCTTAGCTCGCCGCACCACGCCTGAAGCACTCTCTCCTTCATGAAGTACCCCGACATGAAATTCGATGGGTCCATGTTGATAGTCCCGCATGCGACGAGGACATGAGAGCATGGCTTGTGAAAGAGCTTTGGCTTGTTGCATGTGTAGCTAGGTTATTCACATGATCTCCAAGGCACACCTTGTGGGTAACAAGAGAGCGAGCCTCCCAAACGTCTCCAAGGAGCACGTTGAAACGAATCAGATGCCCATCACGAAGATCGTGTGTGACCACTTCTGCCTTGGCTTGATGTACGCTGTAATCTTCGAGCAAGACGGTATTGGGTTGGTTGCATGAAGTTCGCATTTGCATGCCTCCCAAAATATCGATTATACCGCGTAACGCCTTCCACGATGGCAACGAGGGGCCGAGAACGGAGGCCCAAAAGAACCCAGTTGTACACCTCCGCAAGGTTAATGGTTATTATGCCGTACCTTGCACTGTCTGTATCATGCAGCAATGACCACTTCTCCAATGGCTCGACCTCAATCCAATGGGAGAAGCACTTAATGTCCCTCGAGGTCTTCCGCATCACACGGGAAGGGTCAAGCTTCGGAAGTGGTGTGAGGCCCAGGAATGGACGGACGCTTGTTCTTCTCGACGTGCTTCCTGATATGCTCCTCCAATATCTCCCACAATGCATCAAATTTGATCGATTCGCATAGCCCTCTTGAAAAGCTTCATCAACGGTTCTACAGAACTACTTGAAGAAGTTGGCCCCAAGATGGCGAACGCACCATCTGTCCTCATGTCCGCCAAGGAACGACTCATCGAGGTCTTGCAAGTTTTCGATGGTTTTCATCATCCCGGTGGCGATCATTGATTATGCGACATTAGACATGCCCCAACTACTCCTCCTTCGATGTCGAAGGAGCCACCACCACGTAGAAATTCTCACTTTCCACGAATACGATGACTAAGGGCGAATCTTATTGTTACCATCGACACCAATTGTTATCGGGATCCGCACTTGTATTTCCGTTAGAAACGTCTCGTCGATCGAGATCACAGCAACATGTGCCCGAAAGCATCGATGCATTCGCAAGGCTAAGAAGGCCCTCGTATATCTGTGAAACCTCGCGATCTTATGGATGTCTTATCCTTCACAAAGAATGTATGTGCCTAGGTTCTCGTCCCGCAACACTAGAGCATACAAGGAAGGTTGTCATAAGCGCCTCAAAGAACCGGACCTCCATTCCAAAACCTTCGCCGACGCCATGCCTTCACGTAGCTATTCTTGTACTTGAATTTCGCTCGATAGCCACCATGATGTGCCTAGCCTCCAGATCTTTCTTCACTACCTCTTTGTACATGAGATTGGCTATGAAGGTGGATGTTAGGTTGCGATACTTCGGCAAAACACTACTAAGCAAGCAAGAGTGCAGCTCCACCTTGGAGATAATCCAATGAGTCTCATACTTGGGTCTACTCGCACACGCCAAGGACAACCACTCGCCGCGGACCACAATGTCTCGCTCCCTGGCTGAATTTTTGACCTGAAACATCCACTGCATGGACAAGGCCCACAGCTTAATGGCATTCTGCAGTGATCACTTGTCGTCAAACACTGCATGAAGCCTAACCTCCGTACCATGGTATTCCCACGATGATTCGAACTCGTTATGCACAGCAAGACTCTCAACGCTCACCGTATTCCATTCCCGAGGATAAGACCTTGTCCTCATCGAAGAGTCATCGCCATCCTCTTGGAAGAGTCATCTCCACCTCTTCTAAAGCTTCCTCCTCGGCCCAGGCTGCGAAGTCATCAATCTCCATCTAACGTACTATGCTGTCGACATGCTCCCCTGCATCCGCCTGTCCAGTGGGCTTAGCGCGCTGTGTGCAATCTTCCTCTTCTAGCTCGCAACATCGCCATCGTGTCCTCTTCATGAACGGATGATCTTCCTCTTCGCTCGAGCCCTAGCTACTCCCACCAACCGGACGATAGCGCTGTAAGGTCAAGGATCTAGACCCGCCATTATGAGTTCATGAAATATTTTTGTGATTAATGACAAATCCAAATATGAGACTAACTCTCTTGTCTAATATTATTTTGTGTAGTCTCATTTGGATATAAAGGTGAAATTCAATGAGGTATGCAATCGACATCTTAATCTTATATATTGTTGCATTCTCTGGATCCAAAATATAGATTGAACTCAACTATAAGTTTAAATTGAATATGTGCATATAATCTTATTACACATTTGTGTATGCACACATTTAGGGGGAGTTTATTCTATATTTTGTGGTTTCATTAGTATAGATCCATATTCCATTCTCCACATATATTAAAGATCTTTACTTTGAATCATATCCTTTTGAGTATACAAAACTTGTGTAGTTCTTATATACTCATGTTGGAGTATATATATAACTTGTGTAGTTCATATATACTCAAGTTGTGTTACATTAAATTATCTACATTCAATTTATGTGCAATTGAAGTGGTTATCATTAATTACCAATGAGGGAAAGATTGAAGAATCTCGTCCCACCATTATGAGATAATGGTTTGTTATGGTAACTAATGATAATCACATTGTGGAGTTAACATTTTCCATGAGTTGGATAAATAGGTTATGTTCCAGGGTGATGAAGACTTTGGATGTCATCATATGTCAATGACATTAAAGTCGAGAGCTTGGTGTAAATGATGCATCTTGAGTTGATGCTTATCAAGAAGGGGAGATGATTATGAGTTGATCATCAAGACAAGAGAAGATCCATCATGTGTTGATGGGGGTAAATCAAAAGATGCATCATAAGTTGATGCATGTCAAGTAAATGACTCGGACTTGAAGCGATGATGTGCGCCATCAAACTTCAAGAAGATGCAAGGCAAATGTATGACTAGCTAGGGCTAATGATGTGTTCCTAGTCTTTTTCTGGTCTTGGTGTTTGGTTGAAAGACCGGATTGCTAGTATAGGTTGCCGTACTATTAAGAGGGGTCTTAACTAGTAGCTTGACTTAGTCATGTGTTGATAGCTCATTGTGTTTTCTCTAGCTCATCTAGGCATGATGTTATTATTTATGAATGTGTTTTGCAAATAGTCGAGACTCATGCATAACCCTTGTAACATGTGACTTTAGTTTACAAATGTGTTTTGCAAATGACTTAAGTCCATGTACCTTATTCCTTGTGGTGTTGATTCTAAAAGTTGGCAAGTGTGTTTTACAATTTGTTGAGAATATCACCTATAAATCTTGTTTGGATTGTACTCAATTTGGCAAATGCGTTTTGCAAATTGAAGTATTGCAAAGTGCAACTCCTCTGTGGTCTGGCGGTCTGACCGCCAGGGTCTACCGGTTTGACCGGTGCTAAATCGGTCGAACCGCCATGTGTTGGGCGGTCGGGCCAGCGGCCTTTTGTGCCAATTCTCTGTGCGGTAGTACCGCCGTTAAATAAACGGTACTACCGGAGAGCGGAAGTACCGAAGTTTTTGCGGTACGTTTTTTCTATAGAAGCACCTTTTTGAACGCTGCAAAATTTCCTTGGGCGGTCTTACCGCCCACCCTTGGCGGTCTGACCGATATTGCGGCGGTCTGACCGGTCGGTAGTTGGCGGTCCGACCGGCTGTGAGTCCAACAGCTAGTTTTATAACCGTTGGCGCATGAGCGGTCCGACCAGCCATTTGTTGGCGGTCAGATCGGCCCTTGTCAGATTCGAGGAAATCTTTCCTCCAACGGCTAATTTTTGTGTGTGGGGGTATAAATACCCACATTGACTGGTTGGAGGAGGTTGTTGCTGCTATTGCAAAGTGTGCTTGTGCTGTGAGATATTCTTTTGAGCTAAGAGCAAACCCTGTCTTCTCTTTTGTGCATGTGTTGCACTTAGTGAGATTTGAGAGCAAACCCTAAGTGCATGTGTTACCTTAGGTTGTGGATTGAGTATCCACTGAGATTTGACACTTGATTAGTTCAAGTGAAAGTTGAGTCTTGTTACTTTTGGTGTTTGCCGACACCTAGACGGCGTGGAGGCGTCGTGTCTGGTGATCTTCTCAAGAAGCTTGTGAGAAGGCCTGGCGTGTTGTGAGTGGTTTGGTGCTCGCCATCTCTGGATTGGAGGAAGAGTAACCCTAGTGGAGCGAGATGTTGGTTTGTGTTGGAACCGGTCCAAGTGGTTGGACTTACCTCGGAGGTGTTGGCTCATTTAAGGAGCCGGTCCAACGCGGTTGGGCTTACCTCAACGTGGAATTGGGGAGACCGGCATGTCTCCGAACACCACGGTAAAACATCGTCGTGTCTATTGTGGTTTGATCCTCTTGTGCTTTATTATTGCAATTTACATTCCTTGTATTAATTGCTTGTATATTCGTGTAGTTGCAATCCTTATCAATTGTCATATATTGTTGGTGCACTTAGGGGAGCCTAGTTTATTTAGGTTTTAATTGTGTAAAACCAATTTATTATTAGCTTTCGCATTAGATATTGATTTTAGCCGAAAGTATTTTTTAAAACCGCCTATGCACCCCCCTCTAGTCGGCCTCCTCGATCTTACGAATGCCTCGTCTGACTCCCTTCGGACATGCTTGCACAAGTAGCATGCACTCGTATCCCCAGCACCGGTAGCCTTCCACAAAGCTCTTCTATGCAATCGTGCGCATTAGTCGCTCAACTCCCGCAATGTGCATGGCGGCACGACTCAAAGCCCATGTAGGACGACACAACACACCTCGAGGTCCAAGGAGAAGTTGCAGGTGAGCCAGCGCAAGACATCTTCGATTCGAGCATTCTCCATGCTCGAGTGTACCATACTGATTTGCGGGAAGCCACTCAAGTCAACACCATATGGACCTTCACAAATTGTACCAACACTGTAATGCACTTTTTATCTTGTGGGCTCTGACATGACTAATTTCTTACTGCAAATATTTTGAACATTGCAACTAGACATTTGTCAACATACATTCACAAAATACAAACCAATAAGTAGCGACACGTTGCCTACATTTGGACAAATGAGAACAAGAATGGATAAGACTATTACCTTCACGCGAAGACCTTCTCTCCTTATCAACGAGCTTCCCTCTTCTTTCTCTCTTACCTCCCGAGCTCCTCTCCTTCTCTCCCTCTCTCGAGCTCCTCTACTTCTCCCCCCGCTCGTCGTTCTCTCTTCTCTACTTCTCCCGACCTTCTCCCCCTCTTCACTCCCCCTCTCCTTCTCTCCCTCTCATTTCCTTATTTCCTCTCCCGAGCTCCTCCCGTTCTCTCCGAGAGAAATAGCGAAAGAGACTATGAGTGTGCCTTTCAATACAACCGTCTAGTCGCTCAACCGTTGGACGACTTGGTAGCAAGTAGTGGCCCAGTAGTTGAGCGGCACATCGTTGTACTTGCTGCCAAGCCACTCAAGGGTTGAGCAACAACTCGAGTAGTCACCCAACCGTTAAGAGACTATCACAAGTCGCTAATCACCGGACAACTACTCTCGTGTCGCTTGGCGATGCTTCGGCAAAACACTACTAAGCAAGCAAGAGTGCAGCTCCACCTTGGAGATAATCCAATGAGTCTCATACTTGGGTATAATTCTGTGCACACGTCAAGGACAACCAGCCTGCTCGCAGACCACAATGTACTGCTCCTGGCTGAATTTTTGGACCCGAAACATCCACTGCATGGACAAGGACACAGCTTAATGGCATTCTGCAGTGATCACTTGTCGTCAAACACTGCATGAAGTCGAACCTTCGTACCATGGTATTCCCACGATGATTCGAACTCGTTATGCACAGTAAGACTCTCAACGTTCACCGTATTCCATTCCTGAGGGATAAGACCTTCGTCCTCATCGGAAGAGTCATCGCCATCCTCTTCGGAAGAGTCATCTCCACCCTCTTCTAAAGCTTCCTCCTCGGCCCAGGCTGCGAAGTCATCAATCTCCATCTAACATACTATGCTGTCGACATGCTCCTCTGCATCCGCCTATCCAGTGGGCTTAGCGCGCTGTGTGCAATCTTCCTCTTCTAGCTCTGCAACATCGGCCACTGCGTCCTCTTCATGAACTGGATGGTCTTCCTCTTCTGCCTGAGCCCTGAGCTACTCCCACCAACTGGACGATAGCCGTCGGTAAGGCTGAAGGATCTAGACCCGCCATTATGAGTTAATGAAATATTTTGGTGATTACTGATAAATACAAATATGAGACTAACTCTCTTGTTTAATATTATTTTGTGTAGTCTCATTTGGATATAAAGATGAAATTCAACGAGGTATGCAATCGACATCTTAATCTTATATATTGTTGCATTCCCCGGATCCAAAATATAGGTTGAACTCAACTATAAGTTTAAATTGAATATGTGCATATGATCTTATTACACATTTGTGTATGCACACATTTAGGGGGAGTTTATTCTATATTTTGTGGTTTCATTAGTATAGATCCATATTCCATTCTCCACATATATTAAAGATCTTTACTTTGAATCATATCCTTTTGAGTATACAAAACTTGTGTAGTTCTTGTATACTCATGTTGGAGTATATATATAACTTGTGTAGTTCATATATACTCAAGTTGTGTTACATTAAATCATCTACATTCAATTTATGTGCAATTGAAGTGGTTATCATTAATTACCAATGAGGGAAAGATTGAAGAATTTCGTCCCACCATTATGAGATAATGGTTTGTTATGGTAACTAATGGTAATCACATTGTGGAGCTAACATTTTTCATGAGTTAGATAAATAGGTTATGTTCCAGGGTGATGAAGACTTTGGATGTCATCATGTGTCAATGACATTAAAGTCGAGAGCTTGGTGTAAATGATGCATCATGAGTTGATGCTTATCAGGAAGGGGAGATGATTATGAATTGATCATCAAGACAAGAGAAGACCCATCATGTGTTGATGGGGGTCAATCAAAAGATGCATCATAAGTTGATGCATGTCAAGTAAATGACCAGGACTTGAAGCGATGATGTGCGTCATCAAGCTTCAAGAAGATGCAAGGCAAGTGTATGACTAGCTAGGGCTAAGGATGTGTTCCTAGTCTTTTTCCGGTCTTGGTGTTTGGTTGAAAGGCCGGATTGCTAGTATAGGTTGCCGTACTATTAAGAGGGGTCTTAACTAGTAGCTTGACTTAGTCATGTGTTGATAGCTCATTTTGCTCTAGCTCATCTAGGCATGATGCTATTATTTACGAATGTGTTTTGCAAATAGTCGAGACTCATGCATAACCCTTGTAACATGTGACTTTAGTTTACAAATGTGTTTTGCAAATGATTTAAGTCCATGTACCTTATTCCTTGTGGTGTTGATTCTAAAAGTTGGCAAGTGTGTTTTACAACTTGTTGAGAATATCACATATAAATCTTGTTTGGATTGTACTCAATTTGGCAAATGCGTTTTGCAAATTGAAGTGTTGCAAAGTGGAACTCCTCTGTGGTCTGGCGGTCTGACCGGCAGGGTCTACCGGTCTGACCGGTGCTAAATCGGTCGGACCGCCATGTGTTGGGCGGTCGGACCAGTGGCCTTTTGTGCCAATTCTCTGTGCAGTAGTACCGCTGTTAAATAAACGGTACTACCGGAGAGCGGAAGTACCGAAGTTTTCGTGGTACATTTTTTTCTAGAGAAGCACCTTTTTGAATGCCGCAAAATTTCCTTGGGCGGTCTTACCGCCCACCCTTGGCGGCATGACCGATATTGCGGCGGTCCGACCGGTCGGCAGTTGGCGGTCCGACCGGCTGTGAGTCCAACAGCTAGTTTTATAACCGTTGGCGCATGAGCGGTCGACCAGCCATTTGTTGGCGGTCAGATCGGCCCTTGTCAGATTCGAGGGAATCTTTCCTCCAACGGCTAATTTTTGTGTGTGGGGGTATAAATACCCACATTGACTGGTTGGAGGAGGTTGTTGCTGCTATTGCAAAGTGTGCTAGTGCTGTGAGACATTCTTTTGAGCTAAGAGCAAACCCTCTCTTCTCTTTTGTGCATGTGTTGCACTTAGTGAGATTTGAGAGCAAACCCTAAGTGCATGTGTTACCTTAGATTGTGGATTGAGTATCCACTGAGCTTTGACACTTGATTAGTTCAAGTGAAAGTTGAGTCTTGTTACTCTTGGTGTTTGCCGACACCTAGACGGCGTGGAGGCGTCGTGTCCGGTGATCTTCTCAAGAAGCTTGTGAGAAGGTCTGGCGTGTTGTGAGTGGTTTGGTGCTCGCCATCTCCGGATTGGAGGAAGAGTAACCCTAGTGGAGCGAGGTGTTGGTTCGTGTTGGAACCGGTCCAAGTGGTTGGACTTACCTCGGAGGTGTTGGCTCATTTAAGGAGCCGGTCCAACGCAGTTGGGCTTACCTCAACGTGGAATCGGGGAGACCGGCATGTCTCCGAACGCCACGGTAAAACATCGCCGTGTCTATTGTGGTTTGATCCTCTTGTGCTTTATTATTGCAATTTACATTCCTTGTATTAACTGCTTGTATATTCGTGTAATTGCAATCCTTATCAATTGTCATATATTGTTGGTGCACTTAGGGGAGCCTAGTTTATTTAGGTTTTAATTGTGCAAAACCAATTTGTTATTAGCTTTCGCATTAGATATTGGTTTTAGCAGAAAGTATTTTTAAAACCGCCTATTCACCCCCCTCTAGTCGGCCTCCTCGATCTTACAAATGCCTCGTCTGACTCCCTTCGAACATGCTTGCACAAGTAGCATGCACTCGTATCCCCGGCACCGGTAGCCTTCCACAAAGCTCTTCTATGCAATCGTGCGCATTAGTCTGCTCAACTCCCAGCGAATGTGCATGGCAGACCGACTCCAAAGCCCATGTAGGACGACACAGCACACCTCGAGTTCCAAGGAGAAGTTGCAGGTGAGCCAGCGCAAGACATCTTCGATTCGATCATTCTCCATGCTCGAGTGTGCCATACTGATTTGCGGGAAGCCACTCAGGTCAACACCATATGGACCTTCACAAATTGTACCAACACTGTAATGCACTTTTTATCTTGTGCGCTCTGACATGACTAATTTCTTACTGCAAATATTTTGAACATTGCAACTAGCCATTTGTCAACATACATTCACAAAATACAAACCAATAAGTAGCGACATGTTGCCTACATTTGGACAAATGAGAACAAGAATGGATAAGACTATTACCTTCACGCGTAGACCTTCTCTCCTTATCAACGAGCTTCCCTCTTCTTTCTCTCTTACCTCCCGAGCTCCTCTTCTTCTCTCCCTCTCTCGAGCTCCTCTACTTCTCCCCCCGCCTGTCGTTCTCTCTTCTCTCCTTATCCCGACCTTCTCCCCCTCTTCACTTCCCCTCTCCTTCTCTCCCTCTCATTTTCTTATTTCCTCTCCCGAGCTCCTCCCGTTCTCTCCGACAGAAATAGCGAAAGAGACTATGAGTGTGCCTTTCAATACAACCGTCTAGTCGCTCAACCGTTGGACGACTTGGTAGCAAGTAGTGGCCCAATAGTTGAGCGGCACATCGTTGTACTTGCTGCCAAGCCACTCAAGGGTTGAGCAACAACTCGAGTAGTCACCCAACCGTTAAGAGACTATCACAAGTCGCTTAATCACCGGACAACTACTCTACGTGTCGCTTGGTCGTTGGGCAGTTTGGATGAGTCGCCCAATGGTTGGGTGACTAGACCCAAGTCGCCCAACGGTGGAGCGACATAGGATTACTTTTGTAAAATAAAAAAGGAGATATATTATTGTATTTTAGAATAAAATAATGATTATTTGAAAAAAAATCTATAGCTCTACATACATCCTTGTTCTACGTGTTGTTGTCTAGGTACAGATTTTCAAACACCTCCGACAACTGTAGATTTTCCACAAAGTATTGTGTTTGTGAATCAGCTTATTCAGTCATTCACAGTTAGAAGTATCTCTACCATCTCACTTGTGAAACTTGTTATCTCCTCTAATATTCTTCCAGAAAGACTGAAAGCAGACTCGGAGGAAACCATCGAGATAGGAACAATTAACACATCACATGCAAGTATAGATAGCACGAGATATGTTAACTTATGGTCTTGCCACCATTGCAAAATTTCAAAGCCTTCTGATTTGAAATCCACCGTATCGCTATCCAGATAGGTGGATAGTTCCCTACTCCTTGTGGGTCATGGCTGAGCAAGCGGTGGTGTAGAAGAAGAAGACCTGGATTTAGAGGAAGAGCCACCAAGATCTTACCCCACATATTTGTCTTTCTACTTGAGGCGGGGGCTACTTGAAGATTTACCAAAGTCGTATCATCGGGGTTTAACTGTAGCTGCATTTGCCTCATCACCAATCCTTGTTTGTCCCGACTAGGGGTGGCCAAAAAGCTTGCGGCTCGCGAGCCGGCTCGAGCTTGTTCCGAGCCGAGCCGGCTCGGCTCGAGCTCGGTTTTTTCGAGACGAGCCGAGCCGGGCTTCGAGCTCGGTGAAGATTCGAGCCGAGCTCGAGCCGGCTCGCGAGCCAAACGAGCCGAGCGCAACCCCATATAATTAAGATGATTAGATTTTAAATTGATGATAAATGACTCATATAATCATTTTATTCTACCTTTATTTTTGGGATTAGGAAACCCTGGCTCGAACGAGCTTTTTCGAGCCGGCTCGAGCTTTTTTCGAGCCGAGCCGAGCCGAGCCGAGCCTCAGACCGAGCCTGGGCGATCTCGGCTCGAGCCGTTTCCAGCCCTAGTCCCGACATATTGTAGCATATCTAAGCAAGTGCCCCATTCCACCCGTAGACCTTGTAGAAAATTCATTGTGATAAATTTTGTAAATAGCATATAGTACCTCATTTCCCTTTACGTCTTGCTTGGTTGTCATGTTGAAATTCCCCCACACTCCCGATGTAGACGACCTCAACCTCTTTGCTCCAATTGGCATGTGGCGCGGAGCTTTATGCTGCTGTAGAGCCTAATGATGGAACTTCTCTTTGCCCTTCCGGTTGGCTTGAGGCAGTCGTAGCCGCATTCATGGATGTCATTTCCTCCAGTGAAAGTCCGTAATCCCCCGACTTCTTTTTGGCATCACCACCCCTTCTTTTTAGCCGCGGATGCATGAGTGGGCTTGCCATATGCTTGGGCCAGAAGGACCAAATCTCACCCTCCCTCCCTCACCATGCGTACATATGACTGCCATGACCTTGTTCTCTTGAGCTGCACTAACTCCCAATATGTGCATTGTGTTGCTCGGGAGGCAAGACAACTTAATCACAGATCATACACATCATGGTCCACTTGAAACGAGTGAAACAACCACCGCATCACAACTCCCCATGTGTGCCCCTCTGATCTCGAGAGGAGCATGGTCGTCGATTGAAAATAACACAAATCAATCCCCTCGGGACCTTCAAGAATAGTCCCCTGACCGTAGTAAATTTTGAAATTGGTGACGTCGACGTATTTAACGCACTGAACTACAAAGAAGATTTTCACGATTAACCACATATCTCAAACTTGACTACCCACCAAAAAGTATTACGTACAACATACTGCACTACGTAACCGTACATCTAAAACTATGTAATCCATTCGGTTAAAAAAATTACCTAACAGATGGGCGACCGAACGGACATCTCTTCGCTAGCTTCTCTCCTTCCCTCTACTCCTCTCTGTAAGATCGAGGAGGCCGACTAGAGGGGATGAATATGCGATTTTAAATTCTTTTGGCTAAAACCGAGTTTTATGCGGAATTGTAAATCAATTCGGTTTTGCACAATTAAAGCCTAAAACAACTAGTCTTTGCTAAGTACACCAACAACATGTACTATTGGTAATGATAGCAATCATTCAAAGACATGAAAACAATTTAATACAAGAAATGTAAATTGCAGGAAGTAAAACACAATAGAACAAACCACAATGACACAATGATGTTTTACGTGGTGTTCAGAGACTTGCCGGTCTCCCCTAATCCACGTTGAGGTAAACCCAAACTAATTGGACCGGCTCCACGAATTAAGCCAAACACCTCAATTCCACTAGTAGTAGCTCTTTCCCGCTCTGGGTAGGTGAGCTCCAACCTTCACAACACGGTGGGCCTTCTCACAAGTTTCTTGAGAAGATCACTAGTCCACGATGCCTCCATGCCGTCTAGGCGTCGGCAAACACCAAGAGTAACAAGCTAAGCCCCTTGCTTGACTCTCACCACGTGCAATGAATGCACACAATCAAATGGATACGAAATCCACTTCTAGATTCAACACATACAACTAGAGACCGCTCTCCTTGCTTACAAGGTGCAACATATGGACAATTGAGAGGAGAACCTCACACTAGCTCAAGTGAGTGAAATGGGATGCCAAAGAATGTCTCTCAAACGGCCAAGGTGAGTATTTATAGCCTACACACAAATGCATGAACCCCAACACTTTGCAAAAACACATTTGCAAACTTAGATCTCTCAACCGGCCAAGGTGAGTATTTATAGACCACACACAAATGCATGAACCCCAACACTTTGCAAAAACACATTTGCAAACTTAGATCATGCCACAAGGAGTAGGTACATGGACTTCAATCATTTGCTAAACACATTTACAAAGTATAGTCATATGCTACAAGGATTAAATGCATGAGCCTCGGCTATTTGCGAAACACCTTCGCAAATAATAGCATCATGCCACGGAGAGCTAGAGGAAGCAAGATTGAGCTATCAACACATGGTGAGACTCAAGCTACTAGACAAGACCCCTATAAATAATACGACAAACCTATACTAGCATTCCAGTCTTCCAAACAAACACCAAGACCAGTAAAAGACTAGGAACACATCCTTAGCCCTAACTAGTCATACTTTCACCTTGAACATCTTCTTGAAGCTTGATGACACATATCTTCACTTCAAGTCCGGGTCATCGTCTTGATATGCATCAACCCATGATACTTCTTTTACTTGACCTCCATCAACACATGATGGGTCTTCTCTTGACTTGATGATCAACTCATGATCATCTCCTCTTCGAGATCTTGATATGCATCAACACATGATGTATCCTCTTCTTGAACCTTGACTTGATGACGATCAACTCATGATGCAGTCCAAAGTCTTCATCACCATGGAACATAACCTATTCATTCAACTCATGGAAAATGTTAGTTCCATAATATGATTATCATTAATTACCACACCATACCATTAACTCATAAGGGTGGGACAAGATACTTCAATCTTTCCCTTTTTGGTAATTGATGATAACCACTTCAATTGCACATAAATTGAATGTAACACAACATGAGTATATATGAACTACACAAGTTTTATATACTCAAAAGGATATGTTTCAAAGTAAAGATCCGTAATATATGTGGAGATCGGAATATGGATCAATACTAATGAAACCACAAAACATAGAGTGAACTCTCCTTAAATGTGTGTATACACAAATGTGTAATAAGAACATATGCACATATTCAAGTTATAGTTATGGTGGAGTTCAACCTATATTTTGGATTCGAGGAATGCAACAATATAAAAGAATATAAAGTCGAATGCATACCTCCATGGTTTTCACCTTTATATATCCAAATGAGACTACAAAAAATTATACTAGACAAGAGAGTTAGTCTCACAAATAGATTTATTATTAATCAATGAAAAGTGTTAGTATCGTATTTAGATTTGTCATTAATCACTAAAATACTCCATTAACACATAATGGCGGGTCTAGATTCTTCACTCTCCCTTCCATCATTCTTTTTTTTCTAAATAAAAGCAAGTTTTACCCGAATTTTGGGTTTCAACGCTCTTTTATAGGGGAGAGTGTGTTACTGTCGCCAGTTGGACTAGTGACAGGAACACTACTCACTTTCTGTCGCCAGTTGAACCGACTACAAGGAGCAAACAGGTCCTCGCCGCTGGTTGAACTGGCAACAGGAGCTTGTTGCCAGATGAACTGCCGACATGGATCTAGTTTTGTATTTTTTTGGGAAACTATTTAGTTTGTAATTTTTTTAATAATAATAATTTTTTTAAAAAAATTTCACAACGGGCTGGGGGGCAATGCATCGACATAGCGGGCTGGTGGGGCGATTTGTCGAGCAAACAAACAAGCTAACCCAACTGTAACGAAGCTTGCTATAGTGTGCGAGATGCCGACTCGCAGAAGTCTTGGAGAGTTATGTTTGGTTTTTAGCCGGTTTATCCCAATAAAACTGAATTACCAAAAACCACATTTTTTGCATACCGTACCAAACACCACTCAAACCGAGTAAATTGGTATAATTGTTTTTCGGTATGGTTTCTTCGGTTTGGTATAATTGTGAACAACCCTAAGTGTAATCATCTTAAGGCTCGCAACCCACATGTCATGGGCAGTGGCAGAGCTAGAAAATTTGTGTTGGGGGTGCACCATTGATGGTAAAGATGAGGCTATTAAGCAATTATCAGTTGAACGAATGTTAGCATCGGGTAAACTAGACATTATAAATATTGTATTCACATGATACTTAATGTTTCTATATACTTAGTTAGGATTTTCCCCAATCAACTGACTACTTTACACATTTAGTTATGAAAATAACTTAATTTTATGGAGTGATGATGATAACAATTACTAACATTGGTAAATAAGTTTCAAATATGTGTGAACATATTATTAAAATGTGTAGTCATTCCATAATTTTTCATTGGTATACCGCACAGCTTGCATGACAGTTCACGTACCCTACGACTCGAAAAACACGTACGGTTTTGATACATCTATACTTAGTGCGCCGGCATTGATGCGACCTATTTACATTGCATGTGTCTCTGTTACGAGTTGACTTGCTTTCTCTAGCTCTTGCTACTAAAGCTAATGATGTAAGCAAAATATCTATTAGTTTTGAAGCACTGCACTCATTGTGATGGTCACAATGGTGCAAACAAATAGAGAATTGGATACTTTATTTTTAGTTAGAAATTAAACAAGTTCCTAAGAGCTAAATAAAATAAAACATTTTTGTATCATTCATATAGAGCCATGTAGGTAATTAGAAAAATGGCACAAAATACAATTTGCATATAATTCTCCTAAGTATTACCAAATTGCAATCAAATCCAATTTCAATTGAAACTATAGCAAAAAAAAAGGTATATAAAATAATTTTCAAAAAAATTGGGCACCTCAGCTAGCTCCGCCCATGGTCTTAGGTTCAAATTCGAACAATTAAAGTGGAAAGTCCACACTAATAATCCACCCAACACGCGATCAGTGGAAATTGAACTTTATTTATCAGCCAGAGATACATGGTGCCACACCGCTATGCTATACTATGCTATGCTATGGTTGACCACCCCTAGAATAAAATATGAAGCAATGCCATGGAGGCAGAAGGTGAAGCATAGTGGCAAGCAAGCCTGTTATGGCAACGCTAGCCTGGTGCTCAACTGTGCTCGTTAAGGGCTCGGCTCGACTCGATTCAAACTTGGTCCCTTAACGAGCTGGCCATTTTGCTTGCTTTCTTAACGAGCCGAGTTTGAGCTGGTTCGTGAGTTGCTCGTTTAGCTCATTAAGAAAACTAGCACAGTTGAGCAACAGGCCAGCCCACGGCCCCACACGTTCATCAAGCAAGGCGCCCAGGCGGTCCAGGCCCAACACCCCAAGGCTCGCGAGTTGCCCCAAGCCCCAACGCCCCAACCCTAAGCGCAAGTTGCGCAACCCTATCCCTGCATGACCGCACTTGCACTCCCCAATCCCCACCCTAGTACCCCATGCCGCCACGGCCACGAGCAAGGTTGTGGTCTCCCGCCCCGGCTTCGGTCCGGGCTGCACGACAGCGCTGATCTCACTCATCACCTCACCTACTACTCCCTCGCTAATCCATCCCGCCTGCTCCTCCTCCACTTCGCCCACCTTCCCGCCCACCGCCACCCGCTCCCTCCTCGAACTCGGCCTCTGTGTCCACCCCCCAGGTCTCCACTTCGCCCACCTTCCACGATGGATCAACAACCGAGCCTGGAGTCCAAGAACCGTGGAGGGAGAAGGTCGTCCGCCTCTAACTCTGTTTCACCCTTTGCCTCAACACCGACATTCGCTAGAAAGCCGCCTCGTCCTAGCCAACCAGGAGGTTCATCACCTACGCCTACTACGGCTGTCCCCTCGGTGAGTGTCACTGTCATGATTCATTTTGGATTGCTCTCCTATGATTTGGATTATCCATTGAATTATCATGCCTTATGTGATTTGGATTCTGAATAGTTTAGTCTTTTGGTATTCTGAATGATATATCATGCCTTATCTGATCTGGATTGTCATGTCTTATCATGCCTTATCTGATCTGTATTATGAATAGTTCTTATCATGCCTTATCTGATCTGGATTCTGAATAGTTCTTATCTGAATGATATATCATGCTCTCCTCTTCTATGATGCACACACAAATAGTTTAGTCTTTTGGTATTCTGAATATCACTTCATACAAGCACATACGTGTATGACATGCTCTCCTCTTATTTATGGTTGTGTACTTGAGTCAGTTATAGATATATCATGTTCTGTATCTGTGAAGGACTCTGAATATAGTGATTTCAACATTCCTGATGGTTCATCTGAGGGCAAACCTTCACATGTGTCCATTGATTCTACAAATCATGATGAGAAAGAAGATGAGGTGTCAAATGATGGTAGTGTGTCTGGATCTCCCAAGGCAAAGAGAAGTGCCAAAATACAAAAGGGTATTCAAGTGTCTCCTTCCAAAAGAAGCAGAGGAAAGCGCTCAAATTATTGGGAGCCTTTTAAGGTGGTTAACGTTCCATCCAAGAAGGAGAAAGGGAACACTTAGACAAAGGCGAAGTGCAGGTTTTGCTACAGGCTCTTTGCTTACAAGCCAGGGGTCAACTTCAACTCTCTTAAAGCATGTACCAAAGTGCACACCTTATTTGAACAAAGTGGGGAGATAGAAAGATCAAGGTACACTTAACTATGATCCAGACAAGCCAGGCTCATCTCTTGTTGTTACTCCCATTGAATACGATCATGAGGAAACCCGTAGAATAATTGTTAAGATGATATTTGTCCATGAGTATCTATTTAAGATGGTATAACACATTTGGTTTAATGTGTTGATGAGGTATATGAATGCATCATATCAGTTTATTGGTAGGAAGACTGTAAGAAGTGAATGCATAGAGGTTTATGAATCAGAGAAATCACTCCTTAGGAAGAGTCTCAGAGGTGTTGACAATATAAGTTTAACTTGTAATTTGTGGACATCAAATCAAAACCTTTGCTACATGAGTTTGATCGTTCATTACATAGATGCTAATTAGGCTATGCAATGCAGTGTCTTGAACTTTGTTGAGTTGGACCCTCCACACACAGGAAATGTGATAGCTCAGACAGTGTTTGAATGCATTACTGAATGGAAAATAGAAGATAAAATTATGACTACCACTCTTGATAATGCAACCTCAAATGATGTTGCTGCTAATAATTTGATGGCCAAGTTCATTGCTAGGGGAACATAACAGTTCACTCCTAAATATTTTCATGTTCGTTGTTGTTGTCATATAGTGAATTTGGTAGTGATTGATGGCATGGCACCATTGGAATCTTTGATATGCAATCTTAGGGAATCAGTCAAATACATGAAGAAGTCTTCATCCCACATGTATAAATTCTTAGATGTTTGTAAATCTATTGCTTTGGAAGTTGGAAAAGGGTTGAGTCTTGATGTGTCAACAAGGTGGAGTTCAACATATAAAATATTGTCTATTAGCATTGCTTATAAGGTCGCATTATTGTACTATGCTGATTCAGATGCTAATTACAAGTGGCCTCCTTCGAGTGAACAATGGGCTTTATACAACAAAATTCAGCCAATATTGAAGGCATTGGCAGAGGTAACTACTACATTTTCAGGATCGCAATACCCCATGGTGGACATTTTCTATCCTCATATAGTGAATGTTAAGATTGCATTGAGGGCCGCAAGTAGTTCTAGTGATCAGCATTTGAGGAGTATGGGTAAAGCAATATTGAAAAAGTTCAACAAGTATTGGGTTGGAAAAAACAATGTTATGGTTATTGCTACTATTCTTGATCCAAGGTTCAAGATGAGATTTGTTAGTTGGTGTTTCATACAGATGTATGACTCGTCCAAAGCCACCAGTGAGGAAAGTGATATTCGTGACGAGTTGTTTGATCTTTATGCCCAACATGAGATGCAACATCGCCACAAGAAGGCTGCCAATAGTAGGGCTGAGTCCTCTTCATCCATTGATACCAGTTGCTCATTAGTCTCGGTTTCAAGTGAGTTTTAGACCTTTTTTGCGATCTACTTTTACAGAACCATCTAAATTAGAGTTACTCATCTATCTAGATGAACCAAATCATCCTTTAGCATACACGTGTTTTAAATTGCTTGATTGGTGGAGATTGAATGCTCATAGGTTCCCGGTTGTGTCAAAGATGACCAATAAATTCTTGATGGTACCTCCAGCACTATATGTAGAGTTCTTGATGATTACCGTAGTGCTTTGCGCCCATCTATGGTTGAGGCATTAGTTTGTGGTTCTAACTGGATATGAGGTTCTCAAAATGACATGACACCCCCAATATTTGTGGTATGTTTTCCCATACTAACTATTGTCCTCTTTCATATCCTGTGTGTTAATATTATATCTAACTCAATTATCATTTTTCTCAATAGGAAGAAGACGATGAGGATGATGTATAATCTGTACCATTTCCTGAGGGTGCGGTCGCAAGCAACTAGTAAAATAGTAAGTTATTTTTCATAGAACCTTCATATTTGCAATGTTGGTTTGGCTTGCTGTGAGTAGAGACTATTTGGTGGTGGTAGGATTCATGTAGACATGTGATCTAGTTAGCTATGGATTGGCTTGTACAATGATTAGTGAATAATCCTAGCTATGGATTGGCTTGTACAATGATTTTTCATACAATCTGATATGCTTGATGAAAGATTGCCGAGCCTTAGTGATTCAGTAATGCATTTTCTAAAACATCACAGCGTCAGTGGCTCAGTGCCTAGTGATAACCTATAGCTAACATAGAATGATAAGAAACTTGCTTTTCAAAGGACGATACATATAGTAGTGAAATGATAAGAAACTTGTACCCTTGCTAGCCTTTATGGGTTCCTTCGGCTTCCTTCGCATTTTTCACAGCCAGATTTACAAGGTTAGGATTTAGAGAGTCCAACCCATCAGGCCGCTGAAGTTTTCTTTCAAGGAATTTCGCTAAAGCAACAGCCTTATTTGTAGTTAGTGGTCCTCAAGGATGGGCCATCCTATTTGAAAGAGTAAAGCATTTCATTATAATGTTATGCACAATACCAACAAAGATACTCTAGGATGAGCTTGAACTTTCTCGTTTTGTGTAGAAAACTAATCATCATACTGACACAAGCAAGCGTAAATGCAAACTTGTTCAGTCCATGAGCCCTAAAGAGGGTGCATGTGTTGGTTGTCTAAAATACATCTTGTATTTTGTAATGTAAAAGATGCTTATTCTTTCAGAACACCCAACCCAGATTCCAAGATCACAAGTTGGCGAGGCCTTTTGTTAGGTGGAGGATAAGTTGACAAGATACATTTTGTTTGGTGGCCAATTTCATTCAAGAATCAAGAATACTCAATGTTTCATGTTTTTAAATGATATTATGGATTTTTTCTTGATGATTGTGAACTTGTGATCTGCATGGATGTTTATTGATCCACATCTGCATAGATGTTTATTGATCTGCATCACTGCATGGAGTAACTCTCTTTAAGTGATATTACGTTTCATGTTTTTTGTTTATTGATCTGCAATTCTGCATGGAGCATGGACTGCAGTCTTTTTTTATTTCGATATTGCTTTAGAGCCTACATATGCCACTGCAATGGTAAATACATGTGCATGCATGGAAGAATGAATTAATTCTGGATGTCCATCTCCTCAAAGTTGTGCAAATTCAGTTCATTAGCATCAATTCAATAATGAGGCTAACGAGCCGAGTTCGAGCTTTTGAACAAGTGGAGCTGAGCTCATTTTCTTAACGAGCTTTACCGAGTCGAGTCGAGCTATAACAAGTCGAGTCGAGCCAGCTCATTATCCACCCCTGGATGGGAAGGAAGCCTAGGGTGGGAGAGGGCTATTGGAAGTGAATAGGGAGGGGAAGGCATCAGGGAGTTCAAGGGAGAGGGTGAAAGGAAATGGAGGAACAAGCCCCTTTAGGGGCTGACTCGTGGGTTCCTTTGTTGCTGACTTAGCTAAGTTACACATATGGACGCTACGATAGTGGAACTCATTCATATAGATGCCATGTCAGGCAAACCATGGTGTTTTAGGCAAGTAGGTGTTTTACAGAGTTTCTGGGAATTTATGGGTGTTTCTGGACCTAGGATAGTTGAAAGGTAAAATGGATATAACATTTTTATTTTTTAGAGTACAAGTCAGACACACACCATACTTACACCACTCATGCACACACATGTGTGTATTTCCTGTACACGCTTTGAATTTAACGAAAGCATCTAAGATCTCACGGAGCCTGAGCACGTGGTTTCTCATTGGACGTGTACGCGTGTGTGAAAGAGCAATTTAGGCAAATCATATTAAGGTAATTATTGAGTCGTATTTGCAAATAACATTTGATCTTGGTAATTATTGAGTCGTATTTGCAAATAACATTTGATCTTGCGTACATGATATAGAGATACACACAACTTCAGACGGAAATATGTGCATCATAACATTCTAATAATCATTTATGAAAACCAAGTGCGATTTAACATATATGGAGATCACCAATCAGATCTAGTCTTAATAGTTCGAGCTACTTAATATATTAATTCTGAGCTATTCCACTTATTAGTTTGAGGATATCAATAGTCTTTTATAGCTCCCTTGCGAATGCCAGAGATCACACACAAAGGATCACTCAGAGTCGATAGAGGTCGTAGTTAAACTTACTTTAACCAAAGATAAGAAAGAGTACGTAATCAACCAAAGCACCTGATCGATTATCTTCTTCCAGAAGCTGTAACGTCTGGACTTGTGCTTGGTCATGCGCCGAGCCCTATGCCAGTCTTGCCACTGCTGCGCTTCACCTCCACCTCCACGCCGGTAAACACCGCAAACCTGTGGATTCTCTTGTACGAGCCTGCCCCGCACAGGACTTCCTCTGAAGTTTGGAACAACTTGGCGATGCAAAACTTGCCAGAGCTCAGTGGCACGAGGTAGGACTCCATCGCCGGTGCAAGATCTAATCTCCACACGTTTCGCAGCACTGGTGGCCTCAGCGCGGAGGCAGCGGCGAGGTCGGACGCGCAGAATTCGCTACCTTGAGATGAGAAGCCGGACCAGAGGTTGTGCTCTGGAACATGCTCGGCACGATCGCTGAAGTGGCCCTACATGCGGGCTGGTAAGGCTTTTGTTTGAAAGATCAGGTGCAATTAGAGAGGGGAAACTGAAAGGAAAACTCGACAGCTTTCAAACTTGAGATTCCATCAACGGCCGCCGGCCGCCGCTGTTTTTCTTTCTTCTCGCCCAAGCCGCCGCCACACCCCGCCGCTGTTTGCTTGCCGCCCCTAAAATACGAAGCAGAGCCGCCGTTGCTGGGTAACCCTCTCCAGACCATCTCTCTCTCTCTCTCTCTCTCTCTCTCGCGCGCGCGCGCTCGTGCTCCTCTTGTGTTGCTTTCGCCCCGTCGGTGGTTGGTTGGTTGGATTGGATCGGTATGGAGGCGGAGAAGACGACGCCGCGGCCGGAGTGCGCACAGGAGGCGCTGGATCTGCTCAACTGCGCCGCCAAGAACCCCTCCGACCGCGACAGGTGCCTCCTCCTCCTCGACGCCCTCCTCAAGTGCGTCGCCTGGAAGGTGAGTGGCTGCTTCTCTTGTCTTCTCCCCATCCTTAGCGCCGGTATTCCATTTCCGCCCACTCCTTTCCAATGCGAACCAGGCAACATGAGACCTTGGTAATTACTCTCGAGCACCTTCCTTTTAGTGGACTGTATTGATACCACGTGGATTTATTGGCTAATTCTTGCCGATACAACTATGATCTATGATTGTGTACCAAAGCACTGTCCTCATCATTTCTAAAAGGAAAGGAAAAATATCATCCACCGTTGAATTATTTTCATCTTGAGTTCCCTCGCTAATTTTTTTGGACTATTTTCATCCTTATACCTGATGTTGTGCCTAAGAGTTGTGAGCAAAGTTGTCAGAATTATTGATTCTGAATCGGATCAGAGACATTCCGGTAGGATCGCATTTTAGAATCGAATCGTAGAATCTAAGATTCTACCTGATTATAATAAATGTGTCGTGTATTCCAAGAGAGTGATAGAGTGTTTGTTTAGTTATTTGACATCTAATTTGATTGATAAATGTCTAAATCGTAGTTTAGATTCCATATCATTCAGAACTACAGCTAAAATATTGATTTTAACAACCTTGTTATTACTTGAACATTTTACTTTTAATTAAAATAATTTTTATTATTCTAAACCTTCAAATCTTAATGTTTAACCTACTAATTACTTAGTACTTATCATACAACTTGAATTGAGGATAGCACACAATCAAACACCTAAATCTTTTATAATTTGAGGTGATGTGTGACTTTACACGATTCTACCCGATTCTACCCGATTCTCGACTATGAGCGCGATTCTACTAGGTGCGACTCAATGTGCGATTTGGATCGTATCGGTTTTGCAGTGTCATATAATTGTACGATTCTACGACTAAAGTCGTGATTTTAACAACCTTGGTTGTGAGAGACTAATAAGGCTTTGTAGTCGAAGCTATGCCTGAAACTTTGTATTGTTTTTTGCATACCTTTTGAAATAACCCGAATTTCTGAATTTTTTTGAAGTGTTTGGAGTTTGGTTAAATTTGAATTTCTTGCCTAATTCGGAAAGTTTCCTCCAAAATCCGCCTTCCTCTTTTAGCTTTGCGTTTTCCTCAGCCTGAAGGAGTCTTTTTCCCGGGCGTTTTCTCCCGCTCCTTCCTCACGCGCATCACACTGCAGTTCGTTGCCCGCGCACCGCCTCACTTCGTCGTCGCTTACGCTCGTGCCAAACCGCCACAACACTCTACCACCTCACCTCGCCATCCACCTTCGCTACACCATTAATGGCACGCACCAGCTTCGCTCGCCTCGCGCCTTCGCCGCGCCAGCTCACGCGCCACCTGCTCGACGCGCCACATCTGGCTTCGCCACCTCACGCCCTCATGCCAGTGAAGCACCCTTGCCACCGCGGCGCCGCCATATACCCTCATAACTCTGCATGGCGCCAATGCCGCTCCGCCGCACACGTTGCCGCCATGCGCCATGTCCGCCCGAGCTACGCACTAGCGCAATTGCCTCCTCGCGTTATAAAAGCCCACCAACCCGCACTTACTTCATCACCAGCACCTCCCGAACCCTACCCCCACCACCTTTCTTCCCCAACGCCAGCGAATTGTGGGAATTTTTGTCGCCCAACTTCTCTTCCCGATGAGCCCGAAGGCAATCCCACTGTCACCAACTTGCCCTTCACCTCCCAACTCTGTCACAACAACCGCGTCTCCACCCTGAAACTTTTCCCCAACCCCTCCGCCCCTATCATCGTCGCCACCTCGCCAACACCGTCCTCCACCGCTGCACCACCCACGGTTCACGTGGCTAGGCCACCTCGGTGCATCCCACACCCCACTGCCACCTCCCCCACGACCCCCTTCACTCACCGGTGCTCAAGCCCCAGCCAATTTGACCGGAGCACCACCGAATCGCAGCCGCCTTCTTCCTCAGCTCTGGCCTTGTGTCGTCGCCACCCCTTCCCAGAGCCACCGCCGCCGATGCAAAACCCAAAAATGGGTTGCGCACGTTCGGTGATGGGCTCCGCACCACCTAGCATCGCCATTCGCCACCAGAGCTGCCACATTCGTTGTCGGCACCGCTGCCGCTGGCTCGGGTGAGCTAGAGCGCGCTCTGGCTCGAAGCCAAGCGCAGTTCAAGCTGCCTAGAGTTGGGCCTTAGGCTTGGCCCAAGAGGCCAAATGGCCTAATGAACTATTCCAAGCCCAGTCCAAAAACCATCCCAACACTATTTATAGTTGAGAGACCATGTGAGAGGTGTCCCCATGCGAGTGATGAGTATTTGACACTTTTCTTGAAAAGTTTATGATTTGATTCATTGCTGTTATGCTGCTGCTGTTTTGATTCTGTACTGTGCGGAACTTCCGCCCTGCGAAAGCGAAACTTCCGATTGACCTGAGCAGTGTGTCTTGTTTTGGTATTGTGCGGAGCTTCTGCCCTGAGAATGCGGAAGTACCGATCTTCGGAACTTCCGCCTTGAAGAAACCAGAACTTCCGTTTGTGCGCAAAACTGAGCAGTGAGCGCAGAGTTTTTGATTTTGAGTTGTGTGGTTCATGAATGGTTTTGAGTCTAATGCAAATGTTGATTCTAGTAGCTAGAGCAATGCTATGTGATGTGTTTCTTGTCTGTGCTGGTTGCAGGACGTCGAGGCGGAGTCGTGGCGAGTGGAGACCGGACTAGACGCAGGTGGCGTTGAGGTCAGAACAGTCAAGGTGTGTCGAAGACGGTGTGCACTCGAGGTGGTTGCGAGTCGTGGACAACAAGGAATGCGGAACCTTCCAGAAAGTGCACGAGGGGCGAAAGGGTAGTTTTGCAAGGCGGCACAAGTGGAAGCGGGATCTGTTCGGGTTTAGCCGGCGTAACGGATTGGAGACCCGTTAGCCAAGGGCTATAAATAGAGGTGAAGGCCTGGTTGTAAGGTGATTCTTTTTGGAGAGAAGATTAGGGTTTGCTAGAGTCAAAAGTAGCTTTGAGAGGTTGTTTTGCTTTGTGGCTTTAGTAGTTGGGAGAAGGCAGGAGATGTCTCTACGTGTGTGCATCTCTTCTTGACCTCCTGGTGTTCTTCCTCCCTTGCGTGTGTGTGTGTTCTTGTGTATGGAGAGGAAGTGAAAGGATTGAGAATCACGTAATCTTTACTTCTGAATGTACATGCGTATGGGAACATCTCTATGATCCTCTATATCAATATGAGATGATTTTGGTTGAATTGATTAAGTGTTCATCTCTCTGTTCTTGTTCTTGAATATCTAGGTTTTCGATGTTCTTCTGATTTCCTTTTGTGAGATGGCATGAAACTTGATACCTAAAGTCATATAGCTATTTCTAACCTATCATCAAAGTTTCATAAGCCAAGAATCCAAGAATCTTGCGAATTTCGGTTTTTGTCTCCCATGCCAAGTTTTCTCAAAAATCCGATTTTCCTTTGATTAGTGGATCTTTGTCTGAAATTTCTTCTTAATGAGGTCAATCTAATGTTTAGGATGATGTCATGTGAAAATTGACCTGAGAAGAACAGCAAATCGTGAGTATTTCAAATTTTGGCAATTTCCAGTACGCTCTGTTCTTCAGTCTGTAACAATCGAAACTTCCGCTGTTTATACGCCGGAACTACCGCGTACGGAACTTCCACACTGGAAGGTCGGAACTTCCGATTGTCGACAGAGCAGCCCAGAATTTTGGGAACTTCCGCCTGGAAGACCGGAACTACCGCAGAGCGGAACTACCGTGGGGATAATCGGAACTTCCGATTTCTGACAGAACCGCCCAGATTTTGTTTAACTTCTTGGATTTGATTCACTTCTCGTATTTTGATTATCAGAGGGATTTGGGTTGCTGTGTGGACACTTGAGAGGAGGATCTTAATTTTTTAAGGCACCATTCACCCCCCCTCTGTTGCCATTTCAGTCCTACAATTGGTATCAGAGCTTGTTAGCTCTTCTCGATAGATCTTTAACCGGTCTGTGAGCCATGGCAACAGATAAGTATTCCACCAAGCCTCCCATCTTTGATGGTTTGGATTACCCTTTCTGGAAGAGCCGAATGGAAACATACATCCAGGCTGAGGGGTATGCCATTTGGCGGAAGGTGAAGGTCAGATTCGCTGTTCCTGCCGATGAAAACATCAATGTGGGGAACATGCCCGATGTTGAGGCCAATGCAAAGGCAAGAAACATTATAATCCAGGGGTTGAGCCGAAGCGAGTTCGATCGCATCTCTCATCTAACGTCGGCTTTCGACATCTGGGTGACCCTCGATGCATACCATGAGGCACCACCGGATCAAGACGATTCGACAGACGATTCAAGCGAGATTACAACAAGTTTGAAATGCTGTTGGCGAGTCTCTTGATGAGTGCTGCGGCGTTTTCACAAGATTTTGAGTAACCTCCGAGCGGTCGGTCTCACATACCCCGACTCGGACAATGCTCGTCAGATGCTCGCAGCTCTTGATTTGCACGTTTAGGAGATGAAGGTGACTACCATCAAGGATACCACGAAGCTCTCAACTTTGACTCTTGACGCACTTTACTCGCGCCTCAATACTCACGAGATTGACATAGTCTCGAAGGTCGGTCACGATCGATGGCTTCACCACCGATCCCACCACGGATCTTCTTCTACTGAGCCGATGTACGGATTCTCCCTTGCTGCTCTCTGTGACATAACTGATGATCAATTAGAGCAGCTTGCGGATGAGCAGTTAGCCCTCCTAGCTCGGAAGTTTTACCATGCTTACAAGAGAAGGAGGGATGGAAAAAGAGGAGGACCCGTGATTTGCTTCGAGTGTGGTGGCCCCAACCACATCCGAGCAAACTGCCCCAAGCTGGGGAAGGGCAAAGGCGACTACGGCGGTTCGGGTTAGAACGACTACATCGACAAGAACCGCAACACGAAGCCCTTAGCACCTGCTCAAGATAAGAAAAAGTTCCGCAACTTTGGGAAGGCCAAGAAGCTCTTCCATCGCGTCCTCACCGCCTTCGACGACATCAACTTCAGCGACGTGGAGGGATGGAGCGACGACGAGGACAAGGATGATCAAGATTCCATGGACGGTGACGACTTCATCGGCATGTGCTTCATGGCAAACGGAACCAACGTCGTGACAATGAGCTTTGGCGATGACTCGATGAGGTAGGTCCCTCCTACGACCAGCTCAATGATGCATTTCTTAAGCTTGGAAAGTTTTATGCTAGATCTAGAGCTAGGGTTGTTGATCTTGAGAAGGAAGTAGATAGACTCTCACGGGAGCTTACTTCACTTAGATCTGCTCCCTCCCGTGATGATTGTGATACATGTTGTGTCTTGATTGGTGACATGGAGAAATTAAGGACCTCGCATGATAGTCTGACTTCTGAGCTTGATAAACTTAAGGTGGAGAATGCTAGTCTGCTTGCTGAACTAGAAATGAGTAGGGTAGCACCTATTTCATCGACTATTGTAGAGACTACTTCTTGCACCTCATGTGAGGATAAGGACAATTCTTTTAAAGGTCTTTATACCATGTTGCTTGATCTGCCCGAGATATGTGAAAGCTGTAATAATATGAAGATGAACCTAAAGCGAAAGCGGATCATAAAATTCTTGATTTACAAGCCGTTACTTGAGCCAATTGTTTTTTGTATGAACTGTCCTAAGTTAACTGCTGAACTTGAATCTGTCTCAAAACAGTTTCAAAAAATGATTGACCACAATAAGAAAATGGCTCAGTATGCTTCTAAGGACCCTGTTAGCTCACCATGCAGTAACTGTGAAAAACTAAAATATGAATTGATTGCTCTAGATTAAAAATGTGTGAAGCTGACTAAGGACCTTCTAGAGAAGCAACCATCTGCTTGTAATGTGTGTGCTGGGAAGAAGCATGAGGGTGTGGTAGAGACGCCTAGCGACGTGAACCAACTGGCTAGTAGTAGGACTGTTCCCTCAGAGTCAGCTGTGCATGCACAAGCTAATCTTTCCTTTGCTATTGGTTCTTCTTCTGCTCCCTCACCTTCTGCTGTTTCTTCTTCCCCCTGCTCTTCTTGCACCTCTCTCTTTCGGGAGTGTCAGTATCTTATGAACACTCAAGAGGTTTGTAGGAGGCAAGAAGAAGCTCAACCTCATTCTAGACCAATCTAAGATTTACAAATTTAATCAGGGTCTAGGATATGATTTCCATGAGGACATGAGAAAGCATCCACCTGTCATGCTCAGAACCATAGCAACAGGTGTGATCAAGACTAAGCCCAGGACTGAGAAAGTCAATTTTAAATCAGCGGACTTTGTTCAAAGGATCTCTAACAGTAAGGTGATTCCACCTGCAGCTTCGGCCTCTTAGAAGGCGAAGTACCATTGCACCTTCTGTCAGAAGGATGGACACTTGTTCGATCACTGCTTCAGGCGCGCCAAGATCGCGCGTAGAGACCGTGTTGAGTTTCTTAGGCGCATTCAGGGTCAGCCCCAGACCTTGAGTGCACCTAAGACCAACACGAGGTCTAGGCTTGTTCCAGCTGATGGTATTGGGCAGCATCGAGGACTTGGTTTTTCTGAGCTTTCTGGTTTTCGTCCTCATGCTCCCTTTGGTCGTGACTTCCGTTGTTTTGAGGGTAGATCTTGTTTTCCCTTTCGAGATGGCTACCCGCGACGAGATCAGCATGTTGCCAGCATTCCGACTCACTCTTCCATAGCAGTCGGATCCAGCAACAGCTTCAGGTCTGCACACAGACCTTCTGGCTTGTTGAGTGACAGAGAGCGTAGGGTAGATAGAGGTCAGTCTTGCTTGACTACTTCATCTGTTCGACGTGTTACTCAGTATTGGGTGCCAAAATTACTTTTGATTCACCCTAGTACTGAGACTTTACTCTCTGTTTGACTCAGGTTCGCCGAGCAGGGAAGGGAAAGGTTTGGCTTGTAGACTCTGGTTGTTCTCGTCATATGACCGAAGATTCTCGTTGGTTTTCTTCTCTAGCCCGTCCTTCAGGTGATGAGACGATCACCTTCGGAGATGCTTTGTTTGGACGCGTCATCGCTAAAGGTATTGTGCGCATTAATGATTCATTTATTCTGAAAGATGTTGCCTTAGTGAGTAAGCTTCAGTATAATCTGCTTTCAGTTTCTCAGCTCACCGATGACGATTTCGAGGTGAGTTTTAAGAAAAACAATTGCAAAATTTTTGATTCTTCGGGTAGTCTGGTTTGCGAGATTTCTCTTTATGGGAGGATCTTTCGTACTGATTTTTCTGAGTCTTCTGGTGATCCTCTCCGGTGTTTAATTGCTTCTGAATCTCGTGATTTGACCTTCTGGCATAGGAGACTTGGTCATATAGGATTTGATCATTTGACCCGAGTTAGGGGCCACGATCTCATTCGTGGTTTGCCGAAACTCAAGATGGTCAAGGATCTTGTTTGCGCTCCATGCCGGCACGGCAAGATGGTTGCCGCTTCTCACTCTCCAGTCACAGTGACAATGACCGATGCACCAGGGCAACTGCTCCACATGGATACAGTTGGACCAGCTCGAGTGCAGTCAGCAGGAGGGAAGTGGTATGTTCTTGTTGTGGTCTTTGACTTCTCGAGGTACTCTTGGGTGTTTTTCTTAGCCTCGAAGGATGAGACGTTTACACATTTCCGTGGTCTTTTTAGTAGGCTTTCTGTTGAGCTTCCAGGTGCATTACGAGCAATTCGCAGTGATAATGGCATGGAGTTCAAGAATTCCTACTTTGAGAGTTTCTGTGGTGAGACAGGTGTAGAGCACCAGTTCTCTTCTCCGCACGTCCCTCAGCAAAATGGTGTTGTGGAGAGGAAGAACCGTACCTTGGTCGAGATGGCCAGGACGATGCTAAATGAATATTCTACACCTAGAAAGTTTTGAAATGAGGCTATCGCCCTTTGCATGCCATGTTTCAAGCGAGTTTTTCTTAGGCGATCTTGCATCGCACTTCTTATGAGTTGAGATATGGGCGAAAGCCCAGCGTCTCGCATTTTCGTGTGTTTGGTTGCAAGTGTTTTATTATGAAGTCTGGGAACCTAGATAAGTTCGAGTCACGATCTTGTGATGGGATCTTTCTGGGTTACTCGACTTCCTCTCGTGCCTATAGAGTCTGGAACTGCGAGTCTAGCAAAATGGTAGAAACCTGCGAGGTGACTTTCGATGAGGCGGTCAGGGACTAGGCACGATATCTCAGGTTCTCTAGAGCAGTCCGAGACCATCTTTGTGGATGTTGAGGAGGACGGAGATGAGGGTTGTCTACCCGATCCAGTTCCTTCTTCTCCTCTTGAGGTGCCTTCTTCCACCGCACCTCGAGAAGATCAGCCTTTGCCTTCTGCTTCTTCCGAAGCTAGTGGCGCTGTCCCTATCTCATCTGCTCATGAGATAGAGGCCACTTCTTCATCTCACTCTGGACCTCCTAGACACATTCAAAAGGACCATCCTTCAGAGCAAATCATTAGAGATCTTTCTGAGCGAGTCACTCGTTCAAAATCAGCTTGTCTCTTTTACATCTTCATTACCTTTTGTTGCCTCATTTGAGCCCAAAGACGTTTGTCATGCTCTCTCTGATGAGTCATGGATTAACGCCATGCATGAGGAATTGGAAAACTTTGAAAGGAACAAGGTCTGGTCGCCTGTTGAGCCCCCTTGAGGTCACAATATCATTGGGACCAAGTGGGTGTTCAAGAACAAGCAAAGTGAAGATGGGGTAGTCATTCGAAACAAGGCTAGGCGGTAGCTCGGGGCTTCTCCCGGGTTGAGGTCTCGATTTTGAGAGACTTTTGCCCCATAGCGGACTTTAAGCTATTAGAATCTTGCTTGCCTTTGCAGCTTCTAAGGGTTTCAAGCTTTACCAGATGGACGTCAAGAGTGCCTTTCTCAATGGGTTTATTGAGGAAGAAGTCTATGTCAGACAGCCTCCAGGTTTCGAGAACCCCAAGTACCCTAATCGTGTCTACAAGCTTTCCAAAGCTTTGTATGGACTTAATGAGCTCCTAGAGCACAGTATGAAAAACTTAAGTCCTATCTGTTGAGTCATGGTTTTGAGATGGGTAAAATAGACAAGACCTTGTTCATCCGCCGGCATGGCACTGATCTTTTGCTTGTCCAAATTTATGTGGATGACATCATCTTTGGCGGCTCCTCGCATGCTCTTGTTTCCCAGTTTTCCGATGTCATGAGCTCGGAGTTTGAGATGAGCATGATGGGCGAGTTGAGTTTCTTCCTTGGCTTCCAAATCAAACAGACTCGGGAAGGTACTTTTCTGCACCAAGGCAAGTACACTCGTGATCTCCTGAGACGCTTTGACATGAGTGATGACAAGCCAGTGTCAACTCCAATGGCCTCTACAGCTTCACTTGACCCAGATGAGGACGGTGAGCCAGTTGATCAAAAGGAGTTCAGAAGCATGATTGGCTCTCTCTTGTACCTCACAGCTTCGAGACCAGACATACATTTCTCCGTGTGTCTTTGTGCTCGGTTTCAGGCTTCTCCTCGCGTATCTCACCGCCAGGCGGTGAAGCGCATCTTTCGGTATCTTCGAGCTACCATTGACTATGGTATCTGGTACTCTTCCTCTTCTTGTCTATCCCTTAGAGCCTACTCCGTGCAGATTTTCTTTGGTGTAGGATAGATAGGAAGACACCGGCACTTGCCAATTCATTGGCACTTCTCTCGTCTCCTGGTCTTCGAGGAAGCAGTCCGGTGTTGCACAGTCCACAGCAGAGGCCGAGTACGTTGCTGCAGCTAGTTGCTGTAGTCAAGTGCTTTGGATGGTCTCGACCCTGCGGGACTTTGGGTTAGTGATCGATCGTGTTCCACTCTTTTGTGATAACACGTCTTCGATTAGCATTGCCAAGAACCCAGTGCAGCATTCTCGGACCAAGCATATTGATATCAGATATCACTTTCTTCGAGACCATGTAGAGAAGGGTGACATCGTGCTCCAATTTGTGGAGCGTGACCACCAGTTGGCTGATATCTTCACCAAGCCTTTGGATAGCTCGAGTCGCCACTCTGCGGGAGAGCTTGGGGTGGTTTGTCCTTATGGACTGTTGTGAGGGGGAGCTTGTGCTTTACTGTTGTATTATATTTTTTATGCTCTTACTTCTTTCTGGTTGCATAGCATTTGGGTGCATTGGGTCTAGTCCTTCCAGCATAGGTTAGAGTGGTTCTCTTGCCAAGTTGCTTAGACTGCTTGCTCTTATCTTATGCTTCTAGGATGCTACTTATTAGTTGCTTCTCTTCTCACTAGGTTGAGCTTACTCACTTCCTATAGGTTCTAGCAAGGGTCGGGCCACCCTTAGGTAGACAGGGATAGTGTTTGCTCCTTAGTGTGTTAGTTAACCAACTGTTTGTCCTCGAGTCATATGGGGTAGATGAGAATCAGTATGAAGCCATAGTATCCTCTATATCTTATCTATGCTCTAAGGACTGTCTTTTCTGTTTCTCTTGCCAGTTTCTCGTTTTTATTCCTTTGGTTCAGGGGAGTTCTTCTTGGATCTTCTAGTTGTTAAAACTGACATAACTCAACCTGAATTAAAAGTGCATCTCATTCTGAAGGGGATCTGGATTTTCTTGCATCTCATTCTGCATTGTAATATAATTACATGGAGCCTTGATTATTATCCCTTATGATCTGTTTTCTATGTCTTACATCTTGCCATGATCTGTGCTAAATTGCTAGATTTATCATGACTTTTTATGTATAGTCTAGTCTTTGCCATGATAAGGTGACTAAGGGGGTGTTTGGCATGGCTCTAGAGCCCAACTCCAGGCTAGAGCTGGGTAAAACTAGCCAAACACCCCAACTCCAAAAAAAATTGGAGCAGCTTAACTCCATAGAGTTTTTGGAGCTCTAGTTCATTCTCTTGGAGCACCTATTTTCCAACTCTACAATCATCTGAAATAGATCTAGACATGGAGTTTCAAAGAAATTACCCACATTTGCCATCGATTACACTCACCCAACGAATCGTTTTTTCTATCCTACCACCGCCCGTCCCTCCTCCATTCCCATCGCTTCCTTGCCGCGCGCCCGCCCGCGCCGCGCCGCCGCCCACGCCCGCCGCTTGCCGTGCCGCCCGCCGCCGCCGCCCGCCCGCGCCCCCCTCGATTCGGCGCCGCCCGACCAACCCCCCCCCACGCGCCCGCCGCCCGCCACGCCCGCCCGCCGCCCGCCCAGCCTCGCTCGGTCTCACAGCAGCCCCCGGCCCCAGCCGTCCTCCTCCCGGCCAACCACGCCTCCCGTCCCCAGCCGTCCTCCTCCCGGCCAACCACGCCTCCCGTCCCCAGCCGTCCTCCTCCCGGCCAGTCGCCCTCCTCCCAGCCAACCGCGCCTCCTCAACGCCGGCTCGATTCCCTCCTCCTCCCACCCGGGCCTCCTCAACCGCTGAACTTCAGTGCGTGAAGTTTTTCTGGCCAGATTGAGATGTGAGAAAGTCAGGTGCATGAATCGCATGATCTAGTTTCTTGTTTGGGATTGAGACAAAATCGAATTGGACATTGCACATTGAGTAGTTTCTTGTTCCTAATATGCTTGATCTGTATTCTGTCCCATGAACCGATGCTCTCCAGTTCTTGATGTTAAACTTTACTAGCTGTATTCTGTCCCATGAATTTGATCTGTATTCTGTGATTCTGTCCCATGAACTGATGATCTGTATTCTGTCCCATGAACTGATGCTCTCCAGTTCTTGATGTTAAATCGAATTGGACATTGCACATTGAGTAATTGGACATTGCACATTAATAGCTGGTTGAGATGTTTGATCACTGAAACATGAAATCGATGCTCCATTTTTTAGTGTTTGCCTATCATCTGAATCGATGCTCCATTTTGTAGTGTTTGCCTATCATATGATGCCTCCTGTCTTTAATTAGTTACATGTCACATAAATGTGGTAGATGATCTGGTACACAGATTTTAAATGCTTTCATTCGCAGTTGGCATAAGTATGATTTTTGGCCAATGATGAGGTGATATTTTAAAAATGATGCACCCTTTCATTCCCGCGGGTTAGTTAAATTGATTTGTGCAAGGTGAAATTTTTAGTTAAGAAATAGTTCCTCTGTAGTTCATGTTAGCAATCTGTATGTTCAAAGCTCGTCTTTGAGTTGCTATAGATCTAGGAAATTGATTGGAGCGTAGAGAACACTCGGATCCTATGTGGTTTGATGGCGAACAAGTTGAGAAAGGAAATCGGCCAAATACATTCTTGAATTCAGTTGGTTATGCTGCGGTTGAAAAAGGATTCAAAGATAGGACGGGTATTGAATTAACCAAGGCGCAAATCAAGAACAAATGGGATAAATTGAAGGAAGATTTCAAGGCATGGAAAAAGCTTAAGATGAGGCAAACAGGAACCGGTTGGAACCGTAATAATGGCACTATTGATATGGACGATGAATGGTGGAAGAAAGCTAGAGCTGTAAGTGTTATATGTATTTATAGGAATGTTACCTTTTAAATTAGTTCTTTGTTGTTATTTGTACTAATATGTGTTGCTCTCTTGGATATTTTCGAGGACATTCCAGTGCGGGAAGTTTAGGAAGCAACCCTTCAAAATGAAGATGAGTTGACGACTTGTTTTCAAGGCATCGTTAATATTGGTGTTGACCATTGGTCCCCTTGTGGCGGCAATGCAACACCTACAGTTGATAGTGCGACACAAGAACCGGCACAAGGTGAGGAAGGTGCGGCAGAATGTGCGGCAAAAGGTTTGGCTCAAGGTGAGGAGGTAGAGGAGGTACCCTTCCCTGGTAGTGCCAAAAGAGCGGCAAGGCCTGCCCAAGATCTGAGCAAGAAAGCTAAGGCAATGAATGCGATCCTCATTCAAGAAAGTTTGTCACTAGTATGGCTAGTTCGACAAATGAATATGCTTCCAAGAAAGAAGGAAAATTCACTATTGATCAAGTGATGGAGGTGTGATTGCTTGTGGTGCCGATTATGAAACTAATGAACACTACATGGCCTTTGAATTGTTTGTGAAGAAGGAGCAAAGGGAGATGTTTATGACCTTGCCTCACTGATGACATTAGGTTCAAGTGGCTTAGTAGGAAATATAATGACAAGCATGGAAAGTAGGAGTGCTTCCTATGGCTTGTCTCTTGTATCTGCAATATGTTTTATTTTCCTATGATTGAAGACTTGTAATAATATGCTTGACATTTGTATGAACTCATTTTATGAACTCATTTTATATTATGCTTTACATTTGTATGAACGCATTTTATAATTTGCTATACCATTTTATTTTACAGATGTCTACAAGTGAGAGTGATGAAAATAGCGATGATGATCATCAATTTTTCTCTCATTCAAGGTGGTGCTAAACTTGTAGAAGCTTATGTTCACATTTGTATGGACAAGGCACCGCCAAGGACCTCACATTTCAGTGGAATGGGATGGGTGGTGAGACCCTAAACACTCGGGAATGCCACACAATGCTTGGATAAACAAGGATATCTTTTGGATCTGCATGATGTCTTTGGTTGAGAGGTATGGTTTGAGACCGTCAAAACACATGAATACCTATGAAATGCTTGCAATTTTCTATTCACATGTGGTGGATGTGAGTCAAATAGAAGAGGGCAAAATAGGTTTAAGCACTCTGGTGAAACCATTAGTAGGAAATTCCATGAAGTTCTTGATAGTGTGGTTGCAATGGTGAAGATTATTTGAGACCAAGCGATCCTAATTTTGGACAGTTCACAAAAGAATAAGGGATGACAAAGAGCATATCCACACTTTAGGGATTGCATAGGAGCACTAGATGGAACTCATATTCGTGTTTCTCTTTCACCGAGGAACAAGTGAGGTACATTGGTAAGACAGAATTGCTACTCAAAATGTGCTTGCTGTTTGTGATTTTGATATGCGATTCACATATGTGGTCGCTGGTCGTAGGAGCTTTGCATGACACTAGTGTCTTGTACCATGCAATGGAAGTGGATCGAAGTCTTCCCACATCCTCCACAAGGTAAAAATATTTTATCCGGGCTCCATTTTGTCCTCAAATGTATCTTGTACCATGCAATTCTTATTTTCTTTTCACATGTGTAGGCAAGTACTATGTTGTGGGCGCGGGCTATCCTAATCGTCCGGTTACCTAGCTCCATACAAGGGTGAAAGGTATCATTTACGAGTGGCATCGAGGTATGGAACCAAACACTCCAAAAGAGAAGTTCAACCGGATCCATTCATCATGCTCGTAATGTTATTGAGCGTTCATTTGGACTATTAAAATGAAGTGGCAAATTCTTTATAAGATGCCTCCATATTCCATGCTCACACAAAAAGATTGTAGTGCTACCATGGTTCTCCACAATTTCATACGTGAGCATGCTAGTGGGGATGTGGACTTTGCGAATTTCGATCGAGATCCGAACTATGTGCCTACTATCCCGGAAAGGTACAACAAATATGATGTGTCTCAACATGCCTCTGATGGATCCACTTGAATCAAGCTTTGTGACTATGGACTCATTTCGTGATAGTTTGGCTACATCCGTCGCCTTAGCTTGGAATTAATGTAATTGTATTTTGAAACTATGGACTTGTATCTTGGATAATTTGGTTGGACATGATTATCTTGATATATGTTGGTACTTTAATTTATTTACATGCTTGTCGGACTTGTATCTCGGATTCATACAGTTTAGCTAAGCGATACATGAGAACATACGCAGTTATTCTTGTTATCTTCTTTGCACGCATCATTGAACTCCACTCATGTCAACCAAGGGCAAAGTGGGCAATCCACGCGGACAAACCACAATTCGAGGAGAGTACCCTTCTAGCCAAACACTCCATACAGATACTCCAACTCCACTCAGAGCAGCCCACTGGAGTTACGAGTGGAGCTGCTCCAACTGGAGTTAGAGCCATGCCAAACAGGCCCTAAAAATGCTCAACTTGAATTAAAATCTTGTCATGATAGCTCTTGAGACTAGTCTGTTGAAGTTATCCTTTTATGATTCTCGCCATGTCAAGTAGGCCGAGTTGAGTCTTGAATCTCTATTGAGCTTTAGATTGGGCTATGTTAGTTCATTAAGAAGCATGACTTATCATTAAATCTTTGGTCTAAAACATCAAAAGCAAAAAAAAAAATGATCGCTTTTGTGCGAAAAAACTGATCTCACCAACTCTTTCTCATGAGACTGCTTGCCATTGCACTAGGCATGAACTCAGGGGGAGTCTTGGATGACCTAAGATTACTTCCTTAAGTCTGTTGCTTGGAGTGATCGCATAAGGCTAGGGATCTAGCACATGGTTAGGATTTGAAAAATGGTTGAAGCTTAGGAGGCAGTTGTGGATGGCACCTAGTCCAGGACTTGCTTTACTAAGATAAAGCCATAAATGATTTTCAGAAAAAGAAAAATGTGCTAAATTTGCTTCTCTTGAAACAGACCAAGTCCTTGATCAAATAAGTCATCTTAAAACTGGTAACTCTCTAAACTGTTCAACATTTGCTTCTTGGTTCCGCTTAGAGTATTTGACATGGCTTGCATCATCCTTGGATACCTCTAACTAGACTGTTCAATATTTGCTTCTTGGTTCCGCTTAGAAAAAAGTCTTCTGGAGTTTTGTAGAAAAATTTGCTCTTTCATTGCCTGCTCCAATCTTTCTCTTTTGTCAACATGGTCTTGAGCTTCCTTGTTCCTAGTTTAGACCATGTTTGATCTTCATCACAAACTCAACTTTATGCTTTTTCGGTGTTTGTCAATATACTCATCAAGGGGGAGATTGAGTGACCATGTGAGAGGTGTCCCCATGCGAGTGATGAGTATTTGACACTTTTGTTGAAAAGTTTGTGATTTGATTCATCACGTTATGCTCTTCTTTTTTTGATTACATCTTGTGTGAAACTTCCATACAGGAATGCGGAAGTACCGATCATCGGAACTTCGCTACAGGAAAGCGGAACTTCGATTGACTGGCGGTGTGTCTTGTTTTGGAGACAGCGGAGCTTCCGCCTACGAGAATGCGGAAGTACCGATCTTCGGAACTTCCGCCTTGAAGAAACCGGAACTTCCGTTTGTCGTGAAGCGAAGTGAGCGCGTGAGTTTTGATTTTGAGTTGTGTGGTTCATGAATGGTTTTGAGTCTAATGCAAATGTTGATTCTAGTAGCTAGAGCAATGCTATGTGATGTGTTTCTTATGCAGTCTTTGGTTGCGGGGCGTCGGTAGTCGTGGCGAGACACGTGGAGACTGGACTAGACGCAGGTGGCGTTGAGGTCAGAACGGTCAAGGTGTGTCGAAGACGGTGTGCACTCGAGGTGGTTGCGAGTCGTGGACAACAAGGAATGCGGGACCTTCCAGAAGGTGCACGAAGGGCGAAAGGGTAATTTCGCAAGGCGGCACAAGTGGAAGCGTGATCCGTTCGGGTTTAGCCGACGTAACGGGTTGGAGACCCGTTAACCAAGGGCTATAAATAGAGGTGAAGGCCTGGTTGTAAGGTGATTCTTTTTGGAGAGAAGATTAGGGTTTGCTAGAGTCAAAAGTAGCTTTGAGAGGTTGTTTTGCTTTGTGGCTTTAGTAGTTGGGAGAAGGCAGGAGATGTCTCTACGTGTGTGCCTCTCTTCTTGACCTCCTGGTGTTCTTCCTCCCTTGTGTGTGTGTGTTCTTGTGTATGGAGAGGGAGTGAATGGATTGAGAATCATGTAATCTTTGCTTCTGAATGTACATGCGTATGGGAACATCTCTATGATCCTCTATATCAATATGAGATGGTTTTTGGTTGAATTGATTAAGTGTTCATCTCTCTGTTCTTGTTCTTGAATATCTAGGTTTTTGATGTTCTTCTTATTTCCTTTTGTGAGATGGCATGAAACTTGATACCTAAAGTCATATAGCTATTGCTAACCTATCATCAAAGTTTCATAAGCCAAGAATCCAAGAATATTGCGAATTTTGGTTTTTTTTGGTCTCTCATGCCAAGTTTTCTCAAAAATCCGATTTTCCTTTGATTAGTGGATCTTTGTCTGAAATTTCTTCTCAATGAGGTCAATCTAATGTTTAGGATGATGTCCTGTGAAAATTGACCCGAGAAGAACAGCAAATCATGAGTATTTCGAATTTTTGGCAATTTCCAGTACGCTCTGTTCTTCAGTCTGTAACAATCAGAACTTCCGCTGTTTACACGCCGGAACTACCGCGTACGGAACTTCCGCACTGGAAGGCCGGAACTTCCGATTGTCGACAGAGTAGCCCAGAATTTTGGGAACTTCCGCCTGGAAGGCCGAAACTACCGCAGTGCGGAACTACCGCTGGGATAATCAGAACTTCCGATTTCTGACAGAACCACCCAGATTTTGTTTAACTTCTTGGATTTGATTCACTTCTCGTATTTTGATTATCAAAGGGATTTGGGTTGCTGTGTGGACACTTGAGAGGGGAGGATCTTAATTTTTTAAGGCACCATTCACCCCCCCTCTGTCGCCATTTCGGTCCTACAATAGTCCATTACTGTTCACCAAAACCCGTCAGCCCACAGCCCAAATTCCGACACTGTTTATCCAACCCGATCAACAGTGAATAGCATTGACCTGATACTCTTCATTTAAACTGTTACTACACACACACACACACACACTGTCATGTGGGGCAATGTCTGTGGTAGACGTCAAAAAGCTAAGGAGCAACCGGCTGTGGCAGCTGCCGATTGAGGATCCTTTGTCTCCTAAATTGGAAGATTGATATTAGGAAAGATTATATTAGGAAGAGTCCAATTAGTATCGGCAGTCTAGGAAAGATTGATATTAGGAAGAGTCCAATCAATATCGAGAGTTTAGGAAGGATAATACCTTGTATTTATAGTTTGCTTGTAATCCTATATAAAGGAAGAGATGAAATAGAAAAGCATAAGCAAGGATTGGATCATATTTTGATCCTTTGCTATTCACCACCTTGTCATTCACCAAGCTATCTGTCTTTCCTTGCGCCTAGAGCCTCTACCCTAGCCGCACCTCCTTCTCACGGCTGGCCGACCGGATCCTCACCCACCGGAGCTCATCTTGCCCTACCGCCTACGCTCTCAAAAATCATCACCTGACACCTTGGTATCAGAGCCATCCGATGTTCCTTTCCCTATGGCTAACGGTGGTAGTTTCGACGACAACTTCAAGGAGGTGATAATAAAATTAATGGAGAACATCGGCAACCAACTCAAGCTGCTATCCGAGGTCTTGGAGCAACTAGACAATCACGTCGACCAGCTTGCAGCAGTCGAGAGCTGGCTGCACCGTCATGACCAACGGTTGGCACGCATGGAGGACCAACCAAGTAGTGAAGAAGGCGCCGTTGATCGAGAGGAACGGGATGTCGTAGCCTCTGTTGCTACCGTCGCTACTGATGCGATAGCCTGGGAAACTGCAACCGCCACGGATATCGCGGCCATGCTGCCGCACGCGCACGGTTAGGATGGGGTGCTGGGATTTCTGTCTCACCATACCAGCTGCTACACCGCTGTGAGTTCAGCTGGGCAGGAGCTCCTTGGAATCGACCATGCTACACTAAGATCTCCTTTCCGACCATTGACGGCCGGGAAGACCCACTCCCATGGCTCAATCGCTACGAACAATTCTTCCGGGCTCAACAAACGCCGACTGAGGACAAGCTATGGCTGGCCACGTTTCACCTGACAAGGGCGGCACAACTCTGGTACATGCGTCTTGAGTGCATGGAGGGCACGCCGAACTGGCGACACTTTACCGACTTAGTCTCTCGGCGATTTGTATCACCAACCCGCCATAGTCCCCTAAGCGAGTTGACTGCGTGCCGTTGTACTGGAACGGTGGACGAATTCAACGAGCGATTTCTGATGCTACTAGCGCACATTGGTCGGTTGGACGACGAGCAGTAGGGTATGTTGTTCATGGCCGGGTTGGGCGAGCCACTCAAGACTCATGTAGAGCTCCAGAAGCCCGATGACTTGGAGGAGGCGATGGACCTGGCTCGGGCTTACAAATGCCTGGCCTCTTTACCGCACGATGCATGAGGGTTGACCGCCACACCACGATTAGCTGCATTTAGACCCACGGTAGCACGACCACTCCCGACAGCTAGCGGCATAGCCTCTTTGGCTCCCCTCTCCGCAGGGAGCATTGCGTCGACCGACGCGTCAGGAGCGGCGTGCTCATTTGCGACATCAACATGAGCGTCAGGCATCGCACGCCCATTCAAGTGCTCGACGCCTACCGAGATGGAGGAACACCGCAACCAAGGACTTTGCTACAATTGCAACAAAAAATTCCATCCGGGGCATAAAAAATTATGTAAGCACATTTTCTCGTTACAGGTGGAGTCCGACTCGGAGGAGGAACTTGAGGTGGCGACAACCATCTCCCTTCTCGCCCTCACCGGCATCCGCAAGACCCAGATGATGCAGCTCGTTGTCACCATCAACGGCGTCCACCTGTTGGCCCTAGTAGACTCTAGGTCGACCCACAACTTTGTGGCGGCCGAATTGGTCGTGCGAGTTGGGTTGTCCCTCACACCATGCACATGACTGTCAGTGGCAGTCGCAAACGGGGACCATGTGACAAGCGGCGGTATCTGCCGCGCAATGCCTATCTCCATTGATAATGAAGATTTCGTCCTCGACTTCCTCACGATTCCATTGGGCAGCTTTGACGTCGCACTGGGTGTCCATGGGCTGGGATCACTAGGACCCATCACTTGGGACTTCCACCACAAGACGATGCGTTTCCAGTGACAAGGACGGGAGATAGTGTGGCACGGCGCCAACCCACCAGGCGCCGGCCGACACCTCCACATGGCGACCTCATAGAATCACATGGGCGATCTTTTTACGGAGTTCCAGGCCATCTTCGTGGAGCCACGAGACCTTCCTCCAGCAAGAGGCCGAGATCATCACATTTATCTCCTTCCTGGCTCGGGTCCCGTGGTGGTTCGGTCTTACCGATAACCAACCCTCCAGAAGGACGACTTAGAGCGCCAATGCATCTCTTGCTCGATCAGGGCATCATCCGGCGTAGCACCTCGTCATTTTCGGTGCCTGTCCTGCTGGTCAAAAAGCAGGATGGGACATGGCATTTCTACGTCAACTACCGGGCACTGAACAACAAAACAATCAAAGATAATTTCCAATTCCAGTGGTCAAGGAGCTGCTTGATGAGCTCAAAGGGGCTCGGTTCTTCACCAAGCTGGATTTGCGCTTGGGGTACCATTAGGTCCGAATGCACCCCGAGGACATCGAGAAGACCAGATTCAAAACACATGAGGGCATCTTTGAGTTCTTAGTCATGCCATTTGGCCTAACAAACGCACCAGCCACCTTCCAGGCTCTTATGAATGAAGTTCTTGGGCCCTGCTTACATCGCTTTGTCCTTGTATTTTGTGGTGATATTTTGATATAGAGCTCCTCTCGGGCGGATCACCTGCGACATGTGCGAGCCATTTTCCAGCTTCTACATTAACATCAGCTTTCCCTAAAGAGATCCAAGTGTTTCTTTGGGGAAGCGTCGGTGACATACCTTGGACACATCATTCGGGCAGAAGGCGTCGCAATGGACACTTCCAAGGTGGAGGGTGTACTGGATTGGCCGCAGCCCCAACCGGTGCGCTCCCTCCGCAGCTTCCTCGGCTTGGCGGGCTACTACCGTTGCTTCATCAAGAACTATGGCACTCACTTCGGTGCCAGTCATTGTGGAGTGTGATGCGTCGGGCACGCGATTTGACGCTGTTCTTCATTAAGGTGCTGGGGTCATCGTGTTCTTTAGCCATCCCATTGCAGCACGCCATACTTAGCTGGCGGCTTATGAACGCGATCTCATTGGTCTATTACAGGCCGTGCGGCATTGGAGGTCGTATTTGTGGGGACGTCCTTTCACTGCCCGGACGGATCATTATGCCCTCAAGTTTCTTTTGGATTTGCGCCTCTCAACGATTCCTCAACATTAATGGGTTAGTAAATTATTTGGTTTTGATTTTCCAGTAGAATTCAAGCCCGACCGCTTGAATGTGGTCGCTGATGCCCTGTTCTCGCCGGAATGCCGAACAGAGGATTGCCTTTGCCATCACTGCTCCTCGGTTCTCTCTATTTGAGGACCTACGCTAAGCCGCCTGCACGGAGCCAACCTTGTCGAGCCTCAGTGATCGCATCTCCTCCGGTGCGCTGGGCTCTCCATGGTCCTTGGTGGAAGGCATGGTGTGCTATGAGTAGCGCACCCACATGCCAGCCGACTTCATGTTCCTATTGGCTGTCCTGGGGGCTGTACATGGTGGGCCTCATGAAGGGATCCAAAAGACACTCCAACGTTTGAGGGCAAATTTCCATGTACCACAGGACCGGGCGGTGGTTTAGGAGCACGTCCGCACTTGTGAGGTATGCCAGCGCAACAAGAGAGCAACTCAACCCGACAGGCTTGCTGCTTCCCCTGGTAGTCCCTTCCTCAGTGTGGTCTGATATCCCCATGGACTTTGTGGAGGGATTGCTAAAGGTGGGCGGCAAATCTGTCATTTTAACAGTGGTTGACAGGTTCTCCAAATACACCCATTTCATCCCTTTGGCTCATCCATATTCAACTTCTCCACTTTCACATGCCATCTTTTCAGAGATAGTTCGGCTTCATGGCATCCCCACCTCCATTGTATTTGACGGGGACCCAGTGTTCACCTCCAACTTTTGGAATGACCTGTTTTCACAGTGTGGCACAAATATTCATATGAGTACGACCTTCTATCCCCAATCGGACGGGCAATCTGAGGTGGTCAATAAAATCATTACTATGTATCTCCGCTATATGATAGGAGATCGTCATCGCCAATGGATTCGTTGGTTGCCTTGGGCTGAATTCATATACAATACATCGTACCACTCAGCGTTGCAAACTACCCTGTTCCGGGTAGTCTATGGGCGGGATCCGCCATCTTCTCATGATTATGAGCTTTGTGCGGTGCGCACTTCTGCAGTTGATCACAAGCTTTAGGATTGTGACTTGTTTTTGTTCGATGTCTGCTGTCGTTTACAACATGCTCTAGAATTTTACAAAAAATTCTATGACCGCAAGCATCGCAGCATACACTTTGCGGTGGGCAAATTTGTGTGGCTGCGTCTTCATCACAGGGCAGCCACAGCGTTGCCGGTTGCGAAACGTGGGAAGCTTGGGCCTAAGTATTATGGGCCGTATCGCATTCTCTCCAAGATCAACGAGGTTGCTTACCAATTGGATTTGCCAAAGTCAGCACGCTTACATAATGTTTTCCATGTGAATCTACTTAAGAAGTATTCCTCCAGAAGCTCAGCCCTTGCCACCTCTTCTACACGGTCGGGTCATTCTGACACCTGTCAAGGTGCTCTGTTCCAGACTCTCTCGGGACTAGTGGCAGATTCTTGTACAATGGGAGGGACTCCAAGCTGCTGATGCCTCATGGGAAGACGTTCTTGCTTTTCGGGAGTCTTATCCTTCTTTTCAGCTCGAGGACGAGTTGTTTGTCTAGGGAGGGAGAGATGTCATGTGGGGCAATGTCTATGGTAGACATCAGAAGACTAAGGAGCAACCGGCTATGTCAGTTGCCGATTGAGGATCCTTTGTCTCCCAAATCGAAAGATTTATATTAGGAAGAGTCCAATTAGTATCGATAGTTTAGGAAAGATTATATTAGGAAGAGTCCAATCAGTATCGACAGTTTAGGAAGGATAATACCTTCTATTTATAGTTTGCTTGTAATCCTATATAAAGGAAGAGATGAAATAGAAAAGGATAAGCAAGGAAGGAAGAAATTCATCACCTGACACACACACACACACACACACACACACACACACACACACACACACACATTTCGACCATTTTGAGCCTGTGAATCCCATTTTCAACTCCGTTTAGCCAAATCAAGCAGCAAATAAATCCCAACCACCCCACCACCTTTCTTTTTAATCTTTCTGAATTTATTTAATTCGTGTTGTTCCCAGCTCGCTCCTTGTTGAGTCCGGATTTTTATTTGAATTATTTTATTTTTCATTAATAGAAGACTTTGAGCAAGGAGGCAAGTTGCATTCATTTGATCATTTTGAGCATATATTTCATGTACCTATATTATTACTTTTATTACCGTATTTATGCTAATTACTTATTTACTAAAATAATACTTTTTGAATGCCATGATGAGTAGATAAATCCTATCACCCCACATTCAAGCCCACCTGTTCTCTTGTAGGTCATATTCACTTTGAGAAGTTTATTATACATAAAATAATAATAAATGTTCAACATTGTCACACAATGTGTTTCCTCAAATACTGAAAAAGAGTATTGACTATCTGCCAATGGTTTTGGTGGAGAGTTGATGGTTGAGAGCAAGAGGATGGACAACCCAAGATACTTGACAAAAGTGAGTCGAAGGTGAGACTAAGCAGGTGGATAGCCACGAGTTGGTGTTGGTCTATTTTCTCACTGGATACAGGTAAGGATAAGAACCTTGTGCCAAATAACAGATACATAAATCGCTCAACCACAGGTTTAGTATATCCAACTTGGCTTCCATTGAATATCTACATGATGACACCTGCTCTTGTGTACAGAGCAGCCGCGTTTTGGGGGTGGGACAGGAGTGGAAACAGAGAAACACTTGCAGGTATACACAATGGTAGGTACCGTCAGCATCGGACCACGCATTCCACTGTCGGCCGGTGGTTTCCGATTGCTATGTGGTCCAAGAACCTACCGGGTAGAGGCTAGAAAGGTTGAGTAGTGAAAATGTCTTGTTATATTAGCTCAGTCACACGCTAACGTGTTGCGTTTTTATCGCCTGACAGTATGAGTTTGAGGTATCTTGTGGGTAAAGTTAGGCAACTCTGTAGAGTATAATCAAAGGTATTTGGATACACCATGCTTGCGGTTAATGAAGCCGTGTTCATGGGTGACTCCAGTACATGAGGCATAATTAGAGATTTTGAGATGGTAATCACAATTGTTGAGTAAACCCCTGAGGTTATATTAGTATGATTTTACTGTTTTAACTCAAATGATGCATCCACATATACCTCATATGGTAAGACCTAAGCAATCCATTGAACTCCTAGCATGTAGTTAATTAGTTTTTTTTCATGTGGCTTGCTGAGTACGGTTATGTACTTATTCTTGCTAAATCAACTACAAACGAAACCTGGGAAAACTCTGAGAATCTTAATGAGAAAGGTTTTAGTGGACCCCCGGATGGCAATGATTACTGGTATTAGGTTTCGACCGCGTCCAAGCGTGCCTGTGGTTTGGAAGTTCTTTTGTCTTGTAGTATATTAACTTTGTGTTTGGATGCCCATGTCAGTGTTAAAACCGGCTGTTAAGTCTTAATCTTGTTTAATAAAAGTTTGACGTTTATTGTAATCGAAAGCTTACTTGTGATGCTATTTCTTACTTCACAACTGTACATCCTGAGTGGTTGTGAAGACGGTCTCAGAAATAGGGTCGTTTCACCTTTTGAGCATGATATTGTAAGTTTGTAGCTGCTGTTAGTCTGGAGTCTGGACAAGAAAATAGGTAATGCTGAAGACGGAAGATGATATATATGATCATGTTAGTGACAACATTACAGGAATTAGTGCATCGACTATCAGAAGGAATTGTTCAGCTAAAAGTCAATCTCCAATTCACCTAAAAAAGGTCAAATCACCAATTCAAGGACCCAGGAAGGCCAGAACCGTGGGGCAGATTCCACTATCTTTTGTAGTACCGACCTGACTTCACCTCTGGCATGTTAGCTCCGTGTTTGAAAAAGTTTGGATTCATTCTGTAGAGTTTTATTTCATGTCTCCACCTTGTGCAATGTTGTTTTTTGGCTGCTGTATGTAGGAGCTGAGAGTATATTAAAGAAAGCAGTTAGCCTTCTACGAACTTTTCTTGATATATAACTTCATGGCTCCCAAATATTTAAGGAGTATGAACATCTCTATACACATTACGAGTCAAAAGATTGATAAAAAATCTCACTTCATCATGTGCTCCCGTGCTATTCCAAGCAAAATGAGCACCATTAAGCTTTAAATGATCACGATCTCGTTGTCCAATCAAAACAATCGTGCACATTAAATGCATGCAAACTTACTCTGAAAAAATGCATACATACTTTGGTTGGATAGTGGAGATCAAGGATTGGTTAAGTGTGAGAAGTTACAAAGGCTGAAATCACCTGGTTTTGTATTTGTTGTTATTACTTGAGGTATTTTCCCTTTGGAACAGCAAAGAAGGAATCCAAAGTCTATGAGAGTTTATCTCCTTTGATGATTGTGGGATATTTGCTACGGCTAGTCAAGTGGTGCTGTATTGTTGTGATGTCTTCTTCATCTGCGCTCTCTGGTTATATTCCCCGGATGATCATGAGAAAGTTACCACGGCGTAATGTAGCTGGACCCTCTAGAAATATTGTTTGTTAGAAAAATATGCAATAGCTAATCTGCTAATGTCATATTTGTAACTGTCAGTTTGCTTCATAAAGAAGCTGCAATTGATTTGTGATTGGTGTTATGAATAATGCTTGTATTCAATATGAGGCCAAAGGGCCAATATATATACACAAGAAAGATGTTACAGATAAGGAAATAAATAATATCTAGAGTCCTATTCTATCTCTAATATATATCTCTAACACCCCCCCTCAAACTCATGGTGGATCAACAACACTGAGTTTGGAGAGATAGAAGCCATGCTGTGCTCGAGTCTGGGCCTTCGTGAAGAAATCTGCGATCTGAAGCTCTGAAGGCACATACTGAAGAGCAATCACCTGATCATGCACACAAGACCTCATGAAGGAAGCATCAACACCAATATGCTTGGTGAGCTCATGCTTCCTGTGGTCACTGCAATCTTGATAGCACATGTCTTGTCGACAAGAGAGAGTCGGTGTAATGTGAAACACCAAAATCCTCAAGTAACCACCGTAGCCAAGTAATCTCTGCTTTGTCAAGAGAGCCATAGCACGCAACTCGGCCTCTGACTCGAGCAGGACACTGCGATCTGTTTCTTCGTCTTCCGGGCAATAAGCGAACCACCAAGAAAAACACGAAGCGAGAGATAGACCGCGATCGGAGGATCGGCCCAAGTAGCATCCGAATAAGCTGAAGGCATGGCGAAGTGGGCGTGGAAAGAAGAGACGGCGAGAGATAGTCCCACGAAGGTATCGCGAGAACTCGAAGAAGATGGGTATGTAGTGGACTGAGTGGGAGCGAAACAAACCGACTCGAATATGGCTGGATAAGTGATATCCGGACGAGTAATGACAAGGTAGACAAGACTCCCAACAAGGTGGCGATAGCGAGTCGGATCGAGAAAGAGGCTCGCCATCGGAGGGTCGGAGGTGAACATTGAGCTCCATAGGAGTCTCAACAGACATTGATCGATGAGGCGCGATCAAGAAGATCTGAATATACTTCTCTTGGGACATAAAGAAACCATCCGAGTGGAAGTAACCTCAATCCCAAGGAAGTAACGAAGAGGACCAAGATCCGACATAAGGAGGCGCTCACTAGGGCGAGCCTTGACAAAGGCAATGTACTCGAGTCATCTCCGTAATGATCATATCATCAACATACGAGAAGAAGAAGAGTCCGACCACGAGGCGAAGTGTGGACAAAGAGCGCGAGGATCATGATCACTTCTTTGAAAAGCCGGCAGCAGTGACCACAGAGGAGAAGCGCTCAAACCGAGCACGAGGGGCTTGCTTAAGGCCATAGAGAGAGCGGCGAAGGCGGCAGACCATGCCCTCGAGGCGAGAATACCCGGTGGCGGATGCATGTAGACCTCCTCACGCAACTTCGCCATTAAGAAAGGCATTCTTGACATCAAGGTGAAAGCAGACCGATGGCGAGCAGGCGCCACCGAAAGAAGAGTGCGGACGGTGGTCATGTGGGCCACGAGGGCAAAAGTCTCGTCGTAGTCACGACCATGCTCTGCTTGAAAGCCACGAGCAACAAGGCGCGCCTTATAGCGCTCAAGAGAGCCATCAGGCGAGTCTTAATCTTATAGACCCACTTACATGTGATGGGGCGAGAGTGAGATGGAAAAGGAACAAGATCCCAAGTACCCGATGCGCTCGAGGCGGCAATCTCTCGGCCATGGCATGTCGCCACTCGGGATGAGTAATGACATCTGGTAGGAGGCGGGCTCACAAGTATTTGCACCAAAGACAAAGGCAAAGCAGGCGGGGCGAATCGATGGCGATCACGGAGGCGTAGCGAGGAGAAGACGGCCCATCGGTGAAGATGAAGCATCGAAGAAGATGAAACATCGGAGAAGTGGACTCATCTGGAAGATCCTCAATACGAGGTCGACGAGTGTGAGCGAGTATAGTGGGGAGCACGAGGAGCGCAGGAGATGAAGCGGCGGCGACAATGGCGGAGAGGCCACATGAGAAATATGTGGAGACTCGGTGGGGACGGTGGGCGAGGCAAGGCAGAGATAGGTGTATCTGGAAAAGTCAAAAGACGAGAGACTCCACAGAGGAAGCCGAAGGAGAGCGGGGCGTGGGTAGAAGGGGCGAGACTCGTCGAAAGTGGCGTCGAGAAATCCGCATCCGTCGACCAGCGGATCCCGGACCGATAGCCCTTGTGCTCGGATCTTTGTATCCCGAAAGACACACTCAACGGTGAGCGATCGGTTTGGTGCGTTCGCGGCGAGGAGAAGCGTAGCAAAAGCGACCAAGCGACGAAGAAGCGAGTAGTCGGGAGGAGACCACGAGAGGCGCTCAATAGGGATTGCATACGAAGAAGTAAGAAGAAAATTTGGATGTTGACGAGATAGGTGGCGGTGGAAGCGACCTCGCCCAAAAGTGAGTGGGATAGGCGGCAATCATCGGGCACGAGCCGACTCAAGAAGATGGCGATGCTTGCGCTCGGCAACACCATTCGAGCATGAGCACCGAGGACAAGAGAATCGGCGAGAGTGCCCTCGCCAAAGAAGCTGCGCGAGGTCTTTGAGAGAGGTACTCGCCACAGTCGACCACGAAAAACACGAATAAGAGTGGAGAAGCGTATGCGAACCATGGTGGCAAACTGTTTATAGATGGACAAGACCTCACTACGAGAAGACATGAAATATATCCAAGTGTGGCGAGAAATCATCTATAAATATGATATAGTATCGATGACCCCTTTCGAAGCGAAGGAGCCGGACCCCAAACATCGAATGAACAAGATCAAAAGGACATTTGAGACAACGACTCACTATGATGATAAGGAAGCTGAATTTGTTTGCCTAACTTACGTACCGACAATCTAAAGAGGCGTCTCTCGAGGCAGATCCCGAAGACCACGACGAACTAAGGGCGGCGAGACGAGATCCCACAGATGGCCAAGGCGGTGATGCCACCTTGGAAAGAGCATGTAGACGAGTGGCGAAGCGGAGAGCTCGGCAATGACGGTGTCGCGGAAGGAAGGTGAAGCGATCAAGCTCCCAAAGACATTTGTGAGTCAAGACGCCGAGGCGAGAACCAACCGAGCTCCGTGTGGACGGTCCTGAACACAACAAGAGTCGAGTCGAGAATGACTCGATAACCAAGATCGATGTCGCCCAAAGAAAGAAGGCGCATGGTAAGGCGAGGAACATGAGCAATGGAAGGAACATGGAAAGATGAGTTGCTTAGGGTCCTCGACCGAGAGACGAAAGAGAGGTACCATCGCCAGTGAAGAACACCGGCGGGAGATTCAAGAGGTGTAATGAAGGGCGAGTAGAAGAATCAGAGTCATGTGAAAAGATGCTCGAATCAAGAATCCATGGGAGGTCTTTGGTGTGGAGGTGGTGGTTTTGCGATTGCAGAAGAGTCGAGCGTAATGCGAGAACTCGTCAAAGGAGAATCTGAAGTAGCAGCGTCGAAGTCCGGCTATTTCTGCTCGGTGAGAGAAACTCTTGAAGGAGTCGATCTGAGGCGTCGATGTAGAAGTGCGGTGCTAGTAGAAGAACGACATGAAACATGCTGCGCTTCTTATAGCTTTGGAACTCAATGTGGCCGACCTTGTCGCGATAGGGAGCGATGAGGCGGCCACGCGTCGGATGGGGCGACCACCACCACCGTGGCGGCGGTGGAGGAGGTAGTGTCTTTGGCGTGAAGTAGCACCACGTAAGGCGACGGAAGCCATCGGAAGGCGGCGTGGCCGACGCGGTGACCAAAACACGAAGTCTAACGGTAACAGCGGCCGGACGGCGGCGGCGTTAGATCAACGTTTTTTCCTTATCTCCTTTTTCTTTTAAAACCACCGAAAGCGGGCGGCTGGCCCGGCAACAATCAGGCGGGAACGCTAGGTTTTCCCCTGCCGATTGCGAGTGGCGGCGGCGGCGGCGCTGGCGGCGGCATGGCGCTTCGCGGCGGCGGCGGCGACGGCGGCTACGGCCGGCGAGGTTCACGGCGGCTTCTTGGCCTCACCGTACTCACCGACGATGATAATGCGGCTGGCGGCGGGCGGATGGAGCGGCGGGCAAGCGGCGCGGCTTGAGTAGCGCCGCCGGAGGCAGCGGCGGCGGCAAGCGGGAGGCAAGCGGGCGGCGGCGGCGGATGGTGTAGATCGCCGAAGCCGGGCGATGAAGCGGCGGCCGGAGGCCGGCGCTGCCTTTGCGGCGTATTGAAACCTCCACGGCCGAAGCAGCCGACAACGAGGCCACACGTGGCCACCCCCGCGAAGCACCGCTTCCTTGCCGGTGTCCGAGCGGGAGGTGGAGGTCCGTGGCGAGGAGCACCGCGAGGGGGAGCGCCGCGAGGAGGCGGCGGGATTAGTCGTAGGCGGTGGTGGAGCCGAAGCTTGAGGCCGGCGTCGGAGAGGGCGAGTGGGAGAGGCCGTCTGAGCGGCGGACAGAGGATGCCGTCTGGGCGGCGAACAGTAGATGCCGTCTGAGCGGCGGCGGCGGGGCGACAAGCAGAGGCGAAACCCTAGGTACGCTCTGATACCATGTTATGAATAATGCTTGTATTCAATATGAGGCCAAAGGGCCAATATATATACACAAGAAAGATGTTACAGATAAGGAAACAAATAATATCTAGAGTCCTATTCTATCTCTAATATATATCTCTAACAATTGGAAGTACATCGCTAGATTATAGTTTTTGCTGTTATTTCCTCAGCTGATATTCCCATTCAATTAAAGTTTTGACTCTTCTGGTCTCATGTTTTTTGGGGGATTCTTTTTGTTTTGCAAAGTGGATTGCTCTTACTGTTACTCATAAGAAGTGCTGTTGAAATTCTCTAAATCCTCTTCTTTTTTAAAAAAAAATGCAGAGTGAAGAAATTTTCGCTGGCTGAACCAAGCTCCACTGGCACCACTAAAGCTCCAAAGAGCAAATAGAAGCCCTGAATATTAGCCAAGAATGTTTTATTTTCCATGGTATCAAATCTTTTTTTCAGAACATGTGCTAGATTGGGCATGCTTGCTGATGCAGTGTTAGATCTGTCGTTTTAGACTAATTCCAGATTAAGACTTCTGACAAAAAAAAAATCCGATCTGTTGACTGGAAATGCTATGTAATTGACACAACTTGAGCAGACAGGGATGAATGAAATGCACCTGAGTGGCCATCATGACGTTTCAATAAGAAGCACACTATCCACAGTTGTTGATCATTCATTTATATGTAGTCTAGTATCCAGAACAACCATATGAATAGGCAGTTCTGTTTCCTCATTTTCTGTTTAGTTACTTCATTAGTGAATGGTGATCCAATATATCTTGCACTTTGCCTACGATGATCTGTTGGTCTAACCTAACGACATGTTGACCAAATGTGATCACTGGAGTTCTAACTCATTTTCGACCACCACTTTCAATCTGATCGCAAGGACAAACAACGTCTCTTGCGTAGAGAGCTCGGAGTCTGTGTGGGCGGTGCTTCTTGTTTTTGTCTTTGCAATCTCTGGCAAGTATATTAGTGCAGTTGAGAACTGATCACAACTCAGTTGATAAGAGGGGATGTCAGGCCTCCGTCTATCTGTGTTCCTTCTTTAATGTAAGCCAGTTGAAAACAAAAATAAAAGTATATTCGTCCGGTTCACGTGCTGAGCAAAGTTACATTTCTTGAAACCGATACTTGATGGTTTTTTATTTTTACTTTTTGACAACAAACACGTCGCTGCGAGTGGGCCACGTGTCACCGCAGCGCGGGGAGGAGCCGTGTCGAGGCGAGCGACGTCTACCTCCGCCTCCTCTCCTTCCTCCCGAATTTCCTCGCGGCAACGCGATTTCTGCGCCCTTCGCCTCGTCCGCCTCTCGCAGATTAATTCGCCCCGTCGCCCCGCCCCGCCTCCCCCTTTCCTTGCCATGGCCACGGAGCGAGCCTCGGAGCCGCCGCCCGCGGCCGAGCGCGACATGGGCTTCGCCGAGCGCGCTGTCGCGGCGGCCGGCGCCGCCGTCGTCTCCGCCGTCCTCGTCAACCCCCTCGACGTCGCCAAGGTATGTACCGTGACGCCGAGCACCAAACCCCTCTTCGCGTTGCTCGGCGCCCTGGCCCGGCCCGGCCCCGTGGTTGTGGATTGCGAGGAAGGTGCCTGAACGAAACGGGACAGCCACATTTTCCAGTACCATCGCGAGCTTTGGTATCAAGGAATCGGAGCGTTTTGCTCTTTGGTTCTTAAAAAATGTACAAGCAAAATGGCAAATTAATGAGCTGTGTCGAGATGATCACTGAATTTTGGCATGGCATCCGGCGTCCCATCAGAAGATTGTGGCACGGTGAAATGTTTGGGACGTGCTACGGAGAAATCTTCGCGGCGCTCCCATCTTACTTTATGAGCTTGGGATGTATTGTTTATGTGGACATTTGTGTTGATTTCAGTCCTTATTTATCTTGCAGACCAGGTTACAAGCGCAAGCTGCTGGAGTAGTCTATAATCCGGTAAGCGTGCCACTTCTCTTCCACACAGAGTAGTTCCACAATTCAATGGATGAAGCTGCCATGTGACAATCTATAGACCGCTTCCATTTCCATATTGATCCTGCACCAAGGCTGCATGCCTGCATCCTGTGCTATACAAAACGAACTTAAAGGTGCTTTGTCAATTGCCACCTTAATATCTTAAAAGAATTGATGAGATTGGAGACACCACATTAACTTGAGAAGAAGAAGAAAAACAAGAACAAGCTCTATAAATCTCTCATTAATCAGAAAAAAATAAAACTACAATTTCACACATTAATTAGAGAGAAAGTAAGGAATCAAACCTATCTATCAGATGGTTCTTATTATTCGGAAGATATATGGGAAGTAAGGAATCAAACCCATCTATCAGATGGTTCTTATTATTCGGAAGATATATGGGTACGCCTGCTCTCCTGGTTTGTACCATGTATTAGACATCACAACTGTGCTAAACAGAAATGATGTTAAGGGGAAACAGGTTGCGCTTCTTCAAGGAAAACTGTATGGAGTACTCCAGGTACATGTTTTTCCTATTGGGTTGTGGGGACCAATTCAAAATTTCAAAATTTGTGCAGTCAAATTTTGAAATTTCGTACAGACATAATTATTTGAGTGGATAAAGCCTTTGTGTCACCCAATTCACTTAGGAAATAATGATTAAACGCTGACAAGTCTACATTTTTCTGTGGTTTGTGGTATTTATTTCTTGGGTGAATTGCTTATCAGCAAATATTCCTAGTTTGTTTATTTGCTTTTATCTAAAATATATTGCTCAGATATGGTCAGATTTTAGGTGCTATCCATCATGCAACCCTGGTGGACTAAATGGTTTAGGACTATCCTGCAGCCCTGAATGCTTTCAGTACAGAGGAACAATGGATGTATTCTATAAGGTCACTAGGCAGGTAAATGCTTATTGGGCATATTTCTTCATTGTGCTTTCCTCTTTTGGATTGATCATCGGTTGTAATGATTGATAAAACCCTGCAGGAAGGAATTTTTAGACTATGGAGAGGTACTGCTGCAAGCTTAGCGTTAGCCGTACCAACGGTAAATCCTTTCAGCTGAACATTGCTTGTATTCTGTTTGTATAACGTACCAACGGTAAATCCTTTCAGCTGAACATTGCTTGTATTCTGTTTGTATAAATGGCTTATTGTATACCTTCTAATCCCTTAGAGTTTCCTTGCTATGCACTTAATCTGCTGTATTTTTTTTTCATTCCCAGTGTATTTATCTGTTGTATAACTTATATTTATGTGCCATTTAGTCTGTGTTGTAAAGCTGTGTTTTCTCCCACATCACAAATGATTTTGTGGAAATGCTAAAAATCACCACCAAATTACTGTCCTGTGGAGCCTTAGTGAATTCTCTTGGTAAAACACAGGAGAAACAAACAAGAAAAAAAAAAATCAATGGTTACCACTCCTTTCTGTTAAGAAAACATATGGATCTGCACAGAGATTGCTCTTTACTTAGAAAATGGATGGAAATCACTTGTCTTGCCAAAACTCTTGAGCATGCTTGTGTAGTAAATAATCTATCAGAAAGCATGAGGTGTTAAGATATTGGTAGGAAGAAAATGTGTGGTGAAGGCATTTTAAGGCTTCTTGGAGGTTTGGTGCAACATTTTTTCTGATCTGTAAAGCTCTTTCTCTCGGAAGGTTAACAGAAACATCAAATACATATTAGGCATATTATCTCATCTAGTCATCTGCACATGTATTCCAGCTGAAGCACTTCATTTTACCACACTTTCACTGATCTAGAATATTATGTAATTTTTTCTGTCCTCCTGGACTTGTATTCTACTTAGGTCAACATGATAGACTGATAGAGATTTATATATGTAAGTATCATACGCATTGCATTGCTATCATCGTATGTACTCTCATTAGACATTGTCGTAACAATTTTTTGCTTACTGTGTGCTCCTTCAGGTTGGGATATATCTGCCTTCCTACGATCTTTTGCGCAATTGGATTGAAGAATATTCAGATCATAGTTTTCCCAAACTTAGACCATATGCCCCTCTTATTGCTGGCTCTGTTGCACGATCATTGGCATGCATAACTTGTTCCCCTATTGAGTTGGCAAGAACACGTATGCAGGTCAGCATATTGAATCTTATCTTCTCAACAGTAGCATGCTTGGAAAAGAAAATGCATGCATTAACGAATAGTTATATTGTGTATGCAATACTTATCAAAGCCTTAACATAAATCATTTGGTTAGAGAAGTAAAATTAATTACTAGCTTGTGATTCAACAGTTGAAGCTATGGAAGGTTGTGCACTTGTGTTTAACGTTAAAAATAACACTTCAGTTTTCTCTCTCTCAAATCTCAATACTTGGACACCAAAAAAAGGAGTTTAAACCATAAATTGACCCTTATAGTGACTCTGTTTAGATTTTAGAATACTGTGACTTCATTGTCAATACCTCGACAGTTGCACATTAAAAAAAACTGAAAACTTATTCTGGCTGGAACTTATTTCTATGCATGATTCTCTAGATAATTTTTTCTTTCTTACTATTTAGGCCTTTAAAGGATCAAACGTTGGAGGGAAACCCCCTGGAATGTGGAAGACATTGCTTGGTGTGCTTTCATTGAGGCAAAGTATCAGCCACCCTGAAAATTGTATGTACTAGGCTGCTATACTGTTGGGTAGCCAGTAACTAATGAAGCAGTCACATCAATTCAGGACATCAGCACTATATTAAACCATATCAACTACATTGTTCGCATAAATTTGTACAAATAGAACTTTTGATTGCAGCTTTATATCCTCATTTGTTATGAATGCTAAGCTATATATTTTGGACAATGCAAACAGTTCGGGGATACCACCTTCTCTGGACTGGTCTGGGAGCACAACTTGCACGTGATGTCCCCTTTTCAGCTATATGTTGGACAGTTCTTGAACCAGTGAGCTACTCTACTGAAGTTTGGTATATTATATTCTGGTTTAGATAATTTGGATTCAGCCAAACCTGTCGAGGTAACTATTTTGCCCATCTCTAAATGCTTTCTGTGCAGACTAGAAGACACTTGATAGGATTAGTTGGTGAGCAAAGTAACACAGCAGTTATATTGGGGGCAAACTTCTCTGCGGGCTTCATTGCTGGAGTTATCTCTGCTGGTGCTACCTGTCCTCTCGATGTTGCCAAGACACGCAGACAAATAGAGGCAAGCTTGGGGCGGTGCGCTTATCTCTAGTTTTCTGAACTGAAACTTTATTATGTTAGACTTACTCGGCACTTAATCATGTCCTTGCGTGCAAATAATTTGGGATCAGCTACTGACAATAACTTAAAATACTTCTGTTTTGTTTTGTTTACTAAATATTCTGCGCTTACTAAATCTTGCATTCTCATTTCAGAAGGATCCTGCTAGGGTAGTAAACATGAACACACGGCGCATACTGCTTGAGGTTTGGAGGTATCTATCTTACATTTTTCTTTACCAAATCCGGTTGCTAGATACATGCCTGTATTTTTTCAATAGCAATAGCCATTTGCACACGAATGGCCAGCTGCTGTTGTGGTATATAGGCAATGAGTTTGCATCTGCCCCCAGTTCTTCACCAAGGGGAAACTCCAGAGTTGTCAGTGTTGAAAACGGAAAGAGTAACTAGCGAGGTCAAAAGAAGTACAAACAAGAACCAGGCTCGCTAGGCTGTACTAGTATAGACATGCACTTTCTTTGCGAGAATGAAAACGTTCTCTTTACAATAGAACATGGACTAGTGCACTTCTTTTTATTGTCAAGGCGAATTCTAAGGTCCTAGTGTGATGCTATTGAACACTTAGCAAATATGCATAATTGATGAGCAAGTATCCCCTTATGTTGTACTTAAGGAATCCTTCTTACGGTGCAAAGGTTTAGTCATGGTCATGTAGTGATGGGCTATATCGTGCTAGGCATTTCAAGCATGCTTAATGGTATCTTCATTTTCAGTAATCTGATTTCCTTCTGTTTTCTTCTTACTGTCGACATAAATTTGGAGTCTCTTGTGAGTTTTCTGCACAATGTTATGCATGTAACACTTGTAATGTGACACTGGTTGCAGGAATGAAGGTATAAATGGTCTATTCAGAGGTGCAAGCCCTCGTATGGCACGAGCAGGGCCTTCAGTAGGCATTGTCGTCTCCTCATATGAAGTTGTCAAGCACATCATGCACAGAAAACATGCAGAGTTATAAACTTACAAGCTCATCTTGCGTTGATCTCAACTGCAGCTGAGGCTTTTGGCCAACATGTTTTTTTCCGTCTTTACCAACACGAACGAGATTTCACTTTCGTGAAAGCCGGTTTGCCTGCCTACCTTATCAGGAAGGAGAGGTTTTGAGTGTCTCTGTTCTAATAAAAGGGCAGAATGCCCCAGAATGTTACCATTTCTCGTCACAAGAATTTTTTGTTCGATGTTGCCTGTTATTCTCCTGTACGTGAACTTGTTTGGATGGAAAATTGAAATGAAAGAAGCAGGCATTCTCCCCAGAATCCCGTCAATGTTTTTGTACGTACCAACCTTGCAGGGGCAAGTTCAGAGCTCGATTTTTTTATTCCCAGAGCGGGTGCTTAGTTATACAGAACGAGTAGGTTACGAGGGGGTAAAATTTGACGGCTTAGATACCGTTGACGGCTTAGATACCGCACTGCAACAGTGTGGACACCGAGTGGAGCTGCTGTTGCCATCTTTGTAACACAACAGCAATCTTTGTAACACAAATTCAGCAAACCTATCAAGTTCTCTGCTATTGCAGGCTCGGTTTTCACTTGCAAATCTCCGGATCACATCCAACATAGTCCCAGGCACCCAGCAGCCAAATAAACAAATTCTAGAAGCCCAAAATGGTCGTTTGCAAACGCCAGACGTCATGTAGAGCAAAGGAGAAGAACAGACATCAGGATAAACCTTGAAACAAATATGCCTTTGCAAAATTGTAACATGGAGGATCACTTCGTTTGAAGGATTATCTCTACTACTTAAAAGAAGGAATTGGTGGTGACCCGTGGCGGTCCGTCCTCACTCATCCGATGTGAGTTGTTATATCTATTTTTCTTCGTGAGATAAGAGTTGTTAGATCTCGTTCTTTATTAGTTCCTCTCGTACGTACGGTTAGCCACCCATAACCTCCTCTCCACTCCCCTCACAACTCAACTGCTCAAGCTGGTACGCAAGAAGCCCAAAGATTCCATCGATCTTTCCAAGAACGGGTTGCTGGCAGATCAGTTGTATTGTAGGTTGAGCACAACGACGGTTGACGAGATATAATTTTTTTAATCTGTAGCAAAACACGGATATTAGATTAGTTACTTACAAGATACAAATAGAACATGGATGTATCTTAATGCAAAACCGATTACAAGGTGTCAGCGTAATGTCTCTTCCTCCTACATGTATCTTGCTAAAGACCGATTGCAAGGCGTTTCGTCAACGTCTTTTCCTTCTGCCACCCTTGCCCTTTTTCATTCCCTTTCTCATCTACTGCTCTGGCGCATCCCCACCCGATGGTTTTGGTGGTGCCAAAAGGTGCTTCACGTCCATAGGTAAAAAACCGTCCGGTTCCTGGTTTTCTCGGTCGGTTTCGGTAAAAAAAATGGTTGAAATATTTAAATTCAAATTTGAATTTTTGACTCTATAATATCCTTCCTCAGTTGGTTTAAGCATTGTTATGGTAAATTATGTATTGAAACATTAGTTTTTAGTATATTTAGGACTTTTAAAATTGCATTATTCTAAAATTTAAATTGCTAATTAACAATTTTCTCTATTTTCCGTTTTTTTCCCGGTATTTCAACCAGTTTTTCCGGTTCCCGGCGGGAAAACTTCAATTCAAAATTTAGCTGGGATTTTTCCGATAATTACCGGTACCGGCCGCCGGCCGGGATTCCGGCCGGATCCGGTTTTTCGGTCGCCCTGAGTACTCGGTCCTCTGGTCTAGTCTTCTGAGTTTTGACGTTCTTCCTATCTCGTTTCCTAAATCCCAAATAGTCTTTCCTGTATAGAGTTCTCATATGTCACTAATTGCTCACATTCTAGACATAAACTAAGACAATGTAACGATTAAGAAGCATACCTCTTCAATTTTCCTTTGCTCTCTTTTATTCCGATTCTTCATATCTGGCTTTGCTACACTTAACGGTGTACAGTGCTTCTTAATGGCCTAATTTTACGGATAATGAAAACACTGAGATAATGAAAGTTTCAGGTCAGGAGTGAAGTAAGAAAGACTACCTTTCCACCCAATTCGACTACTTTGCAGTTCTCTATTTTCTTCCGCTCCTTCCAGGTGGAGGCACCTAAATAATTAGCATCAAGTGAATGTCTGTACATCAATCAGTCCTTGAGAACAAAATGTAAGCCTTTGATATAGAATACAAATCTTAAAAAACGAAGGTACAGATGAAATTCTGAAGAACAAAACCGCATAAATTAGACAAAGTTAACTGATATAATTTAGCGGACAAAAAATGTACTCCTTCCTCAAGAATGTAGGAAGATGAGCAAATCTGTAGCCTCTCCCAACAACACGAATGGAGTCCAAAAGCAGCATTTCAGAAACAAATTGCAGTCCTTAGAAACCAAAACATAGGATGGAACAAAATATGCCACATTCTTTTTATAAACGACAGACACAATTAGTGAAAAGAATCATGTTCTTAAACAAACTGCCGTATTTTTGTTTTCTTGAACAAAGTCCATAACATCATGTCTTAAGTAATAAGATGGCAAATTTATTACATGGACTAACTTCTTGCATAGGCAGACAACAGAACAATTTCTAATTGTTTCAGATTTTGCTTCACCAATACAACATCTTGAATTACCAAGTATCCACCACGGAATCATCAAATAGTTGGATCAAAGCACAAATTGTTCTTTGACGCAGTAGGTATGGCAAATTCTTCGCACTTCTCACGAACAAGAATGGTTGTCATTAATTTAATTCGTAGGAATCAGCAGAAAGAAAGACAGCTTAAACAAGATAGTAGCAACCGACAAGCAGTACGGGATAATTACCAAAAAGCTAAACATCTTTCAACAACTTCGCAATATCAATGTCAGGCTCATCATCGGACATGTCAGTAGTTTTTTTTTTTCCAAAGCTGGCCTCCGATACATATCTGAAAGACTCGATCCCTAGAAGGTAAAATGCCAGGAATGTATTAGGAATTCAGGATACCTCAAACAGAAACGACGGATTCTATTGTTAACGTAGAGGAACCGGAGCACCGTGCTCCAAGAAATCAACAGTTTCAAACGGAAGCTCTGAGATGAGAGACACGAGGACAAACCATGAAGTTGTGCCACTCGCTACTCGACGACGGCGCCCCGGCGCGGCGGGGCTTCCGTGCGCTGAAGGCCGACCAGGTCGAAGACCACCTCAGCCGGCGTGTTAACCTTCCTTGACTTCGGCTTCCCCTTAACCATCCCCTTTCCTGTTCCCCCAAATCGCTAACCAGTCTGGATCGTACAAGCTATTGGGCTGCAACGCCTCCGGCCAAGCCCAATAGTAACTTGCTGCCTACCTGGGCCGTTGCGCGGCCGCACATGGGCTGGAAGGTTTGTCGGCCTGGCCAATGCGGCCTACATAGGCACGCGCAGTCCGCTGCGCTTGACGGCCTAGAGCGGCCCGGCCTGACGACGCCGTCGGCGGCAGCCACACGCGTTGCTTTCCTGGCCCTCGGCCGTCGGCAGGAATGTTCAGCTCAGCTCATGATTCTTATATCGGAATTGCTACAAAGTTACTACAGATAGTTTTTTTTTGAGAAAACTGTTACTTTTATATTGGTTAGATATGCTATAAGATTCATAATGAATACTATGAATATCCTACTTTACTCATAATATTATTTAATTATGCTGAATAGAAAATTACCTCAAGTTTTACAGTGCTATATGAGAGGCATATTCTGACATTCAAATGATTTCGGTTTGTGACGGCTCATCTGGGCCACTTGACTATCCTGTTGATTTGTATGATTTTCATGTAAATTACTTACTGTTTAATTTATTTGTACCATTTCTACCTGTTTAGCTTATGCCTCATCGTTTATCAGATTGTCACCAAAGTTTTATGTATTCATTTTCTAGAGAGAATTTTGAGAATAAAGGGTTCACCACATTGCCATATTTTGTTGGTATATTTTATTTTTATCTTTGTTTTTGCTCAACCTTTCAAAGTACATGTGAAGAATATAACGGGTTCACCACATTGTCGTATTTTGTTGGTATATAATTTTTATTTTATCTTTGTTTTTGCTCAACTTCTCAAAATACATGTGATATTTTGAATCATGTAATGGAAATATGAGTTATTAAGACTGTCAAGAATAATTAGTGACCAAGAACCAAAATTACATAAATAATTTACATTAATTCATGTATAATGGAGTTGTATTTTTTTTGGCTTTGTTTTTGCTCAACTTCTAAAAGTACATGTGAGATTTTGAATCATGTGATGGAAATATGAGTTATTAAGACTTTCAAGAATAATTACAATGATCAAGAACCAAAATTACATAAATAATTTGCTATAATTTATGTATAATGGAGTTGTAAATGAACTTTCAAAATCTGATAGTTTTATACAAAGAAATTTGTCACATTATGTGTAGACAGACCCTTCTTATATGTATATTTTCTGCGAGGGTGTTTAGCTCATGATTGTCTTTAGAAAATATAAGAGGTTTGTCCGTACGAGTGCAGCACGCCCCACCCACGGCCTAAAACTACTAAAAAAACAAAGAACAAGAGAAAACCAACTAACACATGGTCCACCATGTCCTAGCTCCTTAACCATCGGACACTTAACCCAAACTAAACTCATCATCTCTCCTCTCCAATCTTAAGCTGCTCATGCCTCCAACCACAACCGTCGCATGAGCACCTCCCCACTCGCGCATCCCTTGCTCTCTGCACCACTGTCCCCACCCATAGCCGCCACACGCCGTCATCGCCGATCGTCCCCTCACATTGCCACCCTCCCCTCACGCATCTACGGCGGAGCGGATGCGAGGATAGGCAGGCGGCGGCGGCGACGCATATTCGAGGAAGGGGATTCTGGATGAGGCGGCGCGTCGAGAGCAAGGGATGTGCGAGGAAGCAACGATGCGTGAGGGGACGAGCGGCAGTCGCGCCTGTCGTCATCCTCCACGATGCTGCAGTCACCAACTGCCGAGAACACAATGTTGCTTCCATCAGCTCCCTTGCCAACCGTCTGGGTTGACTAAAAAGCACATTCCTTATGAACCGCTCAGCTTGAATGCACGGCTGTGCAAGAAAGGACCAAGCGTGCAAGCTCGGCGTTTGCCTCCTTCAACATTAGAAAAGGCTAAGCCTTTCTTTCATTCCAGGTACCTTCTTCCACTTCCCTTTCTCCTTCCCCACAAAAAAGGATGTGGTAAATACTTCCCTCCCCTCTCTCTTTCCCTCTATTTTCATGAACATGGTTCTAGCTCTTGGCTTAATTATTTTTCTTCTTTCCATCTCTTCAAGAATTTCGGGGAATAAACTCAACTTGGTTGGGGTTCGTGCTCAAGAGGTCAAGGCACAGAAGGTTAATTCACTACTTTGGTTGCAACCTAGTTAGGTGATTCTCCGTTCTATAATTCTCTGGTTCTCGGATATTAATGAATTGGTTCTCCTGTATATTATGTCATCTCCTTATCTTTAGGTACCCTTCTCTGTCTCGGCTTAATTCCTCCTACTCCTTTCTTTGTTGATCGAACACCCTCACACTGTTATTCTTGCTTTGTCTGGCTGTTCAAATAACTTCTCCCTGAATTGGCGATAAGATTCTTTATTTTCTTACTACAGAACTTTCAAAGCGAAGAAAGAGAAAAAAAAAGTTAGAAAAGAGGAGGGGTGATCGCAGTTAGAACCTAACACTAAGTAAAGAGGTGCATTAATTATTTTCTTCCGCTATTTCTTTCGGTTTCTTTGTGTAGCTCCACTTTCACTTTCACTTCTCCTTCTTATTCTACTTCCCATTCTCCTTCTCAACACAAAATAATGAGGTAAATGATTCCCTCTGTTCCTCTCTCTTTCCCTTCATTGCTTATCATCTTCATGCTTGCTTCTTGCTCTTGATTATTTTGCTTATTTTTTCTTCTGCCACAATTAGGTGGGTGAAGGCAACTTTTATATTGGTTAGATATGATATAAGATTCGTAATGAATACTATGAATATCATACTTTGCCTATAATATTATTTAATTCTGTTGAATAGAAAATTACCTCAAGTTTTACAGTGCTATACGAGAGGCTTATTCTGACATTCAAATGATTTCGGTTTGTGACGGCTCATCTGGGCCACTTGATCATCCTGTTGATTTGTATGATTTTCATGTAAATTACTTACTGTTTAATTTATTTGTACCATTTGTACCTGTTTAGCTTATGTCTCGTTGTTTATCAGATTGTCACCAAAGTTTTATGTATTCATTAACTAGAGAGAATTTTGAGAATAACGGGTTCACCACATTGCCATATTTTGTTGGTATATAATTTTATTTTTATCTTTATTTTTCTCAACCTTTCAAAGTACATGTGAAGAACATAACGGATTCACCACATTGTCGTATTTTGTTGGTATATAATTTTTATTTTATCTTTGTTTTTGCTCAACTTCTCAAAATATATGTGATATTTTGAATCATGTAATGGAAATATGAGTTATTAAGACTGTCAAGAATAATTAGTGACCAAGAACCAAAATTACATAAATAATTTACATTAATTCATGTATAATGGAGTTGTATATTTTTTTTGGCTTTGTTTTTGCTCAACTTCTAAAAGTACATGTGAGATTTTGAATCATGTGATGGAAATATGAGTTATTAAGACTTTCAAGAATAATTACAATGATCAAGAACAAAAATTACATAAATAATTTACTATAATTTATGTATAATGGAGTTGTAAATGAACTTTCAAAATCGATAGTTTTATACGAAGAAATTTGTCACATTATGTGTAGACAGACCCTTCTTATATGTATATTTTCTACGAGGGTGTTTAGTTCATGATTGTCTTTAGAAAATATAAAAGGTTTGTCCGTACGAGTGCAGCACGCCCCACCCACGGCCTAAAACTACTAAAAAAACAAAGAACAAGAGAAAACCAACTAACACATGGTCCACCATGTCCTAGCTCCTTAACCATCGGACACTTAACCCAAACTAAACTCATCATCTCTCCTCTCCAATCTTAAGCTGCTCACGCCTCCACCCACAACCGTCGCATGAGCTCCTCCCCACTCGCGCATCCCTTGCTCTCTGCACCACTGTCCCCACCCATAGCCGCCACACGCCGTCATCGCCGATCGTCCCCTCACATTGCCACCCTCCCCTCACGCATCTACGGCGGAGCGGATGCGAGGATAGGCAGGCGGCGGCGGCGGCGACGCATATTCGAGGAAGGGGGATTCTGGATGAGGCGGTGCGTCGAGAGCAAGGGATGTGCGAGGAAGCAACGATGCGTGAGGGGACGAGCGGCAATCGCACCTGTCTTCATCCTCCACGATGCTACAGTCACCAACTGTCGAGAACACAATGTTGCTTCCGTCAGCTCCCTTGCCAACCGTCTGGGTTGACTGAAAAGCACATTCCTTATGAACCGCTCAGCTTGAATGCACGGCTGTGCAAGAAAGGACCAAGCGTGCAAGCTCGGCGTTTGCCTCCTTCAACATTAGAAAAGGCTAAGCCTTTCTTTCATTCCAGGTACCTTCTTCCACTTCCCTTTCTCCTTCCTCACAAAAAAGGACGTGGTAAATACTTCCCTCCCCTCTCTCTTCCCCTCTATTTTCATGAACATGGTTCTAGCTCTTGGCTCGATTATTTTTCTTCTTTCCGTCTCTTCAAGAATTTCGGGGAATAAACTCAACTTGGTTGGGGTTCGTGCTCAAGAGGTCAAGGCACAAAAGGTTAATTCACTACTTTGGTTGCAACCTAGTCAGGTGATTCTCCGTTCTATAATTCTTTGGTTCTCGGATATTAATGAATTGATTCTCCTATATATTATGTCATCTCCTTATCTTTAGGTACCATTCTCTGTCTCCGCTTAATTCCTCCTACTCCTTTCCTTGTTGATCGAACAGCCTCACACGGTTATTCTTGCTTTGCTTGGCTGTTCAAATAACTTCTCGAATTGGCGATAAGATTCTTTATTTTCTTACTACAGAACTTTCAAAGCGAAGAAAGAGAAAAAAAAAAGTTAGAAAAGAGGAGGGGTGATCGCAGTAAGAACCTAACACTAAGTAAAGAGGTGCATTAATTATTTTCTTCTGCTATTTCTTTCGCTTTCTTTGTGTAGCTCCACTTTCACTTTCACTTCTCCTTCTTCTTCTACTTCCCATTCTCCTTCTCAACACAAAATAATGAGGTAAATGATTCCCTCTGTTCCTCTCTCTTTCCCTTCATTGCTTATCATTTCCATGCTTGCTTCTTGCTCTTGATTATTTTGCTTCTTTTTTCTTCTGCCACAATTAGGTGGGTGAAGGCAACTTGATTGGGCTTTGCGGTTAGGACGTCAAGCCATAGAAGCGCTACGAGTCTACAGTCAATATTACTTTGTTTGCATCCTGGTCAGGAGATTCTCAATTTTGTAATTGTTTGGTTTTCGAATATCTGCTCTTGGTACAAACTACAAACTACAGACCTGTTGCTAATATTGGAGGATGTTTCATAATGTAGCGAATTGTTTCTTCCGTAATATGAGTAGTTTATTCTATATTTATGTTATCTCCTTCTCTACAGCTACCCTTCTCCGTCTCTACTTCCTCCTACTCATTTATCTGGGCATATCGTAGCAAGCACCACACACAAAGCAAAAGAGGTGCACTAATTATTTTCCCCCATTATTTCCTTTAGTTTCTTTGTGTTAAATCCATGAAAGAAACTTCTTTTGGTCATATGACTTTTGACTCTGAATTTGTGTATTTTGATCTAGGACCAGACTACACTTAAGAATCATCAGGAAAGTTAGTTTATTATATCTGCAACTCATCTGTGAAATCCTTCTTTGGAATTTAATTAATTGTGTCATTTGTTTGTATTTAGTCCTGTATAAGGTAGTTTTATTAACATGTTGTATCATCAAAGACATTTCTATTTCCAGAAACATTAGATAGCCATTGGTTCCTTTTTTTTGGGGGTTGGGTTGGTGGGGGAGCAACTCTTTTGTCTCTTTTGCTTTCAACTTGTTCGCCATCATACAAATACTAGCTGAAATACATTGTGTTCAATGTATCGATTTTTTTTTTCCATTTGCGTAGTAAAGCAAATAAGTGCATATACTCATTCTCCTTCTCCCTTCTTATTCTCTGCAGCTACCCTTCTCTGCCTCCACTTTTATTACGCTCACCATTTTTGCCATCTGAAGTTAAGCGTCCATCTAATCCCACTCATCCTTATTAGTGCACTGGTGCATTAACTAAATTTTAAATGTGGTATTATCGGATTGGTAATTGTGTCACTCAATAGGATTGCATATAGTTTTCATCAAATAGTCTAGCTATGTGCTCACCAGCATGTTTCTTCTGTATAACTAATAAAATATACTAAATCTGATATGTGGTTAATGCACATCCTAGAGATCCCTCTGTTGCCCTCTCTCAATTTAGCTCATAAATAACGTCAGCATACTTCTGAATTTCAGAAATGAGATTTGAGGATGGATTAGTTCCTTGCCTCACATTGGGTTGCTATCCGTCACTTTATTAGTTGATTCATTTGACGTGTGAAAGGAAGTACTACTTATGTTTGTGGTACGGTTTACGAACACGTTTGATGATATGTGTATCTTTTTTGGACTCTGTTGCAACACACAGACACCTTAATAATAAAGATAAAAGTAATTCTTAGTGACTAACCATTGACAGTTCAACAATACATTTGTTTTTAGAAGTGTCGTTGTCGATCGGTGACAATTGAAAAGTGTACGCAGGTTTCCATTCTTTGCGCAATATTTTAACAAAATCATTCCGCTCTATCCGAAAGCTTCCCTTCGGTTTCCATGTAATCAGTGGACGAGCTCAGCTCAGTTGGATATATATGTCTGCACCCAACTTCCACTATTCTCGTTTCTGATTTCTCGGAGGGTTAAAGGTTACTAAGATCGCATTGCTATATCTGCTTTAATTTATCCGAAAGAATAACATTTTCCCCCCGGCACTATCTCAAATTAATGGGTAGGCCCAAGCCCTAAATTATTTGCAAACTAGCGAATATCGCTGCCAATTTTAGAATGTTGTCCTAGCTACTGGCAAACCATTATATCCTTATCTCAAGTTACACCATCATACATAGCGAGGACCTAGTTAGCCAGGGCTCTTGGGTCTTAGCCCATGCAGTACAAAAGTATACTAATATGGAAGCTGTAGTGCAGTTAAACTTAAAGATCATGCCATGCAAAATCCTCCACCTTTGTGTCAAGTGATTCTTCAGAAGTGGGATTATAATCCTGCCTATTACTCTAGGCTAGCTCATCTCCCCCCCAAATTTAGTTGACCGCCTACCTAGAAATGCTACTATATGCATACGGCCGGACCACCTCCATGAGAGTACTGTCACTGAGAAAGTTCAGTTTGCTTTCTTGATATCCAAGTGTACAAACAAGTACGTACGATCAGAATATTGTTCTTCCCTGATGCACAGGCTTTTCGCCAAACTCCGCACCATGCAGGAAAAATAAATGGTGCAGGAGCACTATATATTATCAAGGCCTAGTAGCCTATAGATAAAACTCAGAAAGGCTAGGCTCATGGCCATGGGGCCTGATCACCATCCTCAGCTGCTGCTGCTATGAAGGTTCACTCTCTGTCTCACACACACAAACACTTAAAATTTTCTGACATGTATGGAATAAGTGGGCTAAATGATGTGCAGATTTCTGTGCGTTTTGTGTGATGTTGGAAGGTATGCGTAGATATTAAATGTATCAGCATTTGCTTCGCTATCAGTTTGACGGAAGATTCCTATCTGTACTCACAATTAAAGGCAGGAATAGTCTGATAGATTGGATGGTTAATTAGTTCTGTACAGGCAAGATGAAAACCTTTATTTTGTAGCTAGACAATAGCGGTATGTGCAGAGCCTTTGACAATTAATTAAAATGACTGCATGTTCAGACCCAGGTAAATCGACTGCATGTTCAGATCCTTGCATACGCAGGTCATTTTTTTGGTTAGTTCAGAGCCTTGAGCTCAGCAGCATGTGTCAGCTCTTTTTAGCGATGTTGGATGGTTGCCATGAATCAAGGCAGTATTTGATCTTTTAGATGTATCTTATGTAGGACGTACTAACAAGTGCTCCCTAATACCTGTAGTGATAGCTGAGAGAATAATAATGCATGCCACACTGGGAGAAAAGCAATACTATACATAATCTACATCGGGGATTGCTATGATTACAAACAGAAAGATAATGGTTTCCTGTGGAAAAGATAAAAGGATGAATCTTTTATAACAGAAGAATAATCGCTAGAGCCAGGCTGGGCCGTGCTTAAAATTAATTTAGGGTAAGTATTGGGCCATTAGTGGACGGCCACTCGTGCCATTGGCCGTTGGGCCATGCCGGGAAGTAACTAAGCTTTTTTATGACTCAACCAAACACCAAGTGTGTCCACTTAATAAGTTTCCTCTTAACTTGTGTCTGTATTCTTAACCCTATCGAGCGTGGTCACACACTTTTTTTAAAAAAAAGAGACACTCAGATAAATTAGAAAAAAAATGTACAATATTCTGACAAGTGACGTCTGCTCCGTGTTTTCGTCCCTCTCCAGAAAAAATAATTGCAAAACTTCACCCAGACGCGCGCCATTGTTGCACGGCTTGAGAATCGAAGGTTGCGGCCATGCATGCTGCTAGACCTAACCCACTCATTGCAAATTCTTTTCCCAGCTTAATTTAACGCAAGATGATGCTACATGATTAATTGTACGTACGGACGCCAATTGCAAAATCCATTCATGGTTATTAAGCCACACATTCCATTCAGTGCATCCCAGGGTACTTGTGAAGGAAGCAAGAATCCAACCAAAGTTGTAACCTTTTCTTAATTAAGCAAGAATTCCCAGGGTTCATTTGGGTTAACTTGCGCGCGGAACTGCAAAATATATGCTTTATTCCCTTCCACTCTTTCATTTTGAATTGGCATAGATAGCAAAGTTTACATGCGTTTGTTTTTTTTTTTAGAAAAAGATCTGAAAAGCTAGCGACCACTTCTCTCAAAGTAAACGAATAAACCTTTTCCTTAACCCTACAGGTCAAAGCTTCAAGTTGCTATGCAGGTAGCAATCTGGAGCTATATATGTCAGAAAGCAAGAGACGGCCGACAAATAAGCAGTTTGGTTCTCTCCTAAATGGGAGTACTGATCTTGTTTGTGGGTTTGTGTTAGCGGTGTGACACCTTGTCTCTTTGGTTGATGACTAGAGTTTTAATTCTGACCATTATAATTTCGGTAGATTATTTGTGTGAATCTTTCACTATAATTTCAGGATTTGAAACTGCCACATGTGGGCTGTGAGCTTGGAGATGAATAATACCTTAACCAATTGCTCGCACCTTTAAAAAACAAGTGCGCGCGATTTTTGGCATGTAATTAAATGGAAGCTCTTTTGGTGTCAAATGATTACTTTTGGCATCAAATGAAAGCTAAGAATATCAACCGGCCGTCCGAAACTTTGATTTAATTAGGCACGAAAGAGGGTTAATACCCTTGTACTTATCACCTTTAAAAGTGCAAAGGCATGGCGAATGTCGTGACAAGTCAAACTTGATAACTTAGTTTGTAAGGGAATGTTTGTGAGATCGCAATGTCCTCTCATACCCTCAATGGATTATTCTACAATCCAAACATTCTCCTCTCATAGGATGTTCAAGTTTGGTAGAGCCTTTGCAACCATATCTCATCGATCTAACCTCACTTTTCTTCAAACTTTTTAAAGCGAAATCATTTTCTTAAAATTTATAATGATGCTTTCTTTATCATGGAAGGTTCTCAACATGCACGCAGTGATATACACACACGCACACACACCTGGGAGTATGTAGTACTCCCACTTTCATATACTACTTAAACCATATGATGATACATCTTTATCTATCTGAGCATACTCCAATAATGATTATAAGATACCTCAAAGTGAGTTCCATGAAAAATTTCATTAAAGTCTACTTTTTATAGCAATATTTTTGTATATACTTCTTTTATATATGAAAAATGGTATATAGCAAAAAAACAAAGGGCTCCAATGGAATTTTTCTATCAAATCGTATTGGAGTATCTTATAATTGGTACTTAAGTATACTGAAAGTGATAAAGAAGTATATAATATATGTATTTAAGTGAAAGTGATAAAGAAGTATATAATATATGTATTTAAGTGGTATATTGGAAGTGGGAGTACATACTCACAGGAGCACGAAACGGATGTCACACACACACACACACACACACAGACACCCCGAACTCCACACTAGGGGTCTGTTTGGTAGGGCTCCACTCCTCATTTTTAGCTCCCAACTCTTGATTATCAGAGGATCCACTCCTCTGATAATCTAGAGCTTTGACGTAAACGTTTGGTAGGAGGTTGGCTCTAAAAACTTTGAAAGTGAGGATTTTAAGCAAAAATGCTATGATATCTCTGTTTTTAACACCTAAGTCTATTTATACCACACCCTTACTATTTGTACACAAATTTCTAAAATTTCTTTACAAAATTCCCAGGACTAATTCAATTTGAATGTGATACCCTATTCAGATACATCAATTCTTGGCTAAAACATTATCCTTTCATATACATTTATTCGCAGATTGACACCAGTACTACTAGTACTCATAGATCACAAGACTACAAAAAAGTACTAGCATTCATCCCAAAATGTTGGACCCCGGGCATGGAATACCTGAAGCCCTTGTATGTGTACCATACTAGTTCCATGATCAGTGGCTAGTACACAAATTCACGACATTGGCATACACATCCATACAAGTATACATACAACATGAAACAAATATGGTACTTAAACATAACGTTCACATAACAAGTGTATATTTCACGACTGACCGGGCAAATTAAAAGACAAGTATTGGAAGTAGCAAGTTAAACAGCTAAAGCATATTAAAAAAATCCCAAAAGTCCAGTGGTATGTCCATCTAAACCCTTAGGCAACCGACAAGGACAAGACCTTAGCAAGACGCAAGACCCGTTCTCGTACCCTCTAGTACCGGGAGCAAAGAAGACGTCGTACGGAATCTACTCATCCTCATACTCTGATCAACAATTTAAGCAAGATTGACTACATTTTGTACTCAGCAAGACTTGTAATGTATCGCAACATAATAATACATGCAAGGCTATCGAAGGATGATGCTCTACTCTATAAGTTATTTTCAGCATTAAGCTAGTTTTATTTGCAATAACATTATGTAATAGTTTGCAATAGGATTTATAAAGAGCAGTTGACAGATATCGAAATAACAAGTATGTAACTTAATAATAGCAAAATCACAACCCTCGTCAGCTGCGATCAACAATTTATTCTCAGCCATAGACATGACACTCACACAAATCAATCATCCCAACATTTCCCAACAAATTGTTTTTGCAAAATTAGATACTATATCCGATGTGATTGCACTAAGCATTCTCATGACCGTGAGCATGACTATTTAAATATATTTACACTCTGCAGTGGTGTATAACTTTACCCACAGTATATGAGTTCTCTAGTTTATTCGGCATCTGTCGATACCACCACACACAACATTTTAGTAAGCAGTCTAGAGTCCATAACAAAGCCTTTACATCATCTAATCCTAGCCTTGCACTAACTCGGCGAATGACAACCCTCACTTCACTCGGGTACACCCCCCGTCTCAGTGAGGCATTCCCCGTTGTATTGGTAAGCTTTGTTTCGTACACCTCGGTGAAGAGAGCCCTTTGTCCAAGCCTACCCAGTCATGAACGTACTACTGCAGCATACCAGCATGCAAGGCTAATTTTTGATGACTTAATTAGCTAAGGTCATCCCATATCGGCACATTTGGTTGCACGCTTAGGCTTAGATTGGTGGAACGGCGTTCGGTTCTTAATTGACCCGAGCAGGATCTCCCCCTATCTACTTGTGAGATACACCTCCCACACTCCTCAGATTATATTATAACTCGCCTATGTCACAGACTAAGTTTTCATTCTTATTTTTATACAAAATAACAGTGGTAAAACCCTCTGAACCACATTTCAAAATTATCCCAAATCCACACCCATATTTCCAACAATTAATCTATTTTAGTGAATATAGAGCCTGGCTAAGCAATTATTCAACCTTCCTAGCCGAAGTACCCAATTTGACATAATTTATTATCTAACCCAAGTCCTAAAGGTTACAACAGTAAGGATATCAATTTTTCAAGGATGATCATGTATTAAATAGGAATTTATCTATCGTTATCCCCAAATATAGTAATTTTAAGCAAACATATACGCATGCATAATAGATTTTACAAAAAAAGTATAATACTTGAAATAATGGGATCAACATGGTCAAATAGGGTGCTTGCTTTGCTCTACGATATCTGAATATGAGGATGGAGGGTCATCGAATAGTTCGTTCACGATATCAATGTCTATTCAAAAGAGCAAATAGCAAATCACAAATAGAAAAATAATTTCAACAGCAACAAAATCCAAATATTTTTGTATATTCAAATAGAGAATGATTTTACATGAATTTTTTTAAAAAAAATCATTCAATTTGGAGTTCATATGCAAAAGTTATTAATGTTATAAATTTGCTTGATTCGAAAAATTCTGAAATAGTAAAAAGGTGACATCGAAAGCGTATTTTCTGAGGTTTACGCTTTTCAATAGAGAAAGCGTAATTTCCTATGAACTGAGAGTGGCTTGTATCATTTTTACATTTTTTTCAAATTTTATTAACTTACATGTGGGCCCTATTTTTTAAGTGAGTCATATTTTTTTCTTGATGTTATTTATAAAAACAAAGGTGATTTCGCATGTCATAGACTCATTAATTATTAACTAAATGATTAAATCCTAATTTGATTTAACCTACTGGCAGCTAGGGTCCATATATCTGTCTCTCGGTTTTACAACCACGTTTTAAAACTGAGAATAGTGAGTGGTCCCACATGTTAGCGACTCATTTAATAAATACGCTTGAAATTAGATTTATGATTATCTTTTCAACTGGCCCCACCTATCGTACACTCATTACAATTAATCTCTATCATTAGGAGCTAACTATCTCCTGAGGACGTTGGTCCCACCGATCAAAGAGAGATAGAGAGAGAGAGAGAGAGAGAGAGAGAGAGAAGCAGAGCGTGCGTGGCCAAACGCCATGGCGATCTCGCCGGTGGCGAACGACGCAATGAGCGGTGTCGTTAAGCGGTGGGATGGAAAGAGGGAACCAAGACGAAGCCTTGGTTAGTGGTGGCGGCGACAGAGATGGCAGGTGTAATATTCTAAAATTAACCCTTGGAGGTCTGTGCATAATTAGACGCAAGGGGATACATAAATACGATATATTTTAGAGTTTTAGGGAGTAGTTGGTTCGTACCGGTATAAAAGGATTTTGGGGAGAGTAGATTCTAAAAACCCTAGAAATCTTTTTTTCCCACCTAGCCGCCACCCTCCTCATTTTTTCCTTCTGTCGGCGCATGGAGGCCAACACCGGGCTGCCGCTCGCCGCTGCCGTTTACCGCGTGGACGCCCATTCTTTTGCATGCCACCAGCACGTTGCGCCTGCCGTGCATGCGCACGCCCACTCATTGCCTGGCCGCGTGAAGTCGCCCGCTCGCCCGCGCTTTAGCTGTCGCGTGTGCACTCGTCGCCCATGCATGCGACTTGCTGCAGGTGTTCGATCGGCCAGAAATTTTGGAGGAAGTCGAGGTCTCAGTTTTCATCGCGGGTAATGATCTGACTACTCCTTCTTTGTTTTTTTATTTTATTTAGAGATTAGAATCAAGATTAGAGAGCGGTTTTAGAATTTCTAGTCGAGGGACCGATTAATGAGTCTGTTTAGCCTGCTATTCCGTTGAACGATTTATTTGGATACCTTAATGGATAAATTTGGAAATATCATCTACTAGTTAATTGTATATAATTTCAATATCTTTCTATAGCATATTTAATCATGTTGAGCGGACAAGTATAATTCGAGTTATGAATTTTGAAGACTGCTATCTTTGTAGTCGTCGTGTTTCGGCACTGTTTTGGTAGATTAGAGATTAAAAATAGTAATTGGACTAATTAGAGTTTTTGATCTACATGAAAGATGTAGATAATTATCTAAGGGTTCTGTAGAATCCAAGAGCTCTAATTTTGGTTTGGTAAAATAAAAGTTATGAATTTAGTAAAACCCGCTGTCCCGAAGCTAACAGATCGGTCTTCTGGATTAGAAACGGAGGGTTAGGTGATTTAATTAGAAGTCTTGCTAATATAAGAAAATGTGGGAATTTTATTAAGAATCCTGAACTGGGCGGTTTGCCATGATCGAATTTTTGAGTCAAAAGTTACGCTCTTTTTAGTACCAGGACAACAAGAGGTGGCTGTTCGGTACCGGAGAAGCATGGTAAATTTGGGGACGTGTAGGAGCAATGTCGATTGATTGATTTTCTTATGATACCATAGCTTGTATTGAAATTTGAGTATTTAATGTAGGAGAGACGTTGTGCTTGTTGCCGTCTTCTAACCAAATCGGGCATCGCAACTAGTAAAGGTAAATGCATGGTAGACAACGATCAATGATTGATCACTGTTTTCTTTATCTTCCATTACCATTATTGTTATGCTTTTATTTATATTTAATTGTAAACAATGGAATAGTATGATTTTATCTTCGTTGACAATCATGAGGAAAAGTTGGATATGATGATATGATGGAGTTTGCATTTTTATACATAAGCATCTTTGCATATAAGCTGGTGATCATGAATGATCACAACTTCACGGAGTGGAGGAGGTCCCCGATCCTTATGGAGGAACGAGCTTAAGAGTGAATGTTGTCGCGAGCATTCACTCATGCTATACCGGTATACGCAAAAGAAGTGCATGTGGACATGTAGAGTAGGGTTGCATTGATATGAGATAAATGGATGTGAAAACAAAGTGAAGATAACAACATGAGAATATTAATAGAAGTGCATGCGATGATAATGAAGTTATTGAATACTGTTGATTTATTATTGTTCGTTGTTTATTCATGTGTTTGCTGAGTCGTAGACTCACCCTTGCTCTTTTGTTGACATTAGGTGATCTTCGAGGGCGCCACATTTGAGAGCGAATATAGCACATGGGATAGTTTCATACTTCAGACACATGATTAATTACCATGAGAACCTTTTTATTCCTTATTGCTGGATTATCTAGGACTTGTTAGACATTGAATAAAGTTTAGGCCAATATTTTGGAGTAGTCGATTTGTTTCAGTGCTTCAGACTCCTTAGTTGGGTCCTCTTTTGGACTATTTGCCTGGTTATGTTTCCCTTGCTTAATTGTTCACACTTGATAAATCTTTATTCATACTCTATTGTGACCCGTGGACGGGTTTTATTAATGTTTTGCTTGCTGAAATTTCTTAGTATGTTGGTGTTTCTTAGCTGCTCGGGTAGTTTAGTGGCATTCTAGGCCCAGTGTTGGGTTGGGGTGTTACAGCAGGAGGCGGCGTTACAGGGGTGGGAGGCGGAGAGAGATTCGGGCCTGCGACGACTTCAACGAAGGAGGCTTTCTCTGGGCTGAAGGAGGGGTGCACTGGACTTAGTGAATCTAGGCAACGCTAACGGGCTAAGCGCAAGGACCTATGGTCACCGGAGGCGAACCGTGGTGGTTTTCGCGACGGTGCCTTGAACAGCTACGGGGGAAGAGGGTGCTAGCGACTCGCCCTTGGCAAATCAAAGTGTGCATGAGGTTCAAAGTCTCACCACGATCACAGAGGTGAAGACGATGAGGTCGGAGAGGTACTAGAGCAGTTGGTCGGTGGTGAACAGCGGCAGCGCAAAGGGATCCCTCGGTGAAGGCGCTCTACGTACGATGATAGAGATGCTACAAGAAGCATTGCATTAGCTCACTGGTGTTCTAGGGATGATGCATACAAGTGGAATTGAACAGGGACTCACCAGGCTTCAAGGAATGCCGAGAATGGCGATGGCGATTGAGGATGAAGAAGATAATGGTGAAGCTCAGATTCACAACGAGTTGGCCTATGTTAAGTGAGGGAGTTTCATCAATGAGGTATGGAACATGTTCTGACGCGCTCGAGTTGAGTTCGAACTTACTGGAGCGACGGGAACGCATTGGCGAAGATCTGGTGCGTGTCGGAGTCAAGGATGAAGGCGATCGCGTTCGTGCTACGAGGCTCCAGAAGCTGCACTAAGCAGAGAGGGAGGATGAATGAAGCTCAAGGATTAAAGTGACACACTTGTTGTGGGCGAGGAAGCTCACAAGAGTGGCGGAGCAGAGGAGGCATGCTCACTAGCATCGAGAACGACGCACACGTTCCCGCGAAACCAAGGAGTGATATGTTTGCGCAAAAATGGAACAGGGGCAAGCTGAGGAAGACGATGACACTACTAGGGCTTAAGTACAGCTAGGTTTAGAGCGAGAAGAACAGCGGTGCACGAGAAACGCGAAGGTGCGCTTTGGCATCTCTGCCCTGCGCGGGAAAAGGAGGTGACATGTGGGTTGCTAGCATGGGCGAGGGTAGGTGGAGGTGATGGAAGCAAGTGAAGTCACAAAACAGTGGGCGGCAGCCGAAACCAATGGGCGGAGCAAGCACAGGAACGACGAGCGAACAAGCGGAGACGAAGGCGAGGTGGACGAATGGTCCAGACATGTGGCCCCGACGTGTAAGTGAGAGGGAAGAGTAGCTCTAGTGTGGGCTCGAGCGAGCGCAAGCGACTTGAGCCGAGCTGGGTTTTGGCCCAAAGGTCCGGCGGGAAATTCAAAATAGGTTTTGAATATTCCAAAAAGGCTTATTGGTTTTCTGAATTTTTAAACTTAGCAAACGGGCTAAAAAATTTATGAATTTTTTTTGTGGAAACTCCTAACACTGTATGGTTTTGTATAAATTTTTCTAAATTTTATTTGTTTAGTATTTTCTTCAAAAATTCTTCCAAGCTATTGTTTGCATATAATTTCAATATTTGAATTATGTAAAAGTTCAAAAACATGCTCAAAATATTTTCCCACAAATTAACATTCTCAAAATTGCTCCCTTATTTATTTTCAATATACTTTCCCAAAATTGGGATTTTTAGGATGTTACACAAAATGACTAGGTGCTTGATATTGCACATTACCAGGTGCTTGATTATTGTAGAGTTGGCTCATTCATCCATCAATTACAACAACAAAGCTATACAAAAGCACACACAAGATTACAAAGAAGTACTAGCATTAGAGAGAAAGACATAAAAAAAATTACATCTTCGAGCTTTTGTTTCATCTACAATTAAAAAGAAAACATGGGATCTAAGATTTCGGTCCATGAACAAATACACTGCCAACATTTTCATAAAAAAACAGATAAGTAATAGCAATCACAAGTCAACATTTTCATGGATTCATCTACAAAAATCGGTTCATGAACCATGTCTAGGCAGTTGACATTCTTATTGCTAAGAGAATACGTCTCCTGTTGAATTATTGTTAGAACCAGCTCCTTACTCCTCACTGGCCATTCTTCGGATGGTAGAAAATTTATTGCTAGATGCCCCTGGGAAAAATGGCATCCATCATCAAGATCACACACTGTTGATGAACAACACATAGTCGGTTGTGTTTCTTACATGTTAGGCGCAACAATCTATAAAAAGCACTAATGATTTTTTTTACAAATCAATAGGACAAAAAGAAGTCAAAGAACACCACCACAATACCATAGTTACCAGATAGATAGAAAATAATTATTTTGGTTTACGAACCTTTTTGATTCTTCTCAATTGATCAGATCAACAAGTAGAGTTCAAATTGCACAACGGAAACTAACATAATCAAATCAAGAAAACACCCCTTGTAACGCCCTGACCCAAAATCGGCTCAATGCCCAGCCCATCATAGGGCAGATCCGCCCACACATAGCACCTCACTTACACTTTCGTCCTCGCTTCGTGTAAAAGGGTTAACCCGGAGGTGCTACGTTTGGATCCAACAGGCATTATATACTACTACAACTCACTTGAGACAAACAATGTTGGGGAGTGAATTATAGCATTATATTGATTGGAGATAGGATTGTTGATGGATGTTTGATGGTATAAGTGGATTATTGTGGGATATTGGATATGGATTATGAAATAGATTGTTGTTGGATATCGAACTGTTGGATGTTTGATTATAAGAATACCTTATTAGTGGATAGTGGATCATTGGGTCACATGATTGAAGAGTGTTGGATTATAGAAATGTATAATTGTTGGATATTATATTATAGGACCACCTTAATGTTGGATATTGCATTGGACAAATACATTATCGTTGGATATTGGATTATTAGGAATACATGTTTGTTGGATATAGGATTCTAGAAGTAGATTATTGTTGGATATCGAATTGTTGGATATCAGATTCTATAAGTAGATAATTATTGATATTGAATTATCGGATATTAGATTATAGAAATAGATAATTATTGGATATCAGATTATCAAAAATTGGATTATATGATTACATAATCATTGGAATGTTGGATGTTGAATTATTAGAAATGGATTACTGATTGGAGATTGGATTGATGGATGTTGAATTATTAAAAATAATTTATTTAGAAATAATGGATTAATGGATATCTGATTATAGAATTGGAATATTGTTGAATGTTGGATCAATGGAAGTCGGATCATACAAATAGACTGATATTGGACTAATTGATATTGGATTATAGGGTTATATAATTGATGGAGATTGCATTATTGCAATATTGATGGTTTACTTACTAGTCTTGGAATTGACAATTCTTGAACACCAAACCCTCACCCCTTCTCGCCTTAGATAAAACTCTAGTTAATACAATAGTATTAACAATATACTTTTGTTGAAAGACTTTATGCTTAGATAGAGTTTAGAATTTTTTATTTAGTTTGGAGAATTTAGTTAAATAATCAACTGTAACACCCTGACCCAAAATCGGCTCAATGCCCAGCCCACCGTGGAGCGGACCCGCCCACACATAGCACCTCACTTACACTTTTCGTCCTCGCTTCATGTAAAAGGGTTAACCCGGAGGTGCTACGATTGGATCCAACAGCATTATATACTACTACAACTCACTTGAGACAAGCAATGTGGGACTAATCCCACCACACAACTCCTCATAGGCCACATGGGCCACACTACGAGCAGGCCGAGGTATTACATTCACCCCCCCTTAAGGGCTGACGCCCTCGGCAGCATACCGCATACGCGATAAATGCCCAGAACCACCCCTCGGTACATGTCCGTGAGTCCAATGCCGGCACATATGTCATGCCATGTGTCCACTCCGGTCCCACATGTGCCATACACCATATGCCCGCACCCCTGTCCCGCACGCGCCCGTGCAGTGAAGGATGATGCTCTGATACCATCTGTAACACCCTGACCCAAAATCGGCTCAATGCCCAGCCCACCGTGGGGCGGATCCGCCCACACATAGCATCTCACTTACACTTTTCGTCCTTGCTTCATGTAAAAGGGTTAACTCGGAGGTGCTACATTTGGATCCAACAGGCATTATATACTATTACAACTCACTGGAGACAAGCAATATGGGACTAATCCCACTACACAACTCCTCATAGGCCACATGGGCCACACTACGAGCAGGCAGGGGTATTACATCAACTATGATTTAACATGATGCTATGGTGTTGCTTTTACGATGGAAATTTTGGAAAATGATTTAACTTGGAAAAATAAAATAAAAGTTGGTTTGGACTTTGGCAAAATGGATGTTTGCATGGTGCACGTTGATGCATGGGATCGGGTCATTAATTTCTATGATCGAGGCCCAGGGGTTAAATTGGAAAGTCGTCCAAGTCAATTAAGGACTGATCTTTGAACCATATCTTGCTAAGCCCTATCATACTACCACATATCCTGAATGGGCAGGACTAGGCTAACTAATTTGCAACATTCTATCATGGCTGTGCCATACGGTTGCGTGGGTGTCTTTATGACCTACTTTTATATATTCCCACATGACGCAAGAGGAGGCTTAAATCCGGCAGATGGTTCAATCTAAAGGAAGCAAAACCTTAGTGAGGCGGGACTACAGTGGGATGGTGCATTATAAAGGCCTTGTGATAATCTCTTAGACGCGCACCTTTGAAAGTGTGTGAGCGAATAGTATAAAATAATTATCTCTTGTGGGTAAAGCTATACAATCTCTACAGAGTGTAAAACTATTCGAATAGTCGTGTCCACGATCATGGACATGCCAAGCAAAGTCACTCAAAGTTAGATGTTGATTTTGTTTTCAAAAGACTTTACAAAAGAGCTACATTTTCCAACAGGGGTAAAACAGAACTTCCGTGAAAAGAGAAATCTTGCAATGTGACTAAGCTCATGTGGAGCAGAAATATCACAATAATCGAAGGAACAAATATTGTTTCAAAGAACGATTAGGGACCCATTAGAGCTTGCCCACTTCACTATAACCCTCCATTCAAAAGAAATTCATCAACTGCCAGAACTACAAACAGGAAACCAGATATAAGATCAAGAAAGACAACAACTTGATCAAGGAACTCACGCTGAGCACCTAACTACGGAACGGGGTAAGTACTCCTCTATTTTCATACCAAGAGCAGTGGTGTAGCCTGGCAAAACCCAGGACAACAACCACGAACTTAACTTCTCAACGTCCATTACTAATACACATAACCAATATAATTAATTATGAATATATAGGATCATCTCATGACAATCATAGAATAAACTCATAAATATAGGATATCACATCATATCATAGATTGATAATAACATAGCACAAAATAATTCAACAAAGGCTCATTAATCGAGTCACATCAATGGAAATACAGAAGCAATGAATTACCCATCCCTTCCTACTGTGCACAGTGTGTTGTTTTAATTCTTTGTTTACCACGGACCTAAAGCCCGCTCTGATACCAACTATAACACCCTGGCTATTCGGAAGCCAAGATGTCACATAAAAACTAATAAGTACTAAGAATGTACAACAATACCGGTTTAATCAGGCTTAATTAAGAAAATTCCATAAGGAACGACGATAAACGATTAACAGTTTCATGAGAAGGAATGAAAACATTCATAATAAAACGTACAGTGGGCGATACCAAAAATTGGATTATTACAATTTGAAAATTTAACAAATGGTTGACATGAATGAAAGATAACAATATTATTTCTGATTTGATAAAGGTGATGTACAGCGTGCTGGACTACCCCTCAAAAGGTCTTGCCTTCCTCATTTACCTAAGTAAAACACACAAAGTAAGGATGAGCCAAAGACTCAGCAAGTACTTTAACAGACAACAGAAATATTAAGTGAACAAAGCAAATCACAATCTGCTTTTGAAAAACATCTCTGAACACATATGAATATGAATGGAATGGAATAATGCAATAAAGAAATGGACTGCTCACAACTTATACCGGTATAGTGAGTGACACACCCGTCGGTGTTCACTTAAGCCCGTACTTAACAAAGTACGGAGACCTCAAATACCGTATGAAGAACGTTTCATACGGGTGTCCAACATTGCCCACATTGGAGTGGTGGGTCTTACGTGCTCATTCTGAAATTGATAGGGCTTACAAATTTCCACTCCTGTGGTTCAAATGAATCGATGCATGAACATAATGTATTTTCATGAAATGAACGTCTATCACACATCAATAGAGAGTAACACATGGCATACAAACAAACTCATGAGAACAAGTCTAGTGGTACAGTCACAAGCAATAATGTCATTGAATAATAACAGACAAGGTACTTGCCTTCCGCGCTGTGACGTGTTAGGAGGCAACGACGGTGTTTCTCCACTCACTGCCCCACCGCCTACACAAATAATTAATCAAAATAAGACTAACAAGACATGACATGCTACAAGCGTTTTACCATAACCCTCTAACTAACCAAACATAAACAATGACTCAAAATGACGTCCTAACTAATCAGCCCAATTTCAACTAATCAGCCCAATTTCAGCCCTTTTGATCAGCAGTACGAGAAAAATCGTAATTAAATATCTGTGACTCATAATGACTTGAAACTAGTTCTCAAATACTCTTAACGCACTAGGCTACAAAACTCTAGTTGGTGGGGTTCTTTGATTCGGCCAAACCAGTGGCCTAAACAACAGTTGAAAGCAACTGATAGACATCTATCCAGATTGCAGAACAGTAGCAAAGAAAATTATGTAACTTTCAATTTACTGATCCAATTGAGGTGATATTTATCAACTTGGAAATATAATTTAAAGGGCTACAATAACCTATTTGGGTGGAGGTTCTGAATCTGAATCTAACTAGATCAAAACCGAGGAACAAACTGACAGTCCCCATATCCAAGACAGACAGAGCAGCGTGAATCTGAATCTAACTAGATCAAACACCGAGGAACAAACCTTGAATACTCGTTGGGAGGCGTGATCCCCATATCCAAGACAGACAGAGCACCAATCCAAACCCATTTTGGATTCTTAGGCTGAAAATGTATTGATTTCGGAATAGAGTTTGAATTTGGTTCTTCTGTCTTTTCTTGGCTGAATTCTCTTGTATACTTTGCAACATGCAAAGTCCTTTGTTCTTGTGTCTTCCCATGTCCGCTAAAGCTCGATGGTGGGTCCGGCATTCCTCCCTATCCTTGCTCTTTGGCAATCTTTCACGGTACTTGAACATCTCCAAAGCAAGATTCTTGTTTTTTCCTCCATTGTTGCATAATAGGCTCAACTTGAGGCTTAATACACACTTACAGCTTAGGGATATTGACTACCGTAGTAGATGCATTTAGGGCCTCATCAAAGAGCAAGCCACCAATCGCCACCACCAACTACTAACTGAGGTCGCGGGCATCTTCCCATGGCTAAAGGCGGCATTCCTCCCTATCCTTGCTCTTTCTTAGAACTGGGTTCTTGTTTTTTCCTCCATTGGATCAGAGCCTAATTGTTCCATCGCCGAATCACCCCCCCAAGCCATGCAAGCAACCACACCACCGTCCCCTTCGCTTCCATCATCGACTGTCGTAGCCCATGAATCGAGGTGAGCTACGAGAGTAGGGGAGGTGAGATGGGGAGGGGGAAGAAGACGGGAAGGAGGCAGACGAGGCAAATGAATCGGGCGGGAGCGGATGGAGCTGTAGTGGCACTTGAGCAGCGACGATGACACCTGGGCGAAGGAGAGCAGGAGGGAGTAGAGAATGGGAGCGCCACTTTGAGGTGTCCGCGAGGCGGGCGAGGCCCGATTTGATGGCACGGCAAGAACTCGGACGGGGGAGGAAGCGAAGAGAGGCAATTTGAGAGAGCGGTGGCGGTGCAGACGGTGTGGGAGAAGATAGGGAGGAGGCATGGTGAGGTGAGAGGAGCGAGCAACAACAACGTGGACGGTTTGGATGGGCGAGCGAGTGGGCCGGCGCTTGGGGTGAGAGTGGCGATGGTTGGGAGGGGTAACCTAGGGTTAGGGCCACGGAGCTGGGACGGACAGATCCGGGTCGTCCATTCCAAAGCCGCAATCCCATGGTTGTGCACCCGTTTGGTTCTGGCCGTACTATCATGATTCGATGATTATCGCTCACCGAACTAAGGACCTTGACGTGATCCTGGAAAAAAAATCCGACGTTGGGGCTCCTAGAGGCCAGCGTTTCTTTCCGCTATAAGAAAGAGAACTAGATAGAGTAGCACGCGACATTGTTCCTGTAGAAATAAGGCAGACGCGATGAATGTGGTGATGAGATGGCTAAACCATGAAATTAGTATACAGAATAATGGCACACCTTTGTGTTATGTGGGTATGTTTATGGACATTAACATATTAGTATGGTAAATAATTAGATCTATTGTTAGTAAATAGCTCACAAGGGTTGACATTCGCTCAGGTAACACCTAATACAGTACAGATTGGATTCCTGCATTGGTAGGACTGTTGCAGACACAACGGCATGAAAAATCAGGCTAAACTGGCCACAATGCTTAGAACAGAACAACAATTCACTGATAAATTTTAAGCACTAAACTACAATAGAGATTTATGCTGAGTTCTTATTCGTCTTTTGTCATGTAACATGAGAAGGTTCAATTGTTTTTGCTTATGAACCCTAGAATCTATATCTGAATACTGAATTCATATGGCTGTAGCCCAATTATAATAAAGCATAATACATTAAATTTCTTTGCACAAACATAGAAGTAGAATTTTACTTTTTGATGTGCAAGCCAAACCACAAAGGTGACAAAAAAAACAATCAAAGAAGACAAACAAAAGAACATCCCTACCTAACTGCATTGCCCAAAACCAAGCAGCAGTGTGGAAGTGCATACATCTTTATCTCTTATGATCTACTAAAATATTTTCAAACCTCATTCATTTTTGCTTGAAAAATTAGCTAAAGGCTTCCTCATAATGCCATTTCATCGATGTACACGATTAGGAGGTATGGAAATTCATGCAAACAAATATTTAAAAAACAAATAAACAAGAGAAAATGGAAGAGATGTCCAAATGGGAAAACCCATATGAGGTGCTACGGTGGAAAATCATGCAGACAAATAAAAAAAAGCCTAAAGGAAAGAAAGAAAATAAAAGAACTATCCAAATGGCAAATGATGTGCCGCGGTGTATTAGCCATTTGGGTAATTTTCCTGATGGCGGAGCTATAGAGAGGTTAGGTCGAATATTTGATAATGAAAAAAATCAGACAACAACAGTGCAAAAGAGACCAATGATAATTCTGAGAACTACAAATAGCGTTTGGCATGAAAACTTATGTTGCATTGAAAATATTTCCTAATACAAATATACAATGACCTCAGTTAGAATCAACCGTAAAGTATCATTCACAAAGTAACACAATGAAGCAAACCAAATATAAACAAAGTAACACAATGAAGCAAACCAAATATAATTTCTCTATAGGATGACCAAAGCAAAACTTATTTATTGATTGAAACAAAGTAACAGGTAGCAAATGCAGGAAGCAAATCACATGCATGGTATACTTGTTTGGGATAAACACCAAGTTCCTGCATTTGCCCACTTCACAAACTCATCTTTTTCCCCATCATTTTGTTGAATATATAAGCACTTTTCGAATTACTTTAATCCAGAAATATACTAGATGTATCATGAACAATACTCTAGTCTTTTTATAAAGCAAATAAGCATGAACACCATAGTTATACGAATTTTCAAAAGAACAGAAACTAGCATTCCTATCTCAGTGTCTAACCAAGCAATAAGTATGAGATAAACATACCCAGATCCAGTGGGAGTGAATTGGAAGAAGCGAACAGACCTCTGTTCCTGTAATAGCCAAGAGCCAAAAACGAAGAGATAGAGACCAGAGGAAACGGTTGCAATTGAACCTTCGTTAATGCCATTACTCCGAGTCGGTGCGTTTCGATTTTTGAATAGATAAAGAAAAACGCGCCCGCACACGGCTCCATCAACCAGTGCAAACCGCGCGGCATGGCTCGGCCGAGCGCAACCATAACTCACCGGTAACTGAACCTTCGTTAATGCCATTACTCCGAGTCGGTGCGTTTCGATTTTCGAATAGATAAAGAAAACGCGCCCGCACCCGACGTGCCTGCGCACACGCGCAGCGCGGCGCGGTTCGGCGAGCTAGCGCGCGCGTGTGTTGGCCTCCTCCAATTCCACAAGGGGGCTACCACGTTCCACCTTATAAAGTGGTGTAACTCTCCTTCAACTCTCCATATGGAACTAATCAGTTTTAGCACATGCACATGGGCCTTTGAGATTCTCTAGGAATTAAATAGAATTAAAAACTGAGCCCAGCTCGTATGAATTCCACACATTTAGTCTCCGACGCCTATTGTCTAAATAATTCCTGCACCACATAAAATCTATCAAGCTTTTAATCTATGTATCAGCATGTTGGAACCTAAATGGACTAACAACATCCATCAACTGATTAAGCAAAGCAACAGGTAGATTTAGGGGGAACATACCTTTATCTTCTGTTTAACCTCTATTGTTGCCTATTGACTGTATGAGTCTTCCTCAATGTCCATTGAACATATGGATGCCAGCTCAGGTTGGCCAACATAACATTAAAAAAGGCCCTTCCAAAAAGCATCATAAATACAACAACAATATATATCATCTGCTCCCTGAAATGCCATGCTAATCCAGTAAGAAGACAACGTAAAGCATAATGCATAGACCAAATAGCTAATCTGCAATTTATTTTTGGCCGAAACCATATACACGTAGAACAAGAATGAGAACTAAAATTGCATGAAAAATGAAGTAGATGTGCTAGCTTAAAAGCACACAATTCAATTGTAAGAGAGCACGTGTTGTCCTCCTAAGCGTACATCATTTTTAGATTCTGTATGAGATGAATCCAAAGGAAAATAAATATAAGGGGTCATTTATACCTGGCTCGCTGTCTAACCATAAAATCCCTCTTGCCAATCTACCTCAGTAGAGTAAGCATTAAAAATGAGATTGCCACGACAAGAACCACTCCACCAACCCACATAGCATAGAAACAAAATTGTCATATAACATAGGGACATCTTTCTTCCTGAAAGCAACATCCGAAGAAAACCAAAATCATGTACATAGTAAAAAAACCGACACAACCCAAACAACTTGGCACCTAGCAAACTTCTTATCTAATTCTATAGGTAGAAAATATTTTGGATAAGAGAAAAAAACAAAAGGGGAAAAACTTGCACCTTGATTTTGTGGCAACTCTTGAAAACCCCAAATCAACCTCTTCTCCAGCTAACCTCCTTGGCAGCTGCCACAGTGATCAGGTGGCCTTGGTTTTCTCGTGCCCGATTAGTGGAGCTCAATCGTCGTCATCATGTCGGCCATCATCCACACCAACACCTTCACCTTCTCTGTACCTCACTGCAATCAATGCCCACACTGGAAGAAGGCGGCTACAGTCACCCTGTTCTCTAGCTTCCTCGCTCTCATGGTTGTCTGTATTTTGGCATGTGAGAGGAGGAAAATCAGGAGAGGAGAGAAGTGAGGGAGCCTGAGTCGGGGAAAGAGGGGCGTGTAGACCTGAGGCAGAGGCAGAGGTGGACTAGTGCAGCCTATGCTCGTCCAGAGCCCTCCGTTTAGCCTGAGCACCACGAGTTTGTCCAGCAGCTTCTTCATGGCATCGAGATCTACACCACATCACACGATCCAGTGTTCATAGGCACACACACTAAACATCGGATTGGATCCAAAACCGGCACACACACATGACACACCCATCAGATCATCAAATCGGAACGAGGCACTGTACCTCCGGGAGCCAGCGCAAGGGTGTCATACGGCACAACCATCTTGTCGGTCGGGGTTTGAATCCTGCTCCACTCGATCTACTCTGCCTCCTAACTGCAAAACCACCACAACCATAAAAAAACTCAAGGACAAGTGACAAAATCATCAGAATCAAGCGTACACATCAAATCTACAAGATCTACATGTAGCATTCTCAAAGAAAAAAAAAATCAACTTTTGGATTTTTGGTTCTCTCGAAATTTTGATTTCAAAATCTCAAATTCAGATTTGATTTTGAACTTACCTGGGCTTGGGCCCGTTCGGCCCGGCCTTCCCCGGCCCGCTCCGCCTTGGCCTCCCCGCGCCACCGTTTTCCCGCTGCAGCGCCGCCCTAGTCTTCCGCTGCCGCGCCGCTCCGCTATCCCATCCCCTCTTCTCCGCTTCCAGCGCTGCCCGCATCTTCACGCGCCCTCACCTAGACGTCATGTCGCCCCTCCGCCGCTTCTCTATCCCCTAGGCTAGTTAAGCCCAACACGCCTCTTCATCTCCCTCGCCTCGCCTCCTTCTCCCTATCTTCCCGAGCGGCGCGCCCCCCCTCGTCTCCGTTGCCGAGCCGCCGTCACCTCCGCTCCCGAGCGCGTCTCCTCCACCTCCGGCTCCTTCCTCACCCCTGGCGCCACCCGAGCCACCCGCTCCCTCCTCTCCCTCCCCTCATACCGCCGCCGTGCGCTCTCCCTCCCCTCTCTCCCCCTGCTTTCTCTACCCCGTCCCGTCGTTTCCTCCGCGCGGCGAAGGAGACGAGGTGACGCGCTTGGCCGAACGCGTCACCCTCTTAACTCACACCCGCGACGCTGATAGGTGGGCCCCGCTACAGTGACCGTGTGGCTGACAAGTGGGGCCCACTTGTCACTATGCGGTGGACTCGCGGTGCCCGTGCGTGGACTCGGTCCACACACTATTGTGTGCACCAGGGGCCACGTGTCAGCGCGTGGTTTTTTCGACCTTTACTGACTTTCTTTTTAACTGAAAATTCTTTATAAAGTTTTAAAAATCCATATCTTATTCATTATAACTCCAAAAATTATGAAACTTGTGCCCAAAAATTTATAATTTCAAAACCTATATTTTGGTACTAGTTTGATTAATTTTGGAGTTCATTTATTGTGTATTTTGTATTTATTTATTTTGTTTGCTTGCCTTTTCGTTTCCAGTGCGATCATCCGAGCAAAGTTCGAAGAAGCCGGAGGTTCCCACTTCGACCAAGCTCAAGCTTTCCAAGATCCTCTAGTGTTTGACCAAGGCGAGTCAACACTTTGATCATATTGAACCAACATTTCATGCAAATTATGTTCTTTTAAAATAGCAAACGACATGCTTTAACTTTTATGCACAAGTATGTTAAATTGTCCTAAGGTACCTAAATGCCAACTTGATTATTAAGTAATTATTATACCATGTCCTTGATAGTTGGATTCCCTGATCCTTGTTACCCGAGTAATTATATGGTAACCTATTAGTTATAGTCTGTACTCAAGTGTCATGTTAGCCTTGGTTGAGTACCGGGGTATTAACCACCCCAATCATCATCCTTTAAACTTAAAGATTGTTTTGGGCAGTCATTGGGGTAAGTGATTGAAATGGTTGAGTTAATTTATTTTACTGTTCTAAAAACCCTAAAAACTTGCTAATATCCCATCTAGACGGATGGTATATTGGAGGGTATGAGGTTGAGTACTAATGTAGCCCAAGATATGTTGGTATGTGGTATGAATCGCTCGGATAACTTTAAGGACTTAATCCTATGATGACCTCCTATTATAAAACAGTACAACCACAAGTCTATAATGGTGTCGACCTAGCCAAATAATTTGTATCCATCAATACGAGTTACACCAGGTAGATGTCTCGCGACGTCGTAAGCCTTCGTGGCGAAGGGTCGGAGTGCACAACGAAGGTCGTTAAGAGGGCGCAAGGGGGGTCTGGGGCAAGGGTTGACGCGGGTGTGAGAGCGTAACCCACCTCAGGTGAAACCTCAGCTGGTGTAATAAGTACTGAAGGATGCATTGTATATGCCTTGTGGTAATCTCCCCTTGATTCACATGTCCAAGGAAATGTGTGATTATATCAAGCTGATTATCTCTTGTGGGTAAAGTGTACAATCTCTGCAGAGAAATAAACTGTTCGAACAGCCGTAGCCACGGTCACGTGCGGACATGGGAACTTACAAGAGATTGTTCTATTTATAAAAATTTGTGGGTGGGTTGAAAAATGTGTTGGGTTCATCTAGACTTGTTTTGGATTTTTCTAGGTAGTCTTACCCAGTGCTGATAATAGGTGAATGTACCATCAATAAAAATAAGCATGAGGTGGAGGTAACCTCCCTAATATTAATATTGCACAATTATTCTCTTTTAAGAAATCATGATTTAGTCAAAATGCTAAGTGATAGGACTTTCTATTATGTGTATTTATAAAGGTTGCTTTGCATAAATAAAAGAACCCGAGCCATCTTTATTTAGCCTTGCATAATTATTATTGTATCTGTTGAGTTGGCTCGTGAGCACGGTAGTTGTGCTCACCCTCGCTCTTTCCCCAAACCACCAGATTCCGCTGATCAGGACGACTACGCCTACTACGAGGACCAAGGATTCGACGATCAAGACCAAGGCGAGGAGTAGTTAGTCTCGTAGGCTAGGGCTCGCCACAGTCTAGTTGGCTCCGCTGGTACTTGTGTACAACCAATATTATCCAAGCCCTTGGCTAATATAGGCTGTACACAGAACACCACAGTCGCTTGCCTGTGGGAAGTCGTGTTGCCCCTTTTGCTTCCACGCTTGTCTCTGTACTTTATGCAATGAACTTATTTGGCCTGAACAACCCCTGTTGTAAACTCGGCCCGACGTGGTCTATTTAAAACTCTGTTGAATGTAAGATTATGTTGAGTCGGTCAACATTGTGTATGAAATAATTCAGCGATCGATGTACACCGTGAGTGCTACCTATTGATCCAGGGAGTAGGGCAGGATTTTCAAAGAGGATTCTGGATTAAGGAAATCTGGGTCCAACAGAGCTGGTATCAGAGCATACGACTGTAGGGCTCTTAGCTAGACTGGTCGAGCCTAAGGACTTGAGTCCTATTTTTAAAAACTAAGAAAAACTTTGGCAAAATATAGCACATTTATTGTTTTTGCTCATGACTCTTAGTTATGCACTTACCTCTACTTTCATTATATTTTACTAACTCCCTCTTTTGATTCAAAATTGTAGATGGATGTATCATCATCCGAGGGCCCGTGGGACTTCTTCTCTCACGGGGAATACGCTGGGCAGTTCGTGGATATTCTCTGCCAACTGATGCAGTACCTGGGGTATTATCGCCCGTCGTTCTTCAGGGGTAGGATGACCCAGATCTTGGACAGGGAGTCTTGGAGCATGGAGGTTTTCCTCTATGCCAGGGAGGGTGAGTTCGAGGCTCACACCTTTAGGGCCCCGACGCCTCGGAGCAGTTGTGCTGACACTGTTCAGGACGTCGCGCACTTCGCCTGCTCCCGCCTTTGCTGAATTCACAGGAGCCTACTGCTGAGCTCGCCTTGTCACCACCATCCATACCTCCCCGATGGAGAGCGCTACCCGGAGATCTTCGACTCCCGGGATGACGATCCCCGCTGGACGGACCAGGTGCAGCTGACCCAGGCGATGTCGGCTACCATCAACACCGCCGTGGATGAAGTCGCCTAGCTCTGGATGCTCCTCACCTCTAGCTACGAGCGCTCCGACACCCTCCGCAACAACCTGTTCAGGGAAGGTGAAGACCATCGCGAGACAAAGTGCAAGAGGGATGCCACCTCGCAGAATTGGCCCGGTTCACCGTAGAAACGACGGGCTCTACCCCAGCACCTCCCCCGCAGCCAGACCTCGCCTCCAGCAGCCGGGTGCCCGTTCGACCACTCCACCCCAGAGGAGCCCGTACGAGGATGACCGCGTGCAAGATCGTGCGACGCCCCAGTCCACCGCTCGTCCTCGACCCTGAAGGACCCAGCCGCCGGCATAGTCTCAGCCGCTCCCGCTCCTGCCCCCAGTCGCCCAGTATCGGCAGCAACCGCTCCCACTCCAGCCCGCCGAGTCGCTCCTATTCCCGCTCCCCAGGCATCAACGCCGCTGGCAGTGGCCAGTTTCTGATGGAGGAGTGATCAGGACAAGTTAGGTTAGCTTGTAGTGCTTGCTAGGAAATCTTTTGTGTTGCAAGCACTTGTTCTGTTCTCCCTCTTTTTGTAGGCGTCGTGTTTGTAATTGGTGTCATGGCTTAGCATAACCTATATGCTATGTTTTAGAAGTCATGTAAACACTTAGCCCCCGTATTATTAATGTAATGCAGCCGTTTAAGGCTTTGTGTGGTGATTATTGTTTTTCTCATTTGGTTTCTAGTTTTCTGTGTGCCATAGAGGGCTAGTGGACCCTCATATATATCTTTTAGTCCTAACCTAGGTTGTTCTCTCAGATGGCACCCAGAAGAGCCGCCACCCTAGTTCGTGGTGCGTTCGCTGCAAGCCGAGGAAGAGGTCGTGGCCGTGGCCAGGGCCAAGTGCAGATTTGCCTCCACCACCGCCAACCAACCCGACCATGGCGCAGGTTATGTTCCAACAGAAGGCTTTGCTCGCAAGTCAGCAGACCGGAGCAGCCGGTCGCCATTCCAAGTTGGCAGACTTTCTTAGAACCAGTTCTCTTACCTTCGCTTCTGCCACTGAACCCTTGGAGGCAGAATATTGGCTCCAGGACACATAAAAGAAGCTCGTCTTGCTAGATGCTCAGAAGAGGACAAGGTGGACTTTGCCACCCACCAACTGAAAGGAGCCATCGCTGTCTGGTGGGAAAATTATCTCGCTACCCGCAGTGGCGAAAGTTCAGTGGTCGATGAAGAGTCTGCAACACAAGGAGAGACAGCAGCGCCCGAAGCTCCACAAGACCCTGCCACAGAAGAGCTTGCAGGAGCACAGTTAGCAGTTGAAGAAGAGCCAGCTTGGCATTCCATTTCTTAGACTGACTTCAAGCTTGCATTCAGAGCCAACTTTGTTCCAGCTGGAACGATGAGTTAAAGAAGAACGAGTTTAGATCCCTCGAGCAAGGGCATATGTTTGTCAATGAATATCTAACAAAGTTCAACCAGCTCGCCGCTACGCCCCGCAGGGCGTCGCCAATGAGGAAGAAAAGATCGATAGGTTCGTGGAAGGGATGCGTGAAGATATGAGGGGGCCAACTTATCCTCCATGACTACCCCAGCTTCCACCACCTTATTAACAAAGCCATCGTATTGGAGAACAAGAGGAAGATTGCGGAGATCAGCCGCAAGAGAAAGATGTTCTTTTAGAAGCCACAAAGTAACTTCCCACAGAAGTCAACCTTCCAGGGAAGCTCATCTTTTAGGCCGACTGCAGCGTTGCCACCAAGAACTCTAGCTTCTGTTCCGCATCCCAGTGGGACTGGTTTTCGTGCTCTTCGCCCCACTAGACAGCCGGCATCAACCAATCCGGTAGCTCATCTCCATTGCTTCAACTATGGGGAGAAAGGATACTTAGCCAACCGATGCCCTCAACGCCAGGCTGCTTCCACAAAGACCAATCCAGAGGCCACATCAGCTTAGGGCCAGTCACCAATGACAAACAAGAGTCACTAGACGCCGCCAGCACCAAGATCTGCCTCAACACTGAACCGCGCCCACGTGAATCATGTCACGACAGAGGAGGCCCAGCAAGACACTGGAGTTTTAATGGGTACGTTCCTTGTTAAATCAGTACCAGCACAAGTTTTGTTGGATTCTAGGGCTTCGCATTATTTTATTTCAAGAAAGTTTGTTGAAAGGATTAAGCTATCAATATTTAAGCTAAAGAAACCCGTGGTACTTAGTTCACCTAGGGGACCCTTAACTGCTACCTTAGTAAGGCCCCAAGTAGATATTGCTATGAAAAATTCCAGATTCCTAGCAAGCCTCTTAGTGCTTCAAGCCCAAACTTTGGACATCATCCTAGGGATGGATTGGTTGGCCAGATAAGTAATGATAGACTGTGCCAACAGGAAGGTGGTATTCACCAAGGACCCTGGAACCATGATAAGGGTTAATGTGGACCGCCTCTCTGGTTTGGATCATGCGATCCATAACCTTGAGGAGGTATCATTAGAGACAACACCGGTAGTCCAGAATTACCTATAGGTTTTTCCAGAAGAATTGCTTGGCATGCCACCAGACTGAGATATCGAGTTTGTGATCAACCTAAAGGCAGGGACTGCCCTAATTGCTAAGAGACCATACAGAATGGCCACCAAAGAACTTGAAGAGCTCAAGGCACAGATGGAAGAATTGCAAGACAAAGGATTCATCAGACCCAGCTCATCTCCCTAGGGTTTGCCAGTACTCTTTGTAAAGAAGAAGGACGGCACCGCCAGATTGTGTGTGGACTATAGAGCCCTCAATGAGGTAACCATCAAGAACAAGTATCCTATGCCCCGCATTGATGACCTGTTTGATTAGCTGACGGGAACAGCAGTGTTCTCGAAGATCGACCTGAGGTCAAGATACCACCAGCTTAAGATCAGGGCTGAGGACATCCCAAAAACGGCCTTTACCACCCGGTATGGCCTGTTTAAGTACACCGACATGTCTTTTGGTTTGACCAATGCGCCAGCCTATTTCATGAATCTCATGAACAAGGTATTCATGGAGTACTTAGATAAATTTGTTATCGTATTCATAGACGATATTTTGATATACTCCACGACCAATGAAGAACACGCTGAACATCTGATATTGGTCCTTGAGAAGCTCAAAGATCATCAACTGTATGCCAAATACAACAAGTGTGAGTTTTGGCTCCAAGAGGTCAGCTTCTTCGGACATATTGTAACCACAGAAGGAGTCGCAGTAGACCCATCAAAGGTAAATGATGTTTTGGAATTGAAACAACCAACTTCTGTGACCGAAGTGCGTAGTTTTCTCGGATTGACTGGATACTACCGACGCTTCATAGAAGGGTTCTCAAAGCTGTCCAGACCAATGACCCACCTGCTCAAGAAGGAAAAGAAGTATGAGTGGACAGAAGCATGTGAACAAAGCTTCCAGGAGTTAAAGAAGAGGCTAACCACTGCACCAGTGTTAGTCTTGCCAGACATGCACAAAGACTTTGAGGTCTATTGTGATAATTCCCACCAAGGTCTTGGCTGCGTGCTCATGCAAGAGGGAAAAGTTGTAGCCTATGCATCCAGACAACTCCATCCTCACGAAGACAACTATCCAACCCATGATTTGGAGTTAGCCGCAGTGGTGCATGCCCTAAAGATTTGGCGGTACTACCTAATCAGAAATCATTGCAACATCTTCACATATCACAGGAGCCTCAAGTACATCTTCACCCAAACGGATCTCAACCTCCGTCAAAGAAGATAGCTAGAATTGATCAAATATTATGACTTGGAGGTGCACTATCATCATGGGAAGGCTAATGTAGTAGCCGATGCATGAAGCCGTAAGGCCTATTGCAATAATGTCATGATTCAAGAATCGCAACCTGAGCTCTATAAGTAATTAGAGGCGCTTAATCTCGAGATAGTAGAGCACAGAACCATAGCAGCAATGGAAGTTCAGCCATCCTTAGAAGAGCAGACTAAGGCCACCCAAGAAGGACATCCTGGAGTCTAGAAATTTAAAAGCCCCATGGCCATAGGAAAAGCCCCTAAGATGGTAGAAGACCAACAAGGAATCCTATGGTATGGGAAACGCCTCTTTGTTCTCCACCAGAAGGAGCTTAAAGACATGATCCTGAAAGAAGCCCATAGTTCAGCATATACCCTGCATCCAGGCAGCACCAAGATGTATCAAGATATGAAAATTCTATATTGGTGGCCGCGAATGAAGAGGGACATCGTAGAGTTTGTAGCGTGCTGTGATGTGTGCCAACGGATCAAGGCCGAGCACCAGAAGCCTACAGGATTGCTTCAATCGCTACAGATTCCTCAATGAAAGTGGGAAGAAGTGGGAATGGATTTCATCACTGGCCTACCGCGAACCAAGTCTGGATATGATTTCATATGGGTTATAGTGGACAAATTGACAAAAATTGCCCACTTCATCCCTGTGAAGACCACATACAATGGACACAAGTTGGTCGAGTTGTATATGGCTCGTATCATGTGTCTACACGGAGTCCCCAAGAGGATAGTCTTGGATCGAGGATCTCAATTTACTTCGCATTTATGGGCTAGTCTGCATGATGCACTTGGGACCCACCTGAACTTCAGCACATCATATCATCCTCGGACGGATGGACAGACCGAAAGAGTAAATCAGATTCTAGAAGACATGCTCCGAGCTTGTGCTCTAGAATTCATAGTAGACTGGAAAAGATGCCTACCGTACGCAGAATTCTCCAACAACAACAGTTATCAGTCCAGTATGAAGATGTCCCCATTTGAAGCACTCTATGGGAGAAAGTGCCGAACCCCTCTACATTGGTCAGAGTCAGGAGAAGGTTATATTTTTGGACCAGATACCCTCAAGCAAGCAGAAGAGAAAGTTCGACTAATCAGAGATTGTCTACAAGTTGCCTAGTCTAGACAGAAGAGTTATGCCGACAACCGTCGCAGAGAGCTAACCTTTGAAGTTGGAGACCATGTGTACCTTAAAGTATCACCTCTTTGAGGAATGCAGATATTTAAAATTAAAGGCAAGCTTGCACCAAGGTACATATGCCCATATCCAATCACCGCCAAGCATGGAGAAGTAGCCTACCAGTTGGAGCTACCCGCCGGTCTGTCTGACGTACACAATGTGTTCCACATCTCCTAGCTCAAGAAGTGTCTCAGAGTGCCTAAAGAGCAAGCTCCAGTTGAAGCCATCGCCCTCCAGAAGGACTTGTCGTATCTAGAAGATCCGATCAAGATCCTCGACATTGTGAAGAAGCAAACGAGGCCCCAGACCATCCGTCTCTGCAAGGTTCAATGGAGCAACCACTCAAAGCGAGAAGCCACTTGGGAGCATGAAGACCAGTTGAAATTGGACTATCCTTATCTATTTTCAGAGTACCCTGAATCTCGAGGTAGAGATTCCGTTTAAGGAGGGTAGGTTTGTAGCATTCTCAAAGAAAAAATTAATCAACTTTCATATTTTTGGGTCTCCCGGATATCAAATCAAAATTTTGATTTCAAAATCTCAAATTCAGATTTGATTTTGAACTTACCTGGGCTTGGGCCCATTCGGCCTGGCCTTCCACGGCCCAGCCCGCTCCGCCTCGGCATCCCCACACTGTCCGCACCGCCCGTTTTCCCACTGCAGCGCTCCGCTGCCGCACTGCTGACTGTCCCATCCCCTCTTCTCCGCTTCCAGCGCCACCCAGATCTCCGCGTGCCCTCGCCCGATCCTCGCTGCCACGCTGCGCAGACATCAGGTCGCCCCTCCACCGCTTCTCTCTCCCCTCGGCTATTTAAGCCCCGCGCGCCTCTTCATTTCCCTCGCCTCGCCTCCTTCTCCCTCTCTTCCCGAGCCGAAGCGCCGCCGCCTTCGTCTTCGACGCCGGCTCCGCCCTCGCCTTCTCTTCCCGAGCCGAAGCACCGCCCCCCTTCGTCTCAGTTGCCGAGCCGCCATCGCCTCCGCTCCCGAGCGCGTTACCTCCGCCTCCGGCTCCTTCCTCACCCCCGACGCCACCCGAGCCACCCGCTCCCTTCTCTCCCTCCCCTCGCACCACTGTCGCCGCGTGTGCTCTTCCTCCCTTCTCTCTCCCCCCACTTTCTCTCGCCCGCCCCCTCATTTCCTCCGCGCGGCAGAGGAGACGAGGTGACGCGTTCGGCCGAATGGGTCACCCTCTTAACTCACACTAGCGCAGACGACAGGTGGACCCCGCTACAGTGACCGTGTGGCTGACAGTGGGGCCCACTTGTCACTGTGCGGTGGACTCGCGGCACCCGTGCGTGGACTCGATCCACACACTATTGCGTGCTTCGGGGGCCACGTGTCAGCGCATGGTTTTTTCAGCTTTTCTGATTTTCTTTTTAACTGAAAATTCTTTATAAAGTTTCAAAAATCCATGTCTTATTCATTATAACTCCAAAAAATATGACACTTGTGCCCAAAAAATTGTAATTTCAAAACCTATATTCTGGTACTAGTTTGATTAATTTTGGAGTTCATTTATTGTAGATTATGTATTTATTTGTTTTGTTTGCTTGTCTTTTCGTTTCCGGTGCAATCATCCGAGTAGAGTTCGAAGAAGCCGGAGGTTCCCACTTCGACCAAGCTCAAGCCTTCCAAGATCCCCTAGCCTTTGACTCAGGCGAGTTAACAATTTGGTCATATTGAACCTACATTTCATGCAAATTATGTTCTTTTAAAATAACAAACGACATGCTTTAATTTTTATGCACAATTATGTTAAATGGTCCTAAGGTAGCTAAATGTCAACTTGATTATTAAGTAATTATTATACCATGTCCTTGATAATTGGATTCCCTGATCCTTGTCACCCTAGTAATTATATGGTAACCTATTAGTTGTAGTCTGTACTCAAGTGCCATGCAAGCCTTGCTTGAGTACCGGGGTATTAACCACCCCAATCATCATCCTTTAAACTTAAAGATTATTTTGGGCTGTCATTGGGGTAAGTGACTGAAATGGTTGAGTTAATTTGTTTTAATCTTCTCAAAACCCTAAAAACTTGCTAATACCCCATCTGGGCGGATGGTATGTTGGAGGGTATGTGGTTGGGTACTAATGTAGCTCAGGAGATTTTGGTATGTGTTTAGTATGTGGTATGAACCGTACAGATAACTTTAAGGACATAATCCTGTGATGACCTGCTATTGTAAAACAGTACAACCACAAGTCTATAATGGTGTCGACTTGGCCAAATAATTTATATCTGTCAATACGAGTTACACCAGGTAGATGACTTGCGACGCCGTAAGCCTTCGTGGCGAAGGGTCGGAGTGCACGACGAAGGTCGTTAAGAGGGCGCAAGGGGGGTCTGGAGCAAGGGTTGACGCGGGTGTGAGAGCGTAACCCACCTCAGGTGAAACCTCAGCGGATGTAGCAAGTACTGAGGGATGCATTGTAAAGGCCTTGTGGTAATCTCCCCTTGATTCACATGTCCAAGAAAACGTGTAATTATATCAAGTCGATTATCTCTTGTGGGTAAAGTGTACAGTCTCTGCAGAGAAATAAACTGTTCGAACAACCGTGCCCACGGTCAGAGGCGGAGATGGGAACTTACAAGAGTTAGTTCTATTTATAAAAATTTGTAGGTGGGTTGAAAAATGTGTCAGGCTCATCTAGCCTTATTTTGGATTTTTTCTAGATAGTCTTACCCAGTGCTGATAATAGGTGAATGTACCATAAATAAAAATAAGCATGAGGTGGAGGTAACCTTCCCTGATATTAATATTGCACAATTATTCTCTTTTAAGAAAACATTATTTAGTCAAAATGCGATGTGATATGACTTTATATTATGTGTATTTATAAAGGTTGCTTTGCGCAAATGAAAAAACCCGAGCCATCCTTGTTTAGCCTTGCATAATTATTATTGCATCTGTTGTGTTGGCTCGCGAGCACGGTAGTAGTTCTCACCCTCGCCCTTTCCCGAATCCACCAGATTCCGCTGATCAGGACGACTACGCCTACTTCGAGGACCAAGGATTCGACGGTCAAGACCAAGGCGAGGAGTAGTTAGTCTCGTAGGCTAGGGCTTGCCACAGTCTAGTTGGCTCCGCTGGTACTTGTGTACGGTCAATATTATCCAAGCCCTTGGCTAATATCGGTTGTACACAAAGCACCACAGTCGCTTGCCTATGGGGAGTCGTGTTGCCCCTTTTGCTTCCACGCTTGTCTCTGTACTTTATGCAATGAACTTATTTGGCCTGATCGGCCCCTGTTGTAAACTCGGACCGACGTGGTCTATTTAAAACTCTGTTGAATGTGAGATTATGTTGAGTCGGTCAACGTTATGTATGAAATGATTAAGCGATGTACACCGTGAGTGCTACCTACTGATCTAGGGAGTAGTGTAGGATTTTCATAGAGGATTCTGGATTAAGAAAATCCGGTTCTGACACTTCATGAGGTAGCGCGACATGAGATTGATGAACCCAACCTTCTCATATGGGTTATAGTGGACAAATTGACAAAATTGCCCACTTCATCCTCGTGAAGACCACATACAATGGACACAAGTTGGTCGAGTTGTATATGGCTCAGATCGTGTCTACACGAGTCCCCAAGAGGATAGTCTTGGATCGAGGATCTCAATTTACTTCAGATTTATGGGCTAGTCTCGCATGATGCACTTGGGACCCACCGAACTTCAAGACATCATATCATCCTCTGACGGATGGATGACCTCGAAAGAGTAAATCGATTCTAGAAGACATGCTCCGAGCTTGTGCTCTAGAATTCATAGTAGACTGGAAAGATGCCTACCAGACGCAGAATTCTCCAACAACAATGCTTATCACCCAAAGATGAAGATGTCCCCATTTGAAGCACTCTATGGGAGAAAGTGCCGAACCTCTACATTGGTCGAGTCGAGAAGGTTATATTTTGGACCAGATACCCTCAAGCAAGGTAAGAGAAAGTTCGACTAATCGAGATTGTCTACAAGTTGCCTAGTATAATGAAGAGTTATGCCGACAACCGCCGCAGAGCTAACCTTGAAGTTGGAGACCATGTGTACCTTAAAGTATCACCTTTTGAGGAATGCAGATATTTAAAATTAAAGGCAAGCTTGCACCAAGGTACATATGCCCATATCCAATCACCGCCAAGCATGGAGAAGTAGCCTACCAGCTTGAGCTACCCACGGTCCTGTCTGACGACACAATGTGTTCCACATCTCCTAGCTCAAGAAGTGTCTCAGAGTGCCTAAAGAGCAAGCTCCAGCTGAAGCCATCGCCTCCGTATGACCTGTCAGATCTAGAAGATCCGATCAAGATCCTCGACATTGTGAAGAAGCAAACGAGGTCCTGCACCATCCGCTCTCGCAAGGTTCAATGGAGCAACCACTCAAAGCGAGAAGCCACTTGGGAGCATGAAGACCAGCTTGAAATTGGACTATCCTTATCTATTTTCAGAGTACCTCAATCTCGAGGTAGAGATTCCGCTTAAGGAGGGTAGGTTTGTAGCATTCTCAAAGAAAAATTAATCAACTTTCATATTTTTGGGTCTCCTGATATCAAATCAAAATTTTGATTTCAAAATCTCAAATTCAGATTTGATTTTGAACTTACTCGGCTTGGGCCCATTCGGCCGGCCTTCCACGGCCCATTGGCCCGCCTAAGATCCCCACACCGTCCGCACCGCCTGCTTTCCCATCGCAGCTCACCGCCGCAGACCGCCGACCGTCCCATCCCTCTTCTCCGCCTGGCCACCCAGATCTCCGCGTGCCCTCGCCTCGATCCTCGCACGCCACGGCAGACATCAGTCGCCTCCACCGCTCTCTCCTGGCTATTTAAGCCCCGCGCTTTCATTTCCTCGCCTCGCCTTCTTCTCCTCTCTTCCCGAGCCAAGCGCGCCGCTGTTTTCGACACGCCCGCCGCTTTTCTCTTCCTAAGTCGGCACCGCTTCTTCGCTCTCGGGCTTGCCGAGCCGCCATCGCCTCCGCCTCCCGAAGGCACTCGCCTCCGGCTCCTTCCTCACCCCCGACGCCACCCGAACCACCCGCTCCCTTCTCTCCCTCCCCTCGCACCACTGTCGCCGCTGTGTGCTCTCCCTCCCTTCTCTCTCCCCACTTTCTCTCGCTCGCCTCATTTTCTCCTGCTGCGCAGAGGAGACGAGGTGACGCTGCTCGGCCGAATGGGTCACCTCTTAACTCACACTCGCAGACGACGACAGTGGACCTCACATAAAGGACTGTGGTCGATGTGTGGGGCCCACTTGTCACTGTGCGGTGGACTCGCGGCACCCGTGCGTGGACTCGATCCACACACTATTGCGTGCTTCGGGGGCCACGTGTCAGCGCATGGTTTTTTCGGCTTTTCTGATTTTCTTTTTAACTAAAAATTCTTTATAAAGTTTCAAAAATCCATGTCTTATTCATTATAACTCCAAAAAATATGACACTTGTGCCCAAAAAATTGTAATTTCAAAACCTATATTTTGGTACTAGTTTGATTAATTTTGGAGTTCATTTATTGTAGATTATGTATTTATTTGTTTTGTTTGCTTGTCTTTTCGTTTCCGGTGCAATCATCCGAGTAGAGTTCGAAGAAGCCGGAGGTTCCCACTTCGACCAAGCTCAAGCCTTCCAAGATCCCCTAGCCTTTGACGCAGGCGAGTTAACAATTTGGTCATATTGAACCTACATTTCATGCAAATTATGTTCTTTTAAAATAACAAACGACATGCTTTAATTTTTATGCACAATTATGTTAAATGGTCCTAAGGTAGCTAAATGTCAACTTGATTATTAAGTAATTATTATACCATGTCCTTGATAATTGGATTCCCTGATCCTTGTCACCCTAGTAATTATATGGTAACCTATTAGTTATAGTCCAGACTCATGTCATGCAAGCCTTGCTTGAGTACTGGGTATTAACCACCCCAATCATCATCCTTTAAACTTAAAGATTATTTTGGGCTGTCATTGGGGTAAGTGACTGAAATGGTTGAGTTAATTTGTTTTAATCTTCTCAAAACCCTAAAAACTTGCTAATACCCCATCTGGGCGGATAGTATGTTGGAGGGTATGTGGTTGGGTACTAATGTAGCTCAGGAGATTTTGGTATGTGTTTAGTATGTGGTATGAACCGTACAGATAACTTTAAGGACATAATCCTGTGATGACCTGCTATTGTAAAACAGTACAACCACAAGTCTATAATGGTGTCGACTTGGCCAAATAATTTATATCTCACAATACGAAGTTACACTGTAGATGACTTATGACGCTGAAGCCTTCGTGGCGAAGGGTCGGAGTGCACGACGAAGGTCGTTAAGAGGGCGCAAGGGGGGTCTGGAGCAAGGGTTGACGCGGGTGTGAGAGCGTAACCCACCTCAGGTGAAACCTCAGCGGATGTAGCAAGTACTGAGGGATGCATTGTAAAGGCCTTGTGGTAATCTCCCCTTGATTCACATGTCCAAGGAAACATGTAATTATATCAAGTCGATTATCTCTGTGGGTAAAGTGTACAGTCTCCGCAGAGAAATAAATCTGCTCAACAACCGTGCCCACTGGTCGAGGCGGAGATGGAACTTACAAGAGTTAGTTCTATTTATAAAAATTTGTAGGTGGGTTGAAAATGTGTCGTGCCTCATCTAGCCTTATTTTGGATTTTTCTAGATAGTCTTACCCAAAGGTTGATAATAGGTGAATGTACCATAAATAAAATAAGCATGAGGTGGAGGTAACCTCCCCGATATTAATATTGCACAATTATTCTCTTTAAGAAAACATTATTTAGTCAAAATGCGATGTGATAGGACTCACTACTACGTAAAAGGTCATCACAGACGGTTCGAATATCTATCACAGACGGTTTTTGAACCGTCTCAAATGTTATGTCCGAGATAATAAAAGGTTATCACAGACGTTGAAAAACCGTCAGGATATTAATAATCGCTGCACGGTTCGTGGTCGGAACCGTCAGGATTATGTAGTATCACGCACGGTTCGTTGTTGGAACCGCTCAGGATATCGATAATCACGACGGTTCCAGCCGGAACCGCTCGTGATTATGTAGTATCATAGACGGTTCGTTGTTGGAACCGCTCGTGATACTACATAATCACGCATTCGGTTCCGCATACAAACCGCTCGTGATTATTAGTATCACAGACGGTTCAGAAGTTGGAACCGCTCGTGATAAGAAATATCACGCATCGCTTCAACTACAAACCGTTTATGGTTAATATCACGCACGGTTCGCTGTTAGAACCGCTCGTGATAAGTCCTTTAACCTAATTGAATTTTTCGTATTTTCACTAGCCTCGTGAATTGCTAGCCATGCCCTCTCAAAACTAGCAAGTAGAAACATGTCACGTAAAATTGCCGACAACTCAAAGTGATCATTTAACTCAAAATCAATTACAAAAGAATGTTTCAAGTATATATTGTCGCTAGAGTTACAAATTGAATTACAAACTACCAAAGTGAATTACAATATTGAATCAATCGCTTTCGAGGTCGCTCATCGTGTCGACGGCGTGAAACTCTCCGCTGGTGTTAACTATGTCCGCTTTGATGAAGCCACAGAGCTCCTCGAATGTGCGTGACTCGTCCATCTCGAGTGCATTTAACTCTATGTTCAAGCCCTGCCGCTAGCGTGAGTAAAGTAGTAAGCATATATATTTAAATTTATAATTAGGAGATAATTATTACGAGATTGACAAACTCGGGATCGCTCGTCCTAGAAGCAATCAATAGTCGATATGATGGCATACGAGAATGCGATAGGTGATCTCGCTTGTCAAGGCACCGCAAAAATAGAATTACATATATATGCACAATACCGAGACGCAATATTACGGAGTATGATATATGATTATTGTGTTGTAGCTGCATCGAAATCGTGATCCCGTGAGTCATGTGGCTGTCGCTCCTTTGTATAAACCTCCTCGCAACATAGCCGATGAACGCCCTACATGATTCAAAAAGTTATCCTTGTCCATTTAAAACGAAGGAAGACTACAATAGAGTTATGTGCGGAGGAAGACTACATATTGCCGAGTATTTCTTTAAGAATGGTGAAGTCGTGATTTTTGTTGAGTAGAGAATCAAGGTACAATACCATGTTCCTCTTGGCACAAGAATCAAGAATCCAAAGGAACCTACTCGTATGTCGCTATAGTCATATAAACCTATGTTGAAACGTAATTTGTATAGCAAATATTGAAGCACTTACTGGTTGTAGGGTACCATTATGTACTCCCGCCGCTCGAGCAAGCAATCCCATTTTTATGTAATTTCGACGAGGATGCGCCTTGGTTGATTGTTTGCTCAGAGACCACGTAGGGTCGAGGAAACCCACCGTTCTTTGATTCGACGCGCACGCTTCATAATGTATCCGCATATGCCGATGAGTTATGATATTTATCGGATCACGTGAGTGTAGAAATTGATTGCACACACTTACAAAGGTCCAAAGATCGTAGAAGTGAGGCGCCGAGGCGCTTAGGTTGTATAAGTCATATAAGTCTTCGCCCACGACGGCGGCTGTGCTCGTGGAGAAAATGCTCCTCCCGTATCCGACGGTGATTCCAAGATGACCCCTTCGCTCCGGCCTTGCGCAAGTACCAATCATGCAATGCTTGACAAGCTACCCCGAGCTCTTTATTTCGCGCAGAGACCAACGGACTTCCGAGGGAGTATTTCACGGGTTTGGGAGGTGCCTTAATGTTCTTCGATTTGATTTCTCCTTAACGAGGCGGCCGAGGGACGCCTTCCCGTGACGCCTCAGTGGACCGATATGGTGACACGCTTTTCTTGTCCCTTTGTCGCCTTCTCGACGGAAGCGATGTGGCGCCTTCAAGCTTTGGTTGAGGCGGACTCATCGACGAGGGTCCTATGGAGAGGCAGGGTCCTCTCGCCATCGCACACCAAGGGTCCAAAGGCGATGTCCTTCTTGGGCCACCGGATAAAAGTGTGCGTGGCATCCCCTAGTGTTCTCGATTTCTTCGCTCGGGAATTCCAGCGGATGGCCATGAAATTGTCATGGACCATGTCCACCGCACTCGGCGTAACCTCGCGCCACCGGGCACCGCGTCGCGCTTCTTCTTCCGGTATGGATACACCATACCCGCCCAAATTTCAATAGGAATCGACCCTACTATCCTCACTTGAGCTTGCGTGGCGCCGGCTCCTACAAAAGCGCATACAATTAGCTAAGGCGCCCTATAGGTCTATCTTTGGAGCACTCCTGAGATGTACATTACCTCGATGCCGCCGATCGGTAATTGCGCCGTCATGTCCGTAATTATGTGTGGACGCGACGCCATCTCGATGTCGAGCGTGACTTGCTCCCAAATTATCAGGCGGCTTGCGCCGCATGAGTTGATTTACTTGGTTCTCGCAAGTTTGTTATTTGTTCTTGAAATTGTGAAATAATCACATGTTCCAACCGAGCGCCGTGGTTGGTCCTTGGATCTCTTCCTACTCCTATACGTGTCGGAGTTGTGTGGGAATCCATCCTCCAAGGTACGTAAACCCCAACTCCTCGCGTATGCGACCGGGTGCTCCTTGTTTCCTGTATCGTAGACATGACATCATTCTCCCGCCTACTTCAAGGAACCTTGGGAACATGCGAAGTCAATTCTTCCCGCAAGAGAACATCATGTTATTGTAGACACCATGAAGTTATGAACTTATTAACAATTAAGTGGTTCAAAATTTACCGACGTTGAGACACCGCCTCGTCTCGCCGGGTTTGTCGAGAGATGTTGCCCAAGACGTGGCCGATGCCTCGCTTAACCAGATCGAGCGCGCCGTCCGAGATCATAGCAAACGGTCGCGGCAGCAGCCTCGCTCCTCCGCCGCCATCGCGTGGCTTTACCCGCTGCACTCAGCCGGTGCCGAGTCCGTGGGGTGAGTGTTTTGTGCTCGATAGCTCGCGGCGCCGCACTTTGCTCTCAAATTCAGCCGCCGCCTTCATCTCGCACGGCGCCCCATGTATCCCGCGACAAAAATTGATACGCCGTGAAGGGCGTCCACCCGTGTTCACGCATCGCGTGACAAGCGTGCTCTTGAAGGTCCTCCACGCTGGGACATCGCCAAAGAGCCGCGCGCCATCGCACACGCGTTCGGTCCGCTTGTGGAAAGTGAACGAGGCGTAAAGTTCACCCACAACCGGTCTCTCAGACATCCGCTAGAGACTTCCGTGTTGGGGTGGTGATGGGGACCCGCTCCTTGCAAGTACCCCGCAGACGGTCCGAATCTCGCACCGCTTTCTTGGGACTCGCGGGATCCCGACGCCACCGACCTCCGTGATCGCCATGCGCGCCCGAGGGCAATTTGATATTCCTTCGCCTTCTCGCTCGCTGCATCACCTTGATCGGAGATCCAGACGCATTTGGCGACGCCGATGACGGCGCGAAGACGGTGCTCTCGCCATCTCGCTTACTTGCTATCTATATAAGTTATGTACGCAATTATTACATAGTATATAAAATTGAGTTTGTACTTCAAATATTAAAATTAACTCGCTTTTGATCCATAGACCCAGAGTACGACTATCCGTAAGTGAGTCATGCCAGCAGTAATTCGCTAGATGATATTAAAGATAGTAGTCAATATTTGAATGTCCACAAAAGCATTCCGCATCTCAGAACCATAGGACATTTGTGGGCAAGCAATGCAAAAATTGTTTCATAAAAGGCATTAATCACAATAGCACCGAAGTTCTACACACGCCTTGGCATCCATGAAAAAATCTAGATACGTGCAAATCCAAAATAGCACCAAATCCTAACAAATCGCAACCAAAATACGTTATAATATACTACACGTTGCCTAATTAGCAAATCCAACGTGGATCTACACCATATAAGAGAACGTTGATGATAAATACAATGTTATGCCCAACATTAATGTATGAGATCAACCATAAGGAGCATAATGTACATATGATTGATTATGGAGTGTGCTCAGAGAGAGAGTTGCAAAGGAACTAGCCTTGCCATCTCAACCCCATTGTCAATAATCTTCATAAATTGAACTAAACAACACAAATTCACAACTTGAGCTCTAAATAATGCTTAACTACTGCCTAAAGATAGCAAAGCCAATAGACCACTCAATAAAATTATGATTAACCAGAGATCAAGTTTGATCACTAACAATACTCCAATTCTCCAACAGCTTGATCACTAACAATACTCCAATTCTCCAATTCTTATAATAATGTAAAGAATTATACTTTTATTTAAAACAGATAATGTATGTGTTACACACAACTGTGGAACATGCAACCCACACCGTAATAACATGTTAGAACAAAATCAACTATCTCCAGCAGATTCTATATCCAATGCATCGTATTGAAAACTCGTGGTTACCAAAGAAATGTATACATAATGAACCCCCAAAGACATGCTATGGATGAGACTATGTAACACTTGAAAATGAACCACTACAACCACAAAGATGCAATCAAGAAAATACTACTACCAATGACTTTTTAAGTTTCACCAATGTCATCAGATTTCTAGAAATAGGTGTTACAACACAATCGGTTGGGGCACATCAAATATTTTAAATGCTACAAAAACACCCATGATCAAGCCGACCAAACTACCAAAGAACTTATTGGCACACCTCGATCCCGCACTAGAGCTCAAGTATGAAATGATTATCAGTTCAATCTCAGTATTTGACCATTATCATCATTGAGCAAACCAGCAAAGCCCACTGTTCAAAATGCAATTTCTTCAGATACCAGAAATAAAACACATATTGAGAATCAACTAGCACTGCAAATATGTATAGAAAGTAAAGGCTTCCACAATGGTTGACCAAAATGAGGATCCCAAATCGCATGAGCAATAGGCCTTACGTGTAAAGGATCCCAGATCCATGATTCAAAATTTCCTTGCCAAGCTACATGAAACAGATTTCTGATGTCCATAGAAAGATTATTGCTAATCGCCCAAAGTGAGAAGCAAAATGTTCTCGATAAAGACGCTCTCAAGAATATCATCATGACTTTCAAATCACACGGTAGCAATACCAAACCAAATACGACGAGTAGTGGGGTCCTGAGCTAAGCCTTGGCTAAACCTGGGAAAAGCAAAGAAGGCAGGGTGCTACTGTACCAGTAGTAGAGTGGCTTGAATCAAATCGTTTGTCTAGAGAGGGTGTAGCGATAACCAAAGCCGATCATTTAGAAACTTTAGATCCGCTTACTACTCAAATCTCGGTTTTTGCAAGAGTTGCGCTCTTATATGCAAGAAGAAGACTTAGAAAGAACAAAGAAGTTTGATCCGCAAAGTATGCTTAGGCACAATACTCACCGGTTGGCCTGCTCTGGGAGGCGTCGAGAGGAGGCGGCCGGGCCTGGGAGGCGCCTGGTCGGGAGGCGCTGGTCTGGGAGGAGGAGGCGCCGGGTCGGGAGGCGCTGCTCGGGAGGCGCCTGGGTCGGGAAGGCGCCGGGTCGGGGAGGAGGAGGCGCTGGGTCTGGGAGGCGCTGGCTCGGGAGGCGCTGGCCGGGCTCGGGAGGCGCCGGGTCGGGGAGGAGGGGCGCCGGGTCGTCGGGAGGTGTTCGGAGAGGAGGCGGCAGAGGACGCACACCGATAGGGTTAGATCAAACCCCATTTGTCGTAACCTTTATAATCAACACGCACACAGACGGTTCTCGAGGGAACCGCTCGTGATGTGGAACATCACTGCACGGTTCCTCAAGAACCGCTCAGGATACGAACATCGCTGCACGGTTCTTGAGAAACTGTCAGGATGCGTAAACATCACAGACGGCTCACTCAAGAACCGCTCATGATGTTTCACATCACTGCATTTGCCTCTAGAACTGCTCAGGATGCGTGAACATCACGCATTTGTTCTTGAGTGAACCGTCCGTGATGTTTCCACTTAAGGCACACTAGAATTTTGCAAATAAGCCCTCTCGTGTTTTGTGAAATTACAAAGGGTCCTCAATTTATATCATTCAGTCCTTGAGGCCAAAAATCTTTTAGATTAGACCTTAGAATTAACACATTTTTGTTCTAACACATGGAAATCCCGCAAATTAAACCCTAGAAGAGTTCTCGTTTTGTTATTTAGTATTAAAGGATTTATTTAATCACTAGAATTTGTTTTTCTCGCTATGAAAATTACCGCAAATTCGCATACTCATATGTTTCTATGCTTAGTAAAGTGGATGGTTACATTACAAGCCCGATAAACCGGGTCTCATGTGTATCGACAATTGACAATTGTCATCAATTTAAAGATCATAAGTCCATAACACATTAACACATGACAATGGAATAAATTAGTTAATTACAATGGAGTAAATTCTTAATTAAAATATAGCCCTTCATGATGATCGACGCAAGATATAGCTAGCTTCCTCACCGGGTTCTTCCTCGAGCCCGATGCCGCTCCAAAGGTGGCAACTCGTCAAATTGATTGTATTCTTCCTCGCCCACTACATTCTCAACTCCGACAATCCTCCTTTTTCCATGAAGAACTACGTGACGCTTCTTATTTGCCGGTCCGTTACATAGAAGACTTGAACAACTTGGTTAGCCAAGACGTAATGGTTCGCCTTTGTATCCGACACGCTCGAGGTCCACGGTAGTGACGCCGCATTTGTCGACCTTCACCGTGGGAGATGGACCCAACGGCACCAAATAGGGGATCTTGAAAAGCACGAGTCGATCTCCCATATCTCCTCTATTTGCCCATAGTACGAGCTCCTCACCATCAGATCGAATGCATCTATGCGACACCGCTTGCTCAGACTCGTGGCTCTTCCTATCCCGAAGTGCCAGATAAAATGTGTACCCATTTATGTCGATCCTTGCTATGTGACAATTGTAAATCGTGGCCCTCTTGCCAACCATAGCAACAGATCATCACTTGATGACCTCCGAGTGATTCGCGCTTTAACCATTCGTTGAACCGACGGTTGTGCTCTCTCGTGATCCAAACCTCCGACCGTCCGATTCTCGCATGCATTCATGTCTTTGTGCTCATCGATGTACGGGACACTTGGGTCATGTGTTGCAAGACCGTGAAATGGGCTTGAGCGCACGATCCAGATCGGAGTGATTGATTTCCTTCCGATGGTCCCGATACCATCCAGCCTCCCCTCATGACGAGATAGAGGCACACCAATCGGATCCACCGAGCCATGTAGTCGACGCAGAACTCAATGACCTCTTCCGCTGCATAACCTTCGATGATGTCGCCTCCGGCCGAGATCGATTCCAGACGAGGACTTGAGAATTCCCATGTACCTCTCGAACGGGTACATATGACGAGAAACACAGGTCGCATATCTTTATCTCTTTCACAAGGTGAACAATGAGATGGACCATGATATCGAAAAATGACGGAGGGAAATACATCTCAAGATGACACAGTAGTCGCCACTACCTCTACCGCAGAGCATCTAGTCCTTGGGGATCGATGACCTCTCGAGCAATTGAGTTGAAGAAATAACACACCTCAAGATTGCCACTGGACCTTGTTCGCAAGATACTCCTAATTGCAACAGAAGCATTTGTGTCATCAAGACATGACAATCATGCGACTTCATACCAATTAATTTCAAATCTTGCATAGAAACAAGTTTCTTAATGTTAGCGGAGTAACCAGACGGACTTTCACACGTGCAAGCTCGCACGCTTCATTTCTCTCGCCTTGGACAGAGTGTAGCAAGTCGGGGAAGGTACGCTCGTCTCAGATCGGTCTCTTTCGTGCTAACTCGGTCCTTATGTTCATATCGACCAAGTCACGCCGCATGCTAACACCATCCTTTGTTTTGCCACTAATGTTCAAAGAAGAGACCAATCAAGCTATCACATACATTCTTCTCACGCATAACGCCGATGCAATGGCTTAACTTCTAAGTACTCCCAATAAGGCAAGTCCCAAAAATTGACCGCTTCTTCCGATGTTCTTCTCACGGGTTCTTAATTTACGCCCTTCCCAAGCACAACATCGATATCCTTAACCATATCATAGACCTCTTTCCCACTAAAAGCCCTTGAAGTCGAACCGCCTTCCTTATTTCCGCCGAATTGTTTCTTCATCTTGCGGTATGGGTGACTCTCTGAAGGAACCTACGGTGACGATATATACGCTTTATGCGAGTTGTTCACCATACACTCTCCGTAGCATCTAAGCAAGGCGGATGTGCTTTGGCTCCTTTTGTATCAAGTCCGATAGGTTACCAAGGGCAGGAAAATCATTGATGGTGCGAACAACATGGCGCGTAAAGTGAAGTTCTCTCGCTTGTACGCATCCCATACTGCACCCTTCGCTCCACGTTGTCACAAGATCTTCCAAAGAATGGTGCTAGGTACACATCAATATCATTCCTGTGTTGCTTCGCCCTTGGATAAGTAGTGTCATCAAAATGTATTTCCGCTTCATACACGTACCAAGGAGGAAGGTTGTACATACATAGATTCACTGCCAAAGCATGTCTACGCTCATGTTACCGAAAGGATTCATTCCGTCCAGACTCAACCCTAACCTTATGTTCCTCGGTTCCGACCGAACTCTTCAAGCTCCGATCAAGTTTCTCCACCGATGTAATCGCAGGTGTCCGAGCTTCCCATCTTTCTTACGCTCCGAGTGCCAACGCATCAATCTTGCCTCCTTTCGGTTCGCAAATAAACGCTTCAAACGTGGGATCACGTGCGATACCACAACATCTTAGCAGGAGGTCCTTGCTTCGCCTTAGCAGATTCTTCCGCTTGTATCGGATGCTCGACACGGACATGCATGCATGTTCGCATACTCTTTACGGTAGAGGATGCAATCGCTCGACATGCATGTATTCTTTCTACTTCCATTCCCAACGGACAAAGAACCTTCTTAGCTTGGTAGGTCGTGGCCGGGCAACACGCTTCTCCTAAGGATGTCACTAAGAGACCTAACAACGCCAGAAAACTCTTGTCGACCAACCATTGCTTGCCTTCAATTTCAGCAGCTCAAGCACGGTTGACAACCTTGTGTATTCCTATACCAGGAACAAAGGTTTCCTGAGTCCTCCATTAAGCCCTCGAATTTACAAAACTCTCTCTCACCGTAGTTCCTTCTCAGATCGCGTAGCATCCGATCCAGATTGTCATCATGCGATCTATCCTCATCAAAAGCACATTCCATACCCCGCATATCGCTGACTTCTACGATGTCGCCACATCGACTTCCAGATAATCGCTTCTTCACCGGATCGCTCCAACATGTATATCCTTTTTGAAACCTCTTCAGATTAGTGAGCTTCGATCACGCGGTTGTTAAACATTTTCATATTACCGCAATCAATGCATGGACAAGACATATATTTTATCCCCTTCTTCAACATATCCCGCTCGCGGCTCTTCTAAAAGCAAACACGCCATTAATATACTCTTCACTCACACGGTTCTCAATGTACATCCAGCTTTGGTCCATCTACACATTAGTGAGTACTCTATATTAATAAACCGCAAGTACCCTTTATAATGACCAAACACATTAGTGAGTACTCTATAGCAAATATAAGGGTTACAGATCGATCATACCCTTCTCTCCAAAGTGGCGCAATGTGGGAGGAGGCGCAGATCAAAGCCGAATGGGCCGGGAGGAGGAGGCAGGGTAATACCAAAATGGGAGAGGAGGAGGTACGGTAATACCAAAATGGGGAGGACGCAGCAGCAGGAGGGTGGCGGTTCAAATGGATTTAATAGAAATGGGACTGCGGCAATGACGCAGCAGCAGGAGGGTGGCGGCGGTTCAAATGGATTTCATAGAAATGGGGACCGCCGGCAGCCGCTTACTTATAAGTTCGAGATATCACGACGGTTCTTTAAAAGAACCGCTCGTGATATGGGGATATCGCTGCACGTTCTTTTAAAGAACCGCTCGGATATGCTTATCACGCACGGTTCGCTTAACGAACCGTCGTGATAATATTTATCACGCACGTTTGTTAAACAAACCGCTCGTGATACAAATATTATCACGCACGGTTCGTTAAACGAATCGCTCGTGTTATCATCACGCACGGCTCGCTTAACGAACCGCCTCGTGATGACAAGAGTATCACGCACGCTCGCTTAACGAATCGTCAGGAAGTATCACGCACGGTTTGTTAAACGAACCGTCTCGTGATATTTATATATCACGCACTGCCACCAAGAACCGCTCAGGATATTTATCACTGCATTTGTTCTTTTTGAACCGTCTGTGATGGGGTGTCTAGTATAGCATGTTCTGTAGTAGTGACTTTATATTATGTGTATTTATAAAGGTTGCTTTGCGCAAATGAAAAAACCCGAGCCATCCTTGTTTAGCCTTGCATAATTATTATTGCATCTGTTGTGTTGGCTCGCGAGCACGGTAGTAGTTCTCACCCTCGCTCTTTCCCGAATCCACCAGATTCTGCTGATCAGGACGACTACGCCTACTTCGAGGACCAAGGATTCGACGGTCAAGACCAAGGCGAGGAGTAGTTAGTCTCGTAGGCTAGGGCTCGCCACAGTCTAGTTGGCTCCGCTGGTACTTGTGTACGGTCAATATTATCCAAGCCCTTGGCTAATATCGGTTGTACACAAAGCACCACAGTCGCTTGCCTATGGGGAGTCGTGTTGCCCCTTTTGCTTCCACGCTTGTCTCTGTACTTTATGCAATGAACTTATTTGGCCTGATCGGCCCCTGTTGTAAACTCGGACCGACGTGGTCTATTTAAAACTCTGTTGAATGTGAGATTATGTTGAGTCGGTCAACGTTATGTATGAAATGATTAAGCGATGTACACCGTGAGTGCTACCTACTGATCTAGGGAGTAGCGTAGGATTTTCATAGAGGATTCTGGATTAAGAAAATCCGGTTCGACACTTCATGAGGTAGCGCGACATGAGATTGATGAACCCAACCTTCTCGTTCTGGCTGCACGAAAAATCCACAAAAAATAACAAAAATGGGTGGAAATGATTGACCTCTTAGATCTGGTCAAGGTAGTGAGGAGGGGGGCTCGTCTAATCTGATTGAGTTGGGTGACGGCAGCGCAGACCTTCTCGATCTTTTCAGCGCGCCGTAGGGAGGTGGGAGGTGGCTTTACCAGGGGCGGTTTCCGGTTGTCGATCTTCTCGGCGAAGAAGGTAGCCACGCAAGGGAGGTGAAGGGGCGGTACAATGGAGGTGAAGGGGCGGCGCGAGGAAAGAGGAGGGCGGCGGCATAGGTAGGCGAGGTTATGATGTGGGCGGGAGGAGGCGCCAACGCGGTGGAGAAGGCAGCCGCATTGGGGAAGAGGAGCTCGGAAGAGGGAGAAGCGGCATCGCGGTGTGCCGCGCAAGAACGAGGGCGACGCAATGGGATTGGAGGCTGAAAAAGGTGACTAGGGTTTTGGCGTGGGGGGGGGGCTGTGCGGGCTAATCTGGCCCGCCCGTTGTGACCCCTACGATCTGACGGCCTCGCAACCTCTCAACACCGATGACCTGGACGCAACCTCAACACGATGATTACGACCGTGCAACCGCGATCCAATGGCGCCTGACGACTGCTGAAATGGGGATCTTGACGCCGATTCCAAAAACCGTGGGCGCCTTTTCAAAAAAAAAAAGGCCCCGAAGGCATCGATATTTTTCCCCTATATAAAAAGGAGAATTTGCACGCGCGGTCGCCTTTCTCTCTCATAGTCTCATCTCTCATGTGCGTAACACAAACGCCACGCATATAGCTAGCTAGCGCAGTTAAGATGTTGGCAAAGGCAAAGCACACAAATTAAGTTCGATCGATCCCTTTGCGGTTTGCGCCCGGCCACAAGTACCAACCACACGGCCCACTAACGAAATAAATCGAAATCAAATGCCCAGCTGAGCCAAATGCGCAACGAGCAAACTGATCGATCCGGCCAGGGGTTGGAGAAGAATATAAATATGACCCCCCTTCTCCTCCGGTCTCTTCTCCCTCCTCCCTCCGCGCGTCTTGTCGCAAACCCCTCGTCTTGTGCAACTTGGAGAACTAGCTAGCGCGCCAAGGATCGATCGATCCCATCCGGCCTCTGCATCGATCGATCATCTCGAGATCCTGGCCTGGTCTCTTGGGATAGCTAAGCTATCCGATCTCCGGGAATTGAGGATCCTATCCATCCTCCTGATCCCTATCCATATTCCAGATTAGTAAGTAGAGAGCTAGATCCCAAATGCCGTTGAACACAACCACCACTCCCTACTTCTCGGCCTGAGAACAGGAGGAGGCCGGAGTAGCGGTGATCGATGCTTCTCCTTATATACCACCTCCCTCTTCTTCTTCCTCTCCCACACCATCCGGCAGCAGCTGCAGCTCGTCGTAATTAACGCTAGCTCACGCAATACAAATCCAATACGGTACGTACGTACGTACAGGAGGTGACATCATGGACTGCTTCGCCGAGGCCGAGGGGAAGAGGACGCACGACCCGATGTACCAGTGCCACGAGGCCCACGACAGCCACAGCAAGGCGGCGCCCGCCACCGGCTTCCCTGCCGAGAACGTCGGAAGGTTCTTGGAGGTGTTCGGGCCGGTGATCGTAGGCGCGGGGCCGTCGGGGCTGGCCGTCGCCTCGCTCCTGGGGCTGGCCGGCGTGCCGTACGTTCTGCTGGAGCGCTGCGGCGGCATCGCCTCGCTGTGGAGGGACCGCACCTACGATAGGCTGCGCCTGCACCTGCCCAAGCGATTCTGCGAACTGCCGCTCATGCCATTCCCGCCCAGCTTCCCCACGTACCCCACAAGAGAGCAATTCCTCGAGTACCTCGAGACATACGCCAGCAAGTTCAACGTCGCGCCGGTGTTCTGGCAGGCCGTCGTCAGCGCCGAGTACGATGGGGAGTTCTGGTGGGTGAGCACCAAGGAGGTCATCTCGGCGCCGATCGGCGGAGAGCAGGCCACCCTCAGCAGCACCATGAAGGTCTACCGGTCCAGATGGCTCGTAGTGGCCTCCGGGGAGAACGCCGAGCCGGTCGTGCCAGAGATCGAGGGCGCCGGGAGATTCAAGGGCCAGGTAATGCACTCCAGCGACTACCGCAGCGGCGAGGGCTACGCCGGCAAGCAGGTGCTTGTCGTCGGCTGCGGCAACTCCGGCATGGAGGTGTGCCTCGACTTATCCAACCACAATGCGCACGCGTCCATGGTTGTGCGCGACACGGTGAGAAATATTGCTCAAACAAAGTTGAAATTTTTTTTTTAAAAAAAAATCGCTGCCTATGTTTTTTCTCTGTTTTTCATCTTTTGTTGGTTGGTTCATATGGAATATAGGTTTCTCTAATGATTGTGATCACTAGCAGAAAGAATTCGATAAGTTCAGGATTTGTTTAACTAATAACATTAGGGAACATATGCATGCACAAACGAACAGATTAAACAAAGTTGATATTTGCATCTTTCCATCTTTTCCAATGGTGCAAAAAAAAAAATCTTAATAATCTCTTGCACAGACACGCACTGTCTGCCTCTCTAGTCTCTTCTATACTTTTAGTTCATGTTACAATGTTGCATAAGCTAGCTTGAGTATAATAAAATTATTATAAGTGATCTATATATCTTAGTTGGTATCACACTTGATCTCACGTGTTCATACACTTCCCGAAGCATAGTGATTTTTTAGCTTCTGATCTGACGGCAGATGTTGACATTGCTTTTCTTTTTTCAGTAAAAAGGCGAGCTAGCTTGAGCCATGGCATGCCAAGAAAGACGCTGTGATTCTCCAAGGAACTTTCTTGGGATTCATGCGCATGCGCTAGCTTGTGTTGATCCTTTCTAATCAAGGAATAAAGGACAAAAACTAAACTACCTATATTTGCTCCAATAAAACAGTTTAAGTTTCTAAAATAGTTTCAAGTTAATACTACATCATATACATATTGATTAACTAACACTAGCACTAACTTGTGTCGTTTGGAATATTATTAACGGTTAGCAAGAAAACTCTTTGGGATTGGCGTCTACATCCTTTATATATTCGGTCGATATTTTCTGTACCACCTTTTTCCCCCTCATTGGAATGTGAATTACAAACCATTAGGAAAACTAGTCTGATGCCGATAAGCATATACATGTGGAAGCTGCACCGAGTTGTTGCTCCCGCGCACTTTGCAAAGTTGTAGTACACCCTAGCCAGCGCTTGCAACCACAACCTACCTTTCTTTTTGCCCTTTTGCTTCCTTCGTTTAACTTGTCCATGTCACAGACAAAACAAAAACAAGAGCCAGCCAATTTGATTTGCTTCCCCTTTCGGGGTTAGTTTATAGTATCCCAGATGATCATTCCCTCAACCGATTTGTAACTGTAATTGATCATGTGTCACCAACTCCTGTTCTGAAATCTGAAGCTGACCATATCGATCTTTTGGTGATCTTTGCAGGTGCATGTCCTGCCCAGGGAGATGCTGGGGCGCTCCACTTTCGGGCTTTCTATGTGGCTCCTCAGGTGGCTGCCCGTCCAGACGGTGGATCGGGTGCTTCTCCTGATGGCGCGCCTCGTGCTAGGCGACACGGCCCGCCTCGGTATCGCCCGGCCCAGCCTCGGCCCGCTGGAGCTGAAGGGCGTGTCCGGGAAGACGCCGGTGCTCGACGTCGGAACCCTATCCAAGATCAAGTCTGGAAACATTCAGGTAATTGTCGTCCTCAGTTAGCCACTGCCGCCATTATATGACATCCTTGATTGCATGGACTCTTTTAACATCATATCGCATATTTGCTGGGGTAATGCAGGTGTTCCCGGCAATACAGTGTTTTAGGGAGCACGGGGTAGAGTTTGTCGACGGAAGAATTGAGGACTTTGACGCTGTCATCCTTGCCACCGGTTACAAGAGCAATGTACCCTATTGGTTAAAGGTATATGCTATATACATATGTGCTCTCATGGACTGTATATGCTCACGCCATTATTTTGTCTTTCCTTTTTTTTTTTTCTTCTGAATGTGCTCTTGTACTGGTCATATGGTCCACAGAGTATTCATGTGAACCAAATTTAACTTAGTGTGCATAGTTATTTTGTCGTGGAAAATTGATCGTTTTTTTTAGAACACACAAAAGCTTTGCGCGCGCGTCTGAGAAAATTGATTTTAATTAGCATTAATTTCCCTGTGTGTATACGCAGGAAAAACAATTCTTCTCAGAGAAAGATGGCTTCCCAAGGAAGTCGAACGGGTGGAAAGGGGAGAACGGCCTCTATGCTGTTGGGTTCTCGAGGCGTGGCCTCTTAGGAGTGGCCATGGATGCCAACAAGATCTCAGATGACATTTTGCGATGTTGGCGTGATTCGGACTATGGAAGACGCGAGAGCATGCAAGTGACATGAAACTGCCGATCAAAGAGCCCCACCCCCTTTGATCGGAGTAATTTGTGTACACACGTACTAGTCTGGTTAAATTTACATTTCATTCTAACTGGTAGATATGCCTGAAACAACTATCAGGCTTATCTATCAAAGATGCGTATGTATACTTGAATCAGGCTAGTGCATTTCATTTTTCTCTCTCCATTCTCATATTGTATATAAGGCATAGTATAGGTAATCATTTGTTGCATTGTAGTTTTTGGTCTAACTTCAATTAGACTCGATCCAATTTTAAGGACAAATCCTGATGTTGAGTAAAACTAGTGTGTGAATTTGAGGGATCAGAGAGAGAGAGAGAGATAATAGTTTAAGGGTCTCTGATCTGTTTATTCTTTGCTCCTTTTTTTAGAAAGTTTTTTTATTATTTTGGCAAATGTCCTCATCTTTTTGTAACCATGTTAATTGTAGCAAAAATGATATTTTTCGGATATTTTATAAATATGCATACTTATTTTTGTTGTGATTGTCCATCGATCTGTAATAATATAACTCCGTTATTCCATTTATATTTGTGATGTTGAATTCATGTGTGCGCATATAGGCAGGTTACCGCCCATCTCAATCTATTCAATGGTCATGAATTAAGAAAACAAGTTTCACTGTTTCAGCAATTCTTCCTGCTTTAGTTCTAAACTAATTAACCTTCGATCTGACAACGATCCCATCCAAAATCCTTATTCCATATGCATGCATGCATGCATGGCTCGTCAGCGTCCAAAATTATGGACTTTCGTTGCAATAATAAAGATATACTACGTTGCCTAGAGCTAAATTGATTGGAAAACATTGAGAAATGGACGCGAATGATGATGCCGGAAAAGTCCAAAAAAAAAGCCTATGGTTAGTATAACTGTTTTGTGTATATTTCCTGGAACAAGAACAAAGTTGTGCTAATTGTTGATATCTTCTTTATGCATAGTGCTTTTAATTATGACGTCATCTTTCTAGATCCCAATTCCCAAGGGGCCACCAGCACCACCACTTCCACCATCACCATCTCTGTGATGTCCATCTACATGCAATCAAGTACCAGCAGCCGGGAGAGGAGAGCAATATTGCAAAGATTAGTAGTGTGTTGTAACATAACGTAAAAGATAGTAATACATATCAGCAGATGTGGAAGCTGAAACCGTATAATATCAAAAAAATTTACATATATATAAATTAACTATGTCTATTGCATCACCTACTACTACTATCCAGAAATTAAAATTTTGATATTATAGATTGTTTACGTTTGGAAGTTACAGTTGATGCCAACTTCCCACCTCGACGTGCTGTCCATTTTCAGCCATTGTGGCTTAACAAGGAAGAGGGCTACACGTCGATGGCCACTTTTTTTTAACCCTGGACCCAAGCCATAACTCGGTTCTCACGACCATTGGTCTCTGTAGCCCTCGTCAGGCACATTGCAGCGAGGATGCTTGCTCGGCCAAGCGTAGGAGAAGATTAGAATGAAGATGACACTGTGCGGTGAACTCAAGATAATGACACGACAAGGGAAGGACACCTTTGTCTCTGCCTCTTCCTCATGCCTCCCCTCCCTTCTCTAGTGTGCCGCTTCTCCTCCAAGTTACCGCCTCCTCCTTGTATCCCTTCCCTCCAAGTGCCTTCTCCCGTCCCCGACGCTGCCTTCCCTCCCCGCTACCTCCTCCTGTATGTTGGATACCCTTATCTTCGTGCATACCGCCGTTGCAACCCGCAGACTGAGTGCCGGAGGGGTCAGGATCTCTGAGGCATGAATCGAATGTGTAGGACCGGAAAGACGACTAGAGGGGGGTGAATAGACGCTTTCTTAATTTTTTGACTTTAATCAAATTCAACACGCACTTTTCTTCAATAGCTATGAAAGCCAAGAAGATCAGTAAATGCACAGAGGAAGCCTTGTGCTGAATCCGATTTCCCCCTTAAACACAAGATCCAACAATGTAGAATTGATCTGACTGGACCGGTCTGACCGTCGGCAAAATGGCAGTCTAAAAAGCTGGCGGTCCGACCGGCGGCCAACTGGCGATCCGAATGGCTGGCGGTCTGACCGCCGATATAAAATCGATCAGAACGATTTAGTCCAGTAGCACTGCACAATGCCCAAATACAAAACGAAAATTAGTCCAACTTTTGATTCAACCAATGAAACTTGACCAAACTTGGAGCACACCTCCTAAGGATATTTGGGACCTATTCCTAGCGACGATCGTCCAGATCCACTTTAAAGAATTGATCTCTTTAGGTTTCACCAAAAAAAGTGTTCAAAAACTAGAAATATGAAAAACTTGATCCAAAACTTGCTTGTGGGGGATTAAAGATTTAGATGGTTTTAGGAGTATCTCACACATCATAGCAAGGTAAATGAGGTCAAGAGACCAACCAAAAACAACCAGATCAAGGAAGCACCAAAATCATCAAAAGAGAGAAGAAAACATATGAGACTTCATCCTTGAACAAACATCCATAGATCGATTGATTCAAGATATTGCTTGTCAAAGCCACTCCCTCTAGGAGGACAAGAGCTCAATCAAAGAGCACACCAATAAATCTCTCTCTAAACCCTAGCCTCTCCTCTCCTCTCCAAACCCTAGAAAACTTAGGGTTTTCTCAAATGAATGCTTCAAGGGGTTTTTCCAACTCCCCCCCTTTCTATTTATAGGAAGGCCTAGGGTTTCTAGTGGGCTCCCATTAAGGTCCAATACAAATGGGACACACACACACAATCGTCTGCTTCACCACGTGTAGGTTGATCAGCGGCTCTCATCATGTCGGCAAGTCTCTCCCGTCCGAATCCCATCAGAACCTCCAAGGTACTTTAGAAATATGAAAAACTTGATTCAAAACTTGCTTGTGGGTAATTTTATGCATAGTGCTTTTAATTATGACGTCATCTTTCTAGATCCCAATTCCCAAGGGGCCACCATCACCATCTCTGTGATGTCCATCTACATGCAATCAAGTACCAGCAGCCGGGAGAGGAGAGCAATATTGCAAAGATTAGTAGTGTGTTGTAACAGAACGTAAAAGATAGTAATACATATCAGCAGATGGAAGCTGAAACCGTATAATATCAAAAAAATTTTACATAAATATAAATTAACTCTGTCTATTGCATCACCTACTACTACTACCCAGAAATTAAAATTTTGATATTATAGATTGTTTACGTTTGGAAGTTACAGTTGATGCCAACTTCCCACCTCGACGTGCTGCCCATTTCCAGCCATTGTGGCTTAACAAGGAAGAGGGCTACACGTCGATGGCCACCTTTTTTAACCCTGGACCCAAGCCATAACTTGGTTCTCACAACCATTGGTCTCTGTAGCCCTCGTAAGGCACATTGCGAGGATGGATGCTTGCTCACCAAGCGTAGGAGAGGATTAGGATAAAGATGACACTGTGCGGTGAACTCAAGATAATGACACGACAAGGGAAGGACACCTTTGTCTCTGCCTCTTCCTCATGCCTCCCCTCCCTTCTCTAGTGTGCCGCTTCTCCTCCAAGTTACCGCCTCCTCCATTTATCCCTTCCCTCCAAGTGCCTTCTCCCGTCCCCGACGCTGCCTTCCCTCCCCGCTACCTCCTCCTGTATGTTGGATACCCTTATCTTCGTGCGTACAGCCGTTGCAACCCGCGGACTGAGTGCCGGAGGGGTCAGGATCTCTGAGGCATGAATCGAATGTGTAGGACTGGAAAGGCGACTAGAGGGGGGTGAATAGACGCTTTCTTAATTTTTGACTTTAATCAAATTCAACACGCACTTTTCTTCAATAGCTATGAAAGCCAAGAAGATCAGTAAATGCATAGAGGAAGCCTTGTGCTGAATCCGATTTCCCTCTTAAACACAAGATTCAACAATGTAGAATTGATCTCACTGGACCGGTCTGACCGTCGGCAAAATGGCAGTCTAAAAAGCTGGCGGTCCGACCGTGCCAATCGGCGATCGAATGGTGGCGGTCGATCATTGCCGGTATAAAATCGGTCAGACCGATTTAGTCCAAGAGTAATCGCACAATGCCCAAATACAAAACGAAAATTAGTCCAACTTTTGATTCAACCAATGAAACTTGACCAAACTTGGAGCACACCTCCTAAGGATATTTGGGACCTATTCCTAGCGACGATCGTCGGATCCACTTTAAAGAATTGATCTCTTTAGGTTTCACCAAAAAAAGTGTTCAAAAACTAGAAATATGAAAAACTTGATCCAAAACTTGCTTGTGGGGGATTAAAGATTTAGATGGTTTTAGGAGTATCTCACACATCATAGCAAGGTAAATGAGGTCAAGAGACCAACCAAAAACAACCGGATCAAGGAAGCACCAAAATCATCAAAAGAGAGAAGAAAACATATGAGACTTCATCCTTGAACAAACATCCATAGATCGATTGATTCAAGATATTGCTTGTCAAAGCCACTCCCTCTAGGAGGACAAGAGCTCAATCAAAGAGCACACCAATAAATCTCTCTCTAAACCCTAGCCTCTCCTCTCCTCTCCAAACCCTAGAAAACTTAGGGTTTTCTCAAATGAATGCTTCAAGGGGTTTTTCCAACTCCCCCCCTTTCTATTTATAGGAAGGCCTAGGGTTTCTAGTGGGCTCCCATTAAGGTCCAATACAAATGGGACACACACACACAATCGTCTGCTTCACCACGTGTAGGTTGATCAGCGGCTCTCATCATGTCGGCAAGTCTCTCCCGTCCGAATCCCATCAGAACCTCCAAGGTACTTGCACCGACTCCCGCGCCGCTTGATCCAACCAGCTGCAACGAACTGTCCATTCGAACTATCTTGTCCATTCTGCACCATGATTGAGTCACACGACTCCACCCGGCATCCATGATCGTTCTGGACCTCAGCTCTCCAAGCTTAGTCCCGATCCTCCTCACCGTTGACGTCGTTGACCTGCAAGCCACCTGCATAGCAATAAACAAAGAAATCGTCTCCGGAAACAAGTTCTTCACAACTTGACCCACGTTAGCTCAACAATGCAATATGCAACATTAAAGCATTAAAACTCATACAATAGTCACAATCGAAACACAACAATGCCAAAGTGACCGAAGTTCAAGTGGAAGCCGGTCTGACTGCCATACCCACCGGTCGGACCGATTTCACGCCGATCCGACCGATTTCATAACGCCGGTCCGACCGCTCCAAATGACTTAGCCAAATTTTCAACTTGAAAATCCGAAACTCTCTGGAATTTTCAAATGAATAGAACTTTTGAGCTCCAAAATTATGTGTGCTCCTAAAATTATGTGACCACATCCAGAGACTCCTCTCATGCCTACAATTGAATCATCATACTAAGATCATTATTTGCCTAACCCCAAAATCCATCATCAACTATGGCCAAATAAGTGGGGCAATGATGGTTTAAGTGGTTGCGGAAGAAAGTCTTCTGGACACCAATAAGTAAAATTTTATGGTTTTACTATACATATCCAAACTCCAAAATTTATGTACTATGGAATAAAAATCATGACATAAAAAGAATTATGCAATGGATACTTTTTAAATTTAGGAGGATACACCCTCTAGCCTTTGTCTTCGTAGGAAACAAAAAACCAAAGTACCACAATCACATTAGATGCAACATCAGAAGAAAAAGAATCGCGGAAGGAGTTATGTGGACGTAGACAATAAAATGCAGAACACTGAATCCCAAATTCCTAAACCAGATCACTCCATAAGACAAGCTCCACTTGCAAAGATTCCACAACATAGAAGCTCTCATTCTGCCCCCATCCATATACTCAATTAAATACCTCAATGGTTATTGTTGCCGGTCTCCTTGCCCCTTGTCCAAGGTCCCACGATCTTCTTGTTTCTGCAAAATAGACCAATAATGAAGCCAATGGCAAATATAAAACATGATTTGATTGGAGTGAGAGAGCAACGTATGATCAAATCAAGCTGTATTCTTAGTTCTAATGCCCAACATGTCACGGCTACCCCAACACAAATCAAAGCTCTTAGTTTTTTTTTTACCGCAACCAGATAACCAAGAACTCAACATGTGTGTGTATGTCTAAACATGACTGCCTTCTTGACTAATCACTAATCGACTCGATTCCATTGTTCTCCCTTGATTATGATTGCCTTTGCACTTCAAATGATAATGACCTGCTGTCCATTTCCAATTAGCTTCTAATCTCTTTGGGCTAATTACTTAAATTAATCATTATACAATTGTTAACTGAAATATCCGACAACTATATACCCTATTACTCTGATCAACCTTTTGGGCAATCTATTGTTATCAGTACTACACCCATGGTCTAGGGCCCATGTGCCAATGAGAGACCACTATACTGAACATGCTACTCATAGTTGAGTAGCATAGGTTTTGTTCTTTCAATCTCACTGCCAAAGACAAACTAATTGACATTTAACTATCTAAATTAATCACCCAAAATTAATCACTAATTAACTTAATAAAAATATAAGGGTAATTTTATCTGTCTATTAAGAGTAATCCTACCAATTGGATTTAACTAATCAACTAATTGGGATGGGCCCACTTGACATACACTCAGAGGGAGAGAGATAAACAGAGAGGGAACTGAGACAGGGAGAGATGAGGCAAAATAGGGGAGCAGGAGGGCGGCTCGAGCGGCACTCGTCGCTGGTGAGGGAGGCGTGCATGAGCGAGAGGGGAGTGAGATAAGCTCACCAACATAGACCGTGAGGGCAGAGGGGCATCGACTTGGGCCGGTGACGGGAGCCTCCTACGGCGTGACGGGCTCGACGTGGGGATGGCGGCCGGGTGGCGGAGAGCGCAAACCGGAGGTTGGGGTAGGACGAGGGAACCGAGGATATGCTTCGGGTGTGAGGAATCGAGCTGGAGCTCCATGGATGGGGCATGGCAGTGCCAGCGGCGGCTTTTGGTCGGAATTGTTGAAGAAGTCGGCGGCGCAAGCTCCTGTCAGTAAAACCCAAAATTGGGTGATGGCTTTGGTGCAGGCTGCGCGTAGTTTTGGACGGAACTCACCGGGACGGCGACGCGGTGAGGGCGGCCGTAAACAGGGGCACTGTGCCTCGTGCGTTTGTGTTTGGTGGAACAGGGGTAAAGGGGAGGGAATGGTAGGAGGGGTGAGGCGAGTACAGTGCGGCCAATTATAGGCGGAAGGGGGGAATGGGGAGCCGGTGGTAGGGGCGGACCGACGGGACAGCGGCATTCGGGGTGGCGTCGGGGCGGCATGGGGGCAATGGCTGTAACATCCCAATTTTCAGAGCTTTAAAAATCTTTTAAATAATGGTAGTAAGAAAATTCACCATTTGGATTTATTTGAATATTAATTTAAAAAGCTTAATATGGACTTTAAGGACAAATTGATTTAATGTGCTTAATCCCAACACCAACAATTGCCAAAATTATTTTATTTAGATTCTATATGCTTGGATATATTTTACAGAATTTTCTGGAATTTTTCCAAAGTCAATTGCTATTTTCTAATTTCTATTTGCATTTTCTGGATTTATTAAAAAGAAAAATCTATTTAAATTCCTCGAAAAAGTATTGGTGAAGCCCAACACTATTCCAGCCCGCTCACTCCCAGCCGTTGGATCATCATCGCCCGGCTGCCACTCGCCCGCGATCTCGCCGCCTTGACCCGTTGGATTGTCGCCGCGTGGCTCCCGCTTGAATCTCGGCCGCCCGTACCGCGTCGTCTCCGTCTCTCTGTCAAGTGGGACCGCCGAGGCGTCGCCTTTTTCCACACACCTTCGTCCGAGCCACCGCCGCTGACAAGTGGGTCCCACCGAAACACTGTTCATCGTCTCCGATCGGGACTTCGTTCCGATTCTCCCGCGCGCCGCCGCCGTCATCGACTTGGGTTCTAGGGTTTCTCGGGCCTATTTAAAGCCGCGCCCGTGTCACGAGGATCGCATCCACCCCCGCCGCCTTTTGCCCACAGCCGCTAACCCTAGATCGTCGTCGTTTCGCCGGAATCGGAGCTCGAACCTCAGCACCGCCGTGAGCTTCCTCGCCGGATTGCGCAGCCACCGGTGAGCTTCAGCCGCCACTGAGCCCACCCCTGAGTTCGCCTCGCCAAGGGCAACCCTATGCGCGCGTTCGTTGCCCTGGGGAAGCCCTACCTCGCCGTCGCCACCATCGGCCGCACCGCTCCGCCGCTCCTCGTGTCGCCGCCGCCGTTCTGGTCATCTCCGGCGAGTAGTGACCGTGTCACCAGGATCGCTAGGTCACGCTGAGTCCAGAGTGCACCTCCGTCGCCGCTGAGCCGCCGTTATCCGCCGGAACTGTGGTCGCCGGAGTGCCGCCGGCGTTCTTCCTCCGTGGCTGTCCACGTGTGCAGCCACATCACCTCGCCACGGCGTGTCACCTACGTGGCCGCCATCGGTATACGCCTCCGGTTCATCGCGCCCGGCTTTGCCTCGGCTCGGAGGACCCAGTCCACCGTGGGCCGAGCCACTGACTGTGGGTCCCACCTGTCATGCCGGTTTTTATTTATTTTCTTTTTCCTCGGCTGACACAAGCATTGCGCAATAATTCAATTTTCCTTTATAAAAATAATTCGGGAAAATCGTATAAATCCAAATTATGGTTTTAATTGGTTTTCAAAATTTCCAAAGCCCATATCTTTTGCATCCGAACTCCAATTGAGCCCATTCAAATTTGTAAATTCATATAAAATTTAGATCTATTTAATGGTGAATTTTATTTGAATTTTTGGAGTTGTTTTGCTACTGTTATTTATTTGTTTTTGTTTCTTTTGTCTCGTTTGCGAGTAGACATCGATACTTCGGGGAATTTTCCAGAAGAAGGAGCACCTCAAGACCAAGACCAATATCTAGACCTATTCCAAGGCAAGTTATACCTTTGATCATATTGAACCCAGTTTTCAAAATACTTTGTTTCAATGTATTGCATTCTATTTCAAGTATTTATTTAAATGCTTTTGGGATAGTTATTAATCCAAATTGTTATACCACCTTGTCTATTGTATGCCATGATCTTTTGTCACCCTAGGTTGGTTAATTATTAGTTGGTATTATCGTAGCACCAACGTGGGTTGGTTAGATACGATTAGACTGCTTAGCCATACCACGAGTCATCATTTCATGTGAGAGTTGCAATTATAAACCTGACTAAGTGATTATGGAACTGTGTGGTGAAACTGTTTGTGCTGTGTGCTATTACTCGTGATGGCATGTGTTGCACTTACTCAACAGGGTGGGAAAAGATTTGGACTGAGGCAAGTGGTGGATCTGTGTGAATAGTGGAACTGTGTGATATAAACTTTGTGATTTGGGTTAAAACTGGAAGTCTTGCCTTGGTCAATTAAGGACTTAACTTTGTGCGCCATTGAACTGGGCCTTACTGTACGACCACATACCTAGTATGGGCTGGGCCTGACTTAGTAAGTTATGGAGTCTTGACATTGACAACTCAGGTTGTATTTAAGCTGTGTGATGGGATGGAAGGTGTGTACCGCTGTGTTTGGGTCACATCTATGAGCGGTTCGCCGTTTTCAGATCCAACGGTATGTGTCGTTCCAAGGGCTATGTGTACAAATTGGACGGCGGTAAAACACATCGGGAGTGTCATTGTTTAAGATGAAGTCTCTGAAAGGTTTTGTTATGGTCAGTGCTAGCTACACTGATTGTATCGTGTGGGTAAAGTGTACAACCTCTGCAGAATATTTAAACCAATCTATTCGAATAGCCGCATCCTCAGTTATGGATATGCTCGGGAATTTCACACGAGGGGTAGATTTTCATAAAATAATTGGGAAGAGTCAGCTGTGTGAGATAACTTGTGCAGCTGTGTGAATAGCTTGATTAGACTGTGTGTTCTTTGTGAAATAAATTGTTAACTTATTATTGTCTATTTGTTTTGAATTATGCTTTCAATCTATTATTTATATTCAATTGCAAATGTTGCATTTCTGCAAAATAACCACAGAATCCATTCCTTTGGAATAAGCCATCATTTATAAATTGCATTCTGTGGTATGACTTGCGAGTACGGTGTGTACTCACTCTTGCTAAACAAATCAACAGAAGTGGAGGAATCGTCGCCCGCTTTTGAAGAAGAGTTCTACGAAGGTTGATCGTAGGGTCTTGATCCCAGTCAGTTGTCTGTGGTAAATTGATGGGAGCCCACCGGAGTTTATTTCGTTTCCGCTGCAGTTTATTTCTTTATTGTCAGCCTTGCATGGCTTAATAAATGTAAAACTCGACCGTAAGGTCCCAACAGTTATTTGTTATTTAAAGGTACTCGTTTATTCTTATATTCGTTGTATGGATGTGATATTTCATCGATGTTGACACTGTGTGCACTAGCGTGATCCTGGACTAGTGCAGAATACACAGAGGGTCCAGATTTCCATATTTTGGTCCCGACAATGGCTCAGATGGACGGGGTCAGGCAGCTGAGTGACGACGCAAGGACTGCGTGACGCGAGGTGCAGCAGCGGGAGGAGGACCATGATGATGTGGGGAGGCAGTTGCGAGACCGGGAAGGAGGTGGGAACGAGAAGGCAGTTTTTCTGCTCATCCTTTTTTGAGGTCACGCGAACGGACGGACGGAGGTGGTGTCTAGGACGATTCGTCCCACTGTTGGGTAAACTTCAATTTTTAGTAGCTAAGAGATGTTTCTCAAACTTATGCCATGTCCTAGTTGAAGTCATCTACATCATATCACTGTGTGCGCTGTCTCTCTGCCTGATCGATCGTGTACATGTGGTCATGTACGCCACTCCTACGTATACTACGCGAGAGCATATTCGTGAGCTTGCGCATACAAATGGTAGGCGCTTTACTCTACGCAACCCCTGCTCCATAGCTTTTCTGGAGCCATATGATTCCATTTCATCGATCTCCACTTTTGCCCCCTCCCTCCATCATTTTCCACTTTGCAAGGGAAGGTGGTGTTCTTATGTGGCACGGGCTGCGCAGCATAATACATACATACATTGTGCATGTATATATACGGCACATGTAGAATGTTTCGTGTATCATATCAGGTCGAATTCCATCCATCATTTCACAACGAACATATGTTTTTACGGTTCCTTTCCGTGAGGTTTTATCTCTCTTTTATTTGATATGTGCCTAACCTACATTAATCCTGACACCGTGCGTTAACTGAGACTAGTGTGATTTTAGTAGATCAACACCCCATCGTAGGTCCCGTTTGTAACACGGCAATAATAATAATAATAATAATAATAATCCAGTTTCTGAAAATTAATTGTTTTACGTGAAATTCGTATGAAATTTGTGCGCTCCAAAACATACCACTTTCTTGGAACTTGTTTTAGCGAAGGTGCTCATCTGCTTTTAGTCCCATAGGATCGCCGACAGCGACCAAGTTGCACTTGCTTCACATCTGGAACAAGCACAAGAAGATCGTATATATACATTAGCACTACATTTGTCAGTGCTAGCTAACGTATAATTAAACTCCGTCACAAGCTGTTCGTTCGAAGGGTCAGAGAAGTGGATTATGTCTGTTCAATTTACTTTTGAGCCCCTGCTAATGGGAAATGGATCCTCCACTTAGCACAGCCTAATGCAGAGGAATATAGTGACATGCATTAGGGGATTGTTTCCGTCGCACATGCTAAAATGTTTTTGCTACAGACTAATGCAGAGTACTGTTTGCACATACTTAAAACATTATCCATACAGTATTCTTGTAACATCCCAAAAAATTCAAATTTGGGATAATTATACTGAGAATAAATGTGAAAATATTCTGCGCGTGTTTTCTTTTTTGAAATTTTTCTCAAATCAATTATTGTTTTTTGCATACAAACAGTGGCCTTGAAATAATTTTTGAGAAAAAAAGTTAAAATAGATAAAAATTGGGAAAAATTACACAAACAACTAAACAGTGTCAGGAGCCTCCACAAAAAATTTAGTAATTTTTGGAGCTCTTTTTCCATATTTAAAAATTCTCCAAACCCTTTAGCCTTTTTCAAAATTTCAAATCAATTTCTTTTTCCCGCCGCCTTTTTGGGCCGAAAACACGGTGGCCCACTCCTTCGCACGCCGTCTTGGCCCAGCTCAGCTCGCGGCCTCTCCCCGCCTCCCTCTCTCACTAACGCGCCGGACCTGCGCGGTAGGTGTCTTCTTCTACCTCACGCCCTGCCAATGCCACGCCGCACCCGCGCTAGCTCCGTCGCTCGCCCATGGTTTGCGACCGCCGCCCACCATTTCGCGCTCACCTACTCCCTTTGCCTCTGCACTACGTTATGCGTCACCCTGCCCACGCCAACTCCCGTCCCGTCGCCTGCCCGCCACTGGTGCTCGAAATCTCGCCGTGGTCGCCAGTTTATCGCCGCTTTTCTCGCGCCTTTATCCTCAGTACATAAGCCCTCCGACCAGGCCATCATCTTCCTTAGCTCGCCCCCATTCTATTTTCGCACAAACCTGAGCTTCTTGCTCCTTGGTTTCGCGGGAACGTAAACGTTTTCGACGCTGGTGAGCAAGCTCCACACCGCCATTGCCTTTGATGAGCTCTAATCCCCTTGACGCCTACATCACTATTCATCTCATACTCTCCTTATGCTCCCTCTCTACTCAATGCAGCCTCTGGAGCCCTGTTATGTCGCAACGACTTCATCGTCTTCGACTTCGGCATGCATGCCCAAACCGAGCCACCGTGTTTCTGCCATTCCAGTAAGTTTGGGGTCAACCCAAGCGCGTCATCACATGTTCCATTCCCTAATCATGATTTTCCCTTACTTAACACTGGCCATCTCACAGAGAATCAAGCCACCTTTCCATCTTCCCAATTCCTGACACCATTACCCACTACTACAAAACAGGCTATAGAAGGCGCCTCATCACAGACGGTTCCAAGACGAACCATCTGTGATATGGAACTATCACAGACGGTAACCGTCTGTGATATGTAGATATCACACACGGTTCTAACCACGAACCGTCTGTGATACCGAGAGAGTATCACAGACGGTTAGCGGTTAGAACCGTCTGTGATACTTCACAGACGGTTTTAACCTCGAACCGTCTGTGATAGCTTTTTTCACAGACGGTTAAAAAACCGTTTGTGATGATCTCATGTTATCACAGACGCATAAATTCAGACGGTTCAAAAACCGTTTGTGATGATGGTTTAGAACCGTCTGTGATGAGGTTTTGTGTAGTAGTGGCCATTCTCGGCGTTTCTCATAGACGAGAGAGTCCCCGGTAAATTACTTGTCTTCACCATCTTCAGCATGTCAGTGAGCTATTGCGCACCTTCTTGTAGCACCTTTATCACCGTGAACTTCTCCGCCGCCACCGCTACCATTGACGTCCTCCCTTCTCTGGTGAGTCCCTGACCTCATTAAGGTCACTTCCCTATCCTCGTGCCCTCCTAAACCCTTTCCCGTGCTCTGTTTCAGCCCAATTGCACCGAGGAGCTCTATCGCCGTGAAGCTCGTCGCTGCTACCTTTGTTCATCATCGTCCGGCCGTCCCACGTCTTCCGTGACTTCATCAACACCCCTCGGGGGATCATGGTGAGCTACTGAAGCATAAGCACTCTTCAATTTGACTCAAGCAAGATGTTTATGCCATTGCTGCTAGCATTGTCCATGGCGCCACTACGGAACAACACTACCGGCTCACCTCCTCGACCCTAGGTCCTCGTGCCCTCCCCGTTAGCATTGTGTTGACCCACTGAGTTTAGCGCCCCAAGCCAATAGCCCCGAGAACATCCCATTCGCGAAAGCCACCTTGGGCCCGAGAGTCTCTGGCGTAGTGCTGCCTCCGGCCACCTCTCTTGTCTTTGCCAAGTAACCCTCTTTTCGCTCCGCCGCTCAACGTCACTGTTCACCGCACCATTCACCGTCAGTGAGCTCGCCTTTGTGCTCGGTCACTCGCGTTGTGCACTCCTTCTCTCTCTAACAGTGGGCCCCACTCATGATTAGGATTAGTTTAGCGCTAATCTCACTGGTTAAGTGTAATTAGTCAATGACATGTGGGTCTAGTAAAAAATATAATAAAAATCTAATTTAAACGTATTTTAGTAAATGAGTCACTCACATACGGTTTTCATTAATGAAATGTGTTAAAAGCCCCTAAGACTAGAAAGTGGACCTCGCCAGTTAGGGATTAGTTTGGGTTAGAAATTAAATTAATACTAATGAGTCTATGACAAGTGGGACCATTCACTATGTTCTTAAAATTAAAACGTGTTAAAACTTGAGAGACTAGCATGTAGGGCCCACATATAAGAAAAAGATTTTAGAAAATTCTTCAAAATAGAAAATCCATTTTTAGTTCAAAGGAAATACATCTTCTCTGTTAGAAAGCGCAATTTCAAAAAATATGCCATCGACGTCATCACTTCCTTAATTTTTAGGATTTTTCAAACCAAGAAAATTTCAAATGCTAATAATTTTTGCGTACGAACTCCAAATTGGATGATTATTTTTTTATAAATTCATATAATATCATGATATTTATGAATATACAAAATTATTTGAATTTTTTATACTAGAATTAATTTATTATTTGTGATTTATTCTCAGTTCTTTTGAATAGACGTTGGAAACGCGAACGAGTCGATTAACGATCAAGCACCCTCATACTCAGAGTAACCTGAGCAAGGCAAGCATCTCCTTTGATCATGTTGATCCTATTGTTTTAATTTTTGTATTTCATTAGCAAAATCTATTATGCATGCGTGTATGTTTGGCCAAAATTGATATATTTATGGGTAACGGTAGTTAAATTCCCATTGTATGCATGAATCCTCCTTGAGATGTTGATATACTTACTGTTGTAGCCCTTAGGACATGGTTTAGATCGTAGATAATGTTAATTTGGGTATTTCGATTACGAATATTGAATAGATGCTTAGCCTTGCTCTAGTTTTCACCAGATATGAACATTTGATAAAATTTATGTATGAATTTGGGAGATTTGGAAATGTTGGACTAGACAAGTTACCTCTGTTAGTTTGGAATAAAAATTAAAATGAAAACCTTAGTTTTTGATACGATGTATGCAACCTAAGCGTAAGCGTACAACCACACGACAGAACTGGGGCGGTCTTAGCTAATTAAGTTATCTAGGTCTAGCCTTGCATGTTGGTAGGCTGCGGTAGTACGGACAACCCACCGAGGCATTGGGAACTATAACATCCTAAAATTTAAATTTTATTTCTATTAAAATATATTTTAAGTAATTTACTCTAATTTTCTGGATTTGAAAAGTTTTTGCCTATTTATTTTAAAGCCAAAATAAACTATTTGCAAATATAAGTACCAATTTTGAGTTGGAAATATTTTATTTAGTTCAAAATAAATTAGGGAATTTTTGTTAATTTTTTCATATTTTTTTGAACTCTATTTGCAATTTTATAAAAGCCTATTTGAATTATATCAACTTTTGTAATTCAAAATCAAAAAAAAATGGAAAATTACCTTCGGGCCGAATCTCTCTCCCGTGGCCCGTTTCTTTTCCCTCCAGCCCATGGACTTTTCCTTTTTCGTTGTGCCCACATGGCCCAGCCGCTCGCGCCTGCCTCCCCCTCTCTCCCCCTCACTGATAGGCGGGCCCACTGTAATATTCCGGAATCAAATTGGGTGAATCGGGGTAAGTCGGGAAAATCGAGGCAGTTAAAAAAGTAAAAATACCTATCGAGAGAGGGGGTTAACTGAAATTTCTCAGCAACCTGGGCCACGAGCCGCGGCCCAGGTGGCCCAAGTGGTGGCCGGCCAAGTGGGGGGTTCCTAACCCTAGCCGCCCCCACCTCTCCCACCTCTCCCACTTCTCTCCCCCTTGGCCGCCACTCCCACCACCCCTACCCGGCGCCTCCACTGCTCCTTGCGGCCACCTCTCCCCTGTAGTGGCAGCCCCGGCGATCCCCAGTGTTGTCCCCCAAGAGCCCCTTCGAAGTCGCCACTTCCTGCCGTCATCGCCGTCCATCCATCGTCTCCTTGTGGTCGGCCCTTTCGAGAGGGAGGAGAAGAAAAGGGAGGGAGGCCTTAGGGAACCGGATCATCGTCGTCCTACGGGTCTACAAGGGTAACCATAGCCTCGTCTCGCTGTTTGATTTCATAAGAGTCGAGAATTTGATTTGCTTAGTAGCTTTGTTCTGCCTCTGATTGTAGATCCGATCTGTCCAGTGAGTTGTACGCCAAGTTTCGGCATCTTAGAGGTAGAATCTGATATTTTTGTCTTCTAGAGTTTTGTTCCTGATATCGTTAGCTTTCTTTTGGCACCAATATCATGAGATTCTGCTTTGCGGTCTAGGAGATACGAATTTTTAACCGTGCGCTACTCTGTCTATCTTGGATGTGGGGACTGTCGGTTTGTTCCTCGGTTTTGATCTAGTTAGAGTCAGATTCGGAACTTCCACCCAACTAGGTTATTGTAGCCCTTTAAATAATATTTCAAGTTAATAAAGATCACCTATATTGGATCAGTAGAATGAAAGTTATGTCTTTTTCTTTATCATTGTTCTGTAATCTGGGCAGATGTCTGTCAGTTGCTTTCAACTGTTGTTTAGCCCACTGTTTTGGCCGAATCAAAGAACCCCTTCAACTAGAGTTTTGTAGCCTGCTTCGCTAAGATTAATTGAGTACTAGTTTCAAGTAATTATAAGTTACAGATATTTAATTACGATTTTTCTCGTACCGTCGATCAGAAGGGCTCAAATCTGGCGGAATAGTTAGATCGTCTTTTGGAGCCGTTGTTTATGTGGGTTGGTTAGAGGGTTATGGTAAGACACTTGTAGTCACGTCATGTCTTGTTATTATTATTTTGAATAATTATTTGTGTAGGCGTTGGGGCAGTGAGTGGAGAAACACCTTCGTTGCCTCCTAACACATCACAGCGCGGAAGGCAAGTACCTTGTCTGATATTATTAAATGATGATATTGCTTGTGGCTGTACCACTACACTTGTTTTCATATATTTTGTATGTCCTGTGTTATTCCCTATTGACGTGTGATAGTCGTTCATTTCATCAAAATGCATTATGTTCATGCATCGATTCATTTGGACCACGGAAGTGGAAATTTGTAAGTCCCATCAATTCCAGAATGGGCACGTAAGACCCACCACTCCAATATGGGTAATGTTGGACACCCGTATGAAATGTTCTTCATACGGTATTTGAGATCCCCATACTTTGTTAAGTACGGGCTTAAGTGAACACCGACGGGTGTGTCACTCACTATACCGGTATATGTTGTGAGTAGTCCATTTCTTCATTGTATTATTCCATTCCATTCATACCTATTTATGTTCAGAGATATTTTTCACAAGCAGATTGTGATTTCTTTTTTCACTTAATGTTTCTGTTTTTTGTTAAAGTACTTGCTGAGTCTTTGGCTCATCCTTACTTTGTATGTTTTATTTAGGTAAATGAGGAAGAAGGCAAGACACTTTGAGGGGTAGTCCAGCACGCTGCACATCACCTTTATCAAACCAGAAATAATATTGTTATCTTTCAGTCATGTCAACTATTTGATAAATTTCTAAATTGTAATAATCCAATTTTGGTATCACCCACCGTACGTTTTATTATGAATGTTTCCATTCCTTCCCATGATATTATATTCGGTGGTTCCTCTCATGCTTTGGTGTCTAGATTTTCAGATTCTATGAGCAGTGAATTCGAGATGAGCATGATGGGAGAGCTGACATTCTTCCTTGGTCTTCAAATCAAGCAACTGAAAGAAGGCACTTTCGTTCACCAGAGTAAGTATACAAAGGACCTTCTTCGGTGCTTCAATATGGGAAGCAGTAGGCCAATGTCTACTCCCATTGCTACAACCACCGTCTTTGGACCACGATGAGGATGGAGAGTCCGTGGACGGAAGAGTACCGCAGATGATTGGCTCCTCCTCTATCTTACAAATCGAGGCCGGACATACAATTCGCCGTATGTCTGTGCGCTCGATTTCAGGCTTCCCCTCGTGCTTCTCATCGTCAAGCAGTACGTCGCATATTCAGGTATCTTCAAGATACGCTTGACTTTGGACTCTGGTATTCTTCTTCTTCGGCTCTTTCAATTCGAGCATTTTCTGATGCTGATTTCGCCGGGTGTAGAGTGGATAGGAAGAGTACTTCTGGCACTTGTCATTTCTTGGGCACATCTCTTGTTTCTTGGTCTTCTAGAAAACAGTCCTCTGTTGCACAGTCTACAGCTGAGGCCGAGTATGTGGCTGCCGCCAGTGGCTGCTCTCAGGTTCTCTGGATTTTATCCACGCTGCGGGACTATGTGTTATCTTTGGGAAGTGTTCCTCTTTTCTGTGACAACACTTCTGCAATTAATATTGCCAAAACCCAGTGCAACATTCCAGGACTAAACACATTGACATTCGATTTCATTTTCTGAGAGACCATGTTGAGAAAGGTGATGTTGTGCTTCACTTTGTAGAGTCTGAGCAACAGCTTGCAGATATTTTCACTAAGGCTCTTGACTCTTCGCGTTTTGCTGCTTTGCGGGGAGAGTTAGGGGTTATTAGTCCTATTGGGCTGTTTTGAGGGGGAAGTTGCTCTTTTTGCATTCATTGTATCATAATGCATGCTTCAATTCTTTTGTCTTGCATTGTATAATAAAATTAGTGGAGCTTTGATTATTATCCTTGTATGACTTGATTTCATCTTCTATACCTTGTCATATCAAGTGATAGTCTGCTAGACTTCTTTTATGGCTCTTCGTGTTTGACTTAGCTTTTGCCTTGCTAGCTTTATATCTGTGAGAAATTTGAATCAAATCATGTCTTGTTGGATCTTGTGACTAGTTTTGCTCTAGTGATCCTCTTATGATTCTCGTCATGTCTTACAGGTTGAATTGAGTCTTGAACTTATTCTGAAATGAAAAATGAGCTTTTTATCTTATTAAGTCAAGCAAATGAAAAATGAGATTTTCTGTGCGAAAAAACTGATCTCACCAATCCTTTCTCATGAGACGGCTTGCCATTGCACTAGGCATGAACTCAGGGGGAGTTTTGGATGACCTAGATCATTATTTTAAGCTTATCGCTTGAGATGGTCGCGGCAAGGCTTGAGATCTAGCACAGCAAAAAAAGAGAGAAAAAGAAAAATTGCCCAAAAAGTGCTAAGTGCTTGAGCTTTGCTTCAAAAGAATTCTCTTAATGCTCAAAATGCCTCAATCCTTGTTTTGAGTCTCTTTTTTACTTTTAGACATGGCTTGACTCATTTTTGGTTGCCTTGAGTGAGTCTATGATATTGAGCAACTCTTCATGATTTTAATTCTGTTAATCTCAGATTGCTGCTATCTTGTTTTTAGCTTTGCAGTACATGTTCTGCCATGATTGAATATTGCGTCTACTCTTTATATGGCTTGGTATAATACTTGTATTGTCTTCTTGTATAATAGTCATGGCTCCTTTTTACTAAAGTTCAAAAATATAGTCATTCCTTCATGCTCTTTCTTTTTCATGCATCTTGATGAATTCATTGTCAAAGGGGGAGAAAGATTGTGAAGAAAATACTGTTGGAGCTTTTGGTTTCATACTTAAGGTTTAATATATAAGAACTTCATAAAATAAAAATTTTGAACCTTTTGAAAATTTGTGATCAGAGTGAGTTAAGTCTTGTGGTTCTATTGCCTTTTCCTGATTTCATTTGCAATTGAAGAATACTCACAATGATCAAAGGTCAAATAAAAAAAAATTGCCCTTCATTTGGACCTAAGTGAGATTTTTGGCTACTTTCTGGAAATTGAATCCTTTGGTGCTTTCATTGCCTTATCTCACTTGCTTACACTATTCTGAAGCCAGCTTGGTCGGTTCCTAGGCGTTTTGTTGCTTATGGACCAAGTTGTGCCTTTATGCGAAAACGCGATTTTTTACTTTTCATTTCGAAAAACCACATTTTCTTAAAAATTGCCAATGTGTTCATCAAGGGGGAGATTGTGGATATCGTGAGGATATGTGCACGATCTCAGGATGATGAGTCAATTGGCAATGGCGTTGTTGGTTTGCAAAATCTCGCGTTTTCGGGTTTGCTCCAGGGCTGTTAGACCACAGGCGGTCTGACCGGCGGTGTCGGGCGGTCAGACCGCCCGTGGAGGAGTCCGACCGGCCTTGGTGGCCGGTCCGACCATAAAATGAAAATGGGTTTTGAGCCGAGCCAAAAATAGGTTGTGTAGGCAAGTGAGGGAGTCTCCGGATGTGGTCCCATCATTTTGGAGCTCCAGTCAAAAGTTCTATTCGTTTGAAAATTCCGAAGGTTTGAATTTTGAGTTGAAAATTTGGCTAAGTCCTTTGGACCGGTCCGACCGTAGTTGTGGGAGCGGTCCGGCCAAGATGAAATCGGTCGGACCGCCCTGTAAGGCTGATCGGACCAATTAATGGCTTGAAGGTTAGCCAAGTGTTGCATTGAGTTGGTTTTGATTGTGTTATTATATGAACTTCAATGTTTTATTGTTGTATATTGCATTGCGGAGCTAACGTGGGTCAAGTTGTGAAGAACTTGTTCCCGGAAACGGTTTGTCTGTCTATTGCTGTGCAGGTGGCTTGCAGGTCAACGATGTCAACGGTGAGTGGATCGGGACTACGCTTGGAGAGCTGAGGTCGAGCGATCGGGGATCTGGGTGAGGTCGTGTGACACAAGCATGGTGCAGGATGGGCAAGATGGATCGAACGGGTGGTTCGTTACAGCTGGTTGGATCAGGCGGTGCGGATATCGGTGCGAGTCTCTGGGAGGTTCCGATGGGATTCGGACAAGAGAGGCTTGGCGACGCGATGAGAACCGTTGATCAACCTACACGTGGTGAAGCAGGCGATTGCTTCAAGAGTTATTTGTGTGTGGGTCCCATGTGTAAGTGACCCCAAAAGGGAAACCCTAGCTCTCTAGTATAAATAGGAAAGGGGGAGATGGAAAAGTCCCCCAAGCATTCATTTTAGCCCCTTCTTCCATTTCTAGGGTTTGGAGGAGAGGAGAGGAGAACTAGGGTTTGGAGTGTGCTCCTTGTTGAGCTCTTGCCCTCCTTGTTGGAGAGGCTTTGTAAGTATCTTGTGTAATCGAACAATCTTGTGATGCTCAATTGAAAGATCGTTTGCTCCCTTTTGTGTTCTTCTCCCTTTTGGATGATTTTGGTGCTTCCTTGATTCAAAGGTTCATGCTTGGTCTCTTGGCCTACTTTATCTTGCTTTGATGTGTGGGATTACTCCTAGAGTCATCTAGATCATCAACCCCCACAAGCAAGTCTTGAATCAAGATTTTCATATTTCTAGGGTTTGTGCACTTCTTTGGTAAAATCTCGAGAGATCGATTCTGCGAAGTGGATCTAACGGATCGTCGCTAGAAATAGGTCTCTAATATCATTAGGGAGGTGTGCTCGAAATTTGGTCAAGTTTTATTGGTTGAATCAAAAGTTGGATCAAATTTCGTTTTGGATTTGGGTGGAGTTTTTCAGTACTGGACTCTACCGGTCCGGCCGGTCCTTCAACGGCGGATCGACCGCCGCGTATTCGAGCCATTGGTTTGCTTGGTCGAACCGTTGCATCCACCGGTCCGACCGCCGATTAGTTGTCGGTCGATCATTGGTTGACCGTCGGTCCGACCGCCGTGGTAGCCGGTCGGACCGCGAAGACCGATGAAGGAGTGAGTTATTTTCTCCGTTTGTGTCGTGTGGTTGAGGGGTTTATCAAATCCAACACAAGGCTTTCGTTGTGTGCTTACTGATCTTCTAAGCTTTCATAGCTAAAGGAGTAAAGTTCGTGTTGGTTTTCGATTTAGGCCAGAAAGTTTTGAAAGCGCCTATTCACCCCCCCCCTAGTCGCCTTTCCGGTCCTACAGCTCTGTCACCACCGGTGGTTCCGGCGGTGGACAGAAGCGAAGTTTTGGTGTAGGGGGTGGGTCTTTTCAGCAACCCGCTCCCAAGAGATTTCAGGGGGGTCACAACTCACGTTCTGCTCAGGAGTGGCAGTCTTCCTCTTCGGCGCCACGTTCTTCGTCTTCCACCCCGATGTGTCTGTTCGTGTCGGGGCATGAAGTGTTTCCGGTGTGGTGAGGGGCATAGAGCTTCAGAGTGTTCCTTCAAGGGGATATGCCGTCAGTGTGGTCGGGAAGGCCACAAGTTATCAGTAGGCAAGCAGAATCCAGCAAGTATTATTAGATAATTAATTATCTGGGACTCAAAACGACATGAAACCAGCTCCCAATGAAACTTAACAGATAAACCTTCAAAACACTAGGAGATAAGATTTCCTAATTATGCACGTACGTAAGGCTAATCTACAATTGAAAGTGCCTGACAGACATCTGGCCAGACTACAGAACAACAGCAAGGAAAAATACCCTAACTTTCATTCTACAGATCCAATGGAGGTGATCTTTATCAACTTTGAAATATTATTTAAAGGGCTACAATAACCTAGTCGGGTGGAAGTTCTGAATCTGAATCTAACTAGATCGAAACCGAGGAGCAAACCAACAGTCCCCAGATCTCAAACAGACATAACAGCGCGCGGTTAAAAATTCATATCTCCTAAACCGTAAGGCGGAATCTCATGATCTTGGTGCCAAAAGAAAGAAAACGACCTCAGAAACAAAACTCTAGGAGACGAAAACCCAAGATTCGGCCTCTAAAGAACCAAAACTGGCCCAACAAGACAATCTACCAAATCACGTCAGCTCTCCTGGATAGTCGCGGTAAAACTACCATATCTTCTAAACCGTAACTCCAAACCAGATGATCTCATTTTCTAAAGAAATCTAAGTCCAAGGGCTACAATTTTCTAAGAGGTGGACAGATCAAAAAACATACGGAACTTACCCAAATGTGACGAACAAATCTGGCGTAGGGGGAAGGAGAAAGTGGCGCACGGCAGAGAGGAGGGTGGCGGCTCCAAATGGGGGAAAGGGTGAAGGGGGAAGGGGGTTTAGGGTTTTTGGGGGAAGGTCATCCCCCCTTTGGCCGGCCCCCTCTTGGGCCACATGGGCCGTGTCCCAAGGCCTAAGTTGTCAGGAATTCGCGGAAACCCCCTTGTGATCACTGAAAATTGTGATCCCTGTTTAATTCTTTCTCCCGAATACTCTCCTATTCGCCCGAATAAATTTCAGGGTATTACACTCGTATCATGTGGGTTATGTTGTACACCTCTGCAGAGCGTAAATCTATTTAAATAGCCGTGCTCGTGGTCATGGGTGTGCTAAGTGCTGTCATATCGGGTATAGTCTGCACTTTTGCAAAAACGGTCTTATTGGAAAATGATGGGATGGTTTTGTTGTTGTCATGTGTGCCATGTCAATAGCTGAGAATGAATCGATAATCGCAGCAAAGGAGGGTTGTGATTTACTATTGTTAAAGTTACATACTTGTTATTTCATTATCTATCAATTGCTCTTTAAAATTTCTGTTGCAAACTATTACATATCGGTATTACAAATCAAACTTGCTTAATGCTGAAAATAACTTGTAGTGTAGAGCCATATCCTTGTTTAGCCTTGCATTTATAATATGTTGCGATACACCACAAGTCTTGTTGAGTACAAAATGTACTCAATCTTACTTAAATTGTTGTCCAGAGTATGAGGAAGAATCGGTTCTCGACGACACGTACTTTGAACCAGGTACCAGACGGTACGGTGAAGGGTCTTTCTAGATCTAGTCCTTGTTGGTTGCCTATGGGTACAGATGAGGCATATCGCTGGACCATTTGGTTTATTTACTATGCTTTATGCTGCTATCTCTTTGATAATTGAGTTTATTTGGCCGGTCGGCCCTTTTGTAATATAAACTTGTTATGTAAACGCCTAAGCTTATGTCATATTTGTTTCATATTTTATGTATAAATTGTATGGATGTGATTACCAACATTGTGGATGTGTGTACTAGCCACTGATCATAGGACTAGTACGGTATACACAAGAGGATTTTGGGTATTCCAACACCCGGGTTTCGACAACGCTGGTATTAGAGCCATACTGATTGTAGGTCAAGCCCTGGTTAGAATGGCCGTTAGTTTAGGATTTGGTTTAAAAACACAAATTATTTTAATCATAAAAATAATTGCAAAAATATAGATCTTGCTAATCTTACCTCTCTTAGCTCTCTCATCTTATCTAAGTCATTCTTTTGTTTTCTCTTCACATCTTCTCTCAAATAAACCTTGTGTTTAGAAGAATGTGTCCGCTCCAAAAATAAAAGTTTTTAGCAACATATTTATAATTTAAAACATTAACTTTTTAAAAAAAGTCCCTAAAACACTATACCAAAAGGTCTTTCAAAAACCCGTTTTAAACTAGCGCAAACGCTGCTTTTGATGGCTCTTTACAAGGATTTTCAGAACTAAGATACGCGCTGAAAATTACGAGTTTATTATCCATTTAACCCTCTCTACATTCGATTTGTGGTGATTTGATTGGGTAGTAAGGAGGAGTTATATTTAATCGCTAGACAAAAGGAGGGTATGATCTAGAAATGAACCTTAGGAACTAAAAAATTATTGTAGAAAATGTAATACAACAAATTACTGCACCATTCTCTTTTCTTAGTATCATTTCTTATCCTGGCCTCTCTTTATATTATATAAATGATCACTAAATCTCGCCTTTTCCAAAAATTGTAGATGCCTACCTATTGGGAGCCGCAGTACCCGATGAGCGCGTTTGAGGAGGACACATTGCAACACACCCTATGGGTGATATGTTGCATCATGTTCGCTACCCTCACGTGTCGTTGTACACCTGTAATATCCCGACTATCATTTGAGAGTGCAATAAAAAAATTGAGAGAGAATTAAAGGAAATAAGATAGAAAATTCAGAATTTTAGGAGAGGAATAGGCCTCCAACCCATATTCGAGAGGAGAGGAGCCGGCCATAGAGGCCTAAGGCTCATGAGTGGACTGGCAGCCCATTAGAAGGCAAGGGAAGGGGACCAAACCCTAGCCACTATTTTCTACAGTAGCCACCATGCTACAGTAGCCATGTGCTATAGTGCATCCACTCCCTTCTGCTCCTCCTCTCCCCGAAGCCATCCTCCCTACTGCTGCTGCCGGCCATAAGGAAGAGAAGGAGGGAGAGGAAGAGGAAAGCGTAGAGGAGGGGAAGTCTTCGTGAGTGCTTCATAGACGTCCCACGTTGATCTCAGGGGTAATTTTACGTTCTCCACTAGATTTTGTAGAACTTTCATATGCGAATTGTCTCCAATAGTCATATTGTACCTGCTGTCGTAGATCGATATTTTTTCAGATCTGTTAGTTCATAATTTTCAATTAGATGCAAGCGGATCCAATATTTAGTGTCTCCTATATATTTATGGGGTTTGTATTCATCTTTCCCGAGATCACCTAATTCGGAGTTGTAGTTTGGGAGATACGTTAGTTTCTTTACTGCTTTCTAGAAATCCTGACGAGATTACAACAATCGTCTTGTTCAAGAATAAGGGTTCTGTTAATGGCCGATTCAGGGAGGTCTCCCAACACAACTTTTGTAGGAAATTTCTTAAGCTTTCCAGATTGATAAAGATCATGAATTTTGGTTCAGCCATTCGAAAGATACGAATTTTTGAATTTAATGTTGTGGTATGTCCTTCCATTGACAGTAGAGAAAGACTGGACTGTTGCAACCTTTGTTGTATAGTGGAGATAATTGTGATAAATTTATTAAGGAAGCTAGTTTTCTGTAGTTTCCAAAATGGCTTAGAACATTACATTTGGATGTACCAAATTAAAGTTACGAAATTCCCAAGTCAGTAGCACCGAAGATGACAGAACGATCTTCGGGGTTAAAAACAAAGGCTTAGATGAGATGATTTGATCTTTAGGTCACCTGAGAAGTTGTATCTATGCTTGTGTAGATTCCAGAAAGGTTGGATACATGAATTTTGGAGTTTTGACTCAAAAGTTATGGATTTTCCTTTGATAGCTGTCTGTTTGGATAGATTGGGATTTAGGAGTGTATCTGTTAAGTTTCGGGTTGCGATTACGGGTGGTTGATTTTATTTTGTTCCATTGATATACTGTGCACTTTTGAATGGTATATTTAGTATACTTACGGTTGCTAGGTGGTGGTGAGCACCGGGGTTAAAGCCTTCCCGTCGTCATCATTCCTCTCGCGGTTGAGGCAAGTACAAATAGTATAGAATGAATTGGGATGCAGTATTCATGATAAATGCTATAGTTTACTTATGAGTTTATTTCTATGCTATTGTTGTGGAATGCTATTTCTCTCACGTTGAAATGATATTATGAAATTCATTTGCATCATGGCATTCACTTCTGATTCTTGGACTACTTGGTAGCCAAGCCTTGTTTTTTTAGGTCCTCGTCATACATTGGATGGCATGAGGTCCCCATCATGTATTGGACGGGCATGGGTCCCCACACTCGTGGAGTGTGGGCTTGAGGTCTCTGTGCCTGAGGGCACAGGCTTGAGTATGCATCGACGGATGTACTACTCGGCATTACCGATAATTGCAAAGAAGAAAGAAAAAGAGCATTCTTATCATATGCATTGCATTCAAGCTTAAGAGATTTACTATGGTTCCTTTCTAATGATCATACGAGGACTTGATATCCTCATTGGTTGTTCTTGAAGTTTTGTTTATTATTATTGTTGTACTTTGCTGAATCATGGACTCACGCTTGCTGTTGTTGTGCTTTTAGGTACCTCTCGAGACAGCGATATGCATGGGAAGGGGTAGTCTTGATGCACATCACGCTTATACTATTCATGATAAATAAAATTATATTACTTACATACAATCTAAAGGTCTTGTTATTACTTTTAGTTTCGGTTGTGTACATCCTTCGTGGTGGTTGATTCACTTGTAGTTGTGGATGAATTGTTTATGCATTTGAACTTCGACTGTTGGTTCATTTAATCCTGTTTGATTGAATAACTAGATTGATTGGATTAGACTTCATTCTCGTAAATCTGTTGAATTTTGATGCTTTATATTTACTTGTTAAATATTTCCTATGGTGCAGTAAAGATGTTGGATTTGGATTTGGATGATAAAGATAAAGTTCCATGCTTAGCTTAATTACAATTGTTAGATGGTATTATTTATCTTGTTTATTTGTAGATGGTGTTAGATCTTGATGATTACAAATGTGTCTTTCAGTTGAATGATTTGCTGAAAGTTGATTAATAAGTTGAAATAAATGGTTTTGTAGAGTAGGTTGGTAGCACCCTAGGCTCTATGTTGGGCTGGGGTGTTACAGTAGTCATATTCCTTAGCTCGCCCCCATTCCATGTCAATTGCCCTTTAAATTTCTGTTGCAAATTATTACATATCAGTATTGCAAATTAAACTTGCTTTTTGCCAAAAATAACTTCTAGTGTAGTGCCTATTCCTTGTTAGCCATACATTTATATTATGTTGTGATACACTACAAGTCTTGTTGAGTACGCAATATACTCAATCTTGCTTAAATTGTTGTTCAGAGTATGAGGAAGACACCGTCCCCGACGATGCATATTTCTCACCCGTTACCGGAAGGTATGATGATGAGTCTAATTAGGGCTTGGTCCTTTTTGGTTGCCTATGGGAATGGATGAGGCATACAGCTGGACCTTTTGGTTTATTTACTATGCTTTCGCTGTTATTTCTTTTGAAACTTGAGTTTAATTTGGTCGGTCGGCCCTCGTGATGTAAACTTGTTGTGTAACGCTTAAGTTTAAGGTCTTTGTTTCATGTCGTATGTATAAGTTGTGTATGGACATGATTATCAATGTTGTGAATGTGTGTGCTAGCCACTGATCATGGGACTACTATGGTACGTATACGAGGATTTCGGGTATACAATGCTAGGTTCTTACATCCAAAATTAATAATATAGATTCTAGGATATAGATATAAAATTTAGATGAATTTAGATATTTGAATCAACTAAATCAAAGTTTGAACGAAGGAGAACATGCTCTCGATAGATTTAATTCCAAGAAAATATAGAGAAAACACTATTCAGGATTTTCTAAAATTTATGGAATTATCTTTCTAAAGGAAAATCCATTTATTGTGTCTGCATGATGTCAGCAAAGGGATTTAATTTTTTGCCGAGTCACTAACATGTGGGTTTGGGTCTATGGACCGGGTCCACAAAACAGCGCCGATCCATGGTGGACCAGGCGCATGGCACAGTGTCGGATTTGCCAAGCGAACGCTGACCGGGATCGAGTGCCTGAGGCGGCGGTGATATGGCATGGCGTGTCAGCGAGGCGGTAGCCATGTGGCACGGCAGCGGCGGCAACACACGAGAACCCATGGTGCATCGGAGAGAGGCAGCTGCGGGGAGTGTGATGCCCATGGTGTCGTCACATAGACGCAACGCGGTGACCGGCGATGAGGGAGAAGGCAGGGGTGCGGTTCGACTGAAGACGACGGAGGTGCTCCATCGATGCTTTGGCGAAGATGAGGCGCGCACGGCGTAGCTAGAACACGCAATGCCAAAGCCGACGGTGTAGATGATGGAGGTGAAGCTCCACTAACGGCAGCAAAGAATAGCGGCACAGAGGCTCGGATGCCAGGGGTGAAGAATCTCAAATCTAGCAAGGAGAGTGGAAGAAATGGAGCGACACTTGACGGTGGAGAGATGAGTGTGGAGCTGCGCATCTGGTGCTCCCTTTTGTAACATCCCAATTTTCAGAGCTTTAAAAATCTTTTAAATATTGGTAGCAAGAAAATTCATCATTTGGATTTATTTGAATATTAACTTAAAAAGCTTAAATTGGACTTTTAGAACAAATTGATTTAATGTGCTTAATTCCAATATCAACAATTGCCAAAATTATTTTATTTAGACTCTATATGCTTGGATATATTTTATAGAATTTTCTGGAATTTTTCCAAAGTCATTTGTTATTTTCTAATTGCTATTTGCATTTTCTGGATTTATTTAAAAGAAAAATCTATTTTAAATCCTTGAACGATCTTGGGCGAAGCCCAATACTATCCACCCGCTCACTCCCGGTAGTTGGATCAAGATCGCCCGGCCGCGCTCGCGAAGTTCGCCTCGCCTTGCCTGGCTGGATCTTCGCGCGTGTCACTTTGGTCGATCCGCCGCTTCGCTCGCCGCGCCTCGCGTCTCTCATCAAGTGGGACCGCCGAGGTGTCGCCCTTTCCACACCTTAGTCCGAGCCGCTGCGGTGACAAGTGGGTCCCACCGGCTCTTGTTCATCGTCTCCGATCGGGACTTCGTTCCGATTCTTCCGCGCGCGCCGCCGCCGTCCTCGACATGGGTTCTAGGGTTTCTCGGTCCTATTTAAAGACGCGCCCGTGTCACGAGGATCGCATCCACCCCCGCCGCCTTTCCCCCACACCGTTAACCCTAGATCGTCGTCGTTTGCGGAATCGAGCTCGAACCTCGGACCGCCGTGAGCTTCCTCGCCGGATTGCGTAGCCACCGGTGAGCTTCAGCCGCCACCGAGCCCACCCCTGAGTTCGCCTCGCCGTTCTGGTCAACCCTATGCGCGCGTTCGTTGCCCTGGGGAAGCCCTACCTCGCCGTCGCCGCCATCAGCCGCACCGCTCCGCCGCTCCTCGTGTCGCCGCCGCCGCTCGGTCATCTCCGCGAGTAGCGACCGCGTCACCGAGATCGCCAGTCGCGACCGAGTCCAGAGCGCACCTCCGCCACCGTGCCGCCGCCACCGGCCAGATCCGTGGTCGCCGGAGTGTCGCCGTCGTTCTGCCTCCGTGGCTGCCCACATGTGCAGCCACATCCCCCTCTGTGTTGGCGTGTCGCCTGCGTGGCTGCATCGTCAGAGCCACGCCGCCACGTCCACCGGCCGTTCTCCTCGGCTCGGTGGATTTGGTCTCTGTGGGCGAGCCAGCGCGATGGGGCCTACTGTCGATTTTATTTTAAATTTAATTCTTTTTTCAGAAATTCTCGGCTGACGCAAGCATTGCGCAATAATCCGATTTTCCTTTATAAAAATAATTCGGGAAATTCAATAAAATCCAAATTAGGGTTTAATTGATTTTCAAATCTTCCAAAGCCCATATCTTTTGCATCCGAAGTCCAATTGAGCCCATTCAAATTTGTAAATTCATATAAAATTAAGATCTATTTAATGGTGAATTTTATTTGATTTTTGGAGTTTGTTTTGCCTCTGCTATTTATTTGTTTTGTTTCTTTTGTCTCGTTTGCGAGTAGACGTCGATACTTCGGGGAATTTTGCAGAAGAAGGAGCACCTCAAGACCAAGACCAATATCTAGATCTATTCCAAGGCAAGTTATACCTTTGATCATTTTGAACCCAGTTTTCAAAATACTTTGTTTCAATGTATTGCATTCTATATCAAGTAATTATTTAAATGCTTTTGGGATAGTTATTAATCCAAATTGCTATATCCACCTTGTCTATTGTATGCCATGATCTTTTGTCACCCTAGGTTGATTCATTAATAGTTGGTATTATCATAGAACCAACGTGGGTTGGTTAGATACGATTAGACTGCTTAGCCATGCCACGAGTCATCATTTCATGTGAGTTGCAATTATAAACTTGACTAAGTGATTATGGAACTGTGTGATAAAACTGTGTGTGCTGTGTGCTATTACTCGTTGATGGCATGTGTTGCACTTAATCAACAGGGTGGGAAAAGATTTAGACTGAGGCAAGTGGTGGATCTGTGTGAACGGTGGAGCTGTGTGCTATAAACTTTGTGATTTGGGTTAAAATTGGAAGTCTTGCCTTAGTCAATTAAGGACTTAACTTTGTGCGCCATTGAACTGGGCCTTACTGTACGACCACATGCCTAGTATGGGCTGGGCCTGACTTTGTAAGTTATGGAGTCTTGACATTGACAACTCAGGTTGTATTTAAGCTATGTGATGGGCTGGAGGTGTGATATGTCACATCGCGGGACGGTTCGCTGCATCCCTGTCCAATGGTGTGTGTCGTTCCAAGGGCTGTGTACAAATTGGGCGGCAGTAAAGCACACCAGGAGTGTCATTGTTTGAGATGAAGTCTCTGAAAGGTTTTGTTATGGTCAGTGATCGCTACACTGATTGTATCGTGTGGGTAAAGTGTACAAACTCTGCAGAGTGTTTAAACCAATCTATTCGAATAGTCGCGTCCTCGGTTATGGACATGCTCGGGAATTTCACACGAGGGTAGTTTTTCATAAAACAATTGGGAAGGGTCATTGTGTGAGATAACTTGTTGGTGGTTGTGTGAAAGAACTTGATTAGACTATGTGTACTTTGTGAAATCAATTGTTAACTTATTATTGTCTATTTGTTTTGAATTATGCTTTCAATCTATTATTTGTATTCAATTGCAAATGTTGCATTCCTGCAAAATAACCACAGAAGCCATTCCTTTGGAATAAGCCATCATGTATAAATGCATTCTGTGGTATGACTTGCGAGTACGGTGTGTACTCACTCTTGCTAAACAAATCAATGAAGTGGAGGAGTCGTCTTTGCTTTTGAAGAAGAGTTCTCTGAAGGTTGAGCGTTAGGTCTTGATCGATTAGTTGCCTATGGTAAATTGATGGGAGCCACCGGAGTTTATTTCGTTTCCGCTGCAGTTTATTTCTTTATTATCAGCCTTGCATGGCTTAATAAATGTAACACTCGACCATAAGGTCCCAACAGTTATTTGTTATTTAAAGTACTCGTTTATTCTTATATTCGTTGTATGGATGTGATATTTCATCAATGTTGACACTGTGTGCACTAGCGTGATCCTGGACTAGTGCAGAACACACAGAGGGTCCAGATTTGCATATTTGGGTCCCGACACCTTTTATAGGGTAAGGGGAGGTTGAAGGAGGGAGATCATGGGTGGCATTTACATGACGGCGAGGGGGCGGTGGAAACGCAGTGTTAACACGCGTTAAGGCGGAGATGATGGCCGGAGTGAAGGCCGTGAGGAAGTGGGGTGTTAATGGCACTTAAATACGATTGAATCGGGGAAGAAACGACCATCTTGAAGAGCATCAATGCGTGGCAATGGCGGTGGCAGGTCGAGCGCGAGGTTGAAGAAGCACCTGACAGGGGTCCCACCTGTCGGCAAGAGGGAGAGGGAGGTAGAGGTGGTGTGGGCTGGTGGCCTGGCGCGCGGGAGAAAAGCGGGCCGAGCGCGGGATGTGGGCCAAGAGGGGAAAGCAACCCAGGCGTGCGGGGCGATAGAGAGAGGAAGGAGGGGGTCGCTGAGGTGTGGGGCCCATGTTTTAGAGAGAAAGGAGGAGGAGAGGGGCCAGGCAAGCCAGAGCAAGTGGGCTGGGGTGTGGAGGCGAGATGGGCTTCGGCCCATGCTAGGAGGGAGGGAAAAAAGGAAGAAAACGACAAGGAGAATGGGGTGGGCTATGCTGGAAAAAGAAGAAGTTGGGCCGAGGGAGTTGGTTTCGGCCCGAGAGAAAATAGGAGGATTTAAATAGATTTTTTATTTTTAGAAATTACAAGAAATCCAAAAGACTTTTAGAAAATAATAAATAGAGTTCAAAAATTCTAGAAAAAATCACATAAATTCCCTTAATCATTTTGATCTTAGGAAAATTATTTCCAACTTAAAGTTTGTATTTGGTTTTGCACATAAATTATTTTTAACTTCAATAAAATATGAAAAACCATTTTAAAATGTAGAAAAATCCAACGGAATTATTTTTTATTTATTTTACTTTAAATCCAGGAAATACAAGAAAATATTTTAAATTTTAGAAAACCCAATAAAATAATATTTTTTATATTTTTATTTTTAGTAACAGAACTTTGGGATATTACATAGGTTTGTTTACTGATCTTTGTGGAAATACGTCTTGCAGTACATTATTCTGTGATAGTTAAAACATCATTTTCCTTATAAAGGGTCAGATATTTCCTGAGAGAACGAAGCACATTGACACCAGATATCACTACATTTGAGGTATCATTGCTCAAGGTGATATTAAAATCAGCAAGATAAGTACTCATGGTAATCTAGCTGATATGATGACAAAGTCAGTTCCTACCATTAAGTTTGAGTTTGCTTGCACTTAGTTCGTATTATTCAGTAGTCCTATGGACGTTCGGTGCACAAGGTATCCATGCTAATCTGTTTCGAGGATATCACGTTTGTTTTGGCTACATGAAGAATTCGTCTCATGGTGGACATTGTTGAGTTTGCGTATGATACTAATTGAGTTTGAGTATGATACAAATTTTCTTTCCTATTTTAACTCATAATTCTACTCGTACACAGAGTCTTTCATGTACAACTATATTATTGGACCGAAAAGGCAACTAGAGGGGGGTGAATAGGAGTACGCTTACTTTTTCACAAATAATGGATTCAACATAAATTTCACTCCAGTAGCTACGGAAGCTATGAAGATCAGTATATCAGTACAGCAGAAGACTAATATTGAATCCAATATAAAATCCTAAGCAATACGACAAAATCAACAAAGATTCAAGCAAATCAATGCACTGGCGGTCGGACCGATTGCCCGCTGGTCTGACCGGTTGCCTTGGGCGGTCTAACCGCCGGCCTGAAGAACAGAACACAAACAACCCGATGACTAAGTTGCAAATAGCTGAAACTTTTGATCTACAATTCCAAACTTGATGAAACTTGGAACACACCTTCTCTATGATATCAGGAACCTATTCCAATCGAAGATTGTGATAATTCTTGGAAGAATAGCGATCCTTTTCTGTTTGATTGAAGAAAGGTTCAAAATTGGGTCAAAATGAAAACTTGATACAAAATCTTGCTCGTGGGTGATTGATGATCAAGATGATCCTAGGTATGTTCCCACTTGTCACAGCAAGCTATATCACGTGGAGAATTCAATCAAAAACTCGCGGATCAAAGAAAAACTCAAAATCATCAAATATAGAGAAAAAACGCAATGAGACAAAACGTTGATCAAACTTTCCTTTGATTGATTGATATGATATGATATGATATGGGCTTACAGCCTCTCCATCAATGGAGGACAATGCTCAATCCAAGAGCATGAAAATCACATCAAACTATCAAGAACCCTAGCCTCCACAAAAGCTCTCTCTAAGAAAATTAGGGTTTACAAAATAGCAAAAGAGGCGAAGCGGAGGTGCAGCCACCTCCCTCCCCTATTTATAGTGGAGGCTTAGACCTTCTAGAAGTTTGACTCAATTGGACTCTCGTTAAGGCCCAAAACAAACGGGACACATACGCACGTATTTTAATACGCCATCTTTAACACCTCTTGACCTAATTAGCTACACCTCACGCCATCTTGCACCTCGGATTAGCCAATAAGTCACACTTGTCCATCTTGCACCACGCTTGAGTACATTGACCTCACCCGGCATCGTCGATCGTTCTGGACCTTAGCTCTCCAAGCCTAGCCCCGATCATCCTCGCCGTTGACCGTCGTTGACCACCAGGCAACCTCCACAACAATAGACAAGTAAACCGAATTTGGGAACAAGTTCTTCACAACTTGACCCATGTTAGTCAAAACATGCAACATGAAACATATATGCCCTGAAACTCTTGACTTTGACCTAACAACCGAATATCGCCGCCACGACGGCGGCGATCCATCCAGGAAAACTGGTCGACCGCCCTAGGGCGGTCGACCGCCCTATGGCGGTCGACCTCCACCTATTGGCCGGTCAGACCGCCAGTAATGATTTAGCCGAATTTCCTCTCTAGAAAACTGAAACCTACTGGAATTTTCAAACCAATAGAACTTTTGACTGGAGACTCCAAAAATTATGGGACCAAGTGCAATAGAATCCCCTCTGTTGCCTGCAACCTCTACTTTTGGCCCATCTCAAAACCTCACTTTCTGAAATTATCGGTCTGACTGCCACCAAGGCCGGTCAGACCGCCGCATGGATCGATCCGCTTAGGCCGGTCAGACCGCCTGAAGCCTGACAGCACTGTAACTTTGCCGAAAACGCGTGCAGCGACAAACCGTTAACGCCATTGCCAATTGTCACGTCATCCTAAGATCTAGAGCATATCCCCATGATATCCACAATCTCCCCCTTGATGAACACATTGGCAATAATCCAGAAAATGTAATTTGAAGGTTTGAAAAGTAAAATACTTTCGTTTTCGCACAAAGGAACAATTTGGTCCATGAGCAAGAGAAAGTAATGGAAATGACCAAGCTGGCATCAGAATAGCATAAGCATGTGAGAAAAGGCAAAAGAAAGCATAAAAAACTTTAAATTCCAGAAAAAGGTCAAAAATCTCACTTAAGGTCCATGTGAAAGAACAATTGTTCTATTGACCTTTGATCATTGTGAGGAGTAAGAAATGCAATTCAAGTTCAGAAAAGCAATAAGACGATAAGAATGCAATTCAAAAGCTCACCCTCACTATGAACCTCAGATTTCAGAAAATTTCAAATTCTCCAACTTTCTCCCCCTTTTATCATTTTTATATATCTTCTCCCCCTTTGTACAATAATGATATATCTTCTCCCACAACATTGAAATATCTTCTCCCCCTTTGACAATGGAGTCATCAAGGAATTACACCTTCCTCTCATCCAGAGATAACAAATGCAGAATAAAGAAGGAAGCATAAGGAGTATGCATGAAGTGCAATTGAGTGGCTTCATTTTGTATTTTTCAATTTTTGATTACAAGAAACTTTGGAGATACCCAAAAGAACAAGCTAGCATTTATAAATTGCACAAACAACATATCAAGCCTAACAGCGCTAGCAAGATCATGATAAGACTTATATATCAAAGCTAAGCACAAATGCTCAAAAATAAAACAATAGATTTGATCAATTTAAGCAAAGCTTCAAATTTAGCAAGTTCATCAACAGGGATCCTAAAGTGAAACTGGCCATGTCAAAATGTCAAAGTGAGATCAAAAAGCTAACAAAGACAACATTAAGAGACAATCAGGTCCTGTATTGAATCATTTTGCTCAAATTTCTCATTCGCTCATTTTTCAACAGTTTTCTCATTTGCACTGAAAATTTAAGTTGACTAATGATCTAACTTAGTGACAAGATCCTGGACTAAGAGCTATCCACAAACTCATCCTAAGCGTCGAACAGAAGTTGATTAAAGGTATATCTTAGTGAAGAAGATCCTGGACTAGGAGCCATCCACAAACTCTTCCTAAGCTTTTACTAGGGTGACAAATCTTGAGGTTCATGTCATTCCTGACAAGCAGTCCCTATGAGATCGTTTGGATCATCAAACTATCTCCAAGTTCATGTCTTTGACATGCAGTCTCGTAAGAGTAGTTTGGCACAATTTAAGCATAAGACAATCTTGATTTTTTATTTTTCATGTTTCACAAGAGCAGTTTTAGAATCTCAAGAACACAAGAAGCTTAAGTAATGGTCAATTTTAGATTCAAGAGCTAACAAATCAATTCTAACATGGCCAATGTCACAAAAGGAGCACTAATTATGCAACTAGCTAAAACATCCACAAATTACAATTTTTAGTTCGAGTTGTTTTAGAGTTCTAGCTCATACAGCAAAGACTTATCTGTATATGTGAAAGCATGATAATTCTAGCAAGTCAAAGAACTAAACATGGCATTGAGCAAGAATTGAAATACTAAAGCTTCAAAGGGTAATAGGCAAAGCTTCATCAATTTTAAAAGATAAGCAGAAAAACTAATATTACAATGCATCTTTTTGGATACCACTTGTTGGATTTTTCATATGAATGCAATATGATACAATGAGATGCAATAAAAGCCTAAAAACCTAAAAAGTTCAAAAAATATCAGAAAAACAAGGTAACATCAGAAAAGATCGAACTCCCCTCAAACCAACCCATATGGATAAATTACCCCTAACTTGCTTATCAAGGTGGCAAACCTAGTTGGGTCTAAAGGCTTGGTGAGGATATCAGCCAGTTGAGCCTCGGACTCTACGAAGTGAGCCTCGGACTCTGCGAAGTGCAGTACAATATCACCTTTTTCGACATGGTCTCTAAGCAAGTGATAGCGAATGTCTATGTGCTTGGTCCTAGAGTGTTGCACATGGTTTTTAGCAATGTTAACAACAGAAGTGTTATCACAGAAAAGAGGAACACTAGCAAAATTTAACCCATAGTCCTTAAGAGTGTTTACCATCCACAAAATCTGACTACAGCAATTAGCAACAGCTACATATTCAGCTTCAGTAGTGGATTGTGCAATCGAAGACTGCTTCCTAGAAGACCAAAATACAAGAGAAGTGCCTAGAAAGTGACAAGTGCCAGAGGTACTCTTCCTATCTAGCCGACAGCCCGCAAAATCAGAATCAGAAGACCCCCGAATGGACAAAGATAACGAACAGGAATACCAAATACCATACAAGAGGGTAGAGTGTAAATACCTGAATATGCGCTTAACGACTTGGCGATGGGAAGTTCTCGGAGACGCCTGAAACCTCGCACAGGGGCAGACCGTGAAGTGAATGTCCGGCCTCGAGGCCGTCAGGTACAGAAGGGAACCGATCATGCTGCGGTACTCGCGTTGATCCACGGCTTCTCCTTCCTCATCTGGATCCAAAACAGTCGAAGTTGCCATGGGAGTGGAGATTGGCTTGCAGTCACCCATGTCGAAACGTTTAAGCATGTGCTTAGTGTACTTTGTCTGATGGATGAAGATCCCTTACTTGCATTGCTTGATTTGAAGCCCTAAAAAGTAATTGAGCTCTCCCATCATACTCATCTCAAATTCCCTGGACATAGTTTCAGAAAAGCTGGAAACAAGAACATTAGAAGAACCACCAAAGATAATATCATCAAAGTAAATCTGAGCAAGCAGGAAGTCATTACCACGCCTAAGAATAAACAAAGTTTTATCTACCTTACCCATCTCAAAATCATTCTTAAGCAAGAAAGTCTTAAATCTATCATACCAGGCTCTAGGGGCTTGCTTAAGACCATATAAGGCTTTGGATAGCTTGAATACATGATGTGGGTACTTGGGATTCTCAAAGCCTGGGGGTTGCTTAACATAAACTTTCTCCTCTATGAAACTATTTAAAAAGGCACTTTTAACATCTATCTGGTATAATCTAAAGCCCTTGGATGCAGCAAATGAAAGCAGAATGCGGATAGCTTCTAGTCTAGCAACAGGAGCAAAGGTCTCATCAAAATCTAACCCCTCAACTTGGATAAAACCCTGAGCTACCAACCTAGCCTTGTTTCTAATTACAGAACCATTCTTATTTTGTTTATTTTTGAACACCCAGCGGGTTCCTATAACATTATGGCTACAAGGAGATTCTACTAGGTTCCAAACCTTATTCATCTTAAAATTCTCTAACTCCTCATGCATGGTATTAACCCAGATAGAATCCGATAAAATATGTGATATATCACGGGGTTCAAAAGAAGCAACAAAAGCAGAATAAGAGTAGAGATTTGGATCATTATACCTGGAGCGAGTGACTCGCTCATGGAGATTACCTATTATCTGATCCGGAGGGTGCTACCTTTGAATGTGAAGTGGTGCACCCGGAGAGGAAAACATCTCTTCAACCTCCGCAGGTATTGCTGATGATGAAGATGCAGTAGGAGCCTCATCTGAAGGCGAAGTAGTCACAGCAAGTTCTTGTGCTGAAATAGGAGCGTCAACAGCAGCAGGTGGAAGAACATCATCGAGTCCTTCATCATCTTCCTCTATAAATATGCTCTCCGTCACCTGTGTATCACCTGAAATATCTGATCTAGCTCCAGGGCTAGTCTCATCAAAAGTGACATTGCATGTCTCCTGAACAAGATTAGTTTCAGCATTAAAAACCCGAAAACCCCTCGAATGTGCAGGATAACCCACAAATAAACCATCAAAAGTTCTTGACTCAAATTTATCTAGATTTCCTGTTTTGAGAATAAAACACTTGGATCCAAAGATTCGAAAGTGCGAGATAGAGGGTTTTCTACAAAATCGAAGCTCATAAGCACTCTTGCCCAAACAAGGTCTCACAAAGACACGATTAGCAATATGGCAAGCAGTAGCAACAGCTTCGGCCCAAAACCTCCTCGGTGTGCTATACTCATCTAGCATCGTCCTAGCCATCTCGACCCGGGTCCTGTTCTTCCTTTCCACAATGTCATTTTCTTGAGGGACATGTGGAGAATAGAACTGATGCTCAATTCCACGCTCAGCACAAAAGGAAGCAAATGAGGCATTCTTGAACTCCGTGCCATTGTCACTACGGATCGCTCTCAAGGCACCCGGAAGTTCAGAAGCCAAACGCAGAATAAGATCATGATAATAATCAAAAGCTTCATCTTTCGAAGCAAAAAAGAACACCCAAGTGTATCTAGAAAAATCATCGACTATGACAAGAATGTACCATTTTCCACCAACTGACCGAACCCTAGCAGGACCAATAGTATTCATATGAAGCAACTGTCCCGGTCCGTCAGTCATGACCATAGTCACTGAAGGATGTGAGGCAGCAACTTGCTTGCCATGCCTACAGGGCACACAAACAGCATCTTTGACGGCTTTGAGTTTGGGCAAACCTCTCATGAGCTCATGGTTGCTAACTCGCGTCAGATGATCAAAACTAATGTGCCCCAAACGATGGTGCCAAAGCCAGAACTCAGAAGAAGAAGATAAAATCAAGCATTTGAGAGAACCAGCAAGAGATTCAGAAAAGTCAGCTCCAAAGATCCTAGCAACTCTAATAATTTCAAAAACAAGCTCACCAGTTGAATCAAGCACCCGACAAGTATTTTTTTTAAATCTAGTCTCATATCCATCATCAAGAAATTGAGACACATAAAGTAAATTAAATCTTAGCTTGCCCACAAGGGCGACGTCCTTGAGGATGAAACTGTGTTGGACAGTAAGGGCGACTAGAGGGGGGGTGAATAGGAGCACGCTCACTTTTTCACAAATTATGAACTCAATACAATTTCACTCCAGTAGCTATTAGAAAGCTATGAAGATCAATATACCAGTACAGCGGAAGACTAGTATTGAATCCAATAAAAGCCCCTAAGCAATGCGACAATAATCAACAAGAATCAAAGCAACACAAGTACTGGCGGTCTGACCTCTGTAGTGAACCGGTCGGACCGATTGCCGGGCGGTCGGACCGCTGTTATACTGGCGGTCGGACCGCTCCGAAATCGGTCGGACCGGTGGTGACGGGCGGTCGGACCGGCGATCTACGTAACCGATCCAAACGATAAAATCACCGATGACGAAGTTGCAATTAGGTCTAACTTTTGATTCTCAACTCCAAACTTCACGAAACTTTGCACACACCTTCTCTATGCTATTGAGGACCTATTCCAATCGAATATTATGATAATTCTTGGAACGATCTTGAGCAATTACCAATTGATTAACGAAGGTCTAAAGCGGGCAAGAACGAAAACTTGATCCTAAAGCTTGTTCGTGAGGGATTGATGATCAAGATGATGCTAGATAGATTCACACATATCACAGCAAGCTAATTCACGTGAAAGAATCAATCACAAACTCGCGGATCAAAGAAAGCCCTAAAAACACGAAATTGAAAGCAAGAACGAAAAGAGACTTATCTCAAGCAAACCTTGCATAGATTGATTTCGTGATTGTTCTTTGGATTACATCCACACCATCATGGATCAGTGGACAATCAAAGATCACGAAATTCACCACAAACCATCAAGAGCCCTAGCCTCCACCTCAACTCCCCTAAAGACAATTAGGGTTTTGAAACATAAAAAGGCGAGAGAGAGAGAGAGTGCAGCCACCATCTCCTCCTATTTATAGTGGAGGCCTAAAACTCTTAGGGTTTGACTTAATTGGGCTCCCGTTAAGGCCCACTAACAAACGGGTCACACACGCACGCTTCGCAAAGCGCCGTCTTTAACCTTTTGACCTAAACCGCTTCACCATGCGTCATGGATTTGCCAATAGGTCACCCTTGTCCATCTTGTGTCACGCTTGAGTCGTTGACCTCACCCGGCATCGTCGATCGCTCGGACCTCAACTCTTCAAGTCTAGTCCCGATTCTCCTCGCCGTTGACCGTCGTTGACCACCAAGCTACCTGCACAACCACAGACAAGAAAACACGTATTTGGGAACAAGTTCTTCACAACTTGACCCATGTTAGTCAAAACATGCATCATGCAAATCATATGCCATGAAACCAATGACTTTGACCTAACAAAACAACATCGCCACGAAGTTGGCCGACGTTCAAGTAAAACGGTCGACCGCTCCAAGTGAGCGGTCGGACCGCTTCATGGCCGGTCGGACCGCTCCTCGTGAGCGGTCGGACCGCCACCAAGGACTTAGCCGAATTTCATACCCTCAAAATCGAAACCTTCGAAACTTAAATCCAATAGAACTTCTTCTCGAGACTCCAAAATTATGAGACCAAGTGCATTGGGATCCCTCACTTGCCTACAACACCTATTTTTGGCCCAACTTATTTTGACCACTTTGGTCATCGCCGGTCCGATCCGCCCACATGGCCGGTCCGACCGATTTGGGACCGGTCGGACCATTGCGTGCAAGGACCGGTCGGACCGCCTATCCCGAATACTGTAGCTTTGTCGAAAACACGTGAAACTACAAACCGTAAACGCCATTGCCAATTGTCACATCATCCTAAGATCTAGAGCATATCCCCATGAAATCCACAATCTCCCCCTTGATGAACACATTGGCAATTATCCAGAAAATGTAAGTAAGAGGTTTGAAAACGAGTTTACTCGCAGTTTTCGCACAAAGGCACAACTTGGTCCATAAGCAAGAAAAAGCAATGAACATGACCAAGCTGGCATCAGAATAGTATAGGCATGTGAGACAAGGCAAAAGAAAGCATAAAACTTTGATTTCCAGAAAAGGATCAAAATTCTCACATGAGGTCCATAAGAAAGAACAATTGTTCAATTGACCTATGATCATTGTGAGTATAAAAGAATGCAATTCACGTTCAGAATATTCAATAAGACAATAAGAATGCAACTCAAGAACTCCCCCTCACTATGATCATCAAATTTCAAATTTTCAGTTTCTCCCCTTTGTATAAACTTTTCCCCCAATAAAGAAATAGAGAATAATTAACACATCTTCTCTTCTCATTTAACACATCTTCTCCCCCTTTGACAATGGATTCATCAAGGAATCACGCCTCCCTCTCATCCAGAGATAACAAAAAATAGAGAATAAAGGAAGAAGCGGAGCCAAAAGAAGCATAAAGAGGAATATGCATGAAGTGCAATGGAGTGGCTTCAATTTTTGTATTTTTCAATTTTTGATTACAAGAAGCTTTGGAGATTACCCAAAAGAACAAGCTAGTATCTCTAATATTGCACAAACATCATATCAAGCCTGACAGCGCTAGCAAGATCATGGTAAGACATATATATCAAAGCTAAGCACAAAGGCTCAAAAGTAAAGCAGTAGATTTGATCAATTTAAGCAACGCTTCAAATTCAGCAAGTTCATCAACAGGGATCCTAAAATGAAATTGGCCATGTCAAACTGTCAAAGTGAGATCAAAAATCTAACAAAGACCACATTAAGAGTCAATCAAGTCCCGTATTGAATCATTTTGCTCAATATTTTGTAAACGCCCAGTTGTCAACATTTTTCTCATTTGCATTGAATATTGAAGTTGACTAATGATCTAACTTAGTGACAAGATCCTGGACTAGGAGCCATCCACAAACTCATCCTAAGCTTCGACCAAAAGTTGATTAAAGGTATATCTTAGTAAAGAAGATCCTGGACTAGGAGCCATCCACAAACTCTTTCTAAGCTTCTACAAGGCGACAAATCTTGAGGTTCATGTCATTTCGACAAGCGGTCCCCATGAGATCGTCGGTTCATCAAACTATCTCCAAGTTCATGTCATTTGACAAGCAGTCTCGTAAGAATAGTTTGGCACAATTTAAGCATAAGACAATCTTGATTTTCATTTTTCACAAGAGCAGTTTTAGAATCTCAAGAACACAAAAGCTCAAGTAATGGTCAATTTTAGATCAAAGAGCTAACAAAGCAATTCTGACAGGGCCAATGTCACAAGAGGAGCACTAATTACGCAACTCGCTAAAACATCCACAAATTGCAATTTCTTAGTTTGAGTTGTTTAAAAGATTCTAGCTCATATAGCAAAGACTTAGCTACACATGTAAAAGCATGATAATTCTAGCAAGTCAAAGAACTAGACATGACATTGAGCAAGAATTGAAATACAACAGCTCCAAAGGGTAATAGGCAAAGCTTCATCAATTTTAAAAGGTAAGCAGAAAATCTTATATTACAATGCATCTTTTTGGATTTTTCATACCACTTGTTGTAACCACTTGTTGTATTTTTCATATGAATGCAATATGACACAATGAGATGCAATTAAAAAACCTAAAAACCTAAAAAGTTCGAAAAGATCACTAAGTTCAGAAAAAGAACAATAAAAGATCAAAAGAACAAGGAAAGATAAGAAAAAGATCAAACTCCCCCTCAAACCAACCCATAAGGATAAATTACGCCTAACTCGCTTCTTAAGGAGGAAAATCTGGTTTGATCTAAAGGCTTGGTAAGAATATCTGCCAATTGAGCTTCGGACTCTACGAAGTGCATCACAATATCACCTTTTTCAACATGATCTTTAAGAAAGTGAAAGCGAATGTCTATGTGCTTAGTCCTAGAATGTTGCACTGGGTTTTTAGCAATATTAATAGCAGAAGTGTTATCACAGAAAAGAGGAACACTAGCAAAGCTTAACCCATAATCTTTCAAAGTGGACGTCATCCACAAAATCAGCTCAAACAACTAGCGCAGACTACATACTCCGCTCAAAGATGGATTGTGCAATGTAAGACCGCTTCTAGAAGACCAAGATACAAGAGAAGTGCCTAGGAAGTGACAGTGCTCGAGGTACTCTTCCTATCTAACCGATGACCGCAAAATCGAATCGAAAAACCTCTAATGGACAAAGCTGAAGAGCAGGAATACCAAATGCCATATAAGAGGGTAGAGTGTAAATACCTGAATATGCGCTTAACGGCTTGGCGATGGGAAGTTCTCGGAGACGCCTGAAATCTTGCACAAAGGCATACCGTGAAGTGAATGTCCGGTCTCGAGGCCGTCAAATACAGAAGAGAGCCGATCATGCTGCGGTACTCGCGTTGATCCACGACTTCTCCTTCCTCATCTGGATCCAAGACAGTCGAAGTTGCCATGGGAGTGGAAATAGGCTTGCAGTCACCCATGTTGAAGCGTTTGAGTAGATCTTTAGTGTACTTCGTCTGATGGATGAAAGTTCCTTCCTTGCATTGCTTGATTTGAAGTCCCAAAAAGTAATTAAGCTCTCCCATCATACTCATCTCAAATTCCCTGGACATAGTGTCGAAAAAGTTGAAACAAGAGCATTAGAGGAACCACCAAAATAATATCATCCACGTAAATTTGAGCAAGCAGGAAGTCATTGTCACGCCTAAGAATAAATAGAGTTTTATCCACTTTACCCATCTCAAAATTATTTTTAAGCAAGAAGGTCTTAAGTCTATCATACCAGGCTCTAGGGGCTTGTTTAAGACCATACAATGCTTTAGATAGCTTGAAAACACGATTTGGATATTTAGGATCCTCAAAACCAGGGGGTTGCTTAACATACACTTCCTCATCTATGAAACCATTTAAAAGGCACTTTTAACATCCATCGATATAATTTAAAACCTTTTGATGCAGCAAATGCAAGCAGAATGCGAATAGCTTCTAGTCTAGCAACAGGAGCAAATGTCTCATCAAAATCTAACCCCTCAACTTGGCTGAAACCCTGAGCTACCAATCTGGCCTTATTTCTAACCACAGAACCATCCTCACCTTGTTTATTCTTAAACACCCAACGGGTTCCTATAACATTATGACCACTAGGAGGTTCTACTAGGTTCCAAACTTTGTTTCTTTCAAAATTCTCTAACTCCTCATGCATGGCATTTACCCAGCTAGAATCAGATAAAGCATGTGATATATCGCGGGGTTCAAAAGAAGCAACAAAAGCCGAATGAGAGTAGAGATTTGGATCATTATACCTGGAGCGAGTGACTCGCTCATGTAGATTACCTATTATACATTCGGAGGATCTTTGTCTCTGAATGCGAAGTGGAGCGCCGGGTGAGATGTCGTTTCTTCGACCTCCGCAGGTACTGCTGATGATGATGATGCAGCAGGAGCCTCAACTGAAGGTGAAGTAGACGTAGCAGGTTCTTGTATCAATATGGGCGCCTCGGCAGCAGCAGATGAGGGAATGACATTAGCCGTCCTCATCTTCCTCCACAAAATGCTCTCTCACACTGTAAATCATCTCAGAGCAATTGATCTAGCTCGGGGCTAGTCTCATCAAAAGTGACATTACAAGTCTCCTGAATAATGTTAGTCTCAGTATTAAAAACTCGAAAACCCCTCGAATGAGCAGGATAACCCAGAAATACCCCATCAAAAGTTCTTGATTCAAATTTATCTAAGTTGCCTGTCTTAAGGATAAAACATTTTGATCCAAAAACTCAAAATGCGAAGCAGAGGGTTTTCTACCAAAACGAAGCTCATAAGGAGTCTTGCCTAAAGAAGGTCTCAAAAAGACACGATTTGCAATATGGCAAGCAATAGCAATAGCTTCGGCCCAAAATCTCCTCGGTGTGCTATACTCGTCTAGCATCATCCTAGCCATTTCGACCAAGGTCCTATTCTTCCTTTCCACCACGCCATTTTGTTGAGGGACGTGTGGAGAGGAGAACTGATGCTCAATACCACGCCAAAGACAAAAAGAAGCAAAAGAAGCATTTTTGAACTCCGTACCATTATCACTGCGAATTGCTCTCAAAGCACCAGGAAGCTCAGAAGCCAAACGAAGAACAAGGTCATGAAAATAACCAAAAGCTTCATCTTTTGAAGTAAGAAAGAACACCCAAGTATATCTAGAAAGATCATCAACTATAACAAGAATATACCATTTTCCACCGACTGACCGGACTCTAGCAGGACCAACAGTATCCATATGAAGCAAGCGTCACGGTCCGTCTACCATAACCATAGTCACGAGAAGGGTGTGAGGCGGCAACTTGTTTGCCATGCCTACAAAGCGCACATACAACATCTTTGTGACTTTGAGCTTAGGCAAACCTCTCATGAGATCAAGGTTGCTAACTCGCGTCGATGATCAAAACCAATGTGCCCCAAACGTCGATGCCAAAGCCGTAAATCGAAGAAGATGTAAGCAAACATTTAAGAGATCCAAAGAAGAGATTCGAAAAATCAGCTCAAAAATTCTACCAACTCTAGTGATTCCAAACACAAGCTCACCAAGAGAATCAAGCACACGACAAGCATTTTTCTTAAAAACCGCCTCATAGCCATCATCAAGAAGTCGAGAAAGCGAAAGGAGATTATACCTAAGCTTGTCCACAAGAGCGACATCCTTTAGAATGAATTTGTTGTTCACCCTAATTGATCATGTTCCTTCAATTCGCCCTTGTGTATCATCTCCAAAGGTGATGAAGTCATCACCTGTTGCTCGCGTGAAAGAGGTGAACCATTTTGAGTTCCCGGTCATATGGCGTGAACATCCGGAGTCAACGAACCACGTGTTCTTCCCCTTTCCGCGATAATCCTGAAAATCAAGGAACAAAAGAACGATGTGTCTCAATACTGGGGTTAGATAAACATGATTTAGGAATCGAGATCGAGACACACGTCTCGCAAGGAGTATACAAACCGAAGTACTATCCTTGATTTCATCTAACATTCGGTTATGAGCAATGTTTAAATTAAAATGAGACTTGAACTGTCCATGGGCGGTCTGACCGGCGTTGGGCTGGCGGTCAGACCGGCGACCAAAACGGTCAGACCGGTGACCACCAGCGGTCAGACCGCCAGTCTGATAAACATTAGAATTAGGATATTTAGAAACATAATGATTTGCATGAGAGAAAAATCCTAATCCAGGTTTATTCTTTTCAATGTTACCATGTCTCATAGAAGCTCTAGGTTGCATGAATGAAATTCTATCAAAATTTTTCCTATCATTTTTCAACCTACGCCAAGAATTCAATCAAATGTCCACCTTTTTGCAATAAGTGCAATGGTACTTGGTACCACTAGAAGAAGCACCATTTGAATTAATACAAGGTTGGGCAAAGTCTGCAGATTTAAAAGATGTTTTTGCGAGTTGGGTTTTGAATTCAATTAAACCTTTTCCAAGACTTGAATGACTTTTGGGTTTGAATTGTCTTGAAAAGAATTGAATCCTAAACCTTGCTTCTTATAAGGAGTTTTAGACTTGTCAAGAATCATGTTTAATTGTTTCTTACCTTTAGAAAATTTCTCTAATGTATCATGAAGGTAAGCATTTTCTTTTCTCAAGTTAACACAAGCATCACAAGTTTTATTCATAGATTTTTCCTTATACAAAGCAATTTCAAGCTTAAGATTGGAACAAGAAGCACAAGTAGTATTTTCAATATTGTCCTTAAGCTTAGCATATTTGACTCTAGCAGCTTCTAAGATATCTTTGATTTCACGTTCTTTTTCTAAACATGAAGTGCAAGGGCTAGAATCAAATACATCAAAAGCAATCAATTTACTAGATTCTAAACATTTTTCACAAGGAGCACTTTTAATTTCATTTAGTTCAGATCTAGCATTCTCAAGTTGTTGTACATAAATGTTATGAGCAGATTGTAACTTGGTAATTTCTGAATGCATAGCATGACAAGATAAACATTCATCAGGTTCAAGAGTCTTAGCAGTTTTAAGCTCTACTTTCAGTTTGCTAATCTTTGACTCTAATTTCTTATTTTTTGTCATAACAAATTCTAGCGCTTCATCTTGACTAAGCAATTGCTCAACTATAGAATCATATTTAGCAGAAAGCTCATCATAAGAAAAAGATACCTCATCATCATCAATGTTGTCGGTGTCAGCCATGAAGCACATGCCAGTGAAGTCTTTGGCCTTCCCTTTCTTTTTGCCTTGAGGGATCTCCTCCTCCTTGTCCTCCTCACTTCCGGTATCCACATCGCTCAAGGATTGATCCTCAAAAGCGGCAAGGACCCGGTGAGCAGCCTTCACAAGCTTATTAGCCTCATACCTTGATTTGTTGAAAGGAGGCTTCTTCCAAGTAGCTTTCCTTCCTTATGATTGCTCTTACCTTTCAGATAAACAAGCAAATTCCGAAGAAGGGCAATTTGCTAAATTATCTTTCTTGGGATGATATGATTTAGCTCACCACATTCATAGCATGTCACCGGACCACCTCTCTTTTGTTTCTCACATTATTGTAGGCCCGTCTACCAAGTGTGAATTTTTAGCTAGAAGAGCTAACTCTATTGAGGACCTATTCCAATCGAATATTATGATAATTCTTGGAGCGATCTTGAGCAATTGCCAATTGATTAACGAAGGTCTAAAAGCGGGCAAGAACGAAAACTTGATCCTAAAGCTTGTTCGTGAGGATTGATGATCAAGATGATGCTAGATAGATTCACACATATCAGCAAGCTAATTCACGTGAAAGAATCAATCACAAACTCGCGGATCAAAGAAAGCCCTAAAACACTAAATTGAAAGCAAGAACTAAAAGAGACTTATCTCAAGCAAACCTTGCATAGATTGATTTCGTGATTGTTCTTTGGATTACATCCACACCATCATGGATCGATGGACAATCAAAGATCACGAAATTCACCACAAACCATCAAGAGCCCTAGCCTCCACCTCAACTCCCTAAAGACAATTAGGGTTTTGAAACATTTCGCATAAGCGCCGTCTTTAACCTTTTGACCTAAACCGCTTCACCATGCGTCATGGATTTGCCAATAGGTCACCCTTGTCCATCTTGTGTCACGCTTGAGTCGTTGACCTCACCCGCATCGTCGAGAATACTTTCAAGCTCCTCTTCATGAATAGCATTTTATGGATTTATTTAAAAAAAATGGTGTGGCGGCCAGCGTGGCGCTGGGTCAGCCAGCCGACACTGCGCGTCGCGTGGCGATCCACCGCGCGGATCTCCCTCGGTTCGAACTCCTAAACCGGCTCACTCGGTGAACCGGCGGATGGGTCCACATGGGTCCCACATGTCAGAATTCTATTTAAATTTAATTCCTTTTCCAGAAATTCTCGGCTGACGCAAGCATTGCGCAATAATCCGATTTTCCTTTATAAAAATAATTCGGGAAATTCGAGAAAATCCAATTTAGGGTTTAATTGATTTTCCAATCTTCCAAAGCCCATATCTTTTGCATCCGAAGTCCAATTGAGCCCATTCAAATTTGTAAATTTATATAAAATTCAGATCTATTTAATGGTGAATTTTATTTGATTTTTGGAGTTTGTTTTGCCTCTGTTATTTATTTGTTTTATTTCTTTTGTCTCGTTTGCGAGTTAGCCGTCGATACTTGGGAATTTTGCAGAAGAAGGAGCACCTCAAGACCAAGACCAATATCTAGATCTATTCCAAGGCAAGTTATACCTTTGATCATTTTGAACCCAGTTTTCAAAATACTTTGTTTCAATGTATTGCATTCTATTTCAAGTATTTATTTAAATGCTTTTGGGTGTAGTTATTAATCCAAATTGTTATGCCACCTTGTCTATTATATGCCATGATCTTTTGTCACCCTAGGTTGATTAATTATTAGTTGGTATTATTGTAGCACCAACGTGGGTTGGTTAGATACGATTAGACTGCTTAGCCATGCCACGAGTCATCATTTCATGTGAGAGTTGCAATTATAAATTTGACTAAGTGATTATGGGCTGTGATGAATCTGTGTGTCTGTTGTGTCTTTGTTACTCGTTGATGGCATGTGTTGCACTTAATCAACAGGGTGGGAAAAGATTTAGACTGAGGCAAGTGGTGGATTCTGTGTGAATGGTGGATCTGTGTGATATAAACTTTGTGATTTGGGAAAAAACTGGAAGTCTTGCCTTAGTCAATTAAGGACTTAACTTTGTGCGCCATTGAGCTGGCCTTCACTGTGCGACCACATGCCTAGTATGGGTGGGCGACTTAGTAAGTTATGGAGTCTTGACATTGACAACTCAGTTGTATTTAAGCTATGTGATGAAATTTGGAGGTGTGATATGTCACATCGCGGGACGATTCATTGCATCCTCGTCCAATGGTGTGTGTCGTTCCAAAATTTGTGTGTACAAATTGACTGGCGATAAAGCACACCAGAGTGTCATTGTTTGAGATGAAGTCTCGAAAGGTTTTGTTGTGATCAACTCGATCCGGTTGGTTTCATCGTGTGGGTAAAGTGTACAACCTCTGCAGAGTGTTTAAACCAATCTATTCGAATAGCCGCGTCCTCGGTTATGGACATGCTCGGGAATTTCACACGAGGGTAGATTTTCATAAAACAATTGGGAAGGGTCAATTTGTGTGAGATAACTTGTTCAAATTGTGTGAAAGAACTTGATTAGACTATGTGTCCTTTGTGAAATCAATTGTTAACTTATTATTGTCTATTTGTTTAGAATTATGCTTTCAATCTATTATTTGTATTCAATTGCAAATGTTGCATTTCTGCAAAACAACCACAGAAGCCATTCCTTTGGAATAAGCCATCATCTATAAATTGCATTCTGTGGTATGACTTGCGATACGGTGTGTACTCACTCTTGCTAAACAAATCAATGAAGTGGAGGAGTCGTGCTTTGCTTTTGAAGAGGAATTCTACGAAGGTTGAGCGTTAGGGTCTTGATCCCAGTCGGTTGCCTGTGGTAAATTGATGGGAGCCACCGGAGTTTATTTCGTTTCCGCTGCAGTTTATTTCTTTATTGTCAGCCTTGCATGGCTTAATAAATGTAAAACTCGACCATAAGGTCCCAACAGTTATTTGTTATTTAAATGTACTCGTTTATTCTTATATTCGTTGTATGGATGTGATATTTCATCAATGTTGACACTGTGTGCACTAGCGTGATCCTGGACTAGTGCAGAATACACAGAGGGTCCAGATTTGCATATTTGGGTCCCGACACTAAGTCAGGCCCAGCCCATACTAGGCATGTGGTCGTACAGTATGGCCCAGTTCAATGGCGCACAAAGTTAAGTCCTTAATTGACTAAGGCAAGACTTCCAGTTTTAACCCAAATCACAAAGTTTAATAAGCACACAGCTCCACCATTCACACAGAATCCACCACTTGCCTCAGTCTAAATCTTTTCCCACCCTGTTGATTAAGTGAAACACATGATATCAACGAGTAACAGCACACAGCACACACAGATTCATCACATAGTTCTATAATCACTTAGTCAAATTTATAATTGCAACTCTCACATGAAATGATGACTCGTGGCATGGCTAAGCAGTCTAATCGTATCTAACCAACCCACGTTGGTGCTACAATAATACCAACTAATAATTAATCAACCTAGGGTGACAAAAGATCATGGCATATAATAGACAAGGTGGTATAACAATTTGGATTAATAACTACACCCAAAAGTATTTAAATAAATACTTGAAATAGAATGCAATATATTGAAACAAAGTATTTTGAAAACTGGGTTCAAAATGATCAAAGGTATAACTTGCCTTGGAATAGATCTAGATATTGGTCTTGGTCTTGAGGTGCTCCTTCTTCTACAAAATTCCCCGAAGTATCGACGTCTACTCGCAAACGAGACAAAAGAAACAAAACAAATAAATAACAGAGGCAAAACAAACTCCAAAAATTAAATAAAATTCACCATTAAATATATCTTAATTTTATATGAATTTACAAATTTGAATGGGCTCAATTGGACTTCGGATGCAAAAGATATGGGCTTTGGAAGATTTGAAAATCAATTAAACCCTAATTTGGATTTTCTTGAATTTTCCGAATTATTTTTATAAAGGAAATTCGGATTATTGCGCAATGCTTGCGTCAGCCGAGAATTTCCGGAAAAAGAATTAAATTTAAATATAAATCTGACATGTGGGACCCACATGTTAGTCTCGGGGTTCACGGTGGACCGAGTGCACCGAACCGAGGGAGATCTGGCGCGGTGGATCAAGCCACGCGACGCAGCGTGTCTTGTGGGCCGACCGCACCACGCAATGCCACACCAAGACCGAAGTTGACGATGGCGAGCCGGCGATAACGGCGGCGGTGGCGCTCGGGGACCGATGGTCCGCCGGTGACAGCGGCTCTTCACGGCGGTGAGTGGTACCAACGTGTAGAGGAGGTTAAAGCGCACACATGGGCACTGGTTTGAGCACCTGGGGTTGACGGAGATGGCCGGCGGCGAGGAAGAAGCGGCGGTGAAGACTCGGGTTTTGTCGGACGGACGCTCCGGCGATGCTCCGGCGACGAGGAGGTGCGCACGAGATAGCCTGAGACTTGCTGATCACAACGGTGCAGTCGGTGGAGCAAAGGCGACGACGACGGCGGCGCAATCCACCGGAGAAGAAGCTCGGCCGAAAACCCTAAAACTCGAAATGCGGCGGCGCTAGGGCGATCGGGGCGACGAGAGTGGCGGCTTAGGGTTGCGGAGGTCCAGGCGGTGCTAGGGGAGTATTTATAGGCTCGGAGACGCCGAGATTTGGAAACCCCCAAATCGGGTCCGAAACGGCCGGGTTTTTGAATTCAAAGATTTTCGGAGATTGAAACCGATTCGAGGTTTGATTTGGTTTGGAACGGATAAGGAATAACCGGAGACATGATTTGGTGGGGTCGGCACGAAGAATCAGCAACGAATACGCATTTGTCGGACGCGGCTTCGAGCTCCAGCAATGGCGGGCGAAGGCGCGGGCGCGAGGAAGAAGAAGATAGCGCGGAGACGACGACTCGGTCGCGGTCCCACCTGGCAGCGGCAGCGAGGCGCGGGCGAGAGCGAGCGTGCGATGGCGATCCAACGCGCAGCAGAGCGCAGCGAGCGAACGAGCGAGATCAGCGAGGCGCCACGCGGCAACAATCCAGCAGGGCAAAGCGAGGCGAACCGCGGCGGCAGCGGCAAACGGCGATGTTGATCCAACGGCTGGGATTGAGCGGGCTGGAATAGTGTTGGGCTTCGGCCCAGCACTGTTCCGAAGGAATTTAAAATAGATTTTTCTTTTAAATAAATCCAGAAAATGCAAATAGCAATTAGAAAATAGCAAATGACTTTGGAAAAATTCCAGAAAATTCTATAAAATATAACCAAGCATATAGAATCTAAATAAAATAATTTTGACAATTGTTGATGTTGGGATTAAGCACAATAAATCAATTTGTCCTTAAAGTCCATATTAAGCTATTTAAATTAATATTCAAATAATCCAAATGGTAAAGTCTCTTACCAATATTTAAAAGATTTTAAAGCTCAATTTTGGGATGTTACAAACCTCCCCTTAAACGAATCTCGTCCCGAGATTAGGCTAGCTAGAGAAAAGACTAGGAACTCGGATTTCAACTCTTCTTCACGCTCCCACGTTGCTTCTCCTTCGAGTGGTTACTCCCTTTGGACTTTGCGTAAACGAGCGGTCTTGCTTACAGTGCGGCGCTCTGCGACATCCAAAATCTTGACAGTCGCTCTTTGTATGTGAGATCTTCCTTGATTCAATTGACTCCAACGAGTGCGCTCTTACGCACACGAAGACACTTCTTCACTTGAGAGACATGAAAGACATCATGCACTCCTCGCTAACGATCGCGGTAGCTCCAATGTGCACGCAACTTCTCCACGGCGTTCCAAAACCTTGAATGGACCCACATACCTTGGGGCAAGCTTCCCTTTGTGTGGAATCTCTTAACACCTCTCGAGCGGAGTAACTCAAGATACACAAAATCCTCGGTTCAAAGTCGAGGTCACGACGACGATTATCGGCATAACTCTTTTGCTCGGGGTGGGCTATTTTTAGTCTTTCTCCGATCATAGCAACTTGTTCTTGACTTCTGAATAATATCCGCCCGAACACTACACGCTCAGTGTCTCGACCAATTTAATGGAGTTCTGCAGTACGACCATACAAAGCTTCAAATGGTGACATCTGCAAACTGGCTTGATAACCGTTGTTGTACGAGAATTCTGCATACGGTAAACTCTTATCCCAACTGGTAGCATTAGCTAAGGCACGGGCTCTCAACATATCTTCTAATATCTGGTTGACTCTTTCAGTCTGTCCATCCATGCGTGGATGATAAGCGAAGATGAAATTTAGATGAGTTCCTGTGGCTTCATGTAGATCTCGCCAAAAACGAGAGGTGAATTGAGATCCTCGATCGACACTATCTTCTTAGGCACACCGTGCGCATCGACGATTTTTGACATATACAATTCCGCCAAGCGGTCTCACGAGTAAGTGGTTTTGTGGCAAGAAATGGGCAACCTTAGTCAAACGATCCATTATTACCCAAATCGAATCATAACTGATTGAGTCTTGGGTAATCCGTAATAAAATCCATACCGATCTCTTCCCACTTCCATTCGGTATCTTGGGTTGTAGCAATCTCGCTGGTCTCGATGTTCGGCCTTTTCTTTCGACACACGTCGCATAAGGCAACGAACTCGCGACGCCTCGCTTTAAGTTTGGCCACCAAAACTTATTCTTAACATCTGATACATCTTAGTGCTTCGGGGTGAATTGAATACTTTGAGTCATGGGCTTCCTTGTAATCATTTGTCTTAATCCATCCATATCCGGTACACGAGATCGTCCATTGATCCACAAGATATCCCGATCATCTATGGTGAAGTCTTTAAATTTTCCTTCGACATCTTCTTCTTGAGATCGGCAAACTCGTAATCCTTAGGTTGAGCTTCACGAACTGCTTTCTCGAGTAGACTGTACTTCCAAATTGGCCACAAATCCTTCCGAACAACTTCTAGTCAGTAGCTTCTGGAATTCCTCCTGAAGTTCCGGGCAAATCTCTTTTGCTTCCAGAGCATTGCAGTAGCTCTTACGACTCAGTGCATCTGCAACTACATTGGCCTTACCAGGATGGTAATGGATTCCAAGGTTATAATCCTTTATTAATTCCAACCATCTTCTCTGTCTCATGTTCAAATCAGACTGAGTGAATATGTACTTGTGCTCTTATGATGCTGTAGACTTCACAGCGATTACCGATGAGATAATGTCGCTAAATCTTCAAAGCATGCACTACGGACTAATTCCAAATCATGGGTAGGATAGTTCTCTTCATGAGGCCTTAATTGCCTTGACGCATAAGCGACAGCTCTTCCTTCTTGCATAAGGACACATCCTAATCCTTGACGCGAAGCATCACAGTAGATATCAAAATCCTTACTAATATCCGGCAAAACTAGCACTGGGGCTGAAGTCAAACGTTTCTTCAATTCTTGAAAACTTTCTTCACAAGCTGGGGTCCAAATATACTTCTTCTCTTTCTTCAATAATTGCGTAAGAGGTTTAGCAATCGTTGAGAACCCTTCAATGAAACGACGATAGTATCCTGCCATTCCCAAGAAACTACGAATTTGAGTAACCGTCTTGGGCTGCTCCCAATTCATTCTGACTTTAACCTTTTCCGGTCAATCGCTACTCCTTGATTTGTCATCACATGACCGAGAAATCAACTTTCTTCTTCCAAAAGTCACACTTCTTTGAACTTGGCATACAACTGATGTCCTCTGAGCTTCTCTAGGATTAATCTCAAATGTTCTGTATGTTCTTCTTCTGACTTTGAATATACCAAAATATCATCAATGAATACTACTACGAACTTATCCAAATATTCCATGAATACTTTGTTCATCATGTTCATGAAATAGGCAGGGGCATTAGTCAATCCAAAAGACATGACTAGAAATTCATAATGTCCATACCGGGTTGAGAAAGCGGTCTTTGGTACATCCTTAGGACAAATCTTCAACTGATGATAACCTGATCGCAGATCGATCTTAGAGAATACTCCGGCTCCTTTCATCTGGTCGAACAAATCATCTATTCTGGGCAATGGGTACTTGTTCTTGATGGTGACTTCGTTGAGAGAACGATAATCGATACACATTCTCATACTTCCATCTTTCTTCTTGACAAACAAAACTGGCGCTCCCCATGGCGACGAACTAGGTCTTACAAAACCTTTCTCCAGTAGTTCTTCTATCTGCTTCTTCATTTCCACAAGTTCATCGACTGGCATCCGATAGGGTCTCTTGAAATTGGTGCCGTTCTCGGCACTAGATCGATGACAAACTCAATGTCATGGTCGGTGGCATTCTGGTAATTCTTCCGAAATACATCGGGTAATCTCGACTACAGTACGTCTTCCAAAGAAATCTTGATCGTTGACTACCAAATGTCCATCACGTCGAGGTGGCTAGAAATTCTACTTTCTTTCTGTGGTATCCTCAATTGTCACGGCTCTTGACCACAATCTAGCATCGCTTATGTTTGGATAACCAATCCATACCAAGGATGACATCGATGGTCTGAGTGTCTAGAACTATTAGGTTGGCTAGAAACTCAACTCCAGCTATGAGTAGCCTAGCTCCTAAACATCCAACTTTAGAACTTAGCTCTGCTCCAGGCGACTGGACTAACAGAGTATGCTTAAGATGCATAACTTCCAATTTGTTCTTAGTTGCAAAAATTCCAGAAACAAACGAATGCGAAGCTCCAGAATCAAAGCAGGTAATCGACGGTGTATCGAATTTACTAGGAACTTACCCAGTACAACGTCAGGTGCTTCTTGGGCTCCTTCTAGAGTGACGTGGTTAACACGGCCTCTGACCACTGATGGCGGTGCTCCTCCGGATTGACCGGTAGCTTGAGAAGTTCCTTGATGGTTGCCTTGTACTGGCGTCTTGGCTGGTGTATTCCCAAGGTTGAAGCGTACTGGAGTGATAGTCCCATTCTGCGGACATCGGTTGGCGAAATGCCCTGGCTGACGACAGGTAAAGCAAACTCTGGTTGTATTCTGTGGGTTGCTTACTGGATTGGGGTTGACTGGTGCAGGGTTGCGAAAATTCTGAGCAACTGGGCGAGGTGCTGAAGTTGGTGCGGTGGCTCCGCGAGTGCGTGGTGGAAAACGGCTAAACTGCGGTGGAATCATTCTTGCCCTCAGCTGGGGTTGGTGACTTCCTTGCTGAGCCATTCTGCGCTTACGATGATCTTCCAATTCCTTGCGCTTATCCTCTAGAATCAAAGCCTTGTTGATCAACTCTTGAAAATCAGGAAAGGTGTGGGCGATCAAGTTGACTTGAAGTCCAATGTTCAATCCTTTCAGAAAACGACTCTGACGAGCCTTGTCAGTGGCGACATCTTCTGCAGCATATCGAGCAAGTTGAGAGAACTTGTTGAGGTAATCAGTCACTGACATTCCTCCTTGCTTGAGAGCACGGAATTCATCCTTCTTTAGATCCATGATTCCTTCCGTACGGTACATGATCGCGGCGGCGGTTGTGAACTCTTCCCAAGTAATGTCTTGCGGCGTTCCATGCGTTGCACAAAGTTTTCCCACCATTCGCGGCAATGCCTTCCATCCGTGAGAGGCGTCAGAACTTTTTCATGATCGCCGCATTGAGTGATCAGCGCTTTCTCTCAATAACACGTAGCCAATCATCGCCTTCTTGGTGAGACATGTCCGAAAAAGGTTGGTGGGCGGGTCCTCATAAACTCCGCCAACTTGATGATCCATTGTGACCATGAGCAAGCTGGGGCTCCATTGTGATCTTGATTGTTGTTGCTCGTTATTCATAGCTTGCATCGATTCATCATGGTGTACATCACCGGTCCGAGTGTCATGAATGCTCCAAAATTCGCAGATCGATGAAGGTGCTTGTGGTGGAACTGCTTCTGCGGGGATTTGCTCCCGTCCTTCTAATACTGGAGTATCGGAACCACTTGCAGCAGCTTGACGAGTCCGAACCATCCGTGAATCTCCAAGGGTTAGATAAGGTACCAAGCACGAGATAAGTTGTAGAACTAAGCGGGGTAGGTAAAACCCAACAACATATTTTAAGAAACTCAATCAAACTCTTATATTGATTAAGATAATAGTATGGCTTGCAACAAATGCCTAAGGGCCTTTGCAGCTCATACTTGCACACAAAAATAAGGACGAACTTAAGCACACCAAACTACCGCCTAAAGGGCGACTCAAGACTTAATACTGGCTAAGCCTAAAACAACTTAATCGGACTACTCGATCAAATAGCCTCCGCAGCCTTGACGGTGCTCCCACCTGCTGTAGACCTGAAAGTGAGCTGGCATCCTCGCAAACTGATCCTGATGTCCCGGGGATGGTGCAATAGGAGCAGTGTCCACAGTGCAGTCCGCTGGTGCTCAGCTCTGCTGCCTCTGCTGGCTCTTCTGGCTCAGCCGGTCCATCAGCTTCTTCTGGGTCTTCCTTTTCAGTGTCTTCTTCGTGATCGTGTCGTCCATAAAGAGTTTCTTCTAATATGGCGATCCTTTCTTCAGCTCTCTGAAGAGTCTCATAGGTACACTCCAGCTCTGTAGCGGCTAACTCCAACGATTCTTCCGGCGTGCGAATCGGGCGAGATGCACGACGGTGGCGTTGTCTTCTCCCTCCAGAGACGGAAAACGTGCGCAAGATCCACGCGGAAGTGCGGGGTGATAACGAAAAGCGTGTCACGAAGCTCTCGAGTAGATGTTGCAGATCCTCGGGATGGCAAGGCGTGAAGACTCTGGATTGCTTCAATCCAAATACTCCTTCGAGTGAGATGTTCAGTGGTTTGCTCGCCTTGGTGTTTTGCCTGGCGTAGATGGTCAAATGGCAGATCACTCCACGATCTCTACCGCTCACAATCCAAGCACCGCCACGGTACAATGGACGATCGAACCCTCCAAGTACTTGTAGCAACTTCCAAAGCTCGTGGCAAGTCCTCCCTTGCGCTCTCCATAACTCAAGACGAGGCATCTGTCAAGATGGACAAGGATATGAAAACAACTTTAAAACAATGGGAGAGAAAGAATTTCAGCAATAGTTGAGTCAAGAGAGACATGAGATGAGTTAAGGAGTTCAATTAATCTTGCAAGTTAATATTTGCTTTAGAAAATAGTTTTGGACTCACTAAGAACGGCCAATCTAACTAGGGTCAAGACCTACAGTCAATATGGCTCTGATACCACCTCTGTCGGGACCCAAATATGCAAATCTGGACCCTCTGTGTATTCTGCACTAGTCCAGGATCACGCTAGTGCACACAGTATCAACATTGATGAAATATCACATCCATACAACGAATATAAGAATAAACGAGTACATTTAAATGACAAATAACTGTTGGGACCTTATGGTCGAGTGTTACATTTATTAAGCCATGCAAGGCTGACAATAAAGAAATAAAGCTGCAATGAAACGAAGTAAACTCGGTGGCTCCCATCAATTTACCACGTGCAACCGATCGATCAAGACCCTAACGCTCAACCTTCGAGAACTCTTCTTCAAAAGCAAAGTGACGACTCCTCCACTACATTGATTTGTTTAGCAAGAGTGAGTACACACCGTACTCGCAAGTCATACCACAGAATGCATTTATACATGATGGCTTATTCCAAAGGAATGGCTTCTGTGATTATTTTGCAGAAATGCAACATTTGCAATTGAATACAAATAATAGATTGAAAGCATAATTCAAAACAAATAGACAATAATAAGTTAACAATTGATTTCACAAAGGACACACAGTCTAATCAAGTTCTTTCACACAATTGAACAAGTTATCTCACACGGTGACCCTTCCCAATTGTTTTATGAAAAACTACCCCTCGTGTGAAATTCCCGAGCATGTCCATAACCGAGGACGCGGCTATTCGAATAGATTGGTTTAAACACTCTGCAGAGGTTGTACACTTTACCCACATGATGAAACCAACCGGATCAGAGTTGATCACAACAAAACCTTTCAGAGACTTCATCTCAAACAATGACACTCTGGTGTGCTTTATCGCCGTCAATTTGTACACACACCCTTGGAACGACACACACCATTGGACAGGATGCAATGAATCGTCCCGCGATGTGACATATCACACCTCCAAACCCATCACATAGCTTAAATACAACTCGAGTTGTCAATGTCAAGACTCCATAACTTACTAAGTCGCCCGACCCATACTAGGCATGTGGTCGTGCAAGATGGCCCAGATTCAATGGCGCACAAAGTTAAGTCCTTAATTGACTAAGGCAAGACTTCAGATTTTAACCCAAATCACAAAGTTTAATAAGCACATAGCTCCACCATTCACACAGAATCCACCACTTGCCTCAGTCTAAATCTTTTCCCACCCTGTTGATTAAGTGAAACACATGCCATCAACGAGTAACAGCACACAGCACACACAGATTCATCACACAGTTCCATAATCACTTAGTCAAATTTATAATTGCAACTCTCACATGAAATGATGACTCGTGGCATGGCTAAGCAGTCTAATCGTATCTAACCAACCCACGTTGGTGCTACAATAATACCAACTAATAATTAATCAACCTAGGGTGACAAAAGATCATGGCATATAATAGACAAGGTGGTATAACAATTTGGATTAATAACTACACCCAAAAGCATTTAAATAAATACTTGAAATAGAATGCAATACATTGAAACAAAGTATTTTGAAAACTGGGTTCAAAATGATCAAAGGTATAACTTGCCTTGGAATAGATCTAGATATTGGTCTTGGTCTTGAGGTGCTCCTTCTTCTGCAAAATTCCCCGAAGTATCGACGTCTACTCGCAAACGAGACAAAAGAAACAAAACAAATAAATAACAGAGGCAAAACAAACTCCAAAAATTAAATAAAATTCACCATTAAATAGATCTTAATTTTATATGAATTTACAAATTTGAATGGGCTCAATTGGACTTCGGATGCAAAAGATATGGGCTTTGGAAGATTTGAAAATCAATTAAACCCTAATTTGGATTTTCTTGAATTTCCCGAATTATTTTTATAAAGGAAATTCGGATTATTGCGCAATGCTTGCGTCAGCCGAGAATTTCCAGAAAAAGAATTAAATATAAATATAAATCTGACATGTGGGACCCACATGTCAGTCTCGGGGTTCACGGTGGACCGAGTGCACCAACCGAGGAGATCTGGCGCGGTGGATCGCAAGACGCACGCTGCGTGTCTTTGGCGCCGTCTGGCGCCACGCACCGCCACACCAAAGATCGGTTGACGCTGGCGCCGAGTCGGGCGACAACGGGCGGTGGCGCTTCGGGACCGATGGTCACCGCGAAGCGGCTCTTCGCCGGCGGTGAGTGGTACCAACGTGTAGAGGAGGTTAAAGCGCACACATGGGCACCGTTTGAGCACAGGGTTGACGGAGATGGCCGTGGCGAGGAAGAAGCGGCGGTGAAGACTCGGGTTTTGTCGGACGGACGCCGGCGATGCTCGGCGACGAGGAGGCGCGCACGAGATAGCTCGAGACTGCGATCACTAGCGGTGCAGTCGGTGGAGCAAAGGCGACGACGACGGCGGCGCAATCCACCGGAGAAGAAGCTCGGCCGAAAACCCTAAAACTCGAAATGCGGCGGCGCTAGGGCGATCGGGGCGACGAGAGTGGCGGCTTAGGGTTGCGGAGGTCCAGGCGGTGCTAGGGGAGTATTTATAGGCTCGGAGACGCCGAGATTTGAAACCCCAAATCGGGTCCGAAACGGCCGGTTTTTGAATTCAAAGATTTTCGGAGATTGAAACCGATTCGAGGTTTGATTTGGTTTGGAACGGATAAGGAATAACCGGAGACATGATTTGGTGGGGTCGGCACGAAGAATCAGCAACGAATACGCATTTGTCGGACGCGGCTTCGAGCTCCAGCAATGGCGGGCGAAGGCGCGGGCGCGAGGAAGAAGAAGATAGCGCGGAGACGACGACTCGGTCGCGGTCCCACCGGCAGCGGGCGAGGCGAGGCGAGCGAAGCGTCGCGATGGCGATCCAACGGCAGAGCGAAGCGAGCGGCGAGCGAACGAGCGAGATCAGCGGCGAAGCACACGGCGACAATCCAACGGGCAAGGCGAAGGCGAAACCATGAAGCGGCGGCGGCGGGCGATGTTGATCCAACGGCTGGGATTGAGCGGGCTGGAATAGTGTTGGGCTTCGGCCCAGCACTGTTCCGAAGGAATTTAAAATAGATTTTTCTTTTAAATAAATCCAGAAAATGCAAATAGCAATTAGAAAATAGCAAATGACTTTGGAAAATTTCCAGAAAATTCTATAAAATATAACAAAGCATATAGAATCTAAATAAAATAATTTTGACAATTGTTGATGTTGGGATTAAGCACAATAAATCAATTTGTCCTTAAAGTCCATATTAAGCTATTTAAATTAATATTCAAATAATCCAAATGGTAAAGTCTCTTGCTGCCAATATTTAAAAGATTTTTAAAGCTCTGAATTTTGGGATGTTACACCTTCCTCTTTCCAAAGTAATCCAGAAAATCAAGGCAAAGAAGAATGATGTGTCTCAATACCGGGGTTAGTTAAACAAGACTTAGGAATCCAGTACTGAGACACACGTCTACGAGTAGTATGCAAAGCAGAAGTGTTATCCTTGATTTTATTTGAAGTTCTGTTATGAGCAATGGTTAAATTGACATGAGAATTATACTGTCTAGGAGCATGATGATGAATATGTAACACAAATCCTAAACCAGGTTTCTTCTTTTCTATGCTATCATGTCTCATAAAAGCTCTAGGTTGATTAGATGAAATTCTAGCAAAAATTTTCTTATCATTTTTCAACCTACGCCAACAGAACTCAATCAAATGCCCATCCTTTTTGCAATAGGTGCAATGATACTTAATACCTCTGAGAGAAGCACCCTTAGACTTAACAGATGGCTGGGCAACACCTGCAGATTTAAAGATAGTTTTTGCAGGTTGGTTTTTGAATTCAATTAACTCATTTTTCAAGACTTGAGTAACTTTTGGGTTAGAAGTATTTTGAACATGATTTTATCCTAATCCTTACTTCTTATAAGGAGTTTTAGACTTGTCCAGAATCATGTTAAATTGTTTCTTACCTTTAGAGAATTTTTTTAAGGTATTCTTAAGATAAGCATTTTCTTCTTCAAGATTAACACATGATTCACAGGTTTTACCCCTAATAACTCTAGCATATTTCTCCTTATATAAAGCAGCTTCAAATTTAAGAGCTGAACATGAAGCACATGTAGAAGACTCAATACTGTTCTTAAGCTTGGCATATTTAGCTCTAGCTGCTTCTAAGATATCTTTAACTTCATGTTCGCATTCTAAACAGAAACTGCAAAGGCTAGGATCAACCACACCAGAAGCAACTAACTTGCTAGACTCTAAGCATTTTTCACATGAAACAGATTTAACCTCAACAAGCTCAGTCCTAGCATTTTCAAGTTATTGCAAAGCAATATCATGAGCATATTGCAGTTTAGCAAATTCAGAGTGCAAAGTATGGCAGGATGAACATTCATCAGATTCAAGAGTCTTAGCATTTTCAAGTTCTAAAGTCAAATTATCTACTTGTGACTCTAAGTCCTTATTCTTGGCCATGACAAACTCTAAAGCCTTATCCTGACTCATGAGTTGCTCAAACATAGATTCACATCTATTAGAAAGAACATCATAGGAAGGAGGTACCTCATCGTTGTCGTCGTCAACAGAGTCTGCTATGAAGCACAAGCCGGTGAAGTCCTTGGTCTTCCCTTTATTCTTATTTCGAGGGATCTCCTCCTCCTTGTCCTCCTCACTCCCGGAGTCAACATCGCTTAAGGATTGATCCTTAAAAGCGGCAAGCACCCGGTGAGCGGCCTTTGTCAGCTTGGTAGTATCATACCTTGATTTGTTCTATTGAGGCTTCTTCCAAGCTGGCTTTCCCTCCTTATGGTTTCTCTTACCTTTCAGCTTGGGGCAATTTGCCCAGATATGATTAAGCACACCACACTCATAGCAAGTCACGGGACCTCCTTGATTTCTGTTTCTCATATTGTTGTAGGCCCGTGTGACCTTTTTAACTATAAGGGCCAACTCAGCCTCATGAAGACTCTCAAACTCTTCTTCATGAATTGCAGATAAACCAGCAAGCAAAAATCCAGAAGAAGACTTAAAAGACCCATAAGAAGCTCTCTTGAGCGGGTCTGCTACCAAAGCCATATTTTTCTTTTTGGGATGATCAATCCTCTTCATCTCATGAGTCTTAAACTTGCTATAGAGCAGCTCCAAAGTTAGATCAGAAATATTGACATTCTCCTCAATGGTTGTGGCATTTATCTCCCACTCCTTGGTGTTGATTGCAGCCAAGAGGTGGGTGGCATTTTCAGACTGAGAATATTCAATACCAACAGCTTTCATTTGATTAATCACTTTATTAAAGCGACTGAAAATGTCATCGATGCTCTCTCCAGGACGCATCTCGAATTTGTTATATTCACGCTTATAGACTGTTTGGCGTACTTTCTTGACTTAGGACGAACCATCATGATAGGTTTCGAGAGTGTTCCAAATCTCATGCGCAGTCTCAAGATTGTAAATCCGATCATACTCCTGTCTACCAAACCCACCATACAAGAGGTTTTTAGCCTTATTGTTGTTAGCAAAAAGGGCTTCTGAAACCGACGTAGCAATTTCGGGCACAACGAGCGGGACTCGAACAACCTCCCATATAGCGTGTCTATCGCTCTCAAGGAAGACTCGCATGTGATTCTTCCAATAGGCATAGTCGTGTTTATCAAAGATATGCGGCTTTGTGGAGTATCTATCCATCGCCAAGTTCAGTGACCGCTTAAGATCAAGATTGAACTAACCGGGCTCTGATACCACTTGTTGGACCGAAAAGGTGACTAGAGGGGGGTGAATAGGAGCATGCTCACTTTTTCAAAAATAATAGATTCAACACAAATTTCACTCCAGTAGCTATGGAAGCTATGAAGATCAGTATATCAGTACAGCGGAAGACTAATATTGAATCCAATATAAACCCCTAAGCAATACGACAAAATCAACAAAGATTAAAGCAAATCAATGCACTAGCGGTCGGACCGTTGTGTCACTGGCGGTCGGACTGATTGCCTGCCGGTCTAACCGGTTGCCTTGGGTGGACTGACCGCTGGCCTGAAGAACATAACACAAACAGTCCGATGACGAAGTTGCAAATAGACGAAACTTTTGATCTACAACTCCAAACTTGATTAAACTTGGAACACACCTTCTCTATGATATCAGGAACCTACTCCAATCGAAGATTGTGATAATTATTGGAAGAATAGCGATCCTTTTCTGTTTGATTGAAGAAAGCTTTAAAACCGGGTCAAAACGAAAACTTAATCCAAAATCTTGCTCGTGGGTGATTGATGATCAAAATTATCCTAGGTATGTTCCCATATGTCACAGCAAGCTATATCACGTGGAGAATTCAATCAAAAACTCGTGGATCAAAGAAAAACTCAAAATCATCAAATATAGAGAAAGAACGCAATGAGACAAAACATTGATCACACTTTCCTTTGATTGATTGATATGATATGGGCTTACAGCCTCCCCATCAATGGAGGACAATGCTCAATCCAAGAGCACAAAAATCACATCAAACTTCAAGAACCCTAGCCTCCACAAAAGCTCTCCCTAAGAAAATTAAGGTTTACAAAATAGCAAAATAGGCGAAGCGGAGGTGCAGCCACCTCCCTCCCCTATTTATAGTGGAGGCTTAGATCTTCTAGAAGTTTGACTCAATTGGGCTCCCGTTAAGACCCAAAATAAACAGGACACATACGCACGTATTTTAATGCGCCATTTTAACACCTCTTTACCTAATTAGCTACACCTTGCGTCATCTTGCGCCTCGGATTAGCCAATAGGTCACCTTTGTCCATCTTGCACCACGCTTGAGTACATTGACCTCACCCGGCATCGTCGATCGTTCTGGACCTCAGCTCTCCAAGTCTAGTCCCGATCATCCTCGCCGTTGACCGTCGTTGACCACCAAGTAACCTGCACAACAATAGACAAGTAAACCAAATTTAGGAATAAGTTCTTCACAACTTGACCCATGTTAGTCAAAACATGCATCATACAACATATATAACCTGAAACTCATGACTTTGACCTAACAACCGAATATCGCCGCCACGACGAGCGACGATCTAAGTGAAAACCGGTCAGACCGCCCCTAGGAGCAGTCTGACCGCCCACCCTGGCCGGTCAGACCGCCAGTAATGACTTAGCCGAATTTCCTCTCTGAAAAACCGAAACCTGCTGGAATTTTCAAACCAATAGAAATTTTGACTGGAAACTCCAAAAACTATGGGACCAAATGCAATAGAATTCCCTCTGTTGCCCGCTACCTCTATTTTTGACCCAGCTCAAAACCTCACTTTCTGAAATTACCGGTCTGACTGCCACCAAGGCCGGTCTGACCGCCGCATGGACCGGTCTGACCGCCGCTTAGGCCGGTCAGACCGCTTGAAGCCTGACAGCACTGTAACTTTGTCGAAAACACGTGAAACGATAAACCGTTAACGTCATTGCTAATTATCACATCATCTTAAGATCTGGAGCATATCCCTATGACACACACACACACACACATATATATATATATATATACATAGTTCGTGAGGAAGTACACGAGTTTCATTGTAAACATCTCCTCATATAGTGATATTGTGTTTGTGAGTTTATGATTTTTCCTGAATTTCCCACGTAAAATTCATGTCTTATGTTTCTATTTTTCTGCCATATCTTATGTTTCTATTTTTCTACGTATTATTTACAACCGGCGTAAAAAATAACTATAGTTTATAAAACAGAAAGCGCCCGCCGCCAGACGGCCGCATGCATGCACGGCTGCTTTGTTCGTTCCACGGATGATCAGAGGTTAGAACTGAATTAATTTGACATACCAATATTCCTATCATGAGTAAGAAATAGTATCAGGCGTTTAATTCCATGACCACATGCGTCCGGCCGGACAAACTGTGCATACCGTTATCACTGTAGATCGATAGAGCACGCTCCATGCTTGCCAGTAATACCTCTGAAGAAAGAATTAACCCTTATCGAGATTAAGATCGGCACTAGCAAATGCATTGTAGCATCCCGTTTTCAAAATGATGAATAGTAATAACCATTTACTTCTTGGTTTGTAAACTTTAATTCAAATTAGCTTATATTTTTAAATCTTCTAGCTTCTAGCTAAGCTCGGATTTATGTTTCAAACCTTTTTGTAAATTCCTGAATTCAAATTCGAATTTGAATTCCTCTTTTTTATTTAAGGCCTCTTTTCTTCTGCCCCTCCTCTCTTTTTTTTGGCTCGGCCCGAACCTCTCTTTGGGCTCGGGCCATTTCTCCTTTTGGCCTCTTGGACCAGCCCCTCCTTGGCGCCTTTTCTCCTTTTGGCCCATCCGGCCTGGCTTCCTCCCCTTGCTTTCTTCTACCTTCACCCGGCCGGTCACACCCGTGACGCCACCGCCTGGTCAGCCCCGCCACACCTCACGCCGCTCCCTGCCAACCCGTGCCTCGCCACCTGCTCCTCTGCTGCGCTCTGCGCCTGCCCTGGCAAGCGCTCGTGCTCCCAGCCCGTCCTGTCACCTCCGCTGTCTACCCCGGCCTCCCAAAGTCACCGCTCCGTCGCCATGGCATTAGCACTATCCTTGCGCACACACCATGGCCGCACCAGGGCAGCTCCGCCTTGTCCCATCACCTGCTTGTCCTCACCCATGGCCGACCATGCCAAGTCGTCGCCCCCTAGCTGCGTAAGCCCTGCGCCCACCTGCCTCCACCCTAACCCGATGCGGTGTGCGTCACCCGCCCATGCCGCCATGCCTCAGGACCAAGCATCGTCGAGCCTCAACAAGAGCCCCTGCATCCTCATGGCCCTCCCTACCTCGCTCCCTTCGTCACTTGTAAGCCACCAAAGAAACACCCGAGCTCCTCTTCTCGGCCGAGCCGCCTCACCGGCCATTCGTCGCTCTGGTGAGCACCTTGCCCAGCCGACCCCGTTACCACGCGCCCCAAGGCCCAAGGAAGCCACCCCCCTCCTTTCCTCTTCCTCCCCGCCGCCGAGGACCGCCGCCGCTGCCACCCCTTTCTCCTCCGCCCCGGCCGCCGTCGCCCTGCCACCATGGTCGTCCCAGAGCTGCCTCGACCCCACCGTCGGCTTCCCCACATCCAGGCACCGCCCATGCACGCGCCCTCTTCACCGCTGCGCCACTCCACCACCGTGCGCCTCCAAGCTGTGGAGCCCGCCGTCGCCCTTGGCCTAGCCACCGCCTCTCCCGCCCCTCTCTGGCGCTGCTGCTGCCGCCAATAGGGTCACCACCCTCTTGGGTCCCCATCCCACCCGCTCGCCGGTCGCCCCGCACCCACCTCGCCGGCGTCGCCACCGCTCCCGAGCGCCGTTGCGCCTTCCTCTGCAAGCTCCCTGTTCTCCCTGAGAAGCTCTTTGTGTTTGACTCTTGAGTCCATGACACATGGGGCCCCCAATGTCATACTCCTACCCCCTACTCTCTCCCCCTTGTCTCCTTTCCAAGTGGGTCTGAGCCCTTTTTAGTGGCAACCACAGCTCATGGGTTGAGAACACTATGCATATGGACTCAGTCCATGCACTGTTAGCAAGACCCAGGTCACTGTGCAGTGGGTCCCGCACATCATAGTTTTCTCTCCCTTTTTCCCAATTTAATTCCAATTCGAACTTTGAAAGTCTCGTTCTCCCTCGTCGTAACTCCAAAAATTATAAAATTTATTTCTAAAATTTTATAAATTCAAGATCTTGCTAATGACATAGGTATTGTTTAATTTGGAGTTCATTTGTTATTTCTTTAATTTTATTTGCTCTCTTTACTTGTTTGTGCCTTTTCCCGGTATGTTCGTCCGAATAAAATTCGAAAACGCGGGAGATCTCCAACTTGATCAATCACAAGACTATGAAGACTCTCTTACCTATAATCCAAGTGAGTTGAAACTTTTATCATTTTGAGCCTACATTTTATGTAAATTATATTCATTTAAATTACCAAAATTGCATGCTTTAATTCTTTAATCAAATGTATGTTAAAGCTTAAGGTAGTTAAATACCCATTTGATGATTGATTAATTATAATACCATCCTTTGGCAATTGAATCTATTATTTCATGTCCATGTCACCCTTGTAACTATGTGGTGATTACTAGCTATAGGTTGTACTTAAGCGACATGCTAGTCTTGCTTAAGTACTGGGACATTAAATATCCTAATCATCATCTTTTAAACATGAAAGTGGTTTTGGGCAGTTATGGTGGGTAAATGACTGAGATGGTTGATTTATTGTATTTTTTCTCCTCAAAAACCCTAATAACATACTGTTACTGTCTAGGCGGATAGTGTGATGGATGGTATGTTGATGGGTGCTAATGCAGCCCAAGAAATGTTGGTATGTGAAATGAATCGCCTAGACAACCCTAAGAACTTAATCTTGTCATGGCCTCCCGTGTAAAACAAGTACAACCACAAGTCTGCAAAGTGCAACTTGGCTTAGTAAATTTATTAAACCCTGAATGTCATCTTGTTGGATGGATAACGAGAACGTCCAAGTACTGGATACTTCTGGCTTGAATGTGGCACCAATGCAAGGTGAAGTTTGCTAGCCGCAGTGGTGTAGTCCAACTACGCTAGTCGCTGAGGTGAACATCCCGCACAACGTATGGGCGTAACCCCATATGGGTGAGATGACGGAAGGGGCGAGATATTTAGAAAGGTTACTATGACGATCGCTCAATTACATGACTACGGAATTATGTGGGGTAACGAGTATGATTATCTCTTGTGGGTACAATGTACAACTTCTGCATAGTCTAAACTGTTTAAACAGCCGCGCCTACGATCAAAGGCGGACATAGGAACTTAACTAGAGTTAGTTCTATTTCAAAAACCTTTGTAGGTGGTATGAAAAATGTGGTGGACTCACCTAGTCCTGAGATTGGATTTTCCTGGGTTTTCGAACTCAGTGGTGTTAATAAGTGGAGGTAGCTACAATCAAAAGAAGCATACGATAGATTTTCCGACGGAGGGAGCCTCTGCTGATATAAATATTGCACAATTACTCTCTTTAATAAAATACAATTTGGTTAAAATGATAAGTGATAGGAATTTATACTTATAATAATTGAAAACATTGCTTTAGCATAGGGGTGAAAACGGATCGAATACGGACGGATAATTGATCTGCCATATTTGTTCTCATATTTTTTTCCGGATGCGGATACGAATACGGATACCCCGGATACGAATATGGATGCGAATAATATCAAGTACGAATACGAAGCGAATATGAACCGAAACGAATACAGACACAGATATTTTTTCAGAACATGAAAACCCCTTTAATTGCCTGCTATGAATTAACAAAAACATATAACTATTTTGTTTGATGCAAACATTCATGAATTGTTCATATTTCCAGCAGCCACACATAACATTAGCACTAACAAAGTAACAAGGTGCATTAATTAGTTCATCACAAACATAACACTTAGTATACCACATTTAGCTCATAAGTCATAAGACTCATAACTCACAAGTCAACATACATAAAACTTAGTTCATCACATACATAAAATATAGTTTAATGCCAAGAATCCAAGATATCGTGTCTTAAAAAGCAGCAGGCCGGCAGCATCTGCTATGTCTTTACAAGCCTCCAACTTCGGCCCTGGAAAATGCATGAGAAGCATCAGATGTCATCTTTTCCTTCTTCTTTTATTGTTATGAAAAAGATCTAGCAAAGATGATAAGACAATTAAAGTATTATATAAAATGCATGAAATTTTTGGCAAATCTATCATACAAAAAGAACTATCTCCATTGTTAATACAGAACATCAAGTACTCCAACAAGTGAGTGGAATTTCCACACTAACCATGATTCTACTATTCTAAAGTAAGTGGTATGGAGATTTACCTAGTGATTGGTCATTCATCCATGTCCTCCAACATGTCCTCCAAATCATCCATATCCTCGTGCTCCTGCAACCACAAGTTGTAATTCAATGAGTATCATTTATCAAGGTGACATTAAATTAAGCCAATGAGTTAGATAGTTAGGTAAAAAACAACAAACCATTGATAAGCTTCCAAAGCATCGCTCAATGCCCTCCATGTCCATCTCAGTGAGGATAGATCCACCAATATCTCCACCTTCATGTCAAAAGATTAATTATGCTCAATGATTTCCTCACATACCACACATAAACCAATCAAACACAAGTGTAGAACTCAATATTACCTTTTCGAGACGATGCAGTCCAATCTTTGGTACAAATCAAAGCTTGCACGGCATCAGGATCAAGGCGACTGCGAAATGGATTGACAACACGTCCGCTAGCACTAAAAGCTGACTCCGAAGCAACAGTCGACGCTTGAATAGATAAAACATCACGTGCAAATCGGGAGAGAATATGGAGCTTAGGTTGCTTAAGCTTCCACCATGACAAAACATCAAATAAGATTTTACCTTTTGTTTTCCATTCCACTAGTGGTTGTTCCATATACACTTCCAACTCAGTTTTGGTACCTTGACCTACATCACTACTGCCATGCAAGAACCTTTCAAGATCCGCATCAAGATCATCATCACTCTCCTCATTCTCAACCGCTTGGTCTAATGGTTGAGAATCAACTGTTTGCACATTTGCAGTTGTTGTCTTCTTCGAAGTTACAAGTGGACTGGACACATAAGCCTGGAACAACTGGTTAATAACACTCACGAATCTACCAACTTCTTCTAGAGCATTGTCATGGTAAATCTTATCTGCAAAATAGTGTACCGGCTTTGTCTTGTATCTAGGATCAAAAAATATTCTACAGATAGAGCCATGTTGGACTTTTTCCAATACTTATTATACTTAATTTGCATGGAATGAGTCGTAGAAGATATAATAGGCTCAGGGCTATCACACCAGTCTGCAATGGCAAGCTTAATCTTGCAAAAAAGTATTTAAAAAATAGATTTGTTGTTGGATATTTAGTGCCACAGAAGATCTCAGTAGCATCATAATATCTCTTCAAACATGTACATATAGATTCTGCCATAGTCCAATTTTCAGCAGTCGGTGCACACATCTCACATATTTGCTTCTATGTCGAAGGAAAAGCCTATCAAAAGCATGCCTATAGTAAATAGCTTGATTCAACATGAGATATGTGGAGTTCCACCTTGTTAGAACATCCAATGGGAGACCATTTGTCACATCTAAGTCATATTCTGATGCACACTTCATAAATTCCTCACACTGCAATGGAGAGTTCTTCACAATTGCAATTGTATTTCTGATATTCGCAATAGCTGGTGCAATTTGCTTCAAACCATCTTGGGCAACAAGGTTCAAAATATGATTCAAGCATCTCACATGAAAAAGATACCATCACAGATCAAGGGAGCAGACTTATTGAGTTTTAGTACTACCCCCTTAGCACATACATCATTGGCTAATGCATTATCCAAAGTAAGAGCAAGCAATTTCCTATCAAGATTCCAGTCCACTACACTATCATGAAACTGTGCGCACAGGTTTCTTCCCGAATGGTATCCTTCTACATGCATAAACTTAATAATTCTTTTTTGCATGTTCCAATTGTCATCTATCCAATGCACAGTAATACACATGTAACCTTTATCTTGGTTTGATGTCCACATGTCCATAGTTGTACTAAAGCGACATGCAAGTGTTTTGAAGTAATCATACAACTTCTTCTTTTTCTCTACAAAGATATTCAATATATCTTTTCTGGCAGTAATGCGGATCTTAATTGGAAAACTAGGGTGTGGTGACTTGATAAAGTCCACATAGTACTCATGCTCAACAATATTAAAAGGATACTCATGCATGATAACTGCCAAATAAATTTTTTTTCAAACTGTCAGCCTCATCATACCTATAAGCCTCAATAGATGCAATGCTGCAGTCATCTCCACTCTTCATCAATTTTAGAAGCTGCTGGCCTCCCTTGATTTGGTGCTTGCTACCCAAGTGATTCCAAAAGACTGATGTTCCTCTTGAACTCTCACAACGAGATTCGTACCCGCACTTGTTGCATTTAGCCCAATTCTCTGTAATCATCTTGCCATCTGATACTTTCTTCTTTTTCTCATATTTTGTGTAGTGCTCCCAAACATCAGAGCTGCACTTCTTTGCTCTCTTCGCAGCAGGAGCAGGAATGTCGGCCTCGACACCAGTCTCACCAGTCAAATCAACTTCATTCCTTGGCACCAATGCACCAGCAATTGGATCATTTGTAGCAGTGGAAGGTGGTTGTGGTTGTGGCACCAGCAAAGCAGGAGATGTATTGCTTACACTTGCACTGCTACTTCCAGTTGTAGATTCCATCACAAATCTAGCACAAGATAGTAGAGGGAATACATAAGATATCAATCAATCAATGAGGCATGTATATTAATCAACAACAAAACATTTAATCATAGAAGGACTGAACAACGTTAAATTGATGTCATATGTCAAATACAGCCTTATACAGGAGGTCCCATGCAATATAAATGACATGAATACATAACAACCAATGTATATATATTGCAGTCCATTCATTGGATTAGTGGTCAGCTTGGATTTTCTAATCAACTTAATATAGTTCAATTTATTTTCTCCCCTACTATTGAAGAATGATTTTGAGCACAAATTTTGGCTAGGTTTTACATACACATATGACACCCATCACCTTTTTTTAGAGTAGACATCCATTAATTCTAAAGAAAATAATTTCCAAATATGTAGCACTTCTATGCTTGACTTTGTATCAAAGTTCTTTGCATTCAATCCCTAACATCATGCTAATTAATTCTGTCAAATACCCCTGCTGAGAACAATTTTATTTTTTAAGGCTTGACCATTTGATTTATCTGCTACTTCCAGTTGTGGAGGGAATACATAAGATATCAATCAATTAATGAGACATGTATATTAATCAACAACAGAATATTCAGATCAAGTAATGATATTTGGATAATATCTCGTAACAGTTTTAATCACTGAACAATTCCATTAGTCAATCCAGAAACTGCAACCACTACATCAGCATTCATACTACAAATCTACAATACCACTACAAATCCATATCCATACGCAAATTTTTAGTTACCCAACCAAAAGGATCCCATCTACTAGTGGCGACCGAAAACAACCTCATTAGCAGTATAGCACTAGGAGCCTGCAGAGTTGCTCAATCCATTTATTCATTGGCAATTTGCTTACCAGTGGCGACAAAGGCGCAAGGGAGCCGGCGGGGGATGGGCGAGATGGCCAAGGAGACGGGCGAGATGACCAACGGAGTCTAGTGAGGTGGCCGACAGCAAGGCAAGCTGGCCATGAGGGGGATCTGACAGAGCCGCGGAGGTGCTGGGGCCGTGAGGGGGAGCCGATGCAGGATGGGCGAGATGGCCGGCGGAGGCGCTGGGGCCGCAAGGGGGAGCTGACGGGGGAGGCGCTGGGGCCATGAGCCTGTGAGGGGGAGCCGGCGGAGGCGAGATGGCCGATGGGGGACGGGCGAGATGGCCGGCGGGGGATGGGCAAGATGGCCGGCAGAGGCGCTGGGGCCGTGAGGGGAATCCGGCAGAGGCGCTGGGGCGATGAGGGCCGAGGCCGAGGGGAGCCGATAGGGGGGGGCCGGCGGGTCCGGGAAGCAGGCGAGATGGTGGCCGAGGCGGCGAGGTGGCCGACGACGGGGCGAGGACGACGCGGGTGGAGAGTGGCGGTGTCGCCAGCGTGGCGCCCGTGGCCTGTGGCTGTGGGGACTGCCGGCGCCTGGATGTGTGGATTGTGAAGATTGTGAAGACTAAAGAACGAAAGAAACCCTAAGAGGCTAAGAGGGGACCGTGGTGGGCCAGGCCGGGCAGTGGGCAAATAGGCTGGGCTAAGTCTGTTATGAAATTCTGGATATTCGAATGTGGTATTATCTGGATAATCCGTATCCGTATCCGTGTCCGCCGGATAGCATCATTACCGTATTCGTTTCTGTTTTCGACAAAAAAAAATCTGAATCTGTTTCCGATCCGAAAATTATCCGAGAAAAATCCGATTCGAGACAATCCGAATCTGTTTTCGTTCGGATCGGACGCTATCTGATCCGTTTTTATCCCTACTTTAACAAATAAAAGAACCCGAGCCATCCTTGTTAAAGCTTTACATGTATATTGTTGCATCTTGTGTGTTAGCTCGTGAACACGAAAGTTGTGCTTATTATCGCTCTCTCCCCCAAAACCGTCAGAATCAGAAAATCCCGGAGATTACGACTACTACGAGGATCTAGAAGTTGTGGGCCCAGGAGATGATGAGGAGTAGTTTAGTTTTTTTTTTAGTCTAGGTCTCGCCTCTGTCCAGCTGACTCCGTTGGTGCTTACGTGCATCCAATATTATCCAACTCCTTAGTTAATATCAGACGCAAACGGTTTTCCCAGTCGCTTTCCTATGTAGAGATGTGCTCTACCCCCTCCCCCCCTTTTTTTGTTGTCGCTTCTGCTTTTGTAATGTAATCAATTTGGCTTGTTCGGCCTTTATTGTAAAACTTGACCCGATGCGATTTATGTAAACTCTGATGTGTTAAATTAATGAATGGTATGGTTTTATACCATGTATGAAATGATTCAGCAAGGTGTCTGTGAGTGCTATCTACTGATCCAGGGAATAGCATAGTATTTTCACAGATGATTCGGTATTAGAAAATCTGGGTCCGACATGCATGCACATCTGCTCTTGTTCCCCAGGGATGGGCTGACCTGAACAATCGATTCTGAAGTGACAACGAGCTTCATGCAATTCCATAATTCCATGGATGGATATGATTCGATGAATTGCCGACATTGCAAGTTAAAGTTGACCTGCCATCGTTTTCTCAGGGGAGGGGGAGAACAACTGGAGCTAGGAGAGAGTACTTGCACCTATCTGGGGAGGAATATGTGTCCATATATGTGAGAATCAAGGCCCGAATGATTGAGAAAAGAAGCATCGAGCATGGGGGCAAGTTGCTGTGAATAGTGGCGGTCCCGAACACTGGCATGCATGTACAATGGCCCGGAGAAGAGAGATGAGAGGAAACGGAACGCGCGAATTCGATTGTGCTGTCGGGCGTCCACGTTTCGCCTCGTCGATTGGTCTAGTTAGCCCGTGGTGGCTATGCGTGCTCCTTGTACGGACGCCATGTTCTCATCGCTCTATTTTTTGTCTGTGACCGTATGTTGGAAGTATCAATAGACGATTTCTTGAATCGGAGGAGATGTGCACATTTCTAGAAACAAATGTAGTAGTTAAAATTTATCTATTTTGATATTGTAATTTGTACTTTTTCTACTCTGGTGTACTCTAATATTTCGATTTATCTATGAATATTGCACAAAAAAATTATTTTCTTTGAAGCAAGAATTGCAATGTGGTACACTTGAGTTAAATGCGTTTGTACAGGCCATAACAATGCTTATTAGGACTTTTAGCAATGCATACAAACGTTCCAACAGGGTATTTTTGTTGTGTAGTGTATTTAGCTCAACTCAATGTAGCACATTGTGTTTGAAATGTTTATACCTCTTTGAGAAAGCGGATCGGATAATTTCCGACCGATCCGGACCAGCAGATTTGGATTGTCTCGGATCGGATTTTTCTCGGATAATTTTCGGATCGGAAACGGATTCGGATTTTTTTGTCGGAAACGGAAACGAATACGGTAGCCATGCTATCCGGCGGATACGGATACGGATACGGATTATCCGGATAAGACCAAATTCGGATATCCGGATTTCGGCCCAAAAGAAGAGAATTTCGGCCCAAAAGAGAAAATGAGATTTTAATTGATTTTCGAATTTCAGAAAATACAACAAATCAAATAGCCTTTTAGAAAATAGCAAATAGAGTTAAAAAATTCTAGAAAAAATCATAAAAAATCATTGAATTATTTTGAACATAATAAAATTAATTCCAATTTAAAGTTGGTTTTTATTTTGCACATAAATTATTTTTAATTCTTGAAAAATAGGAAAACCTTTTTAAAATCCAGAAAATTCAAGAAATTAATTATTTTTTCATTTTCACTTTAACTCTAATAAAATCTCAAAAATCTTAATAAATTTTATTTTTGACATTGAAAAATAGGAAATTAAATAATTGGCTTTATTTTTTTTCCTTTTTAACCAAGAAAACTCTTTTAAATCTCAGAAAATCTAATAAAATAATAACTTTATTAATATTTTTTCTGGTAACATAATTTGGGATGTTACAGTCATTTGTGTATAGATTAATCATCTAGCCCGATCAATGTTAGTGTGAGCTAAGTTTATGTATGTGATGAACTAAGTGTGAATGTGTGATGACTCGTGTCTTTGTGAGTTATAACTTATTAACTAAATATGGTAAACTAAGTGTTATATTTGTGATGAACTAGTTAATGCAACTTGCTAGTGCCAATATTATATGTGGTTGCTGAAAATATAAACAATTCATGAATGTTTGCATCAAATAAACTAGTTATATGTTTTTGTTAATTTCTAGTATACAATTTAAGGGGTTTTCATGTTCCGAAAAATATCCGCGACCGTATTCGTTTCAATTCGTATTCGCTCCGTATTCGTATTCGATATTATTCTTATCCGTATTCGTATCCGGAGTATTCGTATTCGTATCCGGATCCGAAAAAAATATGAAAACAAATATGGCAGAGCCAATATCCGTCCGTATCCGATCCGTTTTCACCCCTAGTGGTGGCTATGCGTGCTCCTTGTACGGACGCCCGCTGAATAACAACTCTTCCATAAACTCGCAAACGGTTTTCGTGAGAGCGATTATCATGAAAGGCAACATGGCCTGCCGCTGGTTTCCCTACTTTGGCTCGTGAGCATCGTGTGCAGAAACTCTGCAAATTACATGAGATTTGGAGAAAAAGTAATACAATTGTTTCAAGAAAGGTTACCGTTGTTCTAGTTCTTAGTCTGGTTGGTTCCTGCTACAATACTTTGCCTAAAAAGATGTTCTCATCGCTCTATTTTTTGTCTGTGACCGTATGTTGGAAGTATCAATAGACGATTTCTTCGAATCGGAGGAGATGTGCACATTTCTAGAAACAAATGTAGTAGTTAAAATTTATCTATTTTGATATTGTAATTTGTACTTTTTTCTACTCCTGGTGTACTCTAATATTTCGATTTATCTATGAATATTGCACAAAAAAAAAATTATTTTCTTTGAAGCAAGAATTGCAATGTGGTACACTTCGAGTTAAATGTGTTTGTACAGGCCATAACAATGCTTATTAGGACTTTTAGCAATGCATACAAACGTTCCAACAGGGGTATTTTTGTTGTGTAGTGTATTTAGCTCAACTCAATGTAGCACATTGTGTTTGAAATGTTTATACCTCTTTGAGTATTTGTATTATATGAGATCATGTACGGTTCATTGAGAAAAAGACTTGACGCAATTATGAACTCAGTAACAAGATATAAGTGAAATGTCAATATTCTATTTTTTATGAATAAATGATAGTTATGTAAAGATAAAGTTTTGTACTGTTAATTTTCAAGTGAAATTACGTACGAAAGACAGTAGGAAATATGTGATATTTTGGTAGTTTTAGCAAACAAACAAGTAGTAGCTTATGTTAGAGGTATATTTTATCAATATTTTTGTAAAAAAATTAAAAATAATAATATTTACGCTAAATCAGTATACAAATATGCCTTTAGAAACCCTAAAGTATTTCAGACGTTTCATCCTCTAGGTAAGTCAATCCAACAACAAAAAAACGAAAAATCGGTCATTAGGCTTTTTTGGTCATTTCTAGCCACCTTTTCCTCGGCATTCGGCATATCCAGATAATCATGAGGCCACATGGTTCTTCGGCCTGGAAAACGATTTCCATTAGTAGTGCAGGCCGAGGTAATAGCTGCTTCCATGTCATATCCTGACGTGACACGCAGTGGGGCGGATAACCTAGCTAGCTGTGCGCCAGGGAAAAGCACAACGCGCGCATGCATGTGTAGCTAGCTCTCTATGTTACGATGTTAGTATTCCACAGCTTATCACATTCCGTCTTTCGAAAATTTCAACTTCTCCTTTGCCTTTTGCGACTTCTACAATTCGTTTACAACTTGTTATATATATTCAGACTTTGTTGAGAATTGGGGATATGTATTTATGGTTAATTATTATGCAGGTATTACACTGCTAAAATGCTCTCATTCCGTTGCGTCGGACTGTATATATAGTAGAGCATACGCCAATTTAATTTTTGACATATTAATTACTTGGACACATAGCCATAGCATTTAGTCCTCACTCGACGCCGGGGGGTGTTGGAGCTAGCTACGTGCACCAATCACTCACTTGAAAACCTAATCCGAAATGGATACGAGCAGCAACGCTATCTGGCTACACAACAAGGACAAGTGGTACGTACTAATGATGCACCAGGGCCTGCCCTACAGAAACATTAGGCAGCAGCTAGCCATGTTAGATTCCGGGAAGAGGAAGATTTTCACACTGACGAACCCCCGCCGCGGAGATGGAGAGATCCGGCCATCCAGGGTATCTTACCAGGTAAACAGAGGAAGAAAGGGAGCGAGGAGAGGCCATCCACGTAGTTCGGTTTTTTTCTGCTCGTCGGATCCAGCGCTGAGCTGCCTCGCGGTCGTTCGATTTATTTTTGGTTTTGCGTGCCTCGGTGCCATCGCGTCGTCGTCCTCGCTGCCTGCTCATTTCGAGAACACCGCCTCCAACGTACCTTCGTTTCTCACGCCTTTCCTCGTTCTTCTTTCTTCACTCCATTCCCCTTTCTTTTTCTTCATCTCTCTCTCTCTCTCCATTTTTCTTCTGGTGCTCTCACTCCCTGCCGAATGGAGGCTCCATGGCTCCACCTTCCAGGCTCCCACCGGCCGCTCTTGGTGGCTTTGCCCGCCCGACCGCTGGTCCGGCTGCTCCCTGCTGGCTCGGCGCGTGCACCTGCGCGCCTCTACTCAACTCCCCCCCGCGCGCCTCCCTACGCCTGCCTCTGGCTCGGCCGCGCCTCGGCTCCTCCCCTGCTCGGCAGTGCCTCTCCAGCCCGGCTCTGGTTCACGCGCTCTGTGCTCGGCACAGTCCTCCGTCGTGCTCGGCCACGCGCGCGCGCCGCTTCGCCTCGGGCTCGCCGCAAGGCTCAGGCCTTGGCTTGGGCCGCCTCGTGCGGCGCTTCCTCGTGCTGCCTCCGCCTCGGCCGTGCCTCGGCTCCTACACGCTCCTGTGCCTACCTCGCCTCGCACTGCGCCACCGCCTCCTGCGATTCCGTCGTGTTGGAGACCGTCCGATACTCTTCCTCCTTTCTCCACCTTATGATTCTTCTTGGCGCCGCCACTCGGTGATGTGGCGAGGCACCACCGCTTGCCTTACGGTGCCGACCTCCTCTTTGCCACCCGCCAAGAAGATCCCAAGGCTCCTTCTTCCTGACCTCACTTCCCCTTTTACGCTTGATGGATTTGGATCTAAGGAAGCCCAATCGATGTCTCATGAGGTTTCTTCTCAAACATATAACTTGGGCGCACTTGGTAACAATGCATCTCCATGTGAACCATTTTATCCAGATCACGACTCCATCTATATGTTTTCTTAATAGTTTATTTCCCTTTGCGTTTGAGCCACAAAGGTTGAGTGTACTGATTGTGGCGGATATTGATCAAGGTCAGATAACAACTAATGATTACATCAATTTTATTAATACAATCTTTCTTGGTTCGCTTCCAACTCTTTTATCTCTGTGTATGTTGTTCTATTCATAGGCTCTCATGGCAATGCCATTACAATTGATCTATGTTTTTAAAATCCTCGAACATGTGGTATGAAAAGATAGCTTTGGCCTCCTGTGTGTATCCTATGGATTGAACTTTTTCACCCTTAGATATTTATGTTTTGCAAGCAAATCTTTGTCGACCATGCAACTTATGAGTGTCTATAATTAAGAAGTATTGAGTTATCGTCAATACTCGGTACTCATTGATCTATTTGTCATGGAAGCTAATTGTTATATTGACCTTCCAATAATATTATCGGATCTGAGACTTGGAGATGTGCGTCTTTCATAATGGCTTAGACTTGTAGTTGATGTAATAAGCATATTCAGTTATTTACTTAATATTCGGTATACGCTCATATGGAATTCAAGAATATTATGCAAAGGAACATGTATTCCCATTTTTAACTATCCCTTGTGGTTATTGACAAATTTAAATTTTGCATCAGACAAATTAAGTTTTACTGACACTATTGAGTCTTTTTGTAGGTTTTGAGAAGGCAATCCAAGCCTATGCGATTCATGTGCTCTCCTTGACATACCATAAAATAAGCGTAATTACACCTGCTGTTATAAAATTATAAAATTTCTGATAACGATTCATGTGCTCTCCTTGACATACCAAAATACTAAAAGGGATTGTAATTATAAAATTTGCCTTTGTTGCGGATGATATTATAAGTAAGCATGGTGCACCTGCTGAAGAATAGCTTGAATTATGTTTTTTTTGGGTCAAAGATGAATGTCCAATTTTATTGCATTTATGATTTATCTATCTAGCTCTTTTTCATACTATACAGTATGAACTATTTTTCTCAATTTTTCGGCTTGTACTAACTTTGTGAATCTGTACTCTATCAGAAAACTTTGGCTTCATACATAAAGAAGTATGCCTACTCAAGCGTTAAAACCGAAGGCTTATGGAACATTCATGAAGAGGAAGCGGGGAGCCGTTAAGGATCTCATGACTACATGGACTTAGCAACAAGGATATCTGTTATATATGCAAAACTAAATGGAAATGATTTGGAACTTGAGCAGGTTTTTGACATATCTCTCATTTTCATATTGGTTCTTACAAATATACATGGAGGCGAGTACACATATACATACATGGCTTGTTTTTGTTCCTTGCTATATTTGGGTGATCATGGTCGGGATTGCTTCTTTCTAGGATTTTTCTTTTATTGGTACCTTTAATTTTATGTTATTTTGTTTTGTTCTTATAGTTGTCTAGGTGCTCTCACATAATCTTATAAACAAATTTAGGATCAACATGCAAGCCACCTTAATCGAAATTCGAACAATAATGGTGATAATGGGAATAGCATGGTCTTTGCTTTCCTTTGTTGTCTTAGTTTTAGTGTATGATCTATTCAATCAAGTATATATAGCATATCAGTAAAGTGGTAAGATCGTATCGGTATACATAGTCCTTGGACCTTGCAATTTTGTTATCTTTGGAGTATTCTTAGTGTTGTATTTCTTCAAAATTTAGCCAATATCTTTGTAATATTACGGACTCGAAAGAAATAAAACTAGCAAAATTGGTTACAAGTAATTTGCTAAATTCTTTGTTCTGTTATAGACACAGTTTCTGTCGGATGGATCATCTGGTCCTCTGGTCCTGGCATGTGGATTGTTCCTGTAACATCATGCTGTGGCTCATATATGATCTACAGAAAAAGTTTCTTTTAAAAGGCAAGACTGATAAGATGCATATAAAGACTTTCTGACCTCCCAAAGTGCTGATGGAGGGAAGGGCTAAAACTTTTGGATCAAACTGAACATTTGTCATTTGATTTTATAGAGTTCACCGGCTAAGTTTTCTTATTCTTTTCTGTTGTTTTTGTTCTTCTTTGCAGTCTACTCATTTTGCAGTCTGCTTATACGCTTTTCAGTATTTACCCCTTCTTCGCTCACATCGCCTCGGCGTGCCAAGGCACGCGCAGGGCTACTAGTATATATGGTAGTGGCAAGCAGCCAGCTTGCCGGCAACGACGCGGCCGCCCTATTGGCCGGGTTCTCGATCATGCTCATGTCGGCCGGCGGTACGCACACGCACATGCGTGTCCAATTATACGTGCATAGTGCAGCGCCATACAGGCAAAAAACGAAAACAAAAACGCCAGCGATCGATCGTGTTTCATGGCGAGATCACCGGGGGGCGGGCCGGTCTGGTTGGGGGTTGATGTGGATGCGATCGCAACCTGAAATGATGAAAAAGGCCGCGCCGTTGGGACAAAGATTAGCGGGGTTGGTATAGTCTTGACGTAATTTACAATATATTTTGACGTCCATGACCATCGACGAACGGCTGAGATATATACCGTCACGTACGCGAGGCTCGTCCGTCGCACCCACAGATGAACAGCCGTCCCTCCCGCCGGCGGCAGCCGTGGGATTGCCGCCACATCGCGCGTCCGCCCGTCCCGCGCGCGTGCGGTTTATTACTTCATTGTTAATGGACTCAGATTAATGAATGGAAAGGAAGATACGAGAGTCGGGACACATATGCATCCCACTGGTTTCAACAACTCTTCTGGGATCTCTTGTGCTTTTGCAAGCCTTGCATCAATGACATTGGCAGGTAATTAACTCGGCTTCAATCAAGATATGCAGGGGATCATCCAAGTGCTCGTGGCCAGGTCTTCCTTTGAGTTGTTCCTCCTTTAAAAGAACATGTGATCATTTCAATCTTGCTGAACACAATTAGTGCCTGCTGCCTATTGACAGCATTGTACTAATTCATTTGCCCAGACAGTGAGGAGATAGGAAGGATTCGGAATAAAGGGGGACTCACGGTCACATCGCGATGTCTGGACATCACGGGTGCGCTGGTCCTAATTCATTTTGCTGTAATTAATTAGTCTGAATTAATTAAGAGGTTAGAAATACTCATATTAATTTGATCATAACTAATTTAATCCTACTAATTAGATCGTGTCACGGGATGCTGTCCATAGGCAGCCGGCACTAACTGCATGTGTTCAGCAGGTTCCCTGCTTGCGGGGTGTGTGGTTGTGGCTGTGCGTCGCGTACGTCAAAGATCTTTTCAGCCGCTCATCATTCCATCAGCAGGCTGCGACGGATGTATTGGGAGATGCATCACATCACCGGATCACAGCGAAGATACATGGTGGTGGAGGTGGTGGTGGCCGGGGTGTTCCCCCAGAGCTAGCTGCTGTTTGCAAGTCTCACTCTCGATCGCCTGTGGGTTCCCAAGGATCTATTCAGAATTTCGGACAACCCGGGAGCACTAAGATTAAGGAGGGTACGTCACACTTAATTACACTAACCGGAATTAATGTATCTAGTGAAAGCCATGTTTGTACTGAGTGGCAGAGAACTGTTGACCTGAATTATCCAGCTATGTGGTGGGAAACTATCGATTGTCCTTAAGTCATAGGGCACTAGCAACGGTGTTTTCTTGTGTTTACCATATGTTCATTATAGCATCTAAAGTACTACGTATCACTTGTTCCTGTAGGATAGACACGTTAGAATTTAGATGATGTGGAGGAGAGATGGTGAGAAGAGAATATAGACTTGCTATTATATGAAGAAATAAGCAAACTGTTGATACCAAGATATAAGAAACAACAAAAATACTTGTTGATAACTTATTTGTTACTAAAAACTCATTTTATTAGTCATGCATACTTGTAGCAATTAAAATCTTAGATACAAGCTCAAGAAATAATCCATTAAAATATCTTTTTTATTAGATTGAATACCCTTTCTCTTTTTAATAACAAATTAAGAAATAAATTACTGTAGATGCTCCTACCGCAATTGGAGAACTTATTGTGCAGTCATGGTTAATTTTGGGATTGTTGAAAGTGTTTCAAAGGTGTCCATTGGAAGGGAGCGGCCAGGCTTATGCAGAGGTAGACAAGTACACTTCTGCCGGCCCATTTAGTGCAAGATGGCTGCCCAGTTGCACAAGAATGCTTAATGGATAATTCTTTTCGGGCCGTACTTTATTGTTCCTTCCTTTTTCCCTTTCAATTTTTTTTCCTAGCTGTTTTTACGAAATGGCAGTTGGCTGCTTTTTCAGAATGTTTTTATTAATTAACCTTTTAAAATATTATTTTAAAGTTAATCCCGTAAACTTTATTTTAAATTCTAACCTCTTTAGTCACGCCACCACCCGTTGTGGCGTGACAAAACAACACTGTCACGCTAGCATGTATCTGAGTAAACTCTTGCCACGCCATCACCCATGACGTGGCAGTGTTGTTTGGTCACGCCACCACCAGTGGTAAGATAAAAAGTGTTATTTGAGCGGTTTATCCTATAGCGTGACAATGTTATTTTTGCCACGCCACTAGTGGCGTGGTCAAAAAGGTCAGAATTGAAAATAAAATTTGCGAAAGGTTAACTTTAAAATAAAATTTAAAAAATGTTTAATTAATAAAAAAAAAGTTCACTTTTTCATTGATGAAAGAATGAATTTACAACCCACGTGTCACAGATTAAAAACTCGGAAATCACCGTGAAAAACACACGCAATAACCCAACCAATCCATGATTGATTAGAATCGAACTCTAATCATAACCAGAGAGGCTTTGGAGCATGCGACAGTTGGCCAGCTATACCTTTTACTACTGGTTAACATTGCATTTTTTAAAGGAATGTAACTTGTATGTTTGGGCTATTGGCAGAATTTAGGATAATGCCTGTATTGGGCCAGCAGTAAGCAGTGATGAACTCAACCATTCCGCCTTTCTCCTGTGTACTACGCAGACGGCAGACCCCTTTCCCCAGCTTAACCCATGGATTACTTGATTATAGGGATCGAATCGATGGTGCGCGGACAAGGACATAAAGTTCCATGACAAAAGCAATGGATTTACACAACGGTATCTTCCATACACTTGGGGTTCTCCTGTTCTCCAGGGATTTGGGACCTCAAATCAGCAGGATTCCTTCTGGAATCAGAATCGTATCTGCACCTGCTTGGCTGGAGTAAATGGACGGAATTTGCCAATAGTAGTGGCACAAGATCACAATTCACACACAAATGGTAATTCCATATCCACAAGTGTTCCCAGGAAAAGCTACTCCCATTTGCCCATTTGCCTTCCTCTTGTTGTTCTTTGAGGAAACTGCTGAAAGCAACCTTTTGCTTGTGTGATTGAGATCCCCTAAGAAAGCAACTCACAACACAAGCCAGCACAGCTCTGTATTTCCATGCATCACTCGCACAGGAGTTTCCAAAGGGAATTCATGCCTTTGCGGAGACCCACATAATATCAGGAAAACGTATTTCCCAGGATTGAACAAGTAGAGTAGGTAAAAATGTTCCTTTTTGAGAACTGCAGAATAGTAATCAGAACACTATGCCCAACATCTCAGTAATTTAAGAACACTCGCCATAGTTTATTAGTCTGACTACTTGTCATTGTCCCAAATAATTTTCTTGTTTCTGTAATAACAATAAACCAGCAAATGTGCATTTCCCCAAACATTGGGGAATTGATCGTCGTCATCAAGAGGCACACATATTATGCCAATTTGTATGAATTCTGCAGCTACGATACTCCCTGAAAATCACACCTTGTTGTACTTCATATGAACCCCATAACCACTCCCAATGAATACTAGCCTATGTACAACACTGCAGACATGCATGCCGCTGCGAGCAACTCCAAAATTGCAAATGGGTGGCATTGAATCGATTGCAGTATCAGTATGCGCTGTGCGTAATTTTTGCACAGCTCAGTTCTCCACCATGACCAGCCTCTGGCCGTTGTTGCCGACCAAGAACCGGAGGGCCAGCTCGTAGGCGGAGAAGATGGCGCCGTTGACGACGAACGCCCGCGCGACGGCCGTGCCGAGGCCGCGCCATAGCACCGGGAACCCTTCCTCCCGGACGCTCTTCCGGAAGCAGTCCACGACGCCGCGGTACCTCGGCGGGAACGTCTGCGCCTGCAGCCGCGACTTCACCACGTCCAGCGGGTAGCAGCAGACCCAGCTGGCGACACCGGCGAGGCCACCGGACACGAGCATCGTCGCGAGGCTCTCCTGCCCCGTGCGCCGGCACCCCGGGTGCAACCTCTCCCGCGCGTACTCGTACGTCCAGAAGTAGACGCCGTGCGCCGGCGCATCCCGGAGCGCGGTCACCGCGAGCCCGCGGTATATACCGCGGAGGCCCTCCTTCCGCAGGATGTCCCGGACCATGTCCACCGGGCCGTGGTGGTCGCCCGGGCGGCGGTGCTTCTGCCCCACCGCCTCCAGCTGCAGCCTGATCTTGACGAGCTCAACGGGGGATAGGATCAGCGTTTGCAGCGCACCGGTGCCGACGCCGGCGAGTGCCACGCTCGTGTAGGAGGGAGGGTCGGAGAAGGAGCTCCGTGGATCGAGCGACCGCGATAGGATCGCGTAGACCTGGAAGACCATTGCATTCTACAACAAAAGAAGAAAAGGAAAAGAAGAAGAAGATGATGATGATGATGATATGGAACTCAATTTCTAGCATGATACTACTACACACACAGCATGCCTGGTTATCTCTAGTTTCAACTTTCAGCTTCCAAGTGCAGACTTGCCATGGCCCAGGGATAATAATGTGAAGTTGATCAGTAGAATCTGACTACTGGAGTCAGGGGCGTAGCCAGTGCTGGCCAGGCCTCGGGCTGGCCCAACGTATTTTGGTCCAAAACTCAAATTTGCACTGTTTTTTTCAATTTTTATTAGAACTTTTAACTGATTTTTTTAGCTGGGGCCCGAGGCCAGAGTTCAACTGTATCATTTAGGATGACTAGTGAAGGTGCACGTGGAATCCATATCGAGAAAAAAAAAATGTCAGATTCCAAGAATGTGACATATCTGTAGTGATGCACTGGTATACAACAAAAAATATCAGGTCAGCGGGGTGCCACCTTTACGATTTTGCCTAGCAAACAGCTAAAATGTTCAAGAAGACAGCAAATAAAAATAGACTTGAAAATTTTAGTGACAAGTGTTAGGCATCAGAGATACTATTACTAACTACGCAAAGTTTAATCACAAACAAACATGAACGTGCGCATCAGCGTACGTTACAACCTTTATTGGCGACCACAACTGCACAGGCCTGAGGCCACACCATGTGAACCTCCAGGAACAGAGGGCAACAGTAAATAGAAGCAAACATGTGAAAGGTCCATCATCTTTGCTCGTCTGAGCTTTCCAACACGCCAGGAGTTAAACCGGTGGATCTACCCTGATTGCCCAAATCGGTCGAGTGCAACTGAACCTCACCAAACGATCCCCAGCTTGCAAAAGAGCATTATGTTCGCCGGATTTTACTGATCCACAACGAACCTTTTCGACGCATCTTATTTATCTATCTCTAGGTTTCTTCCCTCTAGTGATATCTTAGGGAAACAAGAGGAAGGAAGCAAAGACAGAGAAGGCAAAATGGGGAGAAGAATTCAAACGCGACAAGCAAAAAGAGACTCGTTAACTAGTGCCGTCCGCTGATAGCTAGCTAATCAGTTAGTCGTGTCATGGATTTTGATGTCATGTGTGTTGGAAACGAAGTTCCCTTTCGAAATATAACAATACAGCATTTTAGACGAACCGATTGGAGAGAAGAGAAGACGTGTCTGCAATCTCACGGGCTCCTAAAATTCAAGAATCTAGCTGCATGGAAGGTGAAGATTCCCAGAATCCATGCACGGAGGGGACGATGTACCTCACCTGGAACGCGACGGAGGCAAGGGGCGCACCCATGCCGCGGTAGAGCGCGGACGGGCCCTCGGCGCGGAGGATGCCGCGCAGCAGCGCGACGGCGGAGGGCGGGCGCAGCGCGGTGGTGATCCCGGGGCTGACGGGCGGCGGCGGCGGCTGCTGAAGGCGGATGCGGAGCGTGTCGAGTGGGTGCCCCGCCAGCACGCCGGCCATGCCGCCGACGCCTCCAGCCACGAACTCCTTCCCCCAGCTGTTCGCCAAGAACTCCGGCCAGAACTCCATCGATCCGGCCCGGCAACAACGACCATCCAAGAATCGAACTCCGCCCTTCTTCCTCCCTCCCTCCCTCGGATTGGTGCTCCCCTACCCTCACGCCTCGCACGCGCGCGCGCACCAAAAGATCGGATCGTATATACCTACTGGATCGGGCAGGGGGCCCAAGAAAAGCGGGCGGGTTTCCCGTGCCCGTTCGGCGCCGATTCCAAAAGTAGAGCCTCGAAAAGGACTCTACCCGAACAGACTCGTTTGGAAGCGGGGAGATGAACCGCCGGACGTGCGGTGCGTGACGCGAACGTTCTCCGCTTGGGTGTATTGGAGGTGAGGGGAGGTAGGAGGCGGCACTGGCGCGGTGGGAGGAGAGAAGGGAAGAGACGAACGAGACTGTATATCCTACCATATTCGCATTTTCACCGCCAAAATCACATCCACAGGCTAACTCGACCAAGCAAAAGAAATGACGTCAACCTGGCTGCCCAGCTCAATTTACACCACAGCCACGAGATTCGAATTCGTAGTTCGTTATTTTTTTTCTTCTAATTTTCGTTGTAAATACGAATCCGTAGTCTAAACCGGTGTAATTACGGTACAAACACCTGCACACGCCAAGTACATGTACATCAGTTAAGTAGTTCGTAGGTCGTAGCTTTCGTGAGTAACTTGGCATCCAATAATATATCGACTAGAAAAATTAAAGAGTCGCAGACAATTCAACGGGAGTAGTACCTGCTGGTCGGAGGTTTGATTTGTACTAAGCATTAGTGGAAAACGCACACCCGATATCTCCTATCTATCTGTGTGGTGTCTGCCTCCCCATCCTACGTAGATTTATGCTACGCCTATGCTTCACCAAACAATCAGACATCAGGTACAATAGGACGACTAGCTGATCAGAAGGGGGATGGGATTTGAAAGGATCGATGGCCGTATCAGACTATCATCGGGTTGCATAGCTTATGTGAGCAAGCAGCTTCACAGCTTTCGTGAGAAACTTGGCATCGACGTGACAAGGACTTGCGTGCGGTTCGATGAGATTTGTGCCTGCTACTCGATGCCGACGCGCGCGCGCAGCAGACGTTTCCAAGCCCGTACGTGCGTTTGGTTTGACCACGTATGAAATGGGCCGGTTTGATCACGTACGGGATGACCAGTTCCGTGTGTTTCTGGGCGACCCCTGATGAATTGCGCCACGTGTATAAGTCGCTTTCTTACCTCGTGCAAAGCACAGGTAGTGTTAAGAAATCCGGTCCAAAACGGGAGAGTTTGGGCCGAGCGAGTTTCTCATCAATCTAGTTGCCTATATCAAAGAAGGAGACTCTTAATATTGTACAAGATTACGAAAGAGCAATAAATAGAAAGATAAAGTTCCATCATACCTTTGTTTCAATCTACTATTTCGTTCTTACGTTCTTGTACTGTTCTTACGATTCTGAGTTTGCCTACGAGATAATCGTTCGGACTGAATTCGCCGACGACGGTTCCTCAACACGTTATCAGCACGATCGACTCTCCTCGGATTGAAAGGTAACCGTCAATGAACGACACTCATAGATCGAATCATTTTTTCTACATTGCTTTCAATTCTACAAATTTGGCTTTCTAGATTGTAACATACGGTGCAAATCCGCTCTAATCTACCGCGAGCCGACTTGAAGTCGCCGGCCAAGCCGATCGGTAGATTGCATGAAAAGGTGGATGTCGATTGTACCGTAGATTGAAAATCGCAAATCCGTTCTAATCCACCGCGAGCCGACTTAAAGTCGCCGACCAAGCCGGTCAGTAATTGCATGAACGATAATTGCATGAACAGTACACATATGTACGAACAAGTAATAAAAAAAGAAAAAAAGAAACAGCCTGGAGCGCGTCGCCGACTTGAAGCTGCACGGGCGCACCACCACCCGCACGACGCTACCCCGGTGCCCAAGACGCGCCGCGCCCTCGGCCGCCCGCATGGCGCCCTCCGCATCGCCGCCAAATCGGCGCCACCCACGTCGGCCACGCAAGCAAGCACGCCACGCAGCGCCGAACCAAAGAAAAAGGGAAGGGAGGATGAGTGGTGCCAAGACGGATTAGCTCGCGCCGCAGATAGAGCCGCCCCGCCGTCGAAACCGCGCAAGCACCACCACCAAAGCCGCCTCAAAGACCGCGAACCCAGTGCCTCGGCCCGGCGCTAGAAGCGTCACGCGGCTCTATCGCGTCTGGCCGCGCCGCCGCCGCGACGCGCCGGCGCCCGATCTGCCGCCGCCACCGCGACTCCGATGCTCGACCGCCAACCCCCGAACGTCACCGCCACCCGGGTGAATGGGGGTAGGGAAAACCTACCCCTGATCCCCTTTTTCTAGCGTTGGCCGAATGGGCCAAGAAAGGCCGGCCCATGAAGACAAAAGGCGATTTTGCAAAAATCCCCTCAAAATTCTAAAAATTACAAGATTCTATCGCGAATAAGGAAATTTTGTAGAAAACCCCTCATGAAATCTAAAACTTACGCAAAAAATTTCTCAAAATTGAAATTTCGCGTTTTAACACCTGGAAATTGGTGAATTCGCCAAAAAATCATTTTCCAGCAGAAAAAGTCTCGGGAATTCAAATTTTGAATCGTCTTTTGCATTTAAAGCATGTTTAACTTTGTTATTATTATTTCTATGCAATTTATGTATTGTATTTACTGTTTTGATTATTTGTGATTATTTAGATTTCTTTTAATCACTAAAAATAACAGTAAATCATGAAAAAATGCATAGAATAATACGAAAATATTATGAGAATTTTTGCAACTATTTTATGCAAGTTGCCGGCAGTAATCTTATGTACTTTTTGCATGAATATACAGATGACTGGCATTACGAACTGGGAGTTTGAAGAGTTGGCTCAGCATGACCACAATTACCTAACTTGGGCATCAGATGTTGAAATCGTACTTGGAGCCAAGAAGGTCCGTGCTGCTATTGGACTTGGCACCTCAAAGGACGCCACTCCAACTGCTGAGGAGAATGATCAAGCACTTCATTTCCTCATACACCATCTCTGCCTAACGCTAAAAAATAAGTATATGGCAGAAAAGAACGCACTAGCTTTATGGGCAGCACTGAAGAAGCGATTCGAGAAGCTGAAGTACACTATTCTTCATTGGGCAGAGCAAGAATGGAACCGACTACGTTTTGCTGACTACAAGACCGTGGAAGATACAATTCTGCATTGCACAGAATTTGTACAAGTCTTCAACTCTGTGGTAAAGTAACCACATATGAGCAGAAGATCGAGAAAACTCTATCTGCCTTTTACCCAAACGTGGTGCAATCCGAACGCAACTATCATCAAGATGGCTACAAGAAGTATGCCGAACTGATTGACATCATGTAAGTTGCGGAAGGTCAAGATGACGTTCTCAGAAAGAACTACATCGTGCTGACTCTGTTGATGTATGGTGTCATAAGTAAAAGGAACACCCTTCTTTGTAAGCTCATTCAACGGTACAGCGAGGGTGCTGAAATCTTAAACAAAATGCCTATAGAAACCAGCATGCCCGAGAAAATTCCACACTTGTGTGACCATTTTAGGAGGCGGTCAACTCTGGATAGCGACGATCTTGGCTTGATCAACTTCAATGCCCTGTGGAGTAGCCACTCCCTAATCTCAAAAAACAAAACTAGGGTTTCAAAATAAGCAAAAGGATTGAGGAGGTGCACATCACCGTCCCATATTAATAGTGGAGGCTAACCTTCTAGAAGAGTTTCCTATTGGGCACCCGTTAAGCCCACACACAAACGGGTTTAACTCACGCACGCATTTTAAAGCGTCGTCTTCATCTCTCTTGACCTAAACCGCTTCTCCTTGCATCGTCTTGCGCCGCGGTTTAGCCAAAAGAAATCAAGGTGGTATTTTAGTGATATTAGCCAAAAGCAATCAGCACAGAAAGAGGCAAACGAGGCATTCTTGAACTCAGTGCCATTTTCACTACGGATCGCTCTCAAGGCACTAGGAAGTTCAGAAGCCAAACGAAGAACAAGATCATGATAATGACCAAAAGCTTCATCCTTCGAAGTAAGAAAGAACACCCAAGTATATCTCGAAAAATCATCGACTATGACAAGAATGTACCATTTGCCACGGACTGACCGAACTCTAGCATGACCAACAGTATCCATATGAAGCAATTGTCCCGGTCCGTAAGTCATGACCATAGTCACTGATGGGTGTGAGGCGGTAACTTGCTTGCTATGCCTACAGGGCGCACATAAAGCATCATTGACAGCTTTGAGTTTGGGCAAACCTCTCATGAGATTAAGGTTGCCAACTCGCGTTAGATGATCAAAACCAATGTGCCCCAACCTGATGAGGACATCCCTACTATGGATACAGCCGCACCTACACATACAACTCATCCACTACAAGGACCTCTTACCCGAGCTCGTGCTCGCCAACTTAATTATCAGGTGAATTCGTTCCTATGTTTATATATTACTGAGAATAAATCGCTACCTAATGCAAGTGATTTAATTGTACTTAGGAACATGGGAACAGATCAAGGAGAGGCTTTTGGAGTCATGGACATGCATGGAAGACATAATGAAGGTCACCACGTCACTTTGTGTCCGTGTCAAGCAAGAGTTCGAGTTGGGCTCGTTCGATTCAATTCGATTGCTGCGATAGTACTAAGTTCAAACATCGTAACTTCTTCATACGGACTCTGTTTGGGGTGATTCGACTTCATGGAAAGCTTATCAAGTCTACTTTCCAACGGATCCAAGATCATCATCAAACTCCATCCGAGTCGCCACAATCATCAAAAAGTCCACGTCTATTTCTAAGTCCGAGTCAAGCGGTGTGCGTCACCTCCACTTGGGCCCATGGGCCTTGTAACCCTAGGCGCGCGCCCACTTCACGCCGCCACCCCGGCCGTCTCCTATATAGGAGCCGCCATCTCCTTTTTCTAGAACTTGGATTTCGTTTGATTAGTTTCTCCATTGTGAAAACTCGTTCTTCGCTTGTGTCGACTAGACCAACCGTAAAGGACCTCTGCGAATCCCACCTTCGAACTCAATCATATATTTGCAATTCAGATTGCTTTTACCTCGTTCTTGCTTGTTCTTCGATTGCTTGCGTGAATTGATCCTCGTGATCAGTCAACCGGGTCTTTGCACGGTTGATAACGACTTGGTGGTTAGTTCGTGATTGCTTGGTTCGTGCGTCTTTGCGTTAAGTAGCCTGGATCGTGAGAGTTGACCATCATCCAATCGGAATTTACCCCTCTCACCGAAAGATCGGGACAACAGAGTATATCACAACCGTCGGTGCCAAAGCCAGAAATCAGAAGAAGATGCAAGCAAACATTTGAGAGTTCCAGCAAGAGATTCAGAGAAATCAGCTCCAAAGATTCTACCAACTCTAGAAATTCCAAAAATGAGCTCACCAGCAGAATCAAGCACACGACAAGCATTTTTCTTAAATCTAGTCTCATAGCCATCATCAAGAAGTTGTGAGACAGAAAGTAGATTGTACCTTAGCTTACCCACAAGAGCGACGTCCTTTAGGATGAATTTATCGTTCACCCTGATCGATCTCGTCCCTTCAATCCGCCCTTATGTATCATCTCCAAAGGTGATGAAGTCATCACCCATCGCCCGCGTGAAGGAGGTGAACCATCTTGAAACTCCGGTCATGTGGTGTGAACACCCGGAGTCGACGAACCACGTGTTCTTCCCCCTTCCGCGGCGATCCTCATTGATGTCATCGACGTCGACGGAGTCGGCCATGAAGCACATGCCGGTGAAGTCCTTGGCCTTCCCCTTCTTCTTGTCTTGAGGGATCTCCTCCTCCTTGTCCTCTTTGCTCCCGGAGTCCACATCGCCCATGGATTGCTCTCCAAAAGCGGTAAGAACCCGGTGAACGGCCTTCATAAGCTTGGTAGCATCAAACTTGGGCTTGTTCCCATGAGGCTTCCTCCATGCCGCCTTCTATGCCTTGTGGTTGCTCTTCCCTTTCAGCTTGGGGCAATTTGCCCGAATATGGTTGAGCTCTCCACACTAATAACAAGTCACAGGGCCGCCTCTCTTTTTGTTTCTCACATTGTTATACGCTCTTGTGAACTTCATGGTGAGAAGGGCTAATTCAGCCTTATGGATACTCTCAAGTTCCTCTTCATGGATAGCAGATAAACAAGCAAGAGAAAATATATAAGAAGACTCAGAAAAATCGTCAGAAGCTCTCTTGAGAGGATCTGCTACTAAGCCATATTTTCCTTCTTGGGATGGTAAACTCTTTTAATTTCATGGGTCTTGAGTTTGCTATAAAGTAACTCCAAAGTAAGACTCGAAAGGTTGACGTTCTCCTCAATAGTGGTAGCCTTCATCTCCCACTCCTTGGTGTTGATTGCAGCCAAGAGGTGGGTGGCATTCTCAGATTGAGAATATTCAATGTCAACCACTCTCAGCTGGTTGAGCACCTTGTTGAAGCGAGTAAAGACGTCATCGATGCTCTCTCCAGGACGCATCTCGAACTTGTTATACTCTCGCTTAAAGACCGTCTGACGCACTTGCTTGATCTGGGACGAACCTTCATGGTAGGTTTTGAGGGTGCTCAGATCTCATGCGTGGTCTCAAGGTGACAGATTCTATCGTACTCCTGTCTACTAAGGCCCTGTTTGGTACAGCTTCTGCTTTGGCTTTTGGGTGAGAAAAGCGGAAGTCGTGCTAAACGGTGGCTTTTTTTCGCTTTCACAGGAAGCTCAAAGCTGTCAATACATATGGAAGCCAAAAGCGAAAAGCCAGTGTTGAGGTGCTTCCCACAGCTTCCCACCTCCAGCGTTCCAAGAATACCCCCAGACTTCACAGAAATTACCCACCTCATACCTAGTATTTAAAGCAATCTTGCCTGTTCGCCTTCCCACTGGCATATTCGATTGAGTCTACTTAAAATTCTAAGTTACAATGAGCACAAGCAAAAGAAAATTATCATTGCAACAATGACTTTGCATAATTTTATTCGAGATAGTGCTTTGATTGATAATGATTTTGCTCGTGCGCATGGAATGATGATTATGTAGAGCGGGGACATGTCCACTAACCTCGGCGCACATGATGATACAATTGTTATGGATGATGTTGATATGAGCGGCCTCGTGACGCTATTGCAATAGCTTTGGTAGCATGACGATAGGATAGATGGAAGATATATGCGATTTTGTATGTAGTACTTGCCAATTTAAACTATGTATAAGGGACTGATCTTCTAGTCCAGATTATTTTCACACGCTTTCTGAAGTTTTATTGTTAAATACTGTTAAATGTTCTTAAATGTCGTTAAATGCCGTTTAATGTTGTTAATTTAGTTAAACGACATCAAATAAGTCATTACTGTCCTCATGAGCATTTCAGACATTTCATATCTCGGAAGCTGCAGCCAGTCTACCTAAAAGCGAATGACCAAACACCAAATCGAAAAGCACGATCATTCACGCGCAAGGAAAAGCCTACAAAGACAGTAGGAAGCCGCTTTTTAGGAAAGCCACAGCTGTGCCAAACAGGGCCTAAGTCCGGCATATAGGAGGTTCTTTGCGTTATGGTTGTTAGCCAAGAGGGCTGCTGAAGCCGGCGTAACAACCTCGGGCAAAACGAGCGGAGCTCGAATAACCTCACATATGGCTTGTCCTTCGCTCTGAAGGTAGACACGCATGAGATTCTTCCAATAGGTATAGTCGAGCCCATCAAAGACATGCGGCTTTGTGGAGTACTTCTCCATCGCCAAGTTCAGTGACCGGTTAAGATCAAGATTGAACTAACCGGGCTCTGATACCACTTGTTGGACCGAAACGGCGACTAGAGGGGGGGTGAATAGGAGCACGATCTCTTTTTCACAAAGATCGGATCCAACACGATTTTGACTCCGATAGCTATGAAGATCAATATCCAAGCACAACAGAAGTCTTGTATTGAATCCAATCTAAACCCCGGAGCAAAACAACCAAAATCAACCCAAACTCAATTTCCAAGTGTTGGGCGGTCAGACCTCTAGGTCAAAATAAGCAAAAGGATTGAGGAGGTGCACATCACCCTCCCATATTTATAGTGGAGGCTAACCTTCTAGAAGAGTTTCTTATTGGGCACCCGTTAAGCCCACACACAAACGGGTTTAACTCGCGCATGCATTTTAAAGCGCCGTCTTCATCTTCTCTTGATCTAAACCGCTTCTCCTTGCGTCGTCTTGAGCCATGGTTTAACCAAAAGCAATCAATGTGGTATTTTAGTGATATTACCAAAATACCCCTTCTCGATCCTTCTCCAAAGACTGAGCCCAATCTTCGTGAAGCAGTTGCATGCTTCGCCACGTGTAGGTTGATCAACGGCTTTCATCATGTTGGCAAGTCTCTCCCATCGGCTCCCATCAAAACCACCATGGCACTTGCATCGACCCCCGCACCGCTTGATGCAACCCGTCGCACCGAACTTCCCGTTTGGTCATCCTTGTCTATTTTACGCCATGCTTGAATCCCTGGACTTCATTCGGCATCGTCGATCATTCTGAACCTCAGCTCTCCAAGCCTAGTCCCGATCATCCTCGTCGTTGACCATCGTTGGCCTCCAAGCAACCTGCACAACAATAGACCAATAAATCGATTCCGGAATAAGTTCTTCGCAACTTGACCCACGTTAGTCAAAACATGCATCATGCAACACATGTGCACTGAAACTCATGAACTTGACTCAACAAACAAACATCGCCGTTACGAGAGCCGACGATACAAGTGAAAACCGGTCAGACCGCCATTCAATGGCAGGTCTGACCGCCCTCTGGCCGGTCTGACCGCCCAAAAGGGACTTAATCAAATTTCACGACTTGAAATCTGAAACCTCTCTGGAAATTTCAAACGAATAGATCTTTTGATTGAAGCTCCAAAAATTATAAGACTAAGTGTATGAGAATCCCCTCTCTTGCCTACACCCTCTATTTTTCGCCCAGCTCCAAACTCCACCTTTTGTATTGGCTGGTCCGACCGCCGCCTATGGTCGGTCGGACCGCCTCCGACCGGTCTGACCGCCATGGGTGGCCGGTCAGACCGCCATTGGCCGATCTGACCGCCGCCCTGGCCGGTCAGACCTCCTATGACCTGACAGCACTGGATTTTTGCCGAAAATGCGTGATTCGACAAACCTTCAAAGCCACTGCCAATTGTAACATCATCGTAAGATCATGAGCATATCCCCATGATATCCACAATATGACTAGTCCGTATCTATTCGAACTAAAAGACCTGCTCATGTATTCTCCCTTTGTCTCATGATATCTGGTTGAACTCCAGGTAAGATGTTATGTTATCCATAGACTGTTCAATACTTTCTCGATCAAGTGTCGGATAACTTTATGTGGTCGAACACTTCGACCACCAGTGGCATGTCCATGCACTTCCTTTATCCGATCACATCGAGGGGCCCAGAGACATCTCTCCTGTTATGTTAGAAGGGGCAAATCTCATATCCGACCAGTCATATTCCTCCACACGTTTCATTCATACTCAAAAGCTACCTTTACAACTACCCAGATACGAGTAGCGTTTGGCAACACTGAAGTGTACACGCATGTAGGAAATCATGTTGATCTCAGGTCTAAGGATTATACATCATCATTGCTTTTGACCAACTGATGACACATGAAATCATAACAATCTCAATATTGTCTCAAGATGGGTCAATCCAAAACCATGTTCTCTAACATGTGTTCACATTATTGATTCGATATCCTTATATCCATGACCAATGAAATATAGTCATCAATCAATACAGGTGTTGGTCGATAGAGTCACTAGTATTCCGACCAGTGAGATTCACCAGGGATACATTTAGAACAACATCATCATAAGTTAAAAGAGCTTCACCAACAAGTCACATACTCGTTAATATTTATAACTAATGATTCATTCAAGGAATAGAATAACACATATTCAATAACACATAAACATAGACGTGCTACAATCATCTCTATAATTGCCTCTGGGCATATCACCAACACATCATGCCTGGGAGCCAGGCCCAGCTTGGCTCTCCTTCGTGTCGTGCCATGCTTTCGTCGTGCCGTGGGCCGGCCCAAAAAATCCCAACCAGTGCCTAGGCCTAGTTGTCTATATGCAAAGCTACCGAAACATAAAATCCACATCAAAAAACTATCTGGATGTGCATGCATAGTGCATTCACTAGCTGCTAACTACTTGGATATTCGTAGGGATGTAAAGTAGGTCATGACTCTAATTAAACTAATTAGCCATGGTAGTTTCCTTATTTAGAGAGGTTGGCCATATAAAAAACAATACAGTAGACACATAATCAAACTGCAGTAGATGGAGAACAAAACTGTAGTAGACACGAGACTAACGATTGTAGTAAACATATACAAAAAAAAATTACAGTAGGCACAACCAAACTGTAGTACAATGAGACTAAAACTGCAGTAGACATATACCAAATATTGTAGTAGACACATAACTAAACTGTAGTACACGTGGACCAAAACTGTAGTAGACACAGGACCACCGACTACAGTAGACATATACGAAAAACTATAGTAGACACATAGCCAAACTATAGTACACGGAGACCAGACATAGGACCAACAACTGCAGTAGATATATACCAAAGGTTACAGTAGATACGAGACCGAAAGGGGAGGGTTTTTGTGCGGTCGTGCGGGACAAGGCGTGTGGGAGCTAGATATGTGGGGGGGGAGCCAGTGCACGCAGGAGCCAGAGCTAGGTGTGTGGGGGTGTAATATCATGTTTAACCTTGAGAGAAATATATGAATTTCAAATGAATTTAACTAGAAGTAGCGAGGAAATTTTAGATTTTTTTAGTGGGAGAAGAGAACCTAGGCCTTCGGCCCACGGCGACTTGGCCCAATTGGGCTGGCCTTTAGGGGGACAAAGGGGGCAGCATCGACCCTAAGCCACTCCCTACCCTTGCGCCTCCACCTCTCCCCCTCCCAGCCACCACCCTCCTGTAGCCCCTCCCCTGCTGCCTCCACCCCTTTCAGCCATTGCTGCTGGCCAAAGGAGCAAGAGATCAAAGGAAGACGAAAGAAGGAAACGAGGAAGAAAGAGGGAAGGATCTTGCAGGAATTCATGATTTGGCTTCGTGATATCTGAGGGTACGATCTGAAACCCTTATATTTGTCCTAGATTAATCTCTATTCTATTTTTTAGTACGCTTGGTCAAGGGGAAGGGGAAGAGTAGATGAATTTCTATCCAGATTCACTAGGTTTAGGGCAGAATGTTTTCGTGACGATTAGGGGTATTTAGGTTCGGAATTGGAGTTTGATACAATTAAAGAAAAGATAGTTTATCACGTTAGCTTCCCAGGAAGGTATGGATCGTTAAAGACGAAGTAGCGAACGAAAAGATACAGCTTCCGGAAAGTTGTTGTCTAGATTTCGAGAGTATTTTTGGCATCACGTATTAATCTGTAGATTAAAATATAATATGGAATAATATGAGGTTTTGATATACTTTAAAAGGGTAGGTAATTTCTTACGGTTTCCAAAGAGTCCAACAACATAATTTTTGGACGATTAGAACAGAAGTTATGATTTTTGGAAGACATCAGTCCAAAACCAGGTTGCTGCTGGGTGCAGCCGTGGGAAAACATTCATTTGACTGAGTTATTGGCATAATAGAATTTTGGGCGTATTTGGTAAGTGGTATATATTTCCCTGTAGTTTCTGAAAATTTATAATTCATTATTTTTGCATGTGTAGATTAAAAGATATAAAAATATTAAGTGTGTCGTTCAGAAGATGACAGATCTGTCTTCTGGGTTGAAAACAGGGGTTTAGAATATTTAATCTAGACTTTTGATCACCTAAGAAGTTGTAGAAAATTTTATATAGATTTTAGAACTTATATGGTTTGCTATTTTACAATGTGGGAGTTGAAGATTATGACAATTTTAGTGCTGGGACAGCAGTGAGAACTGTCCAGTAAAAAGGGGAAAGTTGTGGAATTGGAGAGCGCATAGAGCGTTGTCGTTTAAGTGTTTATTTGTATTGCCGTAGCTTGTATTGAATTATGATGTTTACTGTAGGTGGAGTTTGTCACCTTCAAATCATCCCGATCGTCGCCACTAGAAAGACAAGTGCATGGTAGAATGGCATTTGAATGTTTGGAATTACTATTTGGTTAAATATATACTTGTCATGGTTATTCAGGTGAATTATGCCTATTTCATATTGCTATCTGTTATCGATAACTTGATGATGATTTTATGGAAGAATAATGATTATTTTAATTGCTAATGATGAGAGATGATAATCATTGCATTGCATGTTGAACATTCATGATGGAATGATTTGACCCACGTGAGTGGGATGAGGTCTTCGTATGAAAAAGGACGGGCAATTGGTCCCCGCATTAAAGAATGCGGGCATGAGTGAACACCGATGAGTGTTACACTCTGCTATACCGGTATAAGCAGAAGATGAGTTGAGACATCAACATGAGCATTACATTGCATTTATGTAAAGCGGAAAGCGATTTGATAAAATGAGACATGTGAATGGAAAATGATGAGAATTAATATGAGAAACCGAGATAATGATAAATGGGAATGAATTGTTATTAAGATGATGCTTCCTTTATTACCCTGCTTTGTACTTGCTGAGTTATGGACTCACCCTTGCTTTACTATTGTTTTTAGGTGATCGTTGACCACACTTCTTGAGAAGGGTCATCACTGGGAACACAATAGACACTCAATTGTTTGATCACTTTTCATGAGAAAACTTTACCTTAGCTTGATGATTTATTCTTTTAAGATATGATAGGCAATGGATAATTCTAGATGGTCGGTTAGAACTTGGTTATTCATTCAATAGGTCCCTTTAGTATTGGTCTTGCTTAATTCTTGAACTATTATTCTACTTTACTATCTAGAGTTTGAATATCTGTGATCGCCATGTAGTTATTTATATATTATTGTGACCCATGGACGTGTTGTAATATTGATAGGCTTGCTGGAATTTTATTGTTAGTTGATGTAAAATTTATTGTTATGGTAGTTTAGTGGCATTCCAGGCTCAGTGTTGGGCTAGGATGTTACAGGAGGAGCAGTCTACATGCAAGTATCCAATAAAATAGATAGTATGCAAGTACTCACAGGAGCTACAAAATTATATCGATCGAGCTCACAAATTGCTATTATGAACACAAAGCAATGCGAACTACAAAAAAGATAATCGGGAAGTCTGTCCCATGTGGCATCATGTACAAGGGCGGACTGTCCCATGTGGCGAGATCAGGCGGATGCCCAAGCTCCCCCAAGCCCTAGACGCGACGTCCATTGGTGAGGAGCATGCCGAGTCGAGGTAGACCAAGAACAAGATGGCGTCGTCCCTTTGTTTATTTAGGCATGTGGCATGTCCCTTTGTTGATTTGGGCCTGCCCTGGCTGGCCTAGTAGAAGCATTGACTAGGGGAGGCAGCCATCACACTATTGATCGAGATATCGTGTCTAACTCTCGTCCCTCTCACGACCTCACCTCCTCCTCCATCTCATAACCCTAGAGTATGCTATGACGAGCCTAGAGTGGGTGTAGTGGCCGACGGGTGATGATCGGAGTGACGAGTCGGCGAGGTGAGGTGTTGACGCCGCGGTAGCCAAGGGCATGCTCAGGGCACGGGCTAGCAGGGGCGCAGGATGGCAGGAAGCAGCCAAGAGTAGAGGGCTCAGGCCGCAGCAGCAACTAGCGAAGAAGCCGAGCAGGTGTGGCTTGCATTCAATATAATCTCTCTTGGTGTGGTTCGTGTCTTATTTGCATGTTTCGTTCACTCGTTCTCGATTTATGTGCTACAGTCTTAAAATATGTGTAATGCAGACTATCGGATCGATGATATGTCAAATTGACAATGCTTAGATAAATTACAACCAATAGCCAAGTGTGCACGTGTGATAATTGGTCATACAAGGTAATTAGTAGTCACTACAAGTAGAAATTGACTATTTGTATATGATTTAGAAGATATTGACCGCCTAGCGAATAGCGAGTGGTGGGCGACAGAGCAGAGATGTGGAACAACTGCAGGTGCGGAGATGCGGAATTGGGGCACGACGTCTAGCGAGGCAGTGATGGTGGTGAGTCTTACAATGCGAAGGCAGTTTGGGGCTTGGTACATGTCGTCCTAGCTAAGATTTAGTCCTGGGTCTGCCACTGACCATGTATGTATGCATGCATCACTGTTAATTTCATTGTTCTATGTAACTCCATGTCTCCATGCACACATGCGTGTGTGCATGCTATTTTATCACTACGTGCATGCTATTTTACTACTACTCCTTGTTCGGAAGTAGATCCTCCGTATTAGCACGGGCAAATGCAGAGTGCAGTGACATACATTAGGTCATTCTCTCCACATTCTGATTCAAAACGAATGACCTAGATCAAGTGCTACAGTGATCAAGAAAATAGTGATTTGCTACAGTAGACATCTCACTATTTCTAGGTACTTGCTACGGTACTCCTGCCGAGTACTATTCATACCAACTGAAATCACTTTAAAACCGTGCACGCATCGATCACGTGGCATGGGCATGATGACCGACTGGATGGTTGTTCAATGCCTTTGCTTGCCACAAAAATAAGATTTCGAGATGGGCCATGATCATGTGGCATTGTACGTGATTAGTGGATTTTTAAAATGTAATTACAAAGCTAACTAGTTGATTTTTTTACAAAACTAAATTTTTGTCGTCATTCCAATTAGCGACATGGACCTTATCGCCAAAGGGAACAGTGGGTGGGGGGGGGGGGTTCTGTCGCCAGTTCAATTGGCGACAGAACCCTGTCGCCATTTGAAGAACAATGGGGGAGGTTTCTGTCACCAGTTCAATTGGCGATATGACTCCTTCCGCCAATTGAACTGGCGACATTGTAGTTCTGTCGTTTTTAATTTATGTGTAGCAGAATTTTCAAAAAATTTAATTTTGTTTTTAAAATTTGGTAATACGTTGAAGTGTCTGCGTAGTTCGGAATGCAAAATTGGAGAAGACAATGTAATGTGAAGTAGAGAATGGACAAAATATTTGGGTTTATGGCTGCCATGCGCGATGTTGTCCTGATGTTTGGGAAAAAGAGATGTAATTTGTTGGGACTATTTGGCACGAAAGATGATATTTTAATGCACAAGTGCACTATCATTTGGACCCTTTTTAGTGCATACTTTCAAAACACGTCTTTTGGACCTTTATTTTTATGTTGTTCCATGCCTTGCTACGCCAAGAATTGAATGCCAAAAGAGAATGAGATTTGAAGTCAGCTTTACAACGCAGTTACGAATTAAAATAGACTTTATAATAAAGTTCTGAATTACACGGCACGCAGGGTTTGGTTACGTGCATAAGGAACGACCACATGCACGATGCAACAAACAGAAATACACCTACGATACATATTCGACTTTTTGGCATGGAAATGAAGTTGGCTAGAACAAAGATCATTAGTTTTGGCGACCCATCGCTCCTTCCCTTTTCTCCTTGCTACCCGTGGCAGCCAGTCTCGAAGTCATCCATATCCTGCGAGACGGGTTGGATGGTTGAATGATGTTAGGATAACACAACGTCGGGCCAAATTAATAATTATGATGCATACTAGACATAACTTACCTCTTCGACCCGAAGTGCACCTAGGAGACAGGGAACATTCTTCCTATTTTTGTATATTTATTCGAAATCATTCTAATACTATAACATAAATAATATATGCACAATTAACTAAACTATACATAACTCAAATGATGTACTACATAAAACAACTAAAATTATATAATCTATTGAATTTTATATCGCTGTTTTTATTTGCTAACCGACAAGGTTTTGAAATAATGTATGGATTTGCAAAAACATGTAACTGCAAAATGATCGACCAAATCTGAAGCTCCGTCTCTCTTTCCTCCGCTACAAACTGGCAAGGCTTCGCTACGCTTTTCTCTCCCTCTCTTCACTTCCTTCTCTTTTTTATGGAATTAAAATAACATTTTCCACTGATTTTAGGGGGTTTAAATAGGTAGACCATGTCGCTAGTTGAACAAGCGACAGGAAACCGCGTTTTCCTGTCGCTAGTCAAAATGGCGACAGGAAGTTAAACCGGCGACAAGAGGTCAACAAGGTCCCTGTCGTCAATTGAAATGGCGACAGGAGCCTGTCGCCAATTGGAATGGTGACAGGAGCATTCAAAATGGCGATAGGAACCTAGTTTTGTAATATAAAAAATCAACTATTTTTTAATTATATTTTAAAATAGTATTATTGAAAAAACACTGATTAGTACGGGGACACCACCTAAACGAATTCGACTACTCATTTATCACTTTGGGTATACCCATACACTAATTATAAGATACTCTAATATGAATCACATGGAAAATTTATAAAGGAGTCCATACTTTTTAATGTATTTTAAATACCTTTATATTCGCACATAAAAAAGTACATACCACGTAGGTGGTCTTATATACTTGTATACTACACGTACTGTTGAGGATTAAAATATTCATATATTATCTTAATATATGATAAAGACCATATGTCTTCGTGGTCGTAACTTCTAAGACCACCGACCTAACTGGTCGTAGGTACTACAAAAGTTATATAATAAATACCCTGGTCGGACAAAGTTCCAAACCTAGTCCACGACCAGGTAAGTGCTCGTAAAGCTATGAACAGGCGTTTGGGTCGAGTTCTCGACCACACCACTCACTATGTGATGAATGAACCACGTGTTTCATATTCCGCATAATACAACACTATCACGGTTGATGATTTAACGTCTTCTAAATCATTAACCGCAGAACAGTTGACATCTTCACCAACTGCCTCTGCAGTTAGTAGAACCGTCAAACTGCCGTCTCTTCCCGACCAGACGCGTCGCTCCCCAACGGATGTCTCTTCATGGGATAACTGCCACCGCTTCATCAAGTACTTAAGGAGGACCATAGAAGGCCGGAAAGAGGACATGGAGAACAAGAATACGTAATAACAGGAACACGAGAAGACAACACATCAGCAACAGTCCTATAGAAGCACATCAAGCTAGATATAGCAAAGTGTTGTGTTTTTAGATACTCTCAGTGTTTGTAATCGTGAGTTCATAGCAATAAAGAGCAAGTCAGATCCACTCCCAGGAGATACGCATATTTTTCCTCTTTTCATTTATATATTCATAAGATCGGCGATTTGATCGTCGACACGTACATACTCTCGTTTGCACAAGATACTCCCTATGTTGTGGGGTATGTCATAGGGAGTAACTACTCCAGGGAGTAGAAAAAAAGATATATATATATATATATATATATATATATATATATATATATATATATATATATATATATATATATATATATATATATGAAAAATGGTAAGATACTTATGTGAATACGTACTCTCACTTTTCATATACCACTTAAATCATATGATAATACTTTTTCATCAATTTGAGCATACTTCAATAATGATTATAAGATACCCTAAAGTGATTTCTATGAAAAATTTCATCAAAGTCCACTTTTTATAGTAAAATTTGTTTATACTTCTTTTATATACGAAGAAAGTTATATAGAAAAAATAAAAGACTCTAATATATATATTTTCAATCAAGTCGCATTGAACTATTTTTGTATAAATGTATATAGCAAACAGTTTGATTTGTATCGGGCGAAAGAGCAAATTTGTATGTTCCAAACTGCCACTAGGCGACTCTAAAAAAATGGCACTAGGCCACCTTAAGGAAGGTCTGCTAAGAAACAAAACGGGGAAATTCGGCCCAATTTAAAAACTTCGCCGCCTGCCTCTTCTCCACTTCCTCCAAAAATGGCCGCCGCCGTCCTCCTCCGCGCCGCCCTCCGCCGTAGCCGTCCTGCTGCTGCGACCCTCCTCCTTCACCGCCCCCTCCCCTCCTCTCCAAGCCTCCCGGATCCTCTGCCGCTCGGTAAGTCCCCCTCTCCTCTCCTGAACCAAACCGCTAAACCCTTCTCCTCGTCTCACCATACAACTCCCCAACGCAGGCCGAGCTTTACCTCTCCTCCCGCGCCTTCTGTTCTCCGCTGGCTTCGGCTACTCTACCGTTGCCGAGGAGTCGGAGGTCCCCGCGAGGCCCAAGGGCAAGCCCAGGAGGAACCCCATGAAGCAGTCGCGTTTCGACTTCACCAAGGTGGACGCCGCGCTTCTCCCCACCGTCGTACTCGTCGGCCGTCCCAACGTCGGCAAGTCCGCCCTCTTCAATCGGTGAGAGACGACCCCACGCAGTTTCCTTGCAGCTCCATGGCGGCGGCATTTCCACAAACACCTTTAAGTCACCTTGTTTCCTTTCAGCTCCATGCCGGACCAATATCACAAACACCCCTTTGAGTTTTATCCCTAGCGTGATAGTGACATAGTGTCAACTATCTGCACTGCCGACAACTATCTGCACGAGTGCAATCTGCACAGTACTTGCTTTTGCGGCCATCTTCATGATTGTGCTCTCTAGTGACGCATTTTCCAGAGATACCTTCCAGTTAGCTTGCATTTTCATGTACATATTGTTGTGAGCAAGGATAAAAATCTCGTTACCGGCCAGTTTACCGGTGACTGGCCGGTAACGGTAACCGGTTACCGGATTTACCGGAAAAAAACCGGATGAAATTCGTTTGAATTTGTTTAAAAACCAGTCGTCAAAATTTGAAAACTAGAATTTGAATTTGCTAAACCGGGAAAAACCGCCCGGGTTTTCCGTTACCGGACCCGACCGGTAAACCGGTAACCGGCGGTTACCGGCCGGGATTTTGATCCATGGTTGTGAGAACACCTTCACTTACAGTTTGCATTTTTGCAATTTCACATGCCAATGTTGTCATGCTACTTTATTATGGCAAGCAGGTTGGCATCTGCGCAGAACGTTGCTGTCATCTTCATTGCTGTAGCTGCATGTGGCACATTTCCTCAGGCAGCTCTCTGTAATCTTGCACTTGCATGAATATGTCTCCACCTTAATGTGCTTTGGTACTCTCATATAGCTTCTAGCTCTTCTGTGCTGCATGCACTTTGTCACTTTGATCATCTGGTTTCCCTAGTTAGCACTATGACATATTTACAAATGTTATCGCAGTCATATTATTTTTAACGGTTTATGCTTTGGCACTGTGGCATACATCATTTGCCACCACTATCTTATTCTCTTGAAGTTTTTTTTGCTTTGTACTGAAAAGTTTCAATGGCTGTAATTAGATTTATACGGAGGAGGGAGGCATTGGTGTACAATACACCCGGGGACCATGTCACCCGCGACATCCGTGAAGGAATTGCCAAGCTCGGAGATCTCCGTTTCCGTGTTCTTGACTCAGCTGGACTCGAGACAGCGGCCACAACTGGGAGCATTCTCGCTCGGACAGCTGACATGACAGGGAATGTGTTGGCTAGGTCTCAATTTGCCATTTTCTTGATTGATGTGAGGTGAGTGGGCTATGGATTATTGTCAACTTCTCATCATGGAGTCAGGTTAAAATGTTGATACTTCTTGCCTAATAAAAGTGCAATGGCCTTTTTAGAGATGGCCTACAACCGCTGGATCTCGAGGTTGGGCAATGGCTGCGAAAACATGCTTCTGGGATACATACCATTGTCGCAATGAACAAGTCGGAGTCACTTGATGAGCATGGAATTCTGACCGCGGCTGCTGGAGAAGCCCACAAGTTGGGTTTTGGTGACCCACTTGCAATATCTGCAGAGACAGGCCTGGGGATGGCTGAGCTTTATGAGATACTCAGGCCATTGTTTGAGGAGTACATGTTTCAGCTTCCAAACGGTAAGTTTGTAGCTGTATGTGCAATGATTTGGTATTTGAAACATTTGTTTTGATATTTAGTGACTTAATTCTAGTTCCTCTTTGGCCAAGCATCTTCGCTTTCTTCCAGTGTCATACTGGTTGAGAAAATTAATACACTATTCACCAGTGTGAAGAATTTGTATCAGCAGAATATTAATATTTCAGTTAGTTATCAAGATCACTTAAACAAATATGATGTTTTCATCTGCTAAACCTGTCTCCATATTGTGTAGAAATGGTATCTCAAAACAACTATAAGGTTTGGAAGTTTGAATATACTTTCGGTTTATTGTACATGTCCTATTACAGTATTACTCAGAAACCATTTTTAGTCTGATGGATGGATGGATCTGGCAATTATACTTTCGGTTCATTGTACATGTCCTATTAAAGTACTACTCAGAAACCCTTTTTAGTCTGATGGATGGATGGATCTGGCAATTATAAATCAGTGACCACCAAACCCTTCAAACAGTAGTCTTCCGTGCCCATTCAGAATGTTACACTTTTCTCAAGCATAAGAGTAATTTATGACTCTAGCATTAGTGATCCAGAGGGAAACCCTGCTGTCAATTTATGAACATATTGTTCATGGTTTTCATTCACATATGATAGATGGACTCAACCAAGATGACCCTACCTCCGAGGTTGAGGCTGAGGCCCATGAAGGTGATGAAAGAAAGTTACCTTTGCAGTTAGCAATTGTGGGACGTCCTAATGTTGGGAAGTCTACCCTGCTGAATACCCTGTTGCAAGAACAAAGAGTTCTGGTTGGCCCAGAGGCTGGCTTAACAAGGGACTCGATTCGGGCTCAGTTTCAGTTTGACAACCGGACTGTATATTTGGTAAGTTAACTTGCTCTGTGTTGGTTATATTTTCCTTTGCACCCCATTTGTCTACATATAAGTGCTTATGTTGTGAATATAAACGGTGCTATCTGTTGTATAACATAACTTAACCCCCCCTTTCTTGAATCATTGTAGAACTTTTGAGTCCAATGACACTCACATGGAAAAGTAAATTGTGTTTACGTTGTCCTTTATAATGATTAAACAAGTCTTATTATCATGACAATAAGGATATCTGAACTGTTGTGTGCATTTTCACCTCTTTTACCAACTCTTACAACAAATTTCAGTCTAAGCTCTAGGTGCCTAGATACTATAATTCCCTTTGGTTTCATCCTCCTTTTATCTTTTTTGCACATTCTCCTGATATTATGCTCTTTTGTTTATGACAAATAGAATATCGTTTTAAACTGCTGGTTGGAAAAGGCATATCTGTTTCTGAAATGATTAGCAACAAAAAATTGACGGGGATAATGACTAAAGAGGCTTTCAACCCACAAAATGTGATATAAGCTAAATCCATGCCACAAAATGCTATATAAGCTATAAATCCATGTAACTAGGCTATTATGTTTATCTAGCTGATGGTTTAGCCAAATAGGATCATATCATTCTGCAATTCTTCATTTAATTATCTATTTATGTTTTGTATGGAAAAACGTTTTAGCCAAATAGAAAAATATCTTTTAGTGAAGTTGGAGCATGTCAAACCTACCCAAAGGTGCAGTGTAAGAGCTCATGGCATAATGTTCATACAGGTTGTCTCTACCATTTTCTTCCTTTTTTGTGATGCAGGTGGACACTGCAGGTTGGATGGAAAGATCGGGAAAGGAGAAAGGGCCAGCATCATTGAGTGTGGTACAGTCAAGAAAGAACCTGATGAGAGCTCATATTGTAGCTCTTGTGCTGGATGCAGAAAAGGTACTTACATACATTCATTCTGATGTGCACTGAGCCGGTGACCTACAAAGTTCTGACTTACAACACTTCCTTTTATCTTGTTGATGGGAAACATTTCCAATGTTCATCGTTTTGTACTTTTGAGGTTTTTGTTGATTATGCTGAGTTGAATCTAAACCGATTATGCATACAATTAGGGCCAGTAAATTAAACAGTGAATGCTGTTGGAATTTTTCGTTATAGAAAATTAAGGAATTTTGCAATTCTGAGGTTCTCCAAAATTCTGGAAACATTGGAAATTTCAAGAGGAAGATATAATGTGGGATCCACCTGTCGTTGTGAAGGAAGAGAGGATAAGGAATTAAGGACTGCTCTATTACAATGATCAGGAAAAAACAGAATGGGATTGATCCCCATTTTGTCTGATTTTGCGCGATGGCTGCGGTGTTGACCTGATTTTGTGACCTTGTTCGCTCGATAAAAAGGGTGTCGTGCTCCTCTCCTCATGTAGAACTTCACAACCCGTGCACCCATCTCTCCCACTTTCCAATTAGTTTCCGTAATTTTGGAGAACCTCAAAATTGGAAATTTTCTGAATTTTCTAAAACGAAAATTTCAAACACATGATCTTGTACTATGGGGTTCTAGTTTTGTTTTCTTAAAGTGGCATATATTCAAATTAGGAATGCTGCTGTTCAACCTATCTGGCCATGATGTCCTGATATGTGCTAATGGAGGCTTTACGACTTGTGTCTGAATTAGCTCATTAGCTGGGTACACACAAATATATTTTATTTGAAGGAACACAAACAATTTCTGAAATTATCATTTGTTACGATTGGAAATAGCTTGTGAAATACTTCTTCTTTACTTAACATTTGCTTTTAGCTAGACATCACATGACTTGCCTTCTCTGACCTTGATTTGCATCAATTTTATGCCTAGTCTAAAGAGTACGTTAACCACCTCAGCATTGCTATTGTGGTTAGCAGTAGTTTTGTAATTATGTAACATTACTTCTATGCTATACTAAAAACTAGATTGTGGAAATCTTGAATTGGCACTGCTAGTAGTGTAGTAGTGGGTTGTTGTAAATCATACCCTCGATCTGCTTCAAAATTTGTGCATTTCACTTTTAGGGAGTGCATTGAAGCACCCCTCTTGATGTAAATATGTGTAAATTTGGTCTTCTAGTGCCGGTCATATATCATATAGTATGTAGTACAGTAATCAACTCCTCAATATTGTTATGGTTAATATTAGCTCTGTTTAATATGTTGCATTAGATTTGATCGGTATTTTAAATATGTATAAGCTCGATGCTCTAGTGTCAGTCCCACGCTCCCATGTCACATTAATGAGCATCAGAATCGGTGTCCCCAATGTTTGCTTCGAATATACTGGTCTGATTCCTCCTATGTCTTCATGCATGTTTAATGAAGTTTGAATTGTCATGTCCAATGCCATGATAAAGCTATATGGATATGTAGATTGCAAAGTCTAAGAGTAGCATGAATCATCCAGAAGTTGTGATAGCACGACAAGCAATAGAAGAAGGCCGTGGACTTGTTGTAATTGTCAATAAAATGGATCTTCTTAGAGAAAACCAACCATTGTTTGACAAAGTGATGGATGCTGTTCCTAAAGAAATCCAGACAGTTATTCCTCAGGTTTGTTTTCTAATTTTTAATGTTGTTATTAGTTTATAATATACTGGCCTTCAAACTTGAAGAAATCCTTATCTTTACCCTTCACTATGGGTTTACTATTATTTCTCTAGAACGAAACTATTAAATGGTCAATAAGATACTCGTAACATGAATACTGGTAACTGTAGTCTATAGGAGGTTTCTCTCAAAAAATTTAATTCAGAAAACTTAAATTATACCAGACCCTTGCATTTCTGATTAACCTTTTCTTTTTCTCAGTTGTTGATGAGGTAGCTTGTTATTGGAACAAATAACAGTTATTCTAGAGAGCTTTCTCACCGTTTGGACTTCAATTGAGACCTCACTAAGTTTATAATCACTCGCTTTTCTTTTTGATGAGCTGGATATTTTGTTGGTTATCACTTATCACGCCTGCAGATGCTTTACTTTGTTTAGTGATGGAGTATGGAGATGGAGGTCTATTTTGGTGGTTATTATACGTGCAGATGCTTTACTTTGTTTAGACGGAGTATAGAGATTGAGGTTTATTTTGGTGGATCTGTCATTTTGCTTATGTTTTTTCTTCTTTCCAGTTTGTGTTGCATATCTGTTAATATAGTAATATCAAGGCTTGAATGTTGCTTTTCTAATGCCTGTGCGTATAATTTGACCAATCGAAAGCCCTCTCTTTCAATGAAAAGATCAAAAGAGAGAACAGGCACATTGCAGAACATATTAATTTGCTTTATATTTTTTGCCAGGAGCACCACTTGGGAATATATGTTAACCTTCTTTTTTGTTTTTTGTTTTTGACAGGTTACAGGAATACCAGTTGTGTTTATGTCAGCATTGGAGGGCAGGGGGCGGGTTGCTGTTATGCGACAGGTTATAGATACATATGAGAAATGGTGTTTAAGATTGTCAACCTCGCGGCTGAACCGTTGGTTGCGTAAGGTAAACATCCTGCTCACATTAGCGTCTCTCTCTTAATTCACATTAGCGTTACTTAATTTGTTGTTAGGGTATGTGGCCAGTAGGAACTACCATTAAAGTAGGATACTACTGTTGGAATGAGGCATATCTATTCCAATAGGGCAAGAGGCCAATATATAACATTTAAGGGTTTACAATTATGTAAAGAGCACTCTACACTATGTACATATCTAACACCCCCCCTCCCCTTCAAACTCATGGTGGATCAACAACACTGAGTTTAGAAAGGTAGAATTTATGCCGAACTCTAGTATGTGCCTTGGTGAAGAAATCTGCTAACTGAAGCTCCAAAGATACATACTGAAGATCAATAATTTTGTCTTGCACCTGCGGTCGTATGCATGAGGCATCCACTCCAATGTGCTTGGTGAGCTCATGCTTCACAGGATCTCGAGCAATGTTGATCGCACCAGTACTATCTGATAAGAGGGCAGTCGGTGCAGAAGTGGAAACACCAAAATACTCAAGTAGCCACCGAAGCCAGGTGATCTCAGCTGTCAACGATGCCACGACTCTCAATTCAGCCTCAGCGCTCGAACGGGAAACTGCAGTCTGTTTCTTGGTCTTCCCGGCAATCAAGGAGGAACCAAGAAAAGCACAATAAGTAGAAAGAGACCGGCGATCAGAATAATCGCTAGCCCATGTCACATCAGAGTACGCCTGAAGCTGCAAAGAACTGGAGCGAGGAAAGAAAAGGTGATGAGTGATGGCTCCGCGAAGATATCGCAGAACACGAAGAAGATGAGTGGGAGCAGAGCTAGAGACGAACTGATTCAGAATGCGAACTGGGTGAGAGATGCCAGGGCGAGTGATCCCAAGGTAGACTAGGCTCCGACAAGATGGCGATAGCGAGTGAGATCCTCAAGAGGCTCACCATCAGTAGGCCAAAGGTGAACACCAAGCTCCATCGGAGTATCCATCACACGCTGACCAGTGAGACAAGCGCGAGTAAGGATGTCTTGAATGTACTTCTCCTGGGAGAGATAGTAGTCCTCGGGCGTAGAAGTGATCTCTATCCCAAGGAAGTAACGAAGAGGACCCAAATCGGACATCAAGAACTGCTCACTGAGACGCTCCCTCACAAAGGCAATGTACTGAGTCATCTTCAGTAATGATCATATCAACTACATAGAGGGGGAGTGTCCAACCCTGAGGAGAGGTGTGGACGAAGAGGGTAGGGTCGTGATCACTAGCGGAGAAGCCGACAGCAGTGACAACAGAGGAGAAACGGTCAAACCAAGCACGAGAGGCTTGTTTGAGCCCATAGAGAGAGCGACAAAGGTGACACACCATGCTATCAGGGATAGAATACCCAGGGGCGGCTACATGTTGACCTCCTTATGCAGCTCGCCATTGAGAAATGCATTCTTAACGTCCAACAGAAAAATGGGCCACTGTCGAACAAAGGCCACAACAAGGAGAGTACGAACAGTGGTCATGTGAGCAACAGGAGTGAAAGTCTCATCGTAGTCACGCCCATGCACCTGCTGAAAACCACACATCACGAGACGAGCCTTGTAGCACTCAAGGGACCATTCGAGCAGGTCTTGATCTTGTACACCCAAGTGATGGGAGTGACATGCGTAGGTAAGGACACATGATCCTAAGTGTTAATACGCTCCAAAGTAGCAATTTCCTCAGACATTGTGAGCTGCCACTTAGGGTGAGCAGCAGCCTCACGGTAGGTCGTAAGCTTATAAAGAGCAGCGGCTGCAAAGCCGTAGCACTTAGGCGGCCTGATAGTGTGATGATCACGAAGATCGTATCTGGGAGAAGGGGAGCGGGACCCAGTAAGGACGGAGGAGAACTGGGAACCGGGCCCAGTAAAGACAGAGACTCAATAGAGGAAGGAGTAGGCCGAGGACGACGAGAATAGTGCAGGGGAAAAGGTGGAATCTCAACAACAGAGCGGGAAGGAAACTCCGACGGAGGGGGAACAAGTGGAGCCAAAGGAGAGGGAGGCGAAGATGGAAGATGAGGCGAAACAGTGGTGGAAAGCTGAGAGTTAGGAAAAAACAGAAAGGAGGTCGACTCAAAAAGAGAGTCTGGGCTGACAGTGGGGGAACGAGGGTAGTAAGATCGGGACACGTCAAAAGTGACATCCCGAGAAATCCCCATCCGACGAGCAACAGGGTCGTAGCAACGATAACTTTTATGCTCAAGACTGTAGCCAAGGAAAACACACTCGACTGACTGAGCAGTCAGTTTGGTGCGCTCACGAGGTGGAAGAAGAACAAAACAGACACAACCGAAGCTGCGAAGGTGACTGTACTCTGGAGCTCGATCAAAGAGACGCTTGACAGGAGTAGAACCCTGAAGAGCATTGCAAGGTTGCATGTTGATGAGAAAAGCAGTAGTAGAAACAGCCTCAGCTCAAAAGTGAGGGGGAACAGAAAAGGCAAGTATGAGAGTGCGAGTGGTCTCAAGCAAGTGACGATACTTACGCTCAGAAACACCGTTCTGAGCGTGAGCACCAAGACGAGTACTGGGGAAGAGTGTCCTGCTCAGTGAGAAAACGACGCAAAGCAGTAAAAAGATACTCACCAGCAGAGTTGGTATGAAACACACGAATGGCCGAATCAAACTAAGTGCGAACCATGGTGGCAAACATCTGGTAAATAGAGAGAATCTGACTACGCGAGGACATGAAGTAGATCCAATTATGACGAGAATAATCATCAATAAAGATCACATAGTATCGATGACCCCTTTTCGAAACGAAGGGAGCCGGACCCCAAACATCAGAGTGAACAAGATCAAAAGGATAAGTAGAAATAGAATCACTAGAGTGATAGGGGAACTGCAGCTGCTTGCCAAGCTTGCAACCCATACAATGTAAAGAGGTGTCCCCAGAAATAGACCCAAGAACACCACGACCGACTAAAGACGATAGACATGAGCCAGAGAGATGACCGAGACGATGGTGCTACTGAGCGAAGGTGGAAGTGGAGGACGCGGCAAGACCAGAGGTAGTGGTAGTGGCTGCCTAGCTGGTAGAGACAGCGGAAGGAAGATGAAGCCAGTCGAGCTCCTAAAGACGCTGTGAATCACGGCGCTGAGGGCCAGTACCAAGCAGAGCCCCCGTGCGGGGGTTCTGAACACAATAAGAGTTAAACTCAAGAACAACACGACAGTCGTGATCTGACCAGTTGACATAAGCTGCATAGTAAGCTGAGGATCATGAAAGACTGCAAGAACATGAAAAGAAGAAGTGGAAAGGGTGCCTCGGCCTGCAACAGGAAGAGGGGTACCATTTGCAGTCTGAACAGTAGAAGGAAAATATGTGGATCTCACGGAAGTGGGGTGGGTAAAATCTGGTATCATGTAAAAAGAAGCACTAGAGTCCAAGATCCACGAAGACAAGATACCTGACGAGGGAGGAGATGGAGGCGAGGAAGGTTGCTGAGAAGTAAGAGCCAGACGAGCAGAACCCGAGGAGTCTGAGGACAAACCGACACCGGGGCGCTGAAGTAGTGAGGAGCTGCTGGGTGGTGTCACCGGAGGAGCCCTAGCGAGAAGTGCCAACTCCTGAGTGAGAGGAACCGCCAGAGCCCTTCGGGGGGCGTCTACCTCAACGACCCTGGTCCCTCCTCTGCTTGTAGCAATCCTAATACCTGTTGCCATCACGCTGACAGTAGGTGCAGTGGAGACCCGTAGTAGAAGCAGCAACCACCAGAGGAGCTGGGGGAGGGATCACGGTCGGTGCTGAAGAAACCGACAAAGGAGCAGGTGCTGAAGCAGACAAGATAGACTGTATCTGAGCCACGCCAAGGTGACGAGTCTCCTCAGCACGAGTCTCCTCAGCACGCACACTCGTGAGAGCCTCCACCAAGCTCGAGCGTGGGTGGCGTGTCAAGAGCTGAGCACGCACAGTCTCGAACTCAGGCTGGAAACGCACTAGGAAGTCGTAGAGACAGTGAGTCCTGGTGAGCGCGAAGCCGCACACAGCAGGGATAGGTCCGACAAACATCCAACCCCAAAGAGTCAAGCTGACGCCACACCTCAGACAACTTCTGGTAAAAGTCATCCACGATGGCATCAAGCTGCTGAAGAGAATGCGCCTGGTGCATGACTGAGAGATACATGGCATCACTCGTTGGCTGGTAGTGAGTTCAGAGACGCTCCCACATAAGCTGTGTCGTCGGCGGCTCTGCCACATCTACGGAGATGGCCACAGGCATACTACCCAGTAGATGGTAGTTGCACGAACCTCGGCATCCTGCCAGCGCTCGTAGGTGTGCAGCTTAGACTGGTAGAGCACCAGGGCCTCCAGTGCAGCATGTGCAGCCTCCTAAGCCGCCTAATCCGCACCAGTAGGAAGAGCGGGCGGAACTGGCGGTGTAGGGCGAGGCGGAGGTGCTCACCGGTGAGATGACCCAAGAGGCGCTGACTGTTGAGGTGAATCCTCAGGTGCACAACCCACTCTCGGAAATTCGTCAAGTCGAAACGAACCGAAGGGAGCGGGATGGCGAAGGAGCCTCTAGTAGAAGCCATCAGTGATGACTTGACTGGCTCTGGAGTCGATGTGTTCAAGAGATACAACTGGAGCCTCTGTTTTTTTAAAATACTAGAGAAGTCGGAGCAGAGAGAAGCCGAAGCTAAGACTGCTGGCTCAGCGAAGCCGGAAGTAGAAGCCCGCCAGCTCTGAGTAGATCGGAGGAGCTACTCTATAGCTGGAGCCGCCGACTCCATCGAAGAAAAGACGCAGAGCGATCAGGACAAGAAAACGGCAGGAGCTATAGAGGCTTCACAGGTGGCGGTGGCGGTAGCGGTGGCGGCTGGCGGCGGTGAGGATCTGGCGCGGGAAGCCCTGATCCGGCGATGGGGAGGATCCGGCGGCACAACTTCCCGTATCAGAAGGCACGGGCGAAGAAGAAGGACGCGATCGGAGAAGGAGTGCAGGCCAGCGACGGGGAGGAGTCGGCGGCTGGATCGACGGCGACGCCCGGCATCTGGCGCAGAGAGCCGGCGGTAAGAGCAAAGGCTCTGCCCTGCTTGCCGTGGGAGCAGAGGAAGAAAAGGCAGGGAGGTCGGCGGCCAGAGGCGTTGGCCAGCAGGGGCGGCTGGCAAACCCTAACCCTAATCTTGCTCTGATACCATGTTGGAATGAGGCATATTTGTTCCAATGGATCAAGAGGCCAATATATAACATATACAGGGTTTACAATTATGCAAATAACACCCTACACTATCTACATATCTAACAACTACAAACTTAAATCTCGGCCGTTAGATTTAATTTAGATGATGTCGATCAAGGTGAGTTCACTATATCACTAGGTGGAATTGTATGAGTGCAAAGTGGAATAATTTAGGGTGTCTTTTGAAAAATGTCATTGCCATTTAGTGGTTGATTTGAGCCATCTAGACTAGGGATGTCAATCGGGCGCGGCAGGCACGGGTAATGCTCGTCCATACCCATACCGCGACTCTGATTTCTCCCACGGACATGCCCGCGAAGGACGACAGGTAAAGAACCTCGCCCATGTTCGTCACCCGCGAGTACCCATCGCCTGCGGGCATACCCGCGTACCCACAACAACATAATTCATCCAGGCATGCTGGCAATCAATGGGCTATATCCCAAAGCAGATAGCATAAGATGTCTCATATAAGAGATAATATCACAACAAAACATTTTCGTTTAATTTAAGACAACTCCAATGCTGCTCTTTTGGTGCTATCAGAAAGAACAATTGAAATAAGGAACATCTAACTTGACATATAGCATGTATCACCTAGACACATTCTGGAAAACTACAAATGCAGCTACACCCATGATAAATTAATATAGCATACGAGACTTCATCTAAAAAAAATTATGTGTAAGAGAAAACGAAGGTACAGAATCAGCAGTGTTGCAAGTATGCCACTCTAACATGAGATAAACCTATACTGCAGCTTATTATGGAGCGAGTAAACGGGCGTGGCTGGTACGGGTGGAGATCGCCCATACCCACGCCCGTTTACTTGATGGGTAGAGGATTGCCCTCATTTCCATGCCTATGGGTAAAGAAAGCCCTCTATACCCAGCTCCATTAGGGTATTTACCCACGGACACGCGGGTAATCAGACACAATTGTCATCCCTAATCTAGACTGATCACTAGTTCTCATTTTTTTTCTATTTTAAGACTAGTTCTTGTTTAATATGTTTCCTTGTCTATCATTCCTTTGCTTTGACTACACCATGTCTATGTTTTTTACTACCGAGGTCATTCATGTGACGCAGCCATTTACATTACTCGACTATTACCTTTAATGCATCTGACAGGTTATGAGCAGACATTCCTGGAAAGATTCAGCCACACAGCCAAAAGTGAAGTACTTCACTCAGGTGAAAGCACGGCCACCAACATTTGTTGCCTTTATGAGTGGGAAGGCTCAGCTATCTGATACAGATATAAGGTTCTTGACAAAATCCCTCAAGGATGATTTCAACATTGGGGGAATACCGATCCGGGTCGTACAACGTTCTATTCCAAGAAAAGCGTCTGTAAAGAGCAATAGCAGGAGTGTAGGGCCTAGGATAATCAGGATGAAAACAGACAAAAGAACAACAGCATCTGATCCCACCCTCTGAGTCTCATAGAGGACGACTGTGCCGGTATCAGCCTACCCTGTAGAAGGGGAGTCGTGTTTTGTTTTTGGACTATATGCTTTGGTTGGAGTTAAACTAGCAGAAGAAATCCCCTAACAAAGCAGAGGAAACAGAAAACTGCTGCATTTCAAGCAGAACATGGCGAAAGAGGAAAGAGCTTTGTTGTCCACACGGGAAGTGATCAAAGGCATTAGCAGTTTGACTGCTCCTTTATAAGAAAGGATGACCGCAAGAAACAAGCTCAGCAATATCTAACCGTGAAGGCCAAAAAAAAAACTGAGCAAGGAGAAAAAGAGCAGAGCTCCCGGTTTGGCCAAAAAAAAAAAAAATCAATATTTTAGCGAAACAAGGTGGTGGCGTCAAGCTTCGAGTTCTTCTAAATTTATCAAACAAAATGACAATTTCGTGTATTCTCCTATATTATTGTACATATGATAGATAAGAATGCACTGACAAGTTTGAAGTCTTACTGGTTACATCAAACTATATGTTAGATGTAATCAGGGCATGATGAATGTACTAATGATAGAGAAGTTTCCAGCCCGAAAACAATGTTTTGGGACGAACATATCTTTTTGAAGCTGCTCTTCGTTTTTTTAGCTCAACTTGGGAAACTTCCATCATTCCATATTTCCATGACCAATGCGTCGATGTAGCATTTCTAAAAATTCATGTGTTGGTTCTTTTTTAGTAAGGTTGTATAGTTCAGCTTATTCCACTGCATTTTTTTCTCCCCAAAAGCTTGTGATTGAGATCAATGGTCTGCAAATTAAGACGTGAGGTTAAAATATTATTTCCGTTACCTCGTTTGGAACAAGGAAACTTCATGGAAATTTTCTCTGCAAGAATTACGGGTTTGTTTGGGAAACTTATTCCTGCTTAGAATCGACGTGGATAGACTAAAAATTTAAATTAAAATCTTGATCTATCCATATAGATGAGCAAAGATTTTGATATAACTCCGGCGTGTTCCAAGCAGTAGCAAAAGTAGTGGCGAACTCAACCCACCGGCCAGGGTGCGCACTTGCCCAGATATTTTTGTCTCCGCTACTGAGCAAAGGGGAGAACACCACACCATCCAAGCGGAGACCAGAATAGCATAAGCACCAAGAGAAAGGAACACTTGAGATATAAAACGTGAGCTGTCGAACACGAGCACGACCCGGCGCGGTGCAGAGAAGAGAGAGGGGAAAAAAAAAGAGGAGCCCCTCGCCAACGCAACGGATCCATCCCACCACCAGATTCCGAGCCCAAATCCAACGAAACGCTCCACCCACCTCACCACCACCACCACCGTAACATAACGCCGCTCGCCACCGCGCCACCACCATGCCGCGCTCCCCCTCCTCCTCCTCCAACCCCTTCCACTCCCTCACCTCCACCCTCCCCTTCCTCTCCCCTCCCTTCCCCTTCCTCCGCCGCCTCGTCTTCCTCGCCCCCCGCGGCCCACCTCGCCGTGCCGCTCCTCCTCCCCGTCTCCTCCGCCTCCGACTCCTCGTCATCCTCTGCGTCCCACCGCAGGCAGCCGCAGCCGCTGCCGGGCGCGCGGATGGCCGGCCCCGAGGGCGGAAAGGGGGCAGGAGGGGGTAAGGGCGGCGGTGGGCCCGCGTTCGTGGGGCAGGTGTTCACCATGCTCGACCCCTCCGGGAACGGCCTCATGGCCGTCACCACCCGCTTCGAGCTCCCCCACTTCCTCACCAACAGGTGCCCTTCCTAACTACTGCTTTCTTCTGTGTAACTCTGGTATCGCAGTGCGTTGGTGATGGCATGGCCATAAGCCTAGGGCTTTCGGTGATAAGGCGACATTTTGCTTTTGTCGATGTACTGATGGGAATGTGATAGGTTTACCGTGCCATTTAAGCTGCAGTTGCAATGTTAAGTGGTAGGGAAGCATCTTGTTTGGAGACTGTTGAAATACATCACGATTATTGTCGGATTTTGGATATGTTTAGTATCTTTGACCCTTTCACTTATGTACTAAAGCTGAACTCACACTGACTTTTTGTTTTGCAATTTGGGATGCATGACACACTCCATTGTGCATTCATAATACAAAATGATTGGCACAGTGTAATAATTTATTTGTGCTCAGTATGAGAATTCTGACTATTGCAGAAGCATCTTGTTTAAAGGCATTAAACAACGTTGTTTACTGCTCATAAGTCATAACTTGTTAATGTGTGCTTGAGGAAGTATATCCATTTTAAGCAATCGGTGTCTATTTGTCATAATAGATTTTCAAGGAATTTGTCTGGAGTGGACTCTGGAGACTAAAGAAGTGTACTGTATTTGAAAATTTGTCATTTAAATGCTTTCATGGGTTAACTTTGCTCACTTGCTACTTCCAGTGGACAAAATCTCTACTATTGACCGTAACATATAATTATATCATAGTTGAGCTAATATTTTGATTGCTCCTGCTGATTTTCCCTTTTAAAAATTATTCTGTTTCAGAACTCCTACGTGGTTCAAACGGATCTTATCACCGTTAAAGAAGAGTGAAAACAGTCCGGTATTTAGGTTTTTTATGGATTTGAATGATGCAGGTATTTGCTGTTATTAAACATTTCGTTTTCTTTCTCTGCTTGATGCATTATGAACTTAACAGTTATTTAATATGTCTGTCTAGAGTACAGAAGTGGTACACCCAGCACATAGTAGTTCAGTTCTCTTATTTTTCTTTATATAATTGAAGTCTGTTAGTTACGTTACCATGGATTTAGATTGGCATCAGGGCAGTCAATATTTTTGTAAAAAAAAGCGTAGAATATTATGGCAACTCAACTTTTAGATGGGAGCGGTCAAGGTTGCACTCCTCTCTCAAGTTGGAGCTCCTTTTAATCAGGGCCTATAAAAGTGCCCTCGGAGTCTCAGACTGAGAGCTAATTGCCGGCTCTGATTTCTAGCCAAACAGGTCCAGAATTTCCTATTGGGCAGGGCAAATTATGGCTGTAGTTTGTTGGGTTCTATAGTCATTTCAGGTTTGGATCTCTGATGTCTAGAAATAATGTTGTGTCTCCAAGCATCATTTCCTTGCATTAGTACTACAGATTATGTCTGATTACTGGCTTTTGCATAACTTCTTCAAATATTTAGTTGTCGCAGGGAAAACTTTTAGCTAACTTGGTTTAACATCTTCAGTATCCTATGTTAAGCGGCTAAATGTGCCAAGTGGTATGGTGGGGGCCTGTCGCCTTGATGTAGCATATGAACATTTCAAGGTAGGTTATGGTCATTTTCTTAAGAAGTTTTCTTTTGATTTTTTACGTTTTTCTTTTAAGTAAATAATAAAGACATTACACTGATTAAATGTTTCCTTTATTATTTGTTATATTTATTGCTGAGCTCTTTGAATCTAGTATTTCTTGATAATATGCTAACATACAGAGCTGGGATGCTCCATCATCATCAAAATTGTCTTCGGTACATGATATTGAGATGTGTTTGGTCAGTGCTCAAATATTCGATTATTACATCTTGTGTTGGAAAACACTTCAAAGATGAGCTTCCATGTTTAGGTGCTTATGTATATTTAAACTCTAAAGTTTTGACACCAGAGTCTTTACACCAGTTGCACCATGGCTTCGAATATACTGCATTGATAGCCTGTCCAGATGGCAGCTGGCCATTGAAAAAGTGCTTTTGCATTTCCAGATGGCACAGCAGTACCCTATTAGGCCATGTAATTCCAGTTTGTTCTTTGAGAATGTTCATTCAACTTCTATTCTATACATTTGTTGTGCAACATAACTCAATTTGTTATCTACAGCTTAAATTTTCCATATTTCATGTCAAACTCAATTTGTTCTGTATTGACCATTTAAGTATGAAGCTTGCTTTGATAGGATTGACATTGTATTATTATGTTTGTTTAAAAAATAGTCATTAGCTGTATGCCTCTTGGCCAGATTATTTTTTTTCTACATCATATTCATATGTATATATTGTATTTGGCATCTTGTGTTCGTCGTATTCAAGAAAATTGTTGTTTTGCAGGAAAAGCCTCACATGTTCCAGTTTGTCCCAAATGAAAAGCAGGTTTGTGCTAAAATATTTCAGTTTTGCATATAACTTAATAATGTCATTGGAAACTATATTTTATTTTTTCCTTTTAGGTCAAGGCTGCTAATAAGCTCTTAAAGTCACTTCCACAAAGGAGAAGGAAAAAACTTAGTGGTGTTCCCGTTTTTAGTGCTCAAAACTTAAATATTGCAGTGGCGACGAATGATGGAATTAGATGGTATGGATCAAATTCTTAGTTCTTCCCTGATTGTTTCTGTAAGCATTATATTTATCGTGTCATAGATTTTCTTTACCAGCAGCACATCAAAGATGTGGTCATTTTGTGTTATGTTTTATGTAAGCATGAAGCATCTATTTCCTATGAGCAGAGAGCATTGAGAACCCAACAATGTACCCCTTTTAATTTATTGTCTGTTCTTAAATATTACTCTGCGGAGGTACACCTTTTCATATTTATGTTTTTTTCTTCTGTTTACCTAATTCGTTTTGAGTTATATGTCAAATATGTTTCTTTTTACCGATTTTTCCTTTTTTGAATGATGTCCTGGTTTCTGTCAAATGTCAAGAACATTAGATTACAGTATTACACGCATATGGTCCACTAGTTTGTGCTCATGGACTATGCTATGATGTTTTGTGTGCTATTTATGGGCTTATGGCAGTTCTTTTGTGTACTAGATGCTTCTGTTTATTGCCAGGAAAAAAGCATAGGAGATTGTTTAGATGTCTTATATTTCCATGAAAGCATAACATGAATTTCACTGCTCATGATTTCAGGTATACACCATACTTTTTTGATAAAAACTTGTTGGACAATATTCTTGAAGCTTCAATGGATCAGCATTTTCATTCAATGATCCAAAACCGCCACACACAACGTAGGAGAGATATTGTTGATGACAGTTTAACATCAGAAATAATTGAAGAAAGTGCAGACAGCTTGCTTGAGCCCCCGGAGGTACTATGATCATTTTATGCACACAGGATCTCTTGAATCTTGTTTGTAGACTTTTGGCGCTCTTATATTTTGAGGAACTGTTAATGTAGGTGCAAGAATTGATGAATGAGATTGGTCCAGCTGGAATACCATTAAGTGTTGTAACAAAAGCTGCGGAGATTCAGTTTCTTGATGTTGTTGATAAAGTACTTCTAGGAAAAAAGTGGTTGAGAAAAGCTACTGGCATACAGCCCCAGTTCCCTTATGTCGTTGACTCATTTGAAGAAAGGTGCAGATGCAATGCCATGCTTAGATTATTTCTTGTTTCTGATTTTTTTTTATAGAACTGCTTCTTAAGTTGTGATGAACTTGTTCTGAGAAATTAGTTATGAAATACTTTTAAAGTTTTTTTAACTTTTCTTATGCATACCCTAATTTTGCATATTTAAAACAAGTTTGATCTCATAACTTGAATACTTGATAGCTTGATGACTATGTATAGTATAAATTGTCAAAATGTCAGTCCTGTAGGTTCATTGAGAGGCTGGTAAAAATATAAATTGATATCTTGATTACAAAATCTGGCCTCGAAGGGAGGAAGAGGAACAATGGTCAAAGTTACCTTTTAGAGACGCTACAAATAGGAACTTCTAAAATACTGAAACAAGCAATTTAACCTGTTTCTTTGTTGTATCCCTTTTGTCCTTTCATTTGCTCTTCATTTTTAACTAATTATGTTTATATTTTGTTCACTCTTTCAGGACTGCTGTTTCAATTGATAGGGCTGCTACCTCCAGTAGTAGTTCCACTGCTTCTAAGGATGCTGCCTGCTGCCGAAATAATCAGCAGTCTCAAGCTTTGGAGCCAGACGTTGATATCAGCAACCACAGAAAACACAATAGCCCAGATCATGACCAATCTCCCTTCCCTTTTAGCAATCTGCTTCCTAATATATGGCCAGGGCATGATAGAAAGTTCAAAGCGCAAGAAAGTGACGGCAAATTCAAAAGGTTTGTTCCTCGATGGCATCTCCTTACCCTTCTCTGTCATGCACAAAAGCATGCACTATGTGGCCTATGCATTTTTGGTTGAATTCTTTATGATTTCACATGAATTTGGAATTGAATTGAACTTGATACTGGATCAAACACGACTTTAATGATTTAGAGCAAACAATGTTTTCAGATCGTAATTTATCCAACTAGTTGCTTTGTTGTCTGGTTAAGATTTTTTTCGGATTGTCTATCCGCATGTTTTTAAGTCGTCTTGGTTTGATGAACAGATATGATGCCAGTGTGAACAATGATTTGCAAGCGAACCCTCTTCTCCCCAAAATCACCATGGTTGGCATCTCAATGGGTGAAGGCGGACAGATGAGCAAAGCCAACTTAAAGAAGACAATGGAAGACTTGACGAAAGAGTTGGAGCAAGTAGGCGAAAAAACTGCCTTTAATGATGAGAAAGACCCACTGTTTGTTGCCAACGTTGGTGATTACTCCAGGATTACAAAGATTAGCTCCACGTGAGTTTCACTGATGAAGAGCGGGAGTGTAAGCACCGTTCTTCGTTTCTTATGAAGAGCTTCTGATTCGTTTTACGTCCTACTCATCCAGTCAATTCTACACTGCATACATACTGAATTTCTAAGAAAATCAGCTGGACATGTCAATATCCTAATCTCAAAAGGGTCCTACCAATATAGTGATGTAAATGGTAGGCCTTGTATGTACATTTATCAGATCATGTGCACATATGAATGCCCAGATCTGACTTCTGACAGTACACAAGGAGGCACTCGGACTTCAGCGTGACCTCTGCTAGATGGTACAAGACTACGAGCATATGGGCGGTTTGCAGGATGTTACTGTTTTTCTAGAATTTTGCAGATGACAGCTTGCAGAAGGACCTTTCTGGGCATACATACAGAACGTTTGCTGCCATTGTATGTAGAACAGACGGCAAGAAAGTTTGTTTATACTGAATCAGTCGTGAATTGGACTGTGTGACCATATAGATTTAAACAGCATATGCTTAGTTCTGTTCTTAGCTTGATCAGAGATATCTGTACTTCAAAGTTGTCCATATTCAGTTTACTGCTAATTAATGATCAAGTCCTCCCAACTTTTGTTGTCTTAACTAAAGAAACAAGGGGTGTACGGAGACGAATCGTCTCACCCCACGTTCGGAAAAAACGCGTCTTCCACCCCCTGCCCCTATCTCCTTAGCCGTCGCTTCTAAGAATCGAATACTATAGGCTAAATAGTATATTTACCTCTGTAAAATTGATTTATTGATTCTTAATTTAAAATCTTTGGAGACGTTTGCAGGTTTAAAATCTAATAACACTAGTCAAAATAATTATTAACCACTTATTTAACTCTCGAAGAGAACTCACTTTAAAAGTGAAATATCTCGTGAAGAAGTTATCATGAAGATGAAAGCCTCAGCAACTTGATGTACACATATTACAATGATGGGAATGCGAAGCGATAAGAATCTTTTATTTGGGAAATGATTAAGATCTTGTTAACACTGAGATACTATCAATTTGGAGGATATGAGAGAAAAGTTGTCGACAACCACTTTACCTCTACAATTGCTAAAATTTCTCTTATGAGAACACGGATCCAGAACCAAAGTCTATGATCGAGCGTTTGAAGCGTTCATATCGGGTCACATAATGAAAGCATATGAGGCTCAACTATAATTGCTAAATAAAAATCTTGGAACCAGATAGTTCATACTTGATTAGTAATTATGAATATAATGAAGTGGTGAAATCTATGGTTCAAAAGTCCCCGTAAAGACTGTTACTCTCCTATTATAAATGATATAATGTTCTATTGCGTAATAATTTTGGCAAATGGTATGAAAAAAATATACAATCAATGGATTCTGAAAATACTGGATGAGATCCGCGAATTATATATATATATAGTAAGAACATCTCCCGGAAGAGAGAACATCTCCTTGAAGGAAAATTATCTTACCAGTCATTCTCTAAATCATACCAATGATCTCTAGAAGTGGACAAGGGCCAATCAAGACCCAATAAAATGAAATGAGGAACCTGAAGACCAGAAGTGCGTCACAAAAGCACTTATAAAGTGCATCTTCCACCAAAAGTTTGTGGAATGGTGGTTTCCTATAGTACCATGAAGGTATGGTATACATTGGTGATATCAGCAATTAATCCCCTAAACGTCAAAACTAAAACCGGTTATATTTTACTCTAGAGTGGTACAACTATACTTTATAGTTCTAAAGAACATACTATTCATTATAATTTTAACCACCCGAGATAGTTACAAAATAAAGGTTTTGATAAATCGTATCCAGAAGGCATCCGACTTCTAGTATTACCACATATCCTTTGTAAGGATAATCTACTTGTGTTGCATAATTAAATAGTGGTATTTGAAGAGTTAAACATATTACTCCCAAATAGTGATTATCCTAAACCTTCAGATGAGTAATAGGATATTTGTATGAAAGACTTCGTAACGTGATAATCCAGTAGATTTGATCACAATATTCTTGCCTATGTTCATTTTCGAAAAATGTAAGAAAGACATTTAAGTAACAAGGCTTCAACAGAAGTTGTCTTCGGGGGTAGCATATGCTAAATACTGATCATCATACTTGAGATTTTAAAAATCTTAGTCGAGCCTAGAAGGTGTTGATATGATGATTACTGATTAAATTCACCTTGAAGGTTTTACCACTTAACCGTTTAGATCCAGTTGGTCGACAATGCAAAGATCATAAAGATCATGTATAGATCCTGATAATCATTACTAAATCCTAAAGATATATGTCAAATCTCTATAGTGTAAAATCTCAAGATAGATTTATATTACTTTGTGGTGGTGTAGTCATCTCTTAGCGGTCATCTGAGCAGACCTTGGTAGCTACTTCTACCAACTATTCAGAGAATATAACACTATATGAAGCCTCACCTAAATACATTTGGCTCAGACGTGTGATTAATCACATCCATAAGTATTGTGGCATTAATACCGTCAATATCCTAAATTATGTATGAAGATAATGTTGCTTATATTATACAAATGCAAACAGCTTATGTTAAGAGCAACATCACGAAGCATATTGCTCCTAAATGTTTCTATCCTCATGGAATCTAGAAGAATAGTGATATAAAGATCATACAAATAAAGTCTTGCGAAAATTCAGTTGATTTATTCACTAAATCTCTGCTTGCATCTAGTTTTCAAAGATGCATTCATAGCTTTGGAATGAGACAATTTAAAGAATTGCAGAGTTCAAGGGGAGTAACTCCCTATATCACAATCCTTATCAAATCCTGAGGATTTATCCAAAATCTTGAAGATTAGATCCCGAAGATTAAATGTTGTACCCTTTTCCTTGATGAGTTTTTTCTAAAGTTTTCTCATATGAAGGTTTTTAGTGAGGTGACAAATGTAATACAACCTACAAATGTAATGTACTCTTTTCTCTATTCCTTTGTTTCCCCAATAAGTTTTTGAAATGAGTTTTTGATGAGACATTTGCATATCGTTATCTATTGTCTAAGAGGGAGTGTTATGAAACCAAATTGTATGAGCAAAAGACTAAACCATCCCTGGATGACTTTCACCCCTTGTGAGCTATAAATACGAGGATCCCCATGTACAAGTCACAGATAGATGAATAAAGATTGCAGATCCTTCTCTATACGCTTGTGTTCATTGTCTCTCTCTGGTTTCATAATTTGATTGCTCATACTTGGATTAATCTACGGATCAGCAAGGTAACGACTACCGCTATTTCTCGACCCTTTGAAGTTCAAAAGGGGGGAAAACTGTATGATTCATATCGTTTTACTTGGCATGCATCGAAGGGGCTGGAGTTTTTCTTTTCTTGTCTTTCTTTTTTTGATAGGATGGAGGAGCTGGAACATCCATCTTTTGTAGGCTTGTGGCTGAATTGGGCTCGAGACTAGAACCAGGATTTGTTTCTGTAGGTTCTATTTGGACTTTGGCCCATAACGCCGAAGGCAAAGCCTTCCATAATCTTCTCCAGCAACAACAGCTCTGCATCATCGCTCTCCTGTCCCGGCCGGAGATCCACCCCCTCCGCCCTCCTCGGCAGCTTCCGCGATGCAGTTCTTCGGCGGCTCGTCGCTGACGTCGGTTGCGCCGGAGGCCAGCCCAGCCCCGGCGCCGCCGCCGGGAACGGGCACGGGCGCCAACGCGCAGGTGCTCTACGTGTTCAACCGCAGCGGCGTCTGCCTGATGTACCGCGAGTGGCACCGCCCGCTCCGCACGCTCGACCACACCCAGGACCACAAGCTCATGTTCGGTCTCCTCTTCTCCCTCCGCTCCTTCACCGCCAAGATCGACCCCACCACGTACGTATCTTCCTCTCTTCGGTTCTGCTCTGCCCACGGTGATTTAGAGAGAAGGATCTAGATATGATTTCGGTCACAGGTCGTTGAGTTAACGAAATTAGACTAATTGGTCGGTGGATGTTGATGGAGTGAACGGTTCTTGAATTCAAGAACCGTTCTTACGATATTCACTGGCTGCTAAGTAGCAGCTATCGAAATGGTTTTGGGTTAACTATACTTGAAACGTGCATCAGTGCCAAATCGCCAATGGTGTGCTCTTTAAAATGAGTGGACGATTGAATTACTTAAGTTAGTATATTGGTAGTATCTATCAATTCTTTTCATGACCAATTTGACAGAACTTGCTGGATTTTGTAGTTGAATTTAAGAGGAGAAAATGGAACAGAGGGAGGGGTGAAGGGTAGAGGTGGCAGTGGAGAATCCGTATTCAGAAGTAAAACCTCTCCTTATACAAGTGTGGGGGAACTTGAAAATAACGAAAGGCCAGACCTTTGGTCTCCCTCTTCAGCTCTGTATATACAGACCTCCCTGAGCCAGTAATGAAGTTCAGAATTATCCAAAATTTTATATTTAATTGTTTATATACTCTAGTTACTTGTCTACAAAAGACAATGTTCACACCTGAGGTAGTTTAACGTGAGAACGACAAAATGCGGAAGATGAAATGGGTAAACTGCTTAAAATTCCAGCCATAAAAAATTACTTACACTGTCATACTTTGTTGGAACTTAGAACTTGTGTATCCTCATTCCCATTACACTGTTCTTCAACTATCTCTTACCCAAATTGTGATTCCAAGAAATATCTCTGTAACCTGAGATAACGAGAATTGTCAATGGATGAATCTTTCTGGCATTTAATATCATATATTCATTATTTGTTTCTGGGTCTATTTACATATCATATGCAGAACAGAAAAGGGTAATCTTGGGGTGCCACTACTGCCGGGCCAGGGCTGCTCATTTTATAGCTTCAAGACAAACACATACAAATTGAGCTTCATGGAGAGCCCTTCTGGTATAAAGGTTAGTCATTGTGTTATTTATTCTCTTCCCATGCTGTCTTGCATTCTTGAATTTATCATGATTTTATTTTGGCTGATGTAGTAATTTGGTTAGTCCGTTAAAACTGAAGGGTTTTTTTTCTGGATACCAAACTTTTTAAGTGTTTGAATAGGTTGGGTTCCTGTGAGTTCAAACTACTTCCAATCCTGCAGTTCTATCACGTCAGTGGAAGTCATGTTTAACTAGTGCGACTCCAAATAGTAGAAGTATCAATGCTACCTTGTTTTCGTGCTGACCTGTTCAACTTGATATATGTTTTGAACTATGGTCATCGTTCTCCACCTTTAGCATGGTAGTTATTGAGCAGATAGGTGTATAATACTCCTTTCTTCAAAAATATATTCAGTCACCGACAGTGCCATTTTTATGTAGCTTATTCTAATTACCCATCCAAGGACTGGTGATCAGCGAGATTCACTGAAGCATATATACAACCTATATGTGGAGTATGTTGTAAAGAATCCTCTGTATGTTCCTGGCACCCCAATCAAGTAAGTTCCGCCTGTTAACAACTACATGCTTAGCTAGGAGCAATTGCATATGTCAGGTGCTTGAAAGGATGATGCCATTTTTTGTCAGACTATTTATACAAGGCATCCTTTTTATTTCATAATTGAACAGTTGACTCAAGTAGTGAGTTTACAATGGGCAGATAAATGCATAACTTATTTAGGGAAGCATATAGATGTTGCGAATACGATGAGAGTAAATAAGGCATTGTGAATAAACATAGCTAACAATTTGGTGTAGATCTTCTTACTTCTAGTCCCCTCGATCTATCAAACATACTAAACTTCCTATCTATGAAGAAATTCATGTAAGATTACAAATTCAAAAGGAAGAGTTAATCGGTGCACTGCTCTATCAGTTGATTTACATGAGAAGTGTTCACTGAATTATTGTTGTTTAATGATTGTGTTAAACATGGCCATTCGAGCTATTCATAAACTACTGTCTTAATTTTAGTTTCATCTAGTTTCATCCATAACTTGTAATGCCTTTTCAAATTGAGAATAACAGTCTTTTTTTAGAGTGATAGTAACAGTCTTGTATAGGATCATTTGAACTAAATAATCTTTAGCTGCATGATGATACACATACACAACCAATTTCAGGCTTAGTGGCTATGTTGGTTCTTGTTTAGCTCATCAATTCACTAGTTTTCTGAACATCTCTTATTTACAGGTGTGACCTTTTCAATAAACATCTCGATCAATATGCAAAAACATTAATTTGATCTCATTGAGGTAATGTTCTATCGTCAGTGTTTAGCGCAATGCTGCATATAATGCTTGCATCGATGCTTAACAATCAATCGCTGGTTCCTCTACTGTATGTAATGATTTGTTTGGATGCTTAACAATGTTTAACGTTATTACTTGGGGCTTTGTGCTCAGTTGTTTCTTTGGTTAAACAGTGTTGCTGAATTGACAAGAAATTCCTGAGTAACAATATTTGAGATGGTCTTTCCATGTATCCTTTTGTTTATCTGAAGAATGAGCTTTAGGTGTTAGTTTCACAAGAAAGCTTTAGTGTTCTGTTTTTCATAGCTTTACATGCTCCTTAAGATCAGTCAATGATTAAACATGACGTCTGGAATGATGAACTAACGTGAAATGTGACTGTTAGTTTTCCATTTTCCTTTAGCAAAGCCTGCTGGTCCATTCTATTTTTCTTATCTTTATTATTATACAAGAATTGACTTGATGGTGGTGATGAGACTGCAATCTATCTCCTCACCTCATGAGTTGATGGAATCTTTTTTTGGATAGATACGTGCATACATGTATATGTTACTACAAGGATCTTCTATGGACAATTAGATCATATGCACATTTTGTTTATGATAAGATCATTTGTGGCTTATTGATCGGATGTGAATTTTGTATGCAATTTTTAGATGCAAGGATAATTACCTTATGCATATTGGTTCTTCAAGTATATATATAATATTTATTAACACACGGGTACTCGGCTAGTGTCTTAAGTTTTTAAGATGAAGAAATGTCTTCACTATCTTAAGACATCTGGAGATGCATTGCCCTTTGTTTTCTGTGTGTGTATACACCTTCAGTTTTGTATTTTGTTTCAGTCTTCACTTGATGTGCTCGATCTTATATATAGGACCGACACAGCAGATAAAGGTCTAGTTCTCTTCCTTTATTCACATGCTTCTTATCAGTTCTGCTATGTTTCCTTGCAGGTTTGGGTGGCGCATGTTCACTAGCTAAAAACATTTGCATTTCATGTTTTTTTTATATGGAAATTCTGGGCTACAGAGCTGTTTATTAATGTGTTGTTATCACTATGTTATTTGATTTTATTATGAGGAAGTGTTGCTTCAAGGATGCTACAGACTTTTCTGGTGCAAAATTTGTCTTGTTCCCATTGTATTGTATTGTACATTTGCACCTTGTATCCAGCCCACCTGTAAATTACTTGTTTGATTATGACGGATACCCTCAAAATGGAGAATGTCTCTCTCGTTTCCTGTGTCGTATGTCATCTTGTATTAGTCTCCTCCAAGAGAGCCCACGTCTGCTGAATCTTTCCGCCGAACAGGTCGCCCTGTTCAATCATGCATGCCTTGGTAGGAGCCGATCTATATCCCTACTCTCTTCTCCTACCACTTGTGCCACAAATTTCACGGATAAGCTTTTGGTTTTCCCGCTAATATCGATGTCCGTGATGCGCCGTGGCGCTCTGTCCGAGCTACTTGGATGCCTGGATCCATGGCGCTCGGACAGCGGACAGAACATGTTTCTTGCAGCGATCAGGGTTGCAGGAGCGCACAGGCGGAGACGAGACAGCCGCTGCACCGCGGATGGCAGCGGACCAGGACAACTGCACGAAAAGGATGGTTTGCACGTGACACTGGGATCTATCTTTACCGCACATTTACAGCGTTGTGTACGTGCACTCTTTTTAACTTTTCGCTGGATCCGATCGACTGTCTGCGCGAAACCTTATCTACCGGATGGAGAGGTTAGGTGATCTTTAATTCTTATGTTTATGAAACGTCGATCGAGACAAGACAAGTCATCCAACAGCTCAGCTAGATCATTAGTTTGATTGATTACCAAAGGAAGAACAGCTTAGCTATGGTTGTTCTGCGTCGTCTTCATCTGCAGCAGTGCTTGTTAATCCATCCAAGTTGAGCTCGACGTGGTAATTAAGATAAGAATCGTTAGTATAGTAGACGTAGCCTGGTGCCAACGACTAATAGAATCCGAAGGAAGTCAGCTCGCCCCCCAACCAAAGTTGCAACACGTACGGGTCACTGTTTAACACCGGTATGTATTTGCTCTGGCCACACCACCGTTCCGCATTCCCCCCCTCCAGGGATGGCCGTGTAGTTCATCAACTCCAACAAGACAAAGAGTAACGATCAAGTTCACATGATCAAACTCAAACTCCAATTATAAATAATCACATGTCACGCTGGCATCTCTCTTCCCTGTTTGCTCATGGTGTCGCGTTGCATGCTGTGACTTGTGCGTAGAGCAGCTGAGCTGACTGAAGATTCCCATCCATCCATGTGCTGTCACTGGCGACACTTCACGTGTAACGCAGTATACTATTGGCTCCGTAGCACCAACAAGTACCACGCTCCGGTCCCCAGTACACTACTCCATTAACCTATCCACTTCAAGTCTCTCTCTCTCTCTCTCTCTCTCTCACACACACACACACACACACGCACGCACACGCACTGTTCTAAATAAGCTTTTCTATACTTTTCCTTAGATAGTTAGATGACAAATAATTCTAACATCTCACACTCGTTTGAAACGGTGTTGTAAAGTTGAATCATCGGCCGACTAAACGGAATGAGCGAGCAATCCGTCGCTACTAGCTGATACGGAGTGCTGCTAACGCTTGTGAGCGCTTAATCAGCCATACATATACTGATTAATCGGCCATTTCCAACTAATCGGCCATATAATCCGTTTAATTAGCCATGTTAGTCCATTAGCCCGTATGTCCAACTGCCTAATACAGTAGCCCAAAAGGAGCGCATGTACTGGTAATCTCTTGTGTTGTCCTCAGCAGTCTCTTGGCCTTCTCGTCACTGCAATTTAGGGTTCATTCTCCATCAAATGATAAGATATGTAGACTTGGAGCTTTTCTCTAAACAAGACGACGAAATCGGCAACTCCTTTTTGTTGGATCTACTGGTATGAGTCTTTATTCCAAGCATACGTGCAACGACAAAGTGGTACCTTAATGAGAAAGTTAAATAAATTAGGTACCTGTATTATTTCGTCACAACAATTTTATGACTTTACATTTTTAATTTGTTGTTGTTGTTGAGTTTTCTACATTGCTGAAGATGAGGAACTAGCCAACTATAAACTTGAATTTCTATATAGAAATCATGCTATAACTGGAGTGTGGTACATATATGTTTAGTAATTATGATAATATTATGTGTTTAAATACCTTTAGTGCTACTATTATCCGTGTAATTTCAATTAATTGTATGACGGTACTTTTTTTCCCGTCTACAACCGTATTCTTTCCGTTTTTCACGATACTGTTTGAATAATCCCTTCGGAATTTCTCTCTAGTCGTATGAAAGAGGACTGAATCTAATAAACTCAGCTGCCACTGAAACAAGCCTTGATCAACGGAAAAGGCGACACATATGCATCCCGATTCCGTGCAGTTGTGACGTGCGATAGAGCAAGGTCCTGGCAGTTGCACACGTCAATAGTTTAATGACTGTTTCCTAAGTACCGCGGTGCGATTTCTTTTTCTGAAAACTCAAAGCGTCAGTGCTTTTCACTACTCTGCTACTCTCTCTCTCTCTCTCTCTCTCTCTCTGCTGAGATGGCACCTTCCGAAAAATAATAGAAAAAAAATAAGTAGATGAAACAGGAAAGAGCTAACACTTGAGGAACGAGGATGATGATGCACTAAAGGCTGGGCCTCTAAGCTCTAGAGACAAATCCAGTATCCTGGGTCCTACTTTGTTCTCTGAAATCATTAGCCATTTGGAGCAAAGCGCCGGAATCACCATCGAATCGTCAATTAGAGGCCCACCTTATTCTCTGTTGGAGCTAGGAGCGTTGTAGGGTAGATTTATAAATTTGCGAGGTCATATCGCTCAGTTTCTCGAATTTGTATTTCGCTTTGTCGACTCTTTAAACTTATGTCCATTTGCACATAGGTCTAACCCACCGTTTCCTAACAGATTTTACTGAGTAAGCGTCCTACGTGGTTGAGCTACTGATGCATGCTGCTGAGATGGAAGAGAGAACGGCACATGACGCGCCCTAGGCCGCGTGGTCACTGTGTGGACGACAGACGTACTGACACGTACCCAATCCCGCAGCAGCACCTTTGCCCCTCTGTGCGGTGGCCTCCACGCCCGCACGGCCACCGTGCGGTGGCCAGCCCAGCCTCCCTCCGAACCGCTCCAGTTCTTGCAAGAGAAAAAAAACCGGGACATGTGTCGTACGGACAAACCTCCGAGGTAGGCCCTCCCTCCATTTGTCAACTACACTCGTGGCTGCTTTGCACCCAAAAATCTGTCGCCCATTCCGTCACCTCCATCTAATCTTTGTCTATTGACTGTCTCATGCTTATGCATGCATTTATGCATGCGAGAGCTCTCTAGCACGCATGTGTTGTGAATAGCGAGCGAGAGCGATTATGTTTCACCGTCTCACTTGCTCACTCTCTCTCAGTTCTCTCTGTCATTAAGCACTTATATAAGTCATTAAGCAATGTTATTTGCAGCCACATTAGCGGGTAATTATGTCTTTATCTCTAAATTCTTTATTAAATGCATTGTTAGTGGTATTATTTTGGTACATAGTTAGTTGTCATTTTCTAGGCATATTTAAATAAGTCATTTTGGAATTATCATAGTTAAATTAATGTTACGTAATTAATTAGTTTTGTACCTGTAATTTATAGTTTACAAAATGTCATGTGATGCATACACAGTTAGCCATGCAAGCAAGTAGTTACTAGTTATTCATGTATGCATGCACCATGCACTCAACGCACATGTACACAATTAATTTTTATTTAGCAAAGAGAAAGAACAAGGATTAATGTATTCATAATGATAGCAAATAGAAAAATAAGAACAGGGATTAACGTATTTATAATAACTGCAAATAGAAAAATAAGAATAGGGATTAACATATTCATGTATGCAGGCGTCGTTAATTAGTTACAAAATAATTAGTCGTAATTAATTAGTTTTGAACAATTAGTTGAAGTTTATAATGAATGCAAATAGAAAAATAAGAAAAAAAAATAACATTTTGGTTTAGTGAAGATGTTACATGTATTCATTAAATATATCATCCATTGTATGTGTATGGCCATGTAGGATTTATGGAATAATATGTGCATGTTTTTTTAACTGTCAGTATGTAACACAAATTCAGTAATAAGTTAGCCCTAATTAATTTAGTCATGTTTAAATAACTGTATTTAATTTTGTACTACTAAATTAGTGTACAATAATTTGTACTGTTCATTTCATCGTAATTTTTTATTTGCATTATTCTATCATCATTATCAATCTTTATTCTGTCTATTCCATGTGCTGCAAGTCATGTCTCTACCGGCGCTTTTGGAACACATCTACGATGAGGACCACCTGTGCAAGCTGTGGATCACCGGTGATGCGGATGGCCCTCTGCCCTTGCTGCTTCGGTCGGGGAGGGATTACTGGGAGCTGGATGCTCACTACGTCCCAATCCTTCGAGACACGGGCATGTTGCCCCTTGTGAGGTTGGTCTCCGTCGGACGTCGGTTCACCCTAGACGCTAGTCTACTGTCGTCCTAGCTGTCCTGGAGCGTGCAGGCGGTGTCCCCCGAACTTGACTGAGACATTTTAGTCAATGCCCGTAGGATGCACCTGACGAGATCGTTAGGATGCATAGCGTTGCTTACCTTCTTCAGCTATTTGGTTGGGTCATGTTTCCAACCACATAGGGCGATTTTTCCTACCCCAGTTTCGTCCGCATCACCGAGTCATTGGTTGACGTGGAGACTGGGCTGGTGCCTCAGTACAGTTGGGGATCAGTCGTCCTTTGCGCCACATACTGGGAGTTGTGTGACACTTCACGACGCGGCACAGCTACTACCCCCAATCTGGTCGTATGCTACGTGCTCTTGCCGCTGTGGAGTTGGGAGTACTTCCTTGTTGGGCGGTCAGCCTTTGAGGGAGCGGTGCACTCTTTCGGTGAGTTCGACGACCCGATAGATGGGCCCACTATGGGCTTACGGTGGACTACTACCCGTCTACGCTGGGCCAAAGACAGACCGACGAGGTGCTACTCGTTGTTCCACAACGAGTTCGAGTCGTTGCACGACAACAACATCATTTGGGCTCCATAGACTCCATATTTCGTGCAGACGGTAGCGTCACACGGGCTATCTCTACAATGCCTCCAGGACGTCGATTTATGGGCGACGACCTGCCATCTGGTTTTTGCACATATGGTGGAGCTCTACGCACCGCAGTGAGTAATGCGACAGTTTGGTTTATACCATATCATACCCCCTCCAGACAGTAAGCTCCTGCAGCGAGCCACAACCTTGTGGGTCAAACTTCATTCGAGTAATATTTACACTTCTTATATCTTCTTTTCTAACGTTAATCCTTCCAGAAATGCAGGAAGTCGAGGGCGGGCCAGAGGACTGCGCACTAGCAAGCAGTCCAACACGAGTGGACTACGGTATGGATGGAGACGGCGTACTTGGAGGTCTTGCAAGGAGCAGCGTCTGTACGACATTCGGACATACGATGAGTACATACAGTGGTACGTGCCACGGCCGCGCACCAGGCTCACCCTTCCTCCACCAGTGCGCCCAGAGCTGGTGACGCACCACGAGAGCCTCCGCCACTCGTTCAATCATCACAGCGCTTCGCGGCGTGACGACACCGTAAGACATTTACGACCTTTGGTCGTTTCATTTATAATATTTGTATTCTTCGTTACTAGACCTATTATGTATGTCAATTCAATTGGAGCGGGCATAGCGCATCGCAAGCGCATCAGAGACTACCATCCGCAGCCCAGACACAACACCGAGACTTCTGAAAACTTTCAAGTACATCTTCGCGGAGTCGAAGAAGATAATAAAGAACTTGAGCTGTAGTAGGCCAATGGACAACGTCCTGCGTATCGGGCACCAAGTGAGGGGGCGTGCTCACCTGCTAGGTCATCATGACTTAGTGAGTCCGACTGGCGTTGTAGCGCTTCCCATCGGTGGGGAGGTAAGTTATTTATAAATCTACGTTATATTTTTTTGTTATACCTTACATTCCGCTAACATCATGTCGTTCTCCTACCGCATGTCCATCGGGATGCATCACTTGTGTCTCCCCTCGGTCATCTGCACTACACATCCGGAAGGTACGAGATTCTCAGTTTACTTCCAGAGTGTTTATCTTGACTAACATCGTTATGTCTTTCAGCTTTTGGTTGATTGTGTGGGTGACAACCATTTCACGTCCACCGATGATGATGATGCAGGCCTCCCAGCTCCTACCATGGAGCAGTACAGGGTGCCAGAGTTTGGACAATGGCAGCCAGGGTTTGGAGCATACGCAAGACATAGCTCCTCCGAGTTGGCTGGCCTACCGTACATCTAAGGCCAGAGCTCCAACGCACGACTGGAGTTGCAGACATCGTACCTTAGTGGTGGACAATTCGGGAGTGGATACCTTCCGTCGTTCAAGAATTCATTACAGGTGGCCCCCAGTTTGCAATGTCTCAGCAGGTGGACATTGACGCTTACAAGACTCACCTGAGTCAGCCTACTGGTGCACCCCTCCGCCCAATCAATATACTCAACGGTCTTTGTACCCCCTTGTAAGATCGAGGAGGCCGACCAGAGGGGGGGTGAATAGGCAGTTTCAAAAAATCTTTTGGCTACAACAGATTTCTAATGCAGAAAAGTAAGTCAAATCGGTTTTGCATAATTAAGGCCTAAACCAACTAGTCTCACTAAGTGCACCAACAATATAAGACTATATCCATGATAACAAATATACAAAGACATGTAAGCAATTTAATTCTAGGTATATAAATTGCACAAAGTAAATCACCAGAGAACAAAACACAATGGCACAATGACTTTTTACCGTGGTGTTCGGAGACTTGCCGATCTCCCCTAATCCACGCTGAGGTTAACCTAAATTAATTGGATCGGCTCCGAAAAAATTAAAGCAAACACCTCAAATCCACTAGTGGTAGCTCTTTTCCGCTTTGGGTAGGTGAGCTCCAACCTTCACAACACGCCGAGCCTCTTCACAATCTTCTTTGAAGAGATCACCAGACACGATGTCTCAAATGTCGTCTAGGAGTTGGCAAACACCAAGAGTAATAAGTCAAGCCCCTTGCTTGACTCTCACCACGTGCAACGAATACAAAAGCTTAAGTGGATACGAAATCCAACTCTAGATGCAACACATGCAACTAGAGACCTCTCTCCTTACTCACAAGGTGCAACACATGCACAATTGAGAGGAAAAGCTCACACTAGCTTACTAGAATGAAATGAAGTGTTAAACGTTGTTTTACAACCGGCCAAGGGGGTATTTATTACCCCCACCACAAAAACTAGCCGTTGGAACAAACATCCTGAACATATCAGGATTTCTGGTAGTACCGCCGTTCAGGACCGGTACTACCGTAGTCGAGATTCAACGGCCAACTGTTATGCATTTAGTGCTCTGGACTATTATGCATTTAGTGCTCTGAACTAGCCGTTACACATAAGGTTGCGGTACTACCGCCAACTAAAAATCGGTACTACCGCATCGCGGTCGTACTGCTCGGCTAGAGCGGAGCTACCGTTTTTTAGAGCTCAAGAATTATCAAAAACACCTTCTCTGAAAAACTCATACCGCCAAGTAAATATCGGTACTACCGCACTTCTATAGTATCGCTCAAGAGAATGCGGTCATACTGATTCAAGGGAGATCAAAACTCCCAAAAATAGGCTATCTGTAATATACGTACCGCCACATAAATATCGGTACTACCTGCTTGTGGTAGTACCGCGGCTAAAATGCGGTCGTTCTGATTTTCAGAGTGTCAAACCACTCGAAAACACACTCTCTATATTTTACGTACCGTCGTACATTTTTCGATACTACCGACCTGCGGTAGTACCTCAATTCAAATGCGGTCGTACCGATTATCAAAGAGATACAAAACATCCGAAAAACATGCTCTCTGGAAAATACGTACTACCAAACAAATATCGATACTACCGACTTGCGGTAGTACAACTTATCAACAGCGGTCATACTATTTTTCAAAACAATTTTCCAGAAGCTCAAAACACATTTGCAAACTTAGATCATGCAACAAGGAGTGGGTACATGGACTTTAACCATTTGAAAAATATATTTGCAAAGTATAGTCACATGCTACAAGGATTAAACACATGAGCCTCAACTATTTGCAAAACACATTCGTAAATACTAGCATCATGCCATGATGAGCTAAAGCATACGAGTTTGAGCTATCAACACATGATAAAGAGCTATCAACACATGATAAGACTCAAGCTACTAGACAAGATACCTCTTAATAGTACGGCAACCTATACTAGCAATCCGGTCTCCCAACCAAACACTGAGACTGGTAAAAGACTAGGAACACATCGTTAGCCTTAACTAGTCATACCTTTACCTTGCACATCCTCTTGAAGCTTGATGACGCACATCTTCACTTCAAGTCCGGGTTATTGACTTGAATATCATCAATGCATGATGATCTTCTTCACTTCGGGATCTTGTCTTGATGCTCATCAACACATGATGACATCCTTCATTTCAAATCTTAACTTGAATATCATCAGCACATGATGATCTTCTTCACGTACCCTCCATCAACACATGATAGGTCTTCTCTTGACTTGATGATCAACTCATGATCATCTTCTCTTCGAGATCTTGATATCCATCAACACATGATGCATCCTTCACTTAACTTGATGACAATCAACTCATGATGTTACTCAACCTATTTCACTAACTCATAGAAAATGTTAGTTTCACATTGTGATTATCATTAATTACCACACCATACCATTAACTCATAATGGTGGGCAAGATACTTCAATCTTTCCCTCTTTGGTAATTGATGATAACTATCAAAATTATAAATAATTGAATATATGAACATATCAGTATATATGAACTACACTTGTTTTATATACTCAAAGGTATGTTTCAAAGTAGAGATCCCAAGTATATGTGGATAAAGAAATATGGGTCAATACTAATAAAACCACAAAATATAGAGTGAACTCCCCCTAAACGTATGCATACATGAATGTGTAAAAAGAATATATGCACATATTCAAGTTATACTTTTTGGTGAAGTTCAACCTATATTTTGGATCCGAGGAATGCAACAAGATATAACAATTTAGTGTCAAATGCATACCTCTTTGATTTTTTTTATCTTTTCATCCAAATAAGACTACACAACAGGTATATCAATAGAAGTGTTAGTCTCACATATGGATTTGTTATTAATCACCAAAATACTCCATTAGCTCATAATGGTGGGTCTAGATTCTTCACCCCTCCGATCCGACACGCGCTCTCCGGACCGGCTGACGTATCCCACAGGACATGCTCAATGTAAAACAAGGTCGCACACACATAGGCAGGCGCCGGTAGCAGAGAGCAGTGGCTTGGATGAGTGAGTCATTTTGTATCCCATGTTATACGATTCCGTTTTGGTATATTTGTATTCATATTTTGTTTTGCTATAATTGTATGCAATATTTTTTATGTCATGTGTATAATGTTGTGCCATACTGTATATCGATATTTTCAATGGAGTTGTAATATAGCTTTTTTCCAAACACAAAATTGACGACATTTCAGAATGGTTACAAGTATTACATTTGTGTTGAAATTCATTGGAACTTTGTGTGATTCCCAAACTCTAATATTTGACACCCTAATTCTGTTACATATGACTAAGCCTACTCTGTTATAAGTACTTCGTGTGGGAATTCATGAAACCCTAATTTTCGAAACATAAAATACAAATTTTCAAGACCTAAATCCTTTATTTTTCAAGACAATTTCAGAACACATATAAAATTGTATAAAAAATGACACAATCAAGTCCAATATGTAAGGAGCCTTAAAAACAAAATTCATAATTTTGGAGCTCGTTTTCTATATTTATAAATTCCTACGAACAAAATACTAAAATAAATTTGCGAGAAAAATTTAAGCTAAAAAAACTATGGAAAAATTACAACAGCAACGTGCTATATTTCAAAATTCCAAAAATAATGCCATAATTGTTTGAGCTCAGGTGCTATATTTAAAAAATCATATGGACAATAATATCCAATAGGAGGGAGAAAGGTGGTCACCGAATGAACAAGGGAACGCTGCACGGTGGTCGTGTGGCCCGCACGACGGCCCAGTGGGATTGGGTACGTGTTGGCACGTCTATCATCCGCACGGTGGTCATGCAACCCGGGGTGCTATTTTCGCAAATACACGGCTACGACCGCCATTTTTGCACATACGTGTCAGAACAGTGCTAATACAGCCAAAAGTCCATAGTCCAAGCCATTTGCCAACGGTATCTATGACTACCTCAACGCTAGCCTCCCCACCTTCGAACCCCTACCCCCACCCAGAGCAACTAGAGGGTGTTGGCTCAACTCCCAGAGAGAACTCACTCATTGTTTCCCCTCTAGAACGCACACACCAAGATGAACACACATGAGCTTTTTTGTATTGCACAACTGCCTACAACTTTTCTTTCTTCTCTATTATCTCTTTTAAAACACATCAGATTACACGTCCTTTTAAAGACTACCTAATCAACTTACTAACCAATCCAAAAACTAAATATAGAAAGCCTACCAAAGCAAACAAACTAATTTGATTTTATGTTGATTGCATCAGGATCCTAACACTCTATTACTTGGCAAGTCTAGAATAATTTCCAGCAATCTCCCCCCTAATCTAGACTTGTATCTTCTTCATATCTCGAAGGCCAATCTTCTGATGCATCTCTAAGAAGTTCTACCTTCCCACTTAGCACGGGTTAGAAACACAAACTCTCTTTATATGTCGTCGAACCCATGCAGCCGCTTCTCAACCATATGGTGCACTCCTTACGGGACAATACAGTCACCCCCGCCACGTGATCACTCTTGAGGGACAATACATTCGCCCCGCCATAAGTGACCATAAATATGGGCGCCACCGCAGCCCATGCTCCTGGTAGTTCTTCTCCCAGAGACACGAAGATAGCCGCCAATGCCATCTTGCCTTGCCGGTTGTCGACCACACTCCTTGGTAACAGGTATTTGGGAGACATACCGCCTCCACTCTTCGCTGCTACCTCTTTGCCACCACAACTTCGTCGCTGGTGGCACGACTCACTTGGTAACTCTGACCTCCAATTCTTCTTGAGACAATGGTCTCCATGCCATCGTCGTTTGTCGGCCTCATGCCATCGCCGTTTGTCGGCCTCATGCCGACTCTATAACTAATCTAGGGTCTCAATCTATGGTCAAGCTAAGCTCTGATACCACTTTGTAACACCCCAAAATTAAGGGGTCGTTAAACTCTTCACAACTGCCCAGGATGTGCAGTTGCAAAGTAAGCAATGTCTCAAGTAAGCTTTCAATTACAACAAAAACAAACATTTTATTACACAATATTAAGGATTAACATCCAGTTTTAGCACTAACACGGGCATCCAAGCCCAAAGGTAATATAATACAAGACAAAAGAGCTTCAAACCACAGACATGCTTGAGCGCGGTCGAGACCTAAGAACAGTAGTCGTTGCCATCCGGGGATGCACCAAAATCCAGCTCAACAAGATCCTTAGCATTTTCCCAAGTTTCCTCTGTGGATGGTTTGCAGATTTTACAAGAATGAGTACTACTACTTTACACAACAAGTCACATGGAAAAGCTAAATAATTACATGCAAGGAGCTCAATGGATGGTTAGGGTATACCTTAACAAGCATATGTGGATGCATTTTGCAGTTTAAGCAGTTTAACTTTAAAACAGTAAAACAATAATAACTAATAACAACAGGGGGTTTCTCAACAATTGCAATTATCAACTTTACATCTCAAAAACTCTACTTATGCCTCATGTATTGGAATCACCCGTGCACACAGCTTCATTAACCGGAAGCACGACGTATTTGAATACCATTAATTATACTCTGTCGAGTTGCTCAGCTTTACCCACAAGATACCTCAAGCTCATACTATCAAACTATATACACGCAACACATTAGTGTACGACTGAGTTGAGATAACAAAGCCTTTTCACTGCTCAACCCTTTTAGCCTCTACCCGGTAGGCTCTACTCCATACAGCCCTCGGGGGACCACCGACCTACTTGGAATTCGTACTCCGAGGCTGACGGGAGTGATGACCAAAGATGTGGTTGAGCGATTTTCTATGTCTATTACTTTACCACAAGGTTCTTGTCCTTACTTGTCTCCAGTAAGGAAATGGATTAACACCAACTCGTGGCTGTCCACCTGCTTGATCTCACCTTTAACTCACTTTTAACACAAGTCTATTGGGTTGCCCAACTTTCTGGTCTCAACCCTCTACTTCTCTCCAAAACCATTGACAACTAGCCAATACTACTTTTCAGGATTTACCAACACATTTTTTGTGACAACTAAATATCTAGTCATTATTTTATGTCACCTAAACTTGTCAAGGTGAATATGGCCTACAAGAGTAGGTGGGCTTGTATGTGGAGTAATAGGATTGTTCTAACCATCATGGTATTCAAAAGTATTATTTTAATATTTAAATTAATAGGCACAAATACAGTAATGAAAGTAATATAAATACATGAAATGTTGGTTTAAAATGATCAAGGAATGCGACTTGCCTCCTTGCACAAATTCTTCTAGTAGCTTTTCTTGTTCGGCGTCTTCTAGGGCGTGGTCATCGATGTCGGGACCTAGCGCAAAATAAAACCAAATAAACCAAATAAAATCTGGCTCGACAAGGAATGAGATGGGAACAACATGCAAGTAAAAATAAATGAAAAAGAAACACCAAAGGTGGTGTGGGAGGGTAGAAATTTATCTGGTGTTTAATTGGACAAAACGGAGTGGAGAAATGGATTACTGAGCTCGAAACGGATGAAATGGATATATAATGTCGAATTAGGGTTTTGTGGATGAATAGTATCAGATAATGAATAGTGCTAATTTTACTATTCATAGACAAAAATATGTAGTGAACAATAACTAGGAGTACTGTTTCAAATTAAGAACAGCAATAACTGTGACCAACATTTTTACTAGATTGGGTGAACAATAACCATCCTACTGTTATGGAACAGTGTTGGGCTAAAATCGATGAATAGTAATGGCTTGGCCTCATTACTGTGCGGCCCACTGCCCATAATGGCCAGGCCATAACGGCCCACGGTTGGGGCAGCCTTGAGCTGCACTCGACCAAAGGCTAGAGCACACTCGGCATTTCCTAAGCCGGTGCCAGCGGCGTCTCCAGCGACGGCGGTGGCCGGCGACGGCGGGGAAGGGGACAGTGAGCATCACAGAGGCGCGGAGGTTCCATTTTGGGGACTTAGAGGGACGGAGGAGGTGCGGAGGTGGGGCAGCGGCGGTGGAAGCGCACGGCCGGTGTAGGGGAAGGAGGCGGCGGCACTCTGGTCATGGTGACTGGGGGAGAAGCATCAATGGGTGGAGGGGAGCTCAGAGGTGGTGGTGTTGGTGCTCGTGGAGGTCCGAGGCACGTTGGCGACGACGGCCGTGAAGAAGGTGGCGGTGGTGCTCGATCCCATCAAGCTCCGGCGGGTTTAGGGGATGGGTGAGGTGGGGAAAAGACGGGCGACGGTGAAGTGGTGCTTTTGTCGGGAGGGGGAGGGAAGGGAGCATGGGAGAGGATGAATTTTACCCAGGCTTTGTCGGGGAAGAAACACGGCGCGACGACGGTTCTTCGGAATTCACCAGTGCTGGGAGGGGAGGGCTTAGGGGAAGTGGGGAGGTGGGAGATGGAGAGGAAGGCTTGTCAGAATGGCCTTTTATAGGTCGAAGAGAGGCGGTGGTGCTAGTAGGGCGGCGGCAATAGGGAGGTTGTGCGGCGGGCACGACGTGTGCGGCGGCGATTGGTTGGGCGGTGCTGGGAGAGGAGAGGTGGCGGGGTGATGTGGAGGGCTACGAAGGTTGTAGAAGGTGCGGGTAGGGCCGAGGTGACACGGCTGATGGCAGCAGCGAAGGAGGCGGTGGGGTAGCAGCGATGACGCACCGGCGGTGATGACTGGAGGAGGAAGAAGAGAGAGGCGCTCGGGGAAAATGCACTTTCGGCTGAAGAAAACGGGAAGACCGAAAAGGAAAGCAGAAAAAGGGCTGTAGTTTCCAAAAAAGTAAAGTTTTAAAATTTCAACCAAAAGATTCAAAAAATTTGAATTTTTTGGATTTTTTAGGATGATAAGATAAAATTCTAGCAAAAATTTTGTTATCATTTTTCAACCTACGCCAACAGAACTCAATCAAATACCCACCCTTTTTGCAATAGGTGCAATGATACTTAATACCACTAGGAGAAGCACCCTTTGATTTAACAGATGATTAGGCAAAACCTGCAGATTTAAAAATAGTTTTGCAGGTTGAGTTTTAAATTCAACTAACCCTTTTTCCAAGACTTGAACTAGCTCTTTTCTGGAAATCAAAGTTTTTATGCTTTCTTTTGCCTTATCTCACATGCCTATGCTATTCTGATGCCAGCTTGGTCACTTTCATTGCTTTCTCTTGCTTATGGACCAAGTTGTGCCTTTGTGCGAAAACGAAAGTATTTTACTTTTCAAACCTCCAAATTACATTTTCTAGATTATTGCCAATGTGTTAATCAAGGGGGAGATTGTGGATATCATGGGGATATACTCCAGATCTTAGGATGATGTGACAATTAGCAATGGCGTTTACGGTTTATCGTTTCACGTGTTTTCGGTAAAGTTTCAGTTCTGTCAAGTCTGAACCGGTCTGACCGGCCAGGTGCGGCGGTCAGACCGGTCCCAAATCGGTCCAACCGGTTTATAAGGGGCGGTCGGACCGCCATTGTCAGAAAGTGTTGGATTGAGCTGTGCCAAAACTAGAGGGTGTAGGCAAGAGAGGAGATTCTATTGCACTTGGTCCCAAAATTTTTGGAGTCTCCAGTCAATAGTTCTATTGGTTTGAAATTTCCAGTAGGATTCGGTTTTCAAAGGTTAAAAATTGGCTAAGTCATTTCTGGCGGTCTGACCGGCCCGAGGGGCGGTCTAACCGGTTTCCACTTGGTTCGTCACCCGTCGTCGCAGCGTTGTTCGGTTGTTAGGTCAAAGTCATGAGTTTCATGGCATATATGGTGCATGATGCATATTTTGACTAAAATGGGTCAAGTTGTGAAGAACTTGTTCATAAATTCTGTTTACTTGTCTATTGTTGTGCAGGTTGCTTGGTGGTCAACGACGGTCAACAACGAGGATGATCGGGACTAGGCTTGGAGAGCTGAGGTCCAGAACGATCGACGATGCCGGGTGAGATCAATGTACTCAACGTGGTGCAAAATGGACAAGGGTGACCTATTAGCTAATCCGAGGTGTAAGATGGCGCAAAGTGTAGCTAGTTAGGTCAAGAGTGTTAAAAACAGCGTATTAAAATGCGTGCGTAAGTGTCTCGTTTGTATTGGGCCTTAACGGGAGCCCAATAGAGTCAAACTTCTAGAAGGTCTAAACCTCCACTATAAATAGGGGAGGGAGGTGGCTACACTTTTTCTTCGTCTCTTTTGCAATTTTTGTAAACCCTAACTTTTTAGGAGAGCTTTTGTGGAGGCTAGGATTCTTGATGTTTGATGTGATTTTTATGCTATTGGATTGAGCATTGTCCTCCATTGATGGAGAGGCTGTAAGCCCATATCATATCAATCAATCAAAGGAAACTTTGATCAATGTTTTGTCTCATTACGTTCTTTTTCTCTATTTGATGATTTTGGGTCTTTCTTTGATCCGTGAGTTTTTGCTTGGTTTCTTCATGTGATCTAGCTTGCTGTGACATGTGGGAATCTATCTAGGATCATCTTGATCATCAATCACCCACAAGCAAGAGTTTTGACCCAGTTTTGAACCCTTCTTTGATCAAACGAAAAAGGATCTTTATTCTTCCAAGAATTATCACAATCTTCGATTGGAATAGCTTCCTGATATCATAGAGAAGGTGTGTTCTAAGTTTCATCAAGTTTGGAGTTGTAGATCAAAAGTAACATCTATTTGCAACTTCGTCATCGAGCCGATCTGTTCTGTTCTGGAAGCCAGTGGTCAGACCGTCCAAGGCCAGAGGTCAAATTGCCAGGGAATCGGTCAAACCGCCCAAGGCCAGAGGTCAGACCGCCAGTGCATTGAACTGTTTTAATCTTTGTTGATTTTGTCGTATTGCTTAGGGGTTTGAATTGGATTCAATATTAGTCTTATGTTGTACTGATATACTAATCTTCATAGTTTCTATAGCTACTGGAGTAAAGTTTCATTGAATCAATTATTTGTGAAAAAGTGAGCGTGCTCTTATTCACCCCGCCTCTAGTCGCCTTTTCGGTCCAATAATCTATCACTCTAAGTTCTTATTCTTGGCCATGACAAACTCTAAAGCTTTATCCTGACTCATAAGTTGCTCAAACATAGATTCACATCTATCAGAAAGAACATCATAGGAAGGAGGTACCTCGTTGTTGTCGTCGTTAACTGAGTCGGCCATGAAGCACAAGCCGGTGAAGTTCTTGGCCTTCCCTTTCTTCTTGCTTTGAGGGATCTCCTCCTTCTTGTCCTCCTCACTCCCGAGTCAACATCGCTTAAGGATTGATCCTCAAAAACGGCAAGCACCCGGTGAGCGGCCTTTGTCAGCTTGGCAGTATCAAACCTTGATTTATTCCATTGAGGCTTCTTCCAAACTGGCTTTCCCTCCTTGTGGTTAATCTTACCTTTCAGCTTGGGGTAATTTGTCCGGATATGATTAAGCTCACCACACTCATAGCAAGTCACGGGACCTCCTCGATTTATGTTTCTCATATTATTGTAGGCCCGTGTGACCTTTTTAACTATGAGAGTCAACTCAACCTCAGGAAGACTCTCAAACTCTTCTTCATGAATTGCAGATAAATCAGCAAGCGAAAATCCAGAAGAAGACTCAAAAGACTCATCAGAAGCTCTCTTGAGCGGGTCTGCTACCAAAGCCATATTTTCTTTCTTGGGATGATCAGTCCTCGTAATCTCATGAGTCTTGAGCTTGCTATAGAGTAGCTCCAAAGTCAGATCAGAAAGATTGACATTCTCCTCAATGCAGTAGCCTTTATCTCCCACTCATTGGTGTTGATTGCAGCCAAGAGGTGGGTGGCATTTTCAGACTGAGAATATTCAATACCAACAGGTTTCATCTGATTAATAACTTTATTAAAGCGACTGAAAATATCATCGATGCTCTCTCCAGGACGCATCTCGAATTTGTTGTACTCACGCATATAGACTGTTTGGCGTACTTTCTTGACTTGGGACGAACCCTCATGATAGGTTTTGAGAGTGTTCCAAACCTCATGCGCAGTCTCAAGATTGCAAATCCGATCATACTCCTGTCTCCCAAGCCCGCCATACAAGAGGTTTTTAGCCTTATTGTTGTTAGCCAAAAGGGCTTCTAAAGCCGGCGTAGCAACTTCGGGCACAACGAGACGGACTCGAACAACCTCCCATATAGCATGTCATTCGCTCTCAAGGAAGACTCGCATGCGATTCTTCCAATAGGCATAGTCATGCCCATCGAAAATATACGACTTTGTGGAGTATCTATCCATCGCCAAGTTTAGTGACCGGTTAAGATCAAGATTGAACTAACCGGGCTCTGATACCACTTGTTGGACCGAAAAGGCGACTAGAGGGGGGTGAATAGGAGCACGCTCACTTTTCCACAAATAATTGATTCAATAAAACTTTACTCCAGTAGCTATGGAAGCTATGAAGATCAGTATATCAGTACAGCCGAAGACTAATATTGAATATAATTTAAACCCCTAAGTAATAAGACAAAATCAACAAAGATTGAAGCAACTTAATGCATTGGCGGTCAGACCGCTGGAACAACACCGGTCAGACCGATTTTCTGCCGGTATGACCGGTCGATTATGGCGATCGACATTGGTGTCTGTAACGTAAGAAACGACCGATGACGAAGATGAAAATAGATAAAACTTTTGATCTACTAATCCAAACTTGATGAAACTTGGAACACACCTTCTCTATGATATCAGGAAGCTATTCCAATAGAAGATTGTGATAATTCTTGGAAGAATAGCGATCCTTTTTGATTTGATTGAAGAGAGGTTCAAAACCAGGTCAAAACAAAAACTAGGTCGAATCTCTTGCTCGTAGGTGATTGATGATCAAGATAATCCTAGATAGATTCCCACATGTCACAGCAAGCTAGATCACGTGAAGAAACCAAGTAAAAACTCACGGATCAAAGAAAGACCCAAAATCATCAAATAGAGAGAAAGAATGCAATGATACAAAACATTGATCAAACTTTTTTTGATTGATTGATGTGATATGGGTTTACAGCCTCTCCATTAATGGAGGACAATGCTCAATCCAAGAGCACGAAAATCACATCAAATTATCAAGAACCCTAGCCTCCATAAAAACTCTCCCTAAGAAAATTAGGGTTTACAAAAATTACAAAAGAGACGAAGAGGTGGTGCAGCCACCACCCTCTCCTATTTATAGTGGAGGCTTAGACCTTCTAGAAGTTTGACTCTAAAAGGCTCCCGTTAAGGCCCAAAACAAACGGGACACTTACGCACGTATTTTAATGTGTCGTCTTTAACATCCCGTGACCTAACTAGCTACACCTTGTGCCATCTTGCGCCTCGGATTAGCTAATAGGTCACCCTTGTCCATCTTGCACCACGCTTGAGTACATTGACTTCATCCGGCATCGTCGATCGTTCTGGACCTCAGCTCTCCAAGCCTAGTCCTGATCATCCTCGCCATTGACCGTCGTTGACCACCAAGCAACCTGCACAACAATAGACAAGTAACCCGAATTTGGGAACAAGTTCTTCAAAACTTAACCCATGTTAGTCAAAATATGTATCATGCAACATATATGCCCTGAAACTCATGACTTTGACCTAACAACCGAATATCGTCGCCTCGAAGATCGACGATCAAAGTGAAAACCGGTTAAACCGCCCCTCGGGCCGGTCAGACCGCCAGCTGGAACTTAGCCATTTTTCCTCTCTAGAAAACCGAAACCTACTGGAATTTTCAAACCAATAGAACTTTTGACTGGAGACTCTAAAAATTATGAGACCAAGTGCAATAGAATCCCCTCTCTTGCCTACACCCTCTATTTTTGGCCCAGCTCAATTCTCACTTTCATGAATCGGCGGTCCGATCGCCACCAAGCGGTCGGGCCAAGCCACCACGCGGTCGGGCCGGTTATAGCTGACAAACATGCCAACTTTGCCGAAAACGCGTGAAACGACAAACCATTAACGCCATTGCCAATTGTCACATCATCCTAAGATCTGGAGTATATCCCCATGATATCCACATGGTGCAAATGTAAAAGTTGGTGGTCTTATTTTTTGAAAATCTGCCCATCTTGATTCTGTAGTGATTCCTCCATTTGTTGTTCCGGGAAGATTCTTGATGGTACTGGTGATATGGTGCTATTTGTTCTAGGAGCCTGGTGTGCTGCCCCATCATTGTGGTTTGATTTTTTTTTCTCTGCTTCATATCTTTTTCTTTCCATCATGGTCATTACTTCTGCCATGCTTAGCTGATGATCCTCTGGGTTGGTGTCACTTTGGGGATTGCCATTGCCATGACTTCTTATTCTTATTCCTGACATCTTGGGAATGTATTTATGCAGTGATATTGACCAAATAGAGATAGGTAAGTAAGATTCAGACTTAAGTTGAGCTGAGAAAGATCAAGATAAGAATTAAGACGAAAATAAGGACTTGAATTTTGACAATGATGATATACATGTACTGATAGAAAAACAAATTATCAATAAATAACTTAGCTCATTTATTTATACGAGTTGTATACATATTACTTAGAGTATATAGCACAACTTGTGTTACAACCAAAATATCGTCTATTGAGAGTTTACTCTATTTAACACTACTCCAGCGTACTCTGAACACTGCTTCTTCTACTCTACAACATCTGGCGAAAAGTTGAAAGTAGTTGAGAAAGAGATAAATCTTTTTGTAAAAACAAATCGGGATTTTACAAATATAAGTTTAGATAAGATAGCAATAGAAGGGGAAAGAAAGCAATAATACTTATATTTTTGTTTTAGAAATTCTTTTATAATTTTTCAAACTAGGATTTTTGAAGGTCTTCATTTCCTAATTTCTATAACCAATCTTGGGTCTCAACCTACAGTCAAGCTAAGCTCCGATACCACTTTGTAACGCCCTCAAATTCTGGGGCCGTTAAACTCTTCACAACTGCCCAGGATGTGCAGTTGTAAAGTAAGCAATGTCTCATGTAAGCTTTCAATTACAACAAAAACAAACATTTTATTACACAATATTAAGGATTAACATCCAGTTTTAGCACTAACACGGGCATCCAAGCCCAAAGGTTATATAATACAAGACAAAAGAGCTTCAAACCACAGACATGCTTGAGCACGGTCGAGACCTAATAACAGTAGTCGTTGACATCTGCGGATACACCAAAATCTTGCTCAACAAGATGTTCAGCATTTTCCCAAGCTTCCTTTGTGGATGGTTTGCAGATTTTGCAAGAATGCGTACTTCTACCGTACTCAACAAGCCACATGAAAAAGCTAAATAATTACATGCAAGGAGTTCAATGGATGGTTATGGTTTACCTTAACAGGCATATGTGGATGCATTTTGCAGTTAAAGCAGTTTAACTTTAAAATAGTAAAACAATAATAAATAATAACAACATGGGGTTTCTCAACAATTGCAATTATCAACTTTACATCTCAAAAACCCTAATTATGCCTCATGTATTGGAATCACCCGTGCACACAGCTTCATTAACTGGAAGCACGACGTATTCGAATACCATTAATTATACTCTTCAGAATTGCTCAGCTTTACCCACAAGATACCTCAAACTCATAATGTCAAACTATATACACGCAACACATTAGTGTGCGACTGAGTTGAGATAACAAAGCTTTTTCACTGCTCAACCCTTTTAGCCTCTACCCGGTAGCCTCTACTCCATACAGTCCTCGGGAGACCACCGGCCCACTGTGGAATTCGTACTCCGAGGCTGACGGGACTATACCATTGTGCAGATCAAAGAGTGTCCCTTCAGGCCCACTCCTGTCCCACCCCAATTCCTTCTGCTCTAACACACGAGAGTAGTTGACATCGTGTAGATATTCAAATAGAAGAGTAGTGTACTAAGCTAGAGAGTAATGACTACACCTGTGGTTGAGCGGTTTTCTATGTCTATTACTTTGCCACAAGGTTCTTGTCCTTACTTGTCTCCAGTTGGGAAATAGACCAACACCAACTCGTGGCTGTCCACCTGCTTGATCTCACATTTGACTCACTTTTAACACAAGTCTATTGGGTTGCCCAACTTCCTGGTCTCAACCCTCAACTTCCCTCCAAAACCATTGGTGAATAACCAATACTACTTTTTAAAATTTATCAACACATTTTTGGTGATAAAGCTAAATATCTATTCATTATTTTATGCAACCTAAACTTGTCAAGGTGAATATGGTCTACAAGAGTAGGTGGGCTTGTATGTGAGGTAATATGATTATTCTAATTATCATGGCATTCAAAAGTATTATTTCAATATTTAAAGTAATTAGCACAAATACAATAATAAAGTAATAATATAAATACATGAAATGTTGGTTCAAAATGATCAAGGAATGCGACTCGCCTCCTTGCACAAATTCTTCTAGTAGCTCTTCTTGTCTGGCGTCTTCTGGGGCTTGGTCGTCGAAGTCGGGACCTAGCGCAAAATAAAACAAAACAAACCAAATAAAATCTAGCTCGACAAGGAATGAGCTGGGAACAACATGCAAGTAAAAACAAACGAAAAAGTAACACCAAGGAAGGTGGTGTGGGAGGGTAGGAATTTATCTGGTGCTTAATTGGACTGAACAGAGCGGAGAAATGGATTCCTGAACTCGAAACGAATGAAATGTATATATAATGTCGAATTAGGGTTTTTTGGGAAAAATAGTGTCAGACGATGAATAGTGTTGATTTTACTATTCATAGACCAAAATGTGTAGTGAACAGTAACTAGGGGTACTGTTTGGATTATGAACAGTAATCACTATGAACAATATTTTTACCGGATTGGATGACCAAAAACCATCTTACTTCTATGCAATAGTGTTGGGCTGAAATCGGTGAATAGTAATGGCCCGGCCTCATTATTGTGTGGCCCACGGTTGGGCAGCCTTGAGCTACGCTCGGCTTTGCCCGAGCTGGCGCCAGCGGCGTCTCCGGCGACTGCGGTGGCGGGTGGCGGGTTTTAAAAATACTTTGTTTCAATGTATTGCATTCTATTTCAAGTATTTATTTAAATGCTTTTGGGATAGTTATTAATCCAATTTGTTATATCCACATTGTCTATTGTATGCTATGATCTTTTATCACCCTAGGTTGGTTCATTATTAGTTGGTATTATCGTAGCACCAACGTGGGTTGGTTAGATACGAGTAGGTTGCTTAGCCATGCCACGAGTTATCATTTCATGTGAGTTGCAATTATAAACTTGACTAAGTGATTATGGGCTGTGTGTCTTTGTGTCTTTGTTACTCGTGATGGCATGTGTTGCACTTAATCAACGAGGTGGAAAAGATTTGGGTGAGGCAAGTGGTGGATCTGTGTGAATGGTGGAGTTGTGTGCTATAAACTTTGTGATTTGGGTTAAAGCGGAAGTCTTGCAGGTCAATTAAGGACTTAACTTTGTGCGCCATTGAATCGAGCCTTCTTGTGCGACCACATGCCTAGTATGGGCTGGGCCTAACTTAGTAAGTTATGGATTTTCGATATTATTACTCAGGTTGTATTTTAAGTTTTGTGATGGGCTGGAGGTGTGCTACTATGTGGGCACATCGCGGGACGGTTCGCCGCTTCCCTGTTCAACAGTGTGTGTTATGCCAAAGCGCTGTGTTTGGGTTGGTATGACGGTAAAGCACACTGGGAGTAATAATACTTGAGATGAAGTTTCCGAAAAGTTTTATTATGACCAGTGTTGGCCGCATTGATCGTATCGTGTGGGTAAAGTGTACAACCTCTGCAAAGTGTTAAACCAATCTATTCGAATAGCCGCGTTCTCGGATATGGACATGCTCGGGAATTTCACACGAGGGGTATATTTTCATGAAACATTTGGGAAGGGCCAGCTGGGTAAGATAACTTGTACAGCTGTGTGAATAACTTGTTTAGACTATGTGTCCTTTGTGAAACCAATTGTTAAATTTATATTCTTTAATTGTTTTCAATTATGTTTTCAATCTATTATTTGTATTCAATTGCAAATGTTGTATTTCCGCAAAATAACCACCGAAGCCATTCTTTTGGAATAAGCCATCATGTATAAATGCATTCTGTGGTATGACTTGCGAGTACGGTGTGTACCCACTCTTGCTAACCAAATCAACAGAAGTGGAGGAGTCGTCGCCTGCTTTTGAAGAAGAGTTCTACGAAGGTTGATCGTTAGGGTCTTGATCCCAGTCAGTTGCATGTGGTAAATTGATGGGAGCCCACTGGAGTTTATTTCGTTTCCGCTGCAGTTTATACTTTATTGTCAGCCTTGCATGGCTTAATAAATGTAAAACTCGATCGTAAGGTCCCAACAATTATTTGTTATTCAAAGTACTCGTTTATTCTTATATTCGTTGTATGGATGTGATATTTCACCGATGTTGACATTGTGTGCACTAGCGTGATCCTGGACTAGTGCAGAATACACACAAGGTCCAGATTTGCATATTTGGGTCCCGACATGGTGCTACGGCAGCACTTTGGTCAGGGTGACTGGCATAGAAGCATCAATGGGTGAAGGGGAGCTCATAGGTGGTGGTGGTTGTGCTCGGGGAGGTCCGAGGCGCGTTGGCGACGACAACCGTGAAGAAGGTGGTGGTGGAGCTCGGTGCCCGCGAGTTGTTGCGGGTTTGGGGGATGGGTGAGGTGGGGAAAAGATGGGCGGCAGTGAGGTGGTGCTTGAGCCAGGAGGAGGAGGGAAGGGAAGCATGGGAGAGGATGAATTTTACTGAAGCTTCGTCGGGAAGAAACACGACGCGACGGCAGTTCTTTAGAATTCACCGACACTGGGAAGGGAGGGGGTTATGGGAAGTGCGGAGGTGGGAGATGGAGAGGAAGGCTTGATGTGGGGCCTTTTATAGGTTGGAGAGAGGCGGTGGCGCTAGTAGGGTGGCGGCAACATGGAGGCGGTGGGAAGCAGTAAGGTGGTGCGGCGGGGGCGACGTGTGCAGCGGCGATTGGTTGGGCGGCGCCTCGAGAGGAGAAGTGGTGGGGTGATGCGGAGGGAGGAGAAGGTGGTAGAAGGCGCGAGTAGGGGCTAGGTGGCGCAACTGACGGCAGTGGCGAAGGAGGCGGTATCGTTGCGGTGATTACGCACGGGCAGTGACGACTGGAGGAAGAAGAAGAGAGAGGCACCCGGGGAAAATGCGCTTTTTGCTGAAGAAAACGGGAAGGCCGAAAAGGAAAGCGGAAAAAGAGTTGGAGTTTTTGAAAAAGGAAAATTTTTAAATTTCAATCAAAAGATTCAAAAAATTAAAAATTTTGGATTTTAAAGGATGTTTCAGAGCATCAGTGGATTCGATTAAGGGTAACAAAGAGGAGTCCAGGAACGACACGACTACGCCAGTGGTTGCCGGCGGCGGGCTGGTGATCGGTAGGCCCAGGGCATCCATGCCTAGCTCGGGCATGAGAGAGAATAGAAAGGAGAGGCAGCAAGTGAAAGAAAAGAAAAGGGCTCGCATTGACAGACAAGATAGGTGGGTCATGTCCATTATCTACTGCACATCTGAATTGTTTGGCCAGATCATCGTCCGCCTTAGCGACTTCTGTTAGCTAATAGCATAAAAGACATGGGTGCAAACTAGAGAGTTTTGGGACGAAATAACACTGTTTTGACCGGTATTAGTAAAAAGATCTTCTCACACCTATAATGCTAAAAATGGCGCTATGCTCCATCCCAGTTTGGCTCGAGCGTCTCCTGTGCTACCATGTGTACTTGTCTACACCACCTTAGAACGAACAAGCTTGCTCGTCCCTCCCTGGCGCGGTCCTCCCTCGTCCGTCCAGCATGGAGGGGACAAGGCCTCATCCGTCCCACCGTGGAGGGGACAAGACCTCGTTCGTCCCACTGTGGAAGGACAAGCCCCAACACGGAGACGTGACACTTGTCCGTCCCTTCCTGGCGCGGTCTTCCCCATTCGTCCCACCCTCCACGGAACAAGGTCTACGTGGCTCCGCGCGCTCCTCTGCTTTCGGTTCGCGTGGAAACAAAGTAATTAATTAATTATTTAGTTGTAATTAAAATTTTGTAATTAGCGCATTATCTTAGCTAGCATGTTGCACATTCCAAAATGTCATTAATTTTATCTATCAAATTTTAGATTACAACTCCACTTGAAAGGTCGACACTCCTAGTATACCGTCGTGCGATGAGATTAATTCTTTGAGGTTTTGATTGGGTTTCTTGTACTGGGCAGATAGGGTATGGAGGTGTGTATATATATGTTGCTTCCTGCTGGTAGGGCCTGTTGATTTTTCTAGAATTTTATATGTTCTAAAATTATCTCAAAAATTAGGATTCTAAGTCTCAAAAATTAGGATTCTAAGTCTCAAAAATTAGGGTTTAAGGTTTCGAAAATTATGGTTTCATGATTTTATTGGAACGGTTATCAGGTGTGACGAGGATCTAGAAATCCTTATTTAATTCTTTATCTGTAATCCTTATTATGGAAAATGACGCCATTATATGGTTGTTGAGTATACCCCTTAATGTTCATAAGGGAGAAGTTAGAGTCGTAAGATCTTCTACGACTACCTCATGATCGTAAGTTCTTCTACGATCACCTCATGGTCGTAAGTCCTACTACAACCAGGTCAGCTACGACCACCCCATAGTCGTAAGTCCTTCTACTACTAGCACATGATCGTAAGTTCTTCTACGATCACCTCATGGACGTCGTAAATCCTTCTACGACTAGGTTAGTTACGACTAGCCTATAATCAATCGAGCTTACAAACATGTAGGCCCAATTGATTAAGGCATGTAAATAGTCAGTATACGTCATTATTCTCCAGAATAACTGCACATTAATCTCTCTATCCTGGTGATAACTACATGGCAACATGGGAACTTTACTTCTCCAACAGTAATCTTCAGTAACTGTGCCATCATCTGAAAGCATTAATGCGCCCTTTGAGCTAGAGAGATTGTTGCCCAAGAACACTATAAAAGGAGAAATCACCAGACGACAAGAAGAGAGAGGAGGATCAGGAGCACAAGACATTGCATTTCAATCTTTCTCTTTATCTGTAACCAGCATACTCAATATAACCACACAAGAGTATGGTTGTTATTATCTCCGGAGAAGGCCCGAACCTGTATATAAATCTTGGTGTCGTTCTCTCTGCGTGATTTGAGTCTTGGAGACCCCCCGAATCATACAATCATTACGCAAGTTCGGTCTTAAAACAACGACAATGTGTTTTAGGGGTACGTATGTCGTGCAAATTACGAAGTGTATTCCTAAATTTTGTCAAAAAAATTTAATTTTTTTGTTACAACTCGACATGAAATGCCCAAACTCTCGTGATTTCATGTGAACCTCGGTGTTTTCTGATTTTATGTTAGTCTAGAACCGATTTACTCTGATAATACACACATGACATACAAAATATGCATACAAATATAGCACAACTAAAGAACATAATATATATGTATTGCAATTACATACGAGATACAATATGACTCACTCGTCTAAGTTACTCTCTGCTTGCTGCGTCTGCGTGTGTGTCCTGGTTTTGCGTCGAGCATATACATCATGCACGAGTGAGCAAACCGGAACAAACCAGAAAATAGCTAAGATACACGTGCGGCTTTCTTTGACTCAAGATAAATGAGGATGGAAACTAATCTTTGCTGCGAAATAGCCCCTTCCCCTTGGCTCAAGACTGCCCACGGTGGCGGCGAGTGTCGAAATCATCCATGTCCTGCGATTCCATGATGTAAGTAGACCATATAGACAAAAACATAACCAGGATGCAAATTGTACATTACTCACGTCTTCGTATGGAGTGTGCCTGGGCGACTGAAAACTGTACATAAAATTGATGATATTTCAGAATTTACAGTATGCACAACGGAACAAACCGAAAAATAGCTAAGATGCATGTGGTAATTACGAAGTATTAATTATGACTAAATAGTTAATTAATAATCCGCTTCCACGCAGACCGGAAGTAGAGGTGCACGTGGAGCCATGTGGACCTTGTCCGGTGGAGGGTGGGACGGACGGGAAAGACCGCGCTAGGGAGGGACGAACAAGTGTCATGTGCCCGTGTTGGGGCTTGTCCCCTGCACGGTGGGACAGACGAGGCTTTGTCCCCTCCACGGTGAGACGGACGAGGGAGGACCGCGCCAGGGAGGGACAGTCAAGGCTTGTCTGTCATAGGGTGGTGCGGACAAGGACACGTCGCATCACGAGAGGCGTCCAGGCCAAACTGGGATGGAGCAGAGCTCCATTTTTGGCATTACGGCTGCGAGGATGCCCTTTTTGCTAATACCGGTCAAAACAATGCTATTTCGGCAAAAAAAAACTCCAAACGAAAGAAAGGTTAGTATAAATTTTAAGGTATATTCTACCTGTAGTATATGGTGGTAGTACAAATTTTAAGGTATATTCTACCGATAGTTTACTAGGGTTCAAAATATTACTTTTGTACAGTGTGATTTCTACACGAGCAATTACAATTCTACTTTTCTTGAGATTCTACAACTTGTACTACTGGGTGTAGTATAACTAAATCCTAACTGATCTGAACCATTTTATCAAGAGAATGGATGACCCGTGTTAAATTGAATGTACCATAAAAGAGCTCAAGTTTAAGAGACTCATAAAGTAAAAGAAGAGCTCAAGTTTAAGAGACTCGTAAAAGAGCTAAGTGATACAACCTCGTAAGTTAAAGATCTTTAGTGAGACAACCTCGTGAGTTTAGAAACATGTAGTTGCAATTTTCTATGCTAGTACCATGGCTCTAACGAAGCAATGATGCCGGTCAAGAGACCGTATGCCGGCACGCAGCTATCTGGTCCAATTTCGCGGCCTCATGTCCCAGTAGTTAGCGCAGCTGTAACGCAGCTGATATCCCAGCCGTATCGGCTAATCGTCTACTGGGACCGTCGCAATGCTTATTTAAGCAGTTTTTTCGCACTGGATTGGTGCAAAGAGAATAAAACTGGGAGGGACTGACTAATCAGCCTCAGTGGCCGGCTTCGAGTGATGGATGGATGGCGAGGTTGCACGGAGCCCACACGCGTATATGGACAATGGGAATATAAAATGCTGTGGACAGGAACCATCGAACAGGCGTCGTTGTAAATGCCATGCTTAGAGGTGCAGTTGCCGCTTTAAATTTTCGGTACCTCTTCAAGTGCTCCAACGATGGACATGGACATTATAGTGAGCATGATTTGTCTTTTTTTTTCTCTCTCTCTCAATGTTAGATCAAATCTATATTTGAAATTTTGTAGTAAGATAGGTTTTATTGTACCCTATCTATCTAAATTAGTTTGGAATTTTTCACGGTCATTCAGATATACTGTCCCTGTTCATATATATATATATATATATATATATATATATATATATATATATATATATATATATATATATATGAACATATCTAGTGTGAATGGGTAATTAAGTGCTAAGGTGCAAATATCAATCTTGACCGTTGGATTATGAAGAGTGTTTAATGTAGGACATTGGATGTGGGAGCATGCAGACGCATTAATGAAGGCGCATTGAAGGTGGGAGCACCTTCATTAACGTGTCTCCATTAAACAACATGTATGTTCTCACCTCCAACGGTCAAGATCCAAATTCAACAATCAATATTGGTATTAACATCTTGGCACTGAATTATCCATTAGCACTAGATAAGTGTATATATATATATATATATATATATATATATATATATATATATATTCAACGCACTGTAACACAAAATTTGTTGGAGCAGTACGATTGTCCTCCTAGTGTAGTGTGTGTGCGCGCGGAGCATTGGATTCCTGTCCAGCTCCAGCATCCATGAGCGTGGATATGGTTCACATTAAGCAGGGAGCTAGTCTGACATTATCTACTGGAGTATAGTAACTATAGTTATCTAGATCTAGAAAAGTCAATGTGATTCTGTTTCTGCAATCTTGCCGAGTTAATGCATCAGATGCGTACGATCTCTGCGTGGCAATGTGTAGGCTGACAACTAGGGTGGCATTTTTTATTTACCGAAACCGAAAAAACGAATAGAACCGAACCGAATTAACCGAAAATATCAGTTTACGGTAATCAGTGCGATTTTTTATGGCTTTATTCGGTATTAGTTTTGATTTACAGCTCTGGGAAACCGAAATCACCAAAATACTGAATTACATTGCCGAAAACTCTGTGGCTCCAAGGCCCAAGCTAGGCCCATTCGCCAAAGACTTTCTGTGAGACCGCTGACCACGTGACCTCAGGCTCTAGTCCTCCCTAACCCTAAACTCCTAATTCGGTTAGCAACTTCCAAAAACCGAAATAAATTTACACCGAATAAACCGAACCGAAAAAAGCGTACGCCCACCCTACTGACAACCATGGCCCACGTGCGAATACACACAAACAAAATGGCACAGTACAACACTACGAACAGTTGGTGATCCCAGACGTCAGCGGGTCTCGTTCCGACGGTACGTACGTAAAAAGGCTTAACAGCCGGCGCCGTATATCCCATTTCCCGAATCAATGCGGCGCAGGCAAGAGCTAGGGCGTATGTCGACACGTACTAGTGGTAGGCTAGTAGCCGATGCCACGTACGTACCTCTCGTGTATGTGTAATTGTATTTGTGTCTATACCGTATTAGTAGGCTGTGTATCAGCACTACTTCTAGGCAAATGCTGAGCTACGCGTTGCGCCAAATCGCAAGCATGCCCCGCGCGCACGTACAAAGCGGTCAAAGCTGCCCATGCATCACAGCGTCCGGCCGTCACACGACAGACACACCCCACGTCCCGCCTTCGGCGCCGGTACGCGACGAGACGATATGACACAAAGCCACTCGCTCCACCTAGTACGCAGCTACGTACCCGCGGGGTGGTTGTTCTGGGTTATTTGGCCGCGTTTTCAAACGAAATAGTAAAGGTAGACTAAACATATTCTGCCATGAGAATTTCTCATTCAGCTATGTTTGCACTATTTGCATAACTATTTACCATTTTCTTTTACTCTATTTTGCGTCACTATTTAACACTGTAACACATCGGCTGGTTTCTTTCTTTCTTTCACTTCACGGACCGGGTGCACAGTAAAAACCTACAACACATTCCTACCGTGCTCCGAGAACACGGAAAGTCTTGTCTAGCTTTCTGCGATGTAATCTTCTGCGATTGTGTGCGAGCAAATGCTACTGCTGCGCTACCTTTTGTTATTACAAATAATAAAAATACCAAATCAGCTAAAAACTCGCCGCGGGACACGTCGTGAGCTGCGTCCACGAGCCACCCCTCCCCCGCGCCTTTCGCGGCAACCGAGGCACCACCCCCGCCGCGCGCAACTACAGACCAGGCCCGGCCAATGCGACGGCACGCCACGGGGAGACCGAGCCGAGGCGAGCAGAACAACAGGATGGTGTGGGAGGCGATGGAAAGACGTGTGTGCTGCCGTCCGGAAAAGGCAGCGGATTTTGGTCGACCGCGACGCGGGTCTCGCTGTCGCACGCCTCGCGCTGCCTTTCTCGAACGGAAACAAATTCGGGCGTGCAAATCAGCGGGACAGCGCGGTGCGGTGTAAATCAGCCTTTTCTTTTCTTTTCTGTTTGGTTGGTTGGTTTTCCAGAACTCCCCAAGGCAACAGCGTGATGTTAAAGCTGCCGCCCGACACAGCCGTCTTTTATCAGCAAGACGATGTTACACACACAAGTCACCAGGCCTACACGGCTGCACACATCGTCGATCCGTCGCTGTTCCATCCAGGCCAATCGCATGCACAAAATGTGATGGAGGAAAATTAATAATACCTCCGATTCCGATTCCAAAGGTCGTTTTAAATATACGCCGGGCTTTTAATATATAAAAGAAATTACTAATATTAACAAAGTATTATTAGATTCAATTACTTGCATAACGTATAATTAATTTTATTTAAAATAATATATTTCATAGAAATTGACGGGAAAACAACCCACATTTGGAACGAGTATACAATACTACTATACTAGTACTACTCCTAAACAAGGGGCACAAAGGGGGGGAGCAATTTACCACAAAGCGACTTCACATGGGAGATGGAAATATTTTACATGCATACTAGTACTAGCACTATGAGATTATTGAACTAGATGGCGGCGAGGGGATACAGGTAGGATTAGGAACAAACTAGGAGTTCATCGCGGCCGAAAAGACAAACTTTTGCCACGTTAAGACAAGAGAGCGCACACATGCACGTTTTTTAATACGGCGTCATGAGATTAACTATCACTAATACTAGCATCTAGGCTAAGATTTGAGTAAGGCGATCACCGCTCGTCCGTATCAGCGCATCGGACGGTCCGCGTCACGCGCCGTCGCCGCCGTCCTTGGTGTCGGCCCCGCCGTCCCCCGGGTCGCTCATGGTCCGCAGCAGCGGCGACTCGGACCCTACGGTTCGCATCAAAGTACAGAGAGAGGTTAGTATTGCGTCGTGTCACTGGGGGGTGGGCCATCGGGGGCAGGGGGCATGTTCACCTTTGGAGGTGTTGAAGGAGCGCTTGCAGTGGGCGATGGCGCTCTGGATGCCGTCCTGGAGCTGCAGCAGCGAGTCGTCGCGGCGCTGCGGCTGCGGAGGGGGCGGCGGCGGCGAAGGTGAGGGGGCGGCCGCCACGGCGGAGGACGCGGACCGGCTCTTGCCAAGGCGCTTGCAGACCTGCTTCAGCCCGGCCGGGACGCTGGCGCGCGGCGCACGCACGCCGCAGGCGACGACGACCGGCTGCGGCGCCGGGGCCGCCGCGGGAGGAGGCTGGGAAGGGGCGGGCGAGGGTGATGGGGAAGGGGACGGCGAGGGGTCGGGCTCGGCGTCCGTCTCCTCGCCCTCGCTGGCTCCGGCGAAGCGGAGGCGCTCGCCGTAGCGGCGGGAGACCTTGACGTAGAGGGGCTTGATCTTGTTCAGGTACTTGAGCAGCACCTCCTTGGCGAAGCGCCGCTCCTCGGCGGTGATCACGGCCGCCTCGTCGGGCAGCGGCGCCTGCACCGCCGGCCTGGCTGCGCCGGTACCGGCGTCCGAGGTGCGAGAGCTGTTGTCGCGCGTGAAGAGCGAGACGAATGGCGCGTCCTCCACCCGGAACTTAATCAAGAAACGGTTCGTCTTCGGCGCAGGGGAGCCGCCGTTGCCCTCCGCCAGGACAGGGACCTTCGGCTTCCTCAGCTTCAGCAGCAGCACGCGGAACTTGGTCGCCGGCCGGAGGAACGACGCCGGCGGGGGCTGCGCCGCCGCCAGCTCCGCCTCCTTCCCGTCAGCCAGCTCGGCGCCTGGCGCCACCGCGTCCACGGCCACCACCTCGCCGCCGGACGCATCGTCCCCGGCGACGGAGAAGTTAAACTCGACCCTCTCCTCCTCCGCGTCCGACGCGGCGCTCTCGTCGCCGGGCACCGCGAACTCCAGGTCGAAGAACGACGCGTCGTCGTCGACGTCCCCGCCTCCACCCCCTCCCCCTCCACCGTCTTCACACACCGACGCAGCTATCGTCGTGGCCGCCACAGCCGCGCGCTGGTTGCAGGCGACCGCACCACCGCGCAAGTACTTGAGGAAGCTGAAGGACTCCATGACGCACAGCTCACTCTCCACACACCACTCCCCCCTAGTCCTGCTCTCTAACTCAGCTACTACTCCTGCTTGTCTCAACACACCAAAAAAAAGAGACTCTTTTGGGGAGCCTTTTGAGGAGGAGAGAGGTGAGGAGGAGGAGGACAAGGTGGTGGTGGTGCATCGATGACTCATAGATGAGCGGCAGGCGGTCAGAAGCGAGGCCAGTGACCCCCCCGGTGGGGTTGGACGGGGAGGACGACTTCTGCAGGGCCCGTCCCGTGTGGGCTGCGCTTCTCCGACCTTTGGGTCTGGTTCGCGGGATCTCATCCGTTCGTCGTAGATTCAACGGTCGGGGTCGAACTAGACTAGAGTGAGAGGATTTTTTGGTTGGGATTTTCCAGACTTTGTGAGCACTGGATCTGTAACGTACGGTGCGGATCACATGGCTTGGCTTGCTGTTGATTTTGCACATGTCAGACACGAACTATTGCGTGCGTCCTTGTCCTGGGCTGGTTTTGGTTTTCATTTGGTTCTTTTGAAATTTACTGGCCGGTTACTATCGGTAAACAGAAAAAAAGGTAAAAACGAAACTGCAGCTATCTTTTTTTAAGTGCTTCTATCTATCTATTACCAATTAAAGATTAGTCAAAACAAGCCACAACTTCGCTCTTAAGGGTTAAAAATTCTCACACTAATCGGTAAAAAAAACAATCTACACCGTCGATCATGGTGGACTCAAATTATAGTTGTATATATTAAAAGAAAGAGTCAATGTCAGATACAATAAAATTAAAATTTAGAATAAAAAATAAAATAAAATTAGCAATTTGATTTCCATACGAATTCATAAGTTAAAGAGTGCAATACAATAAAACTAAAATTTGAAAAATAAAATAAAATTAGCAATATGATTTCCATACAAATTTCTAAGTAAAATCCCAACAAAATTATAATTCAGGGTGCAAAAATAAACAAAAAAAAATGGAAACTAGATTTGTATATGAAATACAAAAAAATTGAAAAAAAAAATAATCAATTTGATCTCGATATGAATTCCAATAATTATAACTTGGAATAAAAATTAAACAATAATTGACAATTACATTTGTATAGGAAATTCAACAAAAAAACTAAAATTTGAAATAAAAATATAAAATTAGTAATTTGATTTCAATACGAATTCCAAATTAAAATCCTTAAATAAATATAATTCATAATAAAAATTAAAGAAGAATTAGTAATTAGATTCATATACAAATTCCAAGAAAAAAAACTCAGATTCAGAATAAAAATATAAAAAACAATTTGATTTTTGTACGAATTCCAAATTTAATCACTAAACAACTAAAAACTAAAGTAAATTTTGTAATTGGAATTTGTATATGAACTCCAAAAAACTAATAACAATGTTGAATATAAATAAAATTTATAACAAAGATAACACGAATGATGTTGGAGGAGACACAAAAGTAGCCACCATGTTCACTCTCAATGGTTAGAAATTCTCACTTTAGAGGAAAATAAGAAAGATCTACACTGTTGATTATGGTGTGTCCAGGTTATAACGGCTTCGATTAAAAGGAGGAGTATGTGTCAACTACAATAAAATTGACATTCGGAATAAAAATAAAATAGAATTAGCGATTCGATATCCATATGAATTCCTAAGTAAAATATCTAAATAATTATAATTTAGAATAAAAAATTGGCAATTAGATTTGTGTGTGTGTGTGTATGTGTGGATATCGTGGGGATATGTGCATGATCTTAGGATGATGAGTCAATTGGTAATGGCGTTGTTGGTTTGCCGAATCTCGCGTTTTCGGAAAAACTTCTTTGCTGTTCAAACCTCAGCGATCAAGCCGTGGCGGTGGCGGTCGGGCCGTAGATGTATCGATCCGTCGGCACTCGGTGGTCCGACCGCCGAACTTTTGGTGGAGTTTGGAGCTATGCCAAAAATAGAGTGTGTAGGCAAGAGAGGGGAGTCTCCTGCACTTGGTCTCATTATTTTTAGAGCTTCCAGTCAAAAGATATATTCGGTTGAAAATTCCAGAGAGTTCTCGGATTTCCATGTGGAAATTTGGCTAAGTCTTTTCGGGCAGTCTGACCGGCACATACAAATCGGTCAGACCGGTTGGAGATTAGTCAGACCGACCAGGTATAGAGGTCAGACCGGTTTCCACTTATTCGTCGGCCATCTTGGCGGCGTTGTGTGTTGGTTAAGTCTAGTACATGAGTTTCATTGTTTTAATGTTGCATATTGCATGGTTGAGCTAACATGGGTCAAGTTGTGAAGAACTTGTTCCCAGAAACGATTTTCTTGGTCTACTGCTGTGCAAGTGGCTTGCAGGTCAACGACGGTCAACGGCGAGGAGGATTGGGACTAAGATTGGAGAGCTGAGGTCCAGAACAATCATGGATGCCGGGTGAGGTCGTGTGACTCAAGCATTGCGCAGAATGGACAAGATGGTTCGAACGGGTAGTTTGTTGCAGTTGGTTGGATCAAGCGGTGCGGAGGTTGGTGCAAGTGTCTTGGAGGTTCTGATGGTATTCGGACGGGAGAGACTTGCCGACATGATGAGAGCCGCTGAGCAACCTACACGTGGCGAAGCAGGCGATTGCTTCAACTGTAATGCGTGTGTATATGTCCCGTTTGTATTAGACCTTAACGGGATATGTGAACTCTTCTAGAACCAAGGCCTCACTATAAATAGAGGGGGTGGTTGCCAAACAGCCCCCAAGCACTTCATTTGCAAAAACCCTAGTTTGTTTTAGGGTTTGGAGAGGAGAGGAGAGGCTAGGTCCTAGAGAGGTGATTTGGGTGTGTGCTCATGGATTGAGCTCTTGTCCTCCTTGAGGGAGTGGCTGTAACAAGCAACATCATTAATCAATCTATGGATGATTGTTCAAAGATGAGTCTTCTTGTGTTTTCTCTCTCTCTTGATGATTTTGGTGCTTCCTTGATCCGGCTGTTTTTGGTTGGTCTCTTGACCTCATTTACCTTGCTATGACGTGTGGGAACACTTCTAGAATCATATAGATCATCAATCTCCCACGAGCAAGTTTTGGATCCAGTCTTTCGTTTAGCTCAGTTTTGAACCCTCCTTTGGTAAAACAAAAAAATATCAAAACTTTGACGTGGATCTAGACAATCGTTGCTTGGAATAGGTTTCAGATATCCTTAGGAAGGTGTGTTCCAAATTTGGTCAAATTTCATTGCGTAAATAAAAAATTAGACCAATTTTCGTTTTGATTTCGGGCGGTCTGCAGTGGTTCTGGTTAGGACCGGTAAGACCATTTTTATAATGGCGGTCAGACCGCCAGTTGGCCACCGGTCTGACCGCCCCAGTGAGTTTAATCTCCATATTTTTGGGTCTTTTGCTTAAGGGGTTAATCGGATTCAGCACAAGGCTTCCTCTGTGTATTTACTAATCTTCTTAGCTTTCATAGCTATTGAAGAAAAATTCATGTTGAATTTGATTAAGATGAAAAATAAAGAAAGCGTCTATTCACCCCCTCTAGTCGCCTTTCCGGCCCTACAATATATAATGATTGTAATTCATAATAAAAGATAAAATAAAATTAGCAATTTGATTTCGATACAAATTTCAAGGTAAAATATCTAAATAACTATAATTTAGAATAAATATTGAAGACAAATTAGCAATTGAATTTGTATACATAAATACCAAGGTAAAATACCTAAATAACTAAAATTCAGAATAAATTATATAAAATTTGTAATTTGATTTCCATACGGACTCCAATAAAAAGTAATAAAAATTTTGAATAAAAAATTATAACAAGGATATCACAAAATGGTATCGGAGTAGATCACGAAAGAGTGCAATAGCATCGACTTGTCCTACAAGAAGATATTGACCCACGGGGAAGCGAAGAGCCGAGGCAGCGACGATAAAGATGAGGACAATGTCGTGTTGTTGACCTTAGTCGTTTGACGAGGACTTTATCGTGTTTCTCGCTCGAGACACTGAAGAGAAAGTCTAGAGTTGAAGGAGCCAAGGGCCGCGATGAGAAGTGGTGAGCATCGGCATTGTTGAAGAAGTTAGTGGACAAAGACGATCGATGATGGGGAAGCCCTGGCGGTGAGGAGATGAAACTCTGCATTGAAGACGAGCTATGAACAATATGGGGTCATCACATAGCTAGGAGTGTGCTATCACCGCTGAAGGCCACGGCGTCATTGACGACGGTGATAAAATTCTCTATATTGTTAGACAACGACTAAAGCAGACATGCCGACATTAGTGAAAATGAAAGGTCGTCGCGGTTAGTGAGGAAGCCACAACGTTGAGTTGGCAAGCGTCGAAGAAGAGGGGCGGCCGACACGAGAGAAGTCATTGAATATGTATAACATCATGCAAGCATCCATACGAATAGAAATCCAGACATACAGAGGGAGAGGAGCAAAAGCTTGAAGTAGAGATGACGCAGTCGTAGGGAATAGACTCGGGGCCACCGGAGAGAGCGTGACAGGTGTCCCCATCAGGGATCAACGACGGGCGATGTGTATGTGTGTTATGTCGCAACAGTTAGTATTAAGTAATAATTGGGGAGAATTATAAAATAACTATGTGATAAAGTATTACGTTGGAAGGGGTAGTATCTGATAGGGATCAATTAAGATTTGGGCTTGTTGTTGAAGGTTGGAGCAAAAAAGTTACGACGATGAGAAGAAATAGAAGACACATGATTCGATGGGGCAGCCATCGTGTGAGGGGAGATAAGTTCAGGGTAGGTCGTCCATGGTGCATTAGTATATGCGTGAGCAAGGTACTCTAATACCATGTAAACTAATAAGATAACTTGCCGCACACATAATTAACATATTGTTTGAGATTAAATATATGCATATAATTTGGAAAAGTAACTAATATAGTAAGAACAGAGGTATACAACTACATGATATATATACATGATAGAGAGTGATTAAGTTTGTAAGAACTCGAACAACTTATAATGCTTAATGATTTTCTTGCGTTGAAGCCATACTTCAATTACGTTCCTCAAGTTGTATTTCCCTTCAAACTTCTGTTGTCATTTCCAGTGTTTAAGATATCTTAAAATTTAAATGACCTACAAGATATATAAATATATTCTTAAACATTTATACAAACTTGAAGACAAATCTAATCGTGTAAATGCATGAACCGCCCTGCTAGCTAGTACTAACTCAAGTAACATGTAACTCGTGAGATGTGGAGTAGCATTTGGTAATTTTTTAAAAAAATCATCAACCACCCAAATAGAAACGCAATGCATATAAATCTTACTTTTTTATATCGAAGATATGATCTTGGACGAGAAAGTCGAACTTACGTGATCATCATTCTGAATTCCCGATGGCTGCTTCTTCAGAGAAAGGTACATGATCTCGTTTCCAATCCCGAACCATCGACCAACGACCATGGCGTCCAACAGGCTGCAGCCATTGTTGGCAAACAATGACCGAAAAAAGAACTGCGATGCCTCGTGCGTACTCATGGATCACAATAATTTCTACCTCTTCGACCACTGGGACGTTCGCTATACTGACTACTGAGGCATCTGAAGCCGTGGAAGACCATCATGGGATACCGACACAAACATATAATCTACTCTTGAGATCTAGGAGTATCTGTCAGACGAACGCAAACACGCGCTCTGAGGCTTGCGAAACTTGATCAGCTAATCATTTCCTGTGAATGAGGACTGCAGATTGCAGTTTGAGAGACTAAGTTTCCATGGAGTGATTTTGTCTGTAGAATCATGTCAATCATGATATGTCTTCAGTCTGGAGTCTGGTGTCAGTGTCACAGCCTCTGCTTTTTCTTGAAGGACACTACAGTGTCACAGTCAGTTTCACTTCACATGCTACTCCTTCGTGTCACATCGTTTTGGTTTTTGGCTTGAAAATGAATAAGCAAACCTTCACTAAATTGGCTTGCTTGAGTTTGACTAACCATGGTTCACCAAAAATAAAAGCACATTAAAGAACGATGCGTGTGTACGTGCAAACCACGTGGCGTGTGAATCGGAGTATAAAATTTCCAAGATATCCCATCCAAATGTGACCTCTCGACCCTCTTCTGGCGACATGCACTAGAGGAAGTGCTGAAAGCTTGGAACAGGTTACTGGGTTCTTCTGACATGCAATAGTGAACATGTCTGAAGGTCAGGTGAGAGGACTTCTTTTGGGCCTCCGGCGAAATCAACCGTGGAGTAGGCTGGCGATCGATCAAGATTGGTTTGGGCACGGAGGAGGCTTGGTGGTCGGTCGGGCCCAAGATTCCGGCCGTGCGAAGCATGCCCGCTTCCGACAACGGTACTGCTGTGGCCGACGTGGGAATTCTGAGACCATCGTGAGATCCCTTCAGAACGGGCAAATTTTGAAGGATAATGGTAGTAAACAACCGCAAGTAATACATTTACTGTTACACTTATTTTCCAATATCTCTATCTCCTCCGCCTCAGATCTCTATTTCTTTGCTCTGTTCCTCATGTACTCTATCTCTCCTAATGCAACAAGCTCCAACCAACGTTCACTGCTGCACTTATTTCCTAATATCCCCATCTCCTCCACCTCCAGATCCCCATCTCTCTGCTCTATTCCTCATGTACTCTCTCTCTCTTTTTCTCCTAGCGCAACGAGCTCCAACCAAGCATTCATACCCTGATTAGCAATTGGTGTTGTGCCTTAGCCAGGCATATCAACTTCAAGTGCCGCTTGAGCGGTCGAACTGGCCGAGCTCCCTCACTGTTGCTTGGTCTTCCACCCTGGCATACCAAGCTCCATCGTCGGCCACCCAGTTCGGGGTAGCCCCCTCCTGCGCTCGGGGATGGCCACCTATGGCAGCCGAAGCACGTAGTTCCGAGAAGCAGTTGAAGCTCGTCGTCGTACATGTCGTTGTTGCGAGCAGAGCTTGCTAGATCTGGCGGGGTTGAGACCGAGGAAGTTGTGTCTCAAACGACAAGCGGAGGACATGTAGTTGAGGGATGACAACGCGCTGGTGCTAGGGCAACCTTGCTATGCCGGATTTGGACTCGTCGACGACAAGGTCTGGTGGGGATGTTGCAAATGTTTTCACATTTTGTTGTGCATATTTTCTGTAATTGTTGCAAGAAGCATTTTGATTTGTTGCAACTATGTATTCTCAAAATTATTTGTCGCGTAATTTTTGAATGATTGTTGCATCATAACTTCTTGTTGCAGCAAGGTGTCAATTTATTGCGCCACTTTGATGCTATAGTTTTAGCTAATCTCTTATTATTTTTGAGATGTTCTATCCTTTTTTTGGAATGTTGCATATGGAATTTTGAGATGTTGCATCTTCTTTTTTTGATATGTTGCATCCTCACGAGCCAACGTTGTATAAATTTTTTCAATGTTCTGTTGGTTGTTACACAAAATGAAATCAAAATGTTTCATAAGTTAGCCTCAAATGTTGGACCTCTTCTGATACCTGAAATTTGTTACAGGAGTTCTAATAATTTGTTACAAGTGTACCTCCAAAATGTTGTATATGTGTTTTCAAAATATTGCAGAGGTTATAACATCATCGATTAATATTTTTCCAGACTTTTATGCTAATTTTCATGTATATATATATGTATGCTAACGAGATTTTTTAATTCTTTTTAGTGAACTTGTCAAGAATATGGACTCCCTCTCTTCATTTTTCAAGATCCAAGTACTTTTTGTTGCATATGTTGATATTTTTTTTGTTGCATATGTGTATCGGACATGTTGCGCCAGATGAGTCAGGACCGTACGATGAAAACATTCCCATCGTATGTTCGATCGCTAGTTGCTCTCAATTTTTGAAACTTCGCTTCAGAAATATGTATTGATAAATAAAAGGTCGTTCCACTGGTTAGTATATATGTGCAGTTTTGGTCGTGCGAATTTGGGCTGACCAGACGACCTAAGGCAAATATTACAGGGAGAAGATGACTAGCCCACAACTAAGTCTGAATCATCTTCTTATTTATACGTGATTTCTTCAGAAACAATATGTGCAAGGCGGTACCAACTAATGGCACATCTTTGACTCTGTTTTGTGCTTGCATCAATTTTAACTTTACATTTGGAGGAGGAGATGCAAAACTTTTCGAATGCACAATGCCTGGATTCTGCTTCTGCGTCTCCACGCAAGGACTCGGGAAAATTTGTTACCGTATGGGGCCCACAGGACGGCTGGGAGTATCGTCTCGCCTTGCGCTATAAGCCGACCACGACTACAAACCAAAAAAAGCCACACAGATTCCGAACGCAAGCAAATCGTGGGCCCAATCCAACAGAAAAGCCGAAGCGGTAAGGTGGGGTTGGTGCCCCCGCGTTGATTGCACGACCCTTTTCGCAGTTAACCCCACCCAATCCTTACTAGGTGTACACCCCCGTGTGCAGTGTGTAACCATAGCAAATATGTTCTGACGAAATATCATTATACAATGATTCTATAAAAAGTAGTCTGCTATTATTTCATCATGTTAAAAGTACGTTGAAAGCTCTTGAACTGAAAATATTGTAAATATATTATCTTGTTAAAACAAAAGCAAAAGAAGCTGCCACGTTCACTTTCAAGGGCTAAAAATTGCCTTGTTATCCGGAGGGGAAAGGGAAAGATCCACATTGTTGATCATGGTGTATCCAGATTATAACAGTTCTAATTAAAAGAAAGAGTTCATGTCAAATACAATCCATAAATAACATAAATTTGGAATAAAATATAAAATAGAATTAGTAATATGATTTTCATACGGATTCCTAAGTAAAATCCGTAAATAAATATAATTCAAAATAAAATTTTAAAAAAAATTAGCAATTAGATTTGTATATGAATTCCAAAAAATAACTAAAATAATGAAATTAGCAATTTGATTTCAACACAAATTCCAAAGTAAAATCCCTAAATAATTGTAATTTGGAATGAACATTTAAAGAAAAATTAGCCTTTGGATTTGTACAGGAATTCCAAAAAATAATAATTGAAATTCAGAATGAAAAATAAAACAAAATAAGTAATTTAATTTCTATAGGAATTCCTAAGTAAAATCCCTAAATAAATATAATTAGGAATAAAAAGTTAAACACAAATTAGCAATTAGATTTGTATACAAATTTCAAAATAAATAACTAAAATTTGGAATAAAAATAAAATAAAATTAGCAATTTTATTTGATACAAATTCGAGTGTAAAGTCCCTAAATAACTATAATTTAGAGTAAAAAATAGCAATTGGATTTGTTTACGAATTTCAACAAACAATAATTGAAATCCAAAATTTAAAATAAAAGAAAAAATTACAATTTGATTTCCATATGAATTCCAAAGTAAAAATTCTAAATAACTAAAATTTAGAATAAATTAAATTAAATTAGAAAATTGATTTGTATACGAACTCCAACAAAAAATAACTAGAATTTTGAATAAAAATAAAAGTTATAACGAAGATACAAAAAATGGCATTGGAGGAGACCACGGAAGAGTGCAATGGTGTCAATCTAGCATGCAAGAAGAAATTTACCCATGGGGAAGCGAATAGCCGAGGTAGCGGTGACAGAGATGAGAACAATATTGTGCCTCTCACCTTATGTATATACATGTTAACATGAATGAAGATGAGAAGTCGTTGCAGTCAATGAGGAAGCCACAACGTTGAATTGGTTAATGTCGAAGAAGAGGAGCGATCGATGTGGAAGAAGAGGACATTGAACACTATAACATCATGCATGTGTATATACAGGTATGCATCCATGCAAATAGAAACACGAGTGTATAAAGAAGAGGAGCAAATAGCTCAAAGTGGAGATGGTGTAGCCGTAGGGACTAGGCTTGGGGTCACCAGAAAGTGCATGATGGGTGTCTCGGTAGGGATCGATGATGGTTGCAAGTGTATGCGTATTGATGTCGCAACGATTAGTTGTAAGAAATAATTGGAGAGAGGTAGAAGATAACTATGTGGTAGAGCATTGCATTGGAAATGATAGCGGTTAAGAGAAATCGATCAAGAATAGAGCTTGTTGTTGGAGGTTGAAGCACAAAAATTGTGGTGGCGAAAAGAGAGAGAAGACACACAATTTGATGAAACAACTGGAGTGTGAGGGAAGGTAAGTCGCGCTATGGTGTATCGGTGTTTGTATAAGATATTCTAATACCAAGAAAACTAATAAGATGATTTGCCGCACACATAATCAACATATTGCTTGAGATTAAATAGATGGATATGTGCATGCATACATTTTAGAAAACAGTAACTAATAGGGGAAAATATGGGCATGCAGCTATATGATCCATACATGATGAAAATTGATTTTGTTTATATAAACCCCACAACAACTTAGTATGCTTAACGATTTTCTTCCATCAAATCTCATACTTTTCTCAAGTTGTATGTTCCTTCAAACTACTATTGACATTTCCAATGTTTATGATGTCTTAAAAATCTAAATAGCATACAAGATACGTAAAAATATTCTCAAGCATCTAAGTTATATTATTTGATACTATAAACTTTCAAATAAATCCAGCCGCACAAATGTGCGGGCCTACTTGTTAGTTACTCAAAGAGCATCATATGTACTAATGTATGGGATTTAAATCGGGAAGTCAAACTCAGCACCAGGTCAACTAGCATGCTATATAATGCATAATTGCTAGGATATATAATGGATATTTGCAATATGATTTGGTTACATCAATCCGATTTCCTTCGATCGAAATATCAATGGCTGTACCTACGTAGCAAACGATTCGAGTGTTACGGTAAACTAGTAATAGTGGCATTTTAACAGATCCATGTAGCTCCGAAGCTTGTTTTTCTTCCAAACTTGCGTATTGGAAGTGATGAGAACATGACCCCTATGGATACAACCATATTTGCTATGCTTGTTGTTTCGGTTACAAGAGCTCGTACGCGTCACTTAGATTATCAGGTGAGTTCGTTTTTAAGAGTACCTTTATATTACATGAACTATATGATATTGCCTAATAAATATGATGTTATTTTAAGGAATAAAAGACAGAGAGTGTTTGATTTGCAAGAGTTCGAGCTGTACCTATTTTGGAATCTAATTCGGCCTCCGGAGATAACACCGACTTCAAACGTGCATAACTTTCACATACGGAGTCCGTTGGAGGTCCACCAGTACTTGATGGAAAGATTATCTCGTCATCTTTCCAATGGATCTAGTCCCACCTTCAAATTCTTTTGTGTAGGTCGGAATCGCTGAAACAATCCAGCACGGTGACATCCCAACATGCTTTTAGTAAAAAGGTCATAACTTTTACAAACGGAGTCCGATTCGGGTGTTCTTGGGCTTGTTGGAAAGATTATTCCGAGAGCTTTCCAATGGATCCAACCTCACCTTCAAATTCTTTCTGTAAACTTCAGAATCGTCAAAATAAGATGTTACATCACCTATTTAGGCCAAATTGGGCTTTGTAATCAAACTCAGCTTGGCCCATATGCTGGCGGCCCACCTAGGGGTGTGATTACTGTTCACATGAACAGTAATCCATGGGTTTATTCCCACCCCATTTTTTCTTTTAGATTTGTGACTTCCCCTTCCCTATATAAGGAGGTCTCACCCCTCTAGTTTTCTCGGATTTCGTTGAATTAAGGTTTAGCCCTTGTGCAAACTATTGTTCTTCAGTTGTGTCGAATGACCACCTGTTAAGACATCCTTCGGAATCTAACCTTATCAAATTTCATAAATATTTACAATACATCAGATTGTGTATTATCTTGTTCTTGTGTGTTCTTCGATTGCATGCAGGAATAAACATTCGTGGTCAGGTTGATCGTGCTTCCAGCAGGTCAATAACATCTCAGAGTTGGTTCAACTATTGCTAAGGCGCAAGCGTCGTCGTACGGTTGTAGTCGGATCGCGAGTGTCGCCTCCACCAAAAATCGATATTTATCAATCTCATCGAAAGATCGGGCACCCCGTCGTCATCAAGTGGTATCAGAGCTACAGTTCATCGGTGAGAGTTTTCAGTTTTTTTTTGTAGTAGATTCGTTTTTCATACCTAGAGTCCAGAAAAATTGCCCAATTTTTTTCGCATCTATCATCCATACCGAGCCCTTTGAGCCACCGTAATTTTTTCTTTTCAGTTTGTTTGTTGAATCTTTGGTTGCATTGTCGTGTCTAGTTGCTGATCTTTAGTTCTAGTTATTGTCTAGTTGGTCGTTGTCTAGATTGCTTCTCGTGTCTTCCTTCGCGTTGCTTAATCGTTCTTTTAGGGTTCTTAGTTTTTGGATCTAAAATAGAAAATTCGTGGGTTAGAACTCCTCTAATCTGAAAAAAAATAGAGAGAACACTGTAATACCCGGTTTTGAGTCGGGAGTTTTAAAATAAGTCGGGCACGAAAAAAAGTGCAAATAAATAGAATTTTTGAGGGGAGGGGTTTCGCATTTTACGACAACTGGGCCGCATGTCGCTGCCCCAGCGACCCAAGAGGGGGAGGCCGCCAAGGGGGCGGCCAAGAGGAGGGGAGGCCCCAACCCTAGCCGCCTCCCCACTCCTCCTCTCCCCTAGAGCCGCCACCCCACTCCCTCCTCCCGGTGTTTCTTGTTGCTCTTTGGCGGGTGTCTTCTGCTGCGGAGATCCCCGGTGACACCCCAAGCTCCCCGGCCGTCTCCTTCCAATGGCGCCGCGACCGCTCACGGCGATCTTGTGGCCGGTCTTGGAGAGGGAAGGGAGGAGAAGGGAGGGAGGTTCTTGGGAGGTGGATCCACGTCTCTCTGCAGATCTTCAAGGGTAACGAATGTTTTTAGTGGTAGTTTGATTCGGTTTTATTGATTAATGGTGGATTAGATCTAAATCGGTTTCTGTGCTGGAGATTCCAGAACGCATCCGTCTCCTTGCGCGGCCAGTTTCGACCCTTTAGATGACGAATCTCAGGTTGACCTCTCCTAGAGATATGTTCCTGGTTTCATTAGATTTCTTTTGGCACCGATATCACGAGATTCCACCCAGTGGTTTAGGAGTTATGAATTTTTAACCGAACACTGCTCTGTCTGTCAGAAATTTTGGAGACTGTTGGTTGCTCTTCAGTTTTGTTCTAGATAGAGACAGATTCAGGGAGGCCAACCAAATAGGGTTTTGAAGATAATTTCTCCATAATTCCAGATTGATAAAGATCATCTCCATAAGATTTTTAGACTGAAAGTTACAGACTTTTCTTTACGACTGTTCTGAAATCTGGACAGGTTTCTGTCGGTGTCTTCTTGGGTAGATTTGTCCTCTGTTTTGGCCGAATCAGAGGATCTCACCAACTAAATTTTTGTAGCCTGGTTCATTAGGAAAATATGAGCACTGGTTTCAGGTCTTTAGGAGTTACAGATAATTAATGGTGAATTTTATCGTACAACTACCAATAGAGTAGTAATATGGTCTTTTTGGTGAAGTTGTCAAATTGAACCCTTGGTTGTGTGGGTTGGTTAGAGTGTATGATAGGACACGTGTAGATACATCATAACTTGCTATTCTTATTCCGTGTAAATGCTTGTGTAGGCGGTGAGGCGGTGGGTGGAAGGATACCTTCGTTGTTTCCTAGTACGTCGCAGCACGGAAGGCAAGTACTGGTTGTTAATTTGTGTTGTTTTCAAGGGAATGCATGATGATGTGGTGAATTTATGATTGCTATTGCGTTGTGCTCATGATGTGGATATGTTTCAATATTTATGTTTCTTGTGATACATGATTCATTCCATTCATGCATGTTTCGTTTCCGTCCACGGGAGTGGAAATTTGATTAAGTCCCATCAATTCCAGAATGGGCATGTAAGACCCACCATTTCAATGTGGGCAATGTTGGACACCCGTATGAAATGTTCTTCATACGGTATTTGAGGTCCCGTACTTGGTTAAGTACGGGCTTAAGTGAACACCGACGGGTGTGTCACTCACTATACCGGTATATGTTGTGAGCAGTCCATTCCTTCATTGCATAATACCATGTCATTCATATACATTTGAGTTCAAAGGTGTTTTGCACAAACAGATTGTGGTTTGCTTTGTTCGCTTTATTATTCTATCGTTTGTTTAAGTACTTGCTGAGTCTTTGGCTCATCCTTGTTTTGTGTGTTTTATTTAGGTAAATGAGGAGGAGGGCAAGTCCTTTTGAGGGGTAGTCCAGCACGCTGCATATCACCTTTATCAAATAAGAAATATTATTGTTATCCTTCATTCATGTCAACTATTCGTTAAGTTCCCAAATTGTAATAATCCAGTTTGGGTATCGCTCATCGTACGTTTTTTTTTATTATGAATGTTTCTATTCCCTCTCATGTTACTGTTAATGTTTGTCGTTGATACTTATGGATTCTTATTAATTAAGCTTGATTAAATCGTTATTGTCGTACATTCTTAGTATTTATTAGTTTTGTGTGACATCTTGGCTTTCGAATAGCCAGGGTGTTACAAACACTTTGCTGTTATTTATGACTTGTGGAAAACCCTAGGGCCGGCAAATAGTAGAAGGAGAAAGAGGCAACTGCAAGAACAAAAACCGCGGTAGATAAAAAAATACAGAAAAAAAGAAGAGTGTCGACCTTTCCAAAAATTGAAAAGCACGTCAAAATTTCGCCAAAACTAGTGAAAATTGGTGGAGTCCTTCTACATATAGCCACAAGATTGCACAAAAAAAATTCAGAAAGTTTGGCCTACGGAATCAAAAGATATAGCAATTTCAAGATTGAACCCGACTCGGTTTCCAGTCCGAATACGATTCCGTTTCCGAGACACCTTGATAAAACGGGCATAACTTTTGTATACGGTGCCCGTTTCGGACGTTCTTTTACTCGTTGGAATGCTAACAACGAGGCGCATCATTTTGACCTAAGACACAAATCACCCTCCAGGGACCCCAAAATCGGCCATCTTCAGCCCCGAATTTGCGTCGCAAGTTTTAGGTTTCTGTTTTTGTTATTTCTTTCAGTCTTCCCTTCGGAATTTGGGCTTCGCCTCAACTGCAAAGTTGTAGATCTCGTCAAAATTTTTCAAATGAGTATATATAAGCCATATAAAAAATTCTTATTCATCTTTTGAGACTAGCTTTTGTTTACTGCTTAAACTAGAGGGTTGTTTACATTGCACGTTATTCTGATTTTGTGCTCTACATCGTGTGAACAATCTTGTGCCCTTATAAATAAGTTTGAGTAGTTGGCTAGCATCTCTCCTAGCCTTTGGTGTGAGAATTTTCTTTGCTTACATCAAGTCACATTGATCTTTACGTGTGTGTTCATACACTTCTCTTGATATGCTTTGATTAGCTAGCTCTTTCTAGGATAGGATCAGCAACATTAACTAGCACTTTGAACATTTATTCAACTTGCATTTGCTGAATTGATTGTTGCTAATCCTTACTACTATACTTGAGCCTTCCCAGCTACACCTCTTCTACACCGTATAGGCTGACCTTCACCTGGCAATCGCTCCATCCAATCTTCAGAGATACGTTAACACTGCTGGTTGTCGATCACCCCTGTTGCTTGGTAAGAACTGGTAAGAATTCGATAAAAGCTTGAGTGTGAGCGACTTTTGAACCACCACATCCTAGTAGTTGCTAGGGACATATGCTTGCTTTCTACTAACCATGACAGGTTCAAGATCACAAAGTCGGATGTTTCGTGAGATCAACAACACCATTGACTCATCTCCTGTGCCTGAACGAGGTAAATTTAAGTATGCATTTCCATCCTTTGCTGGTAATTTTGATCATAGTGCCTCTGTTGACTGGAAAATAGCATTAGACAAAGAATTTGAATATTATGATTGGTCTGATAGGCAAAAGATTAGAGCTGCCACTAGCGTTTTTATTGAGTATGCACTACTTTGGTGGAGGTCTTTAAATAGACATGGAAAAGTACATCAAATTTGGAATGCACTAAAGAAACTTTTGAGAGATGAATTCGTTCCTAAATATCATGCTGATTATTTACTAACTAGATTACAACGTTTAAATCAAGGTAGTAGAACTATAAGGGAATACTATCATGAATTAAAAAAATCGTTTATTGCGTTGTGGGTTAGAGGAACATGCTGAAGCTACAGAAAATAGATTCTTAGGTGGACTTAATCAAGAAATTCAGGACCTTCTTGTTCATAAAGAATATAATTCTCTCTCCCATTTATTTATTCTTGCTTGTAAGGTTGAAAGTCAGATTGAGGAGGAATTAAGAATACTTGATGATAGAAATCATGAGAACAAGCCTGTGTTTGTGTCTTTTTCTGTGACTAACAACTCGTAGGAAGTTGAGAACCATGCCGAAGAGGGGAATGAGCTGATTGAACCATCGACTCCATTGGTTGAGAAGGAAGATGAGGAGATGGATGCACCTACATCATTTGAGGAGAGCCAAAAAGGTAAAGATCATGGCGCTATCATCACGCACGGTGAGTATGTTTATGAAGAACTATAACTATCCACTGTTAATGCTTTGTTAGAGCAAAAATTAGTGGAAAACAATTCTGATATGCACATGTTTAACGTAGAGAATTCAGACAACATTGAATTTAGTGCACCTTGTGATAAACTTGTTGATTTACCTGTTGACTTAAGTGCACCATGTGATAATCTTGTTGATTTATCTGTTGACTTAAGTGCACCATGTGATAACATAATTGAATTGCCTACTGTTTTGAGCGATTCATGTGATGAATCAAGCACATATAATGATACTATGGAATTGGTTAGACAAGAAGTTTTGACTAGAATTTATCCTGCTGATTCTTCATGCTACATTATGTTGGAGCCACCTATGAAATTGTCACATGCTATGGAGAAAGTTTCTGAAATCACATGTACAATCTCCTTGTCTAGTGCGTACACTCCTGGATATAAGTTTAATTTGATTGGAGATTATGGTATAGACAATCAATTTCTTGTATATCGAATATGCATAACTTGTGATCACATAGATGAATTGAAGCTTACTGTTTTGAACAACAATTCTTGTGTGCTGAATCTTGTTCATTATGAGAGAAAAATAAACTTTAGTGATCACCCAATGCCTATGTGTTCATCTCTTATTGCACCATCTAGTATTGACAATTTGCAGCATGATGTTGAAGTATGGAAGAACTTTCAAATCTTTTCACCCTTACTAGATGAATTTGCTAACGCTCAATTGAAATCTGATTATATGGATGAACTTTGTTTGATTCCAAAGGTTGTAGATTTGCTCATATGTGCTACCACTGCTAGTTTACAACTTCAAGTATTTCAATTGCATAAATGCTTCACTTACATTTGCAAAACTAGTTGCAATAATTACTATGTGAGAAATTTTGTTTTGCTCATTGACATATATGATTATTCTTGGGCTAATAATACAATGAGCTTTTATAAATACTGTTGTTTTAAAATATTAATTGTGCAACAACGAAGAGCCGTTAAAACGGATAACATACATATACCATGCATACACCTTGGCTTCTTTGTTACCCTATTTTCAGCTTATCAAAAGCCGATGACGGCTTTGTTTTCAAGAAGGGGAGGATGATGAGAATATGACCCCTATGGATACAACCATATTTGCTATGCTTGTTGTTTCGGTTACAAGAGCCCGTACGTGTCACTTAGATTATCAGGTGAGCTCGTTTTTAAGAGTACCTTTATATTACATGAACTATATGATATTGCCTAATAAATGTGATGTTATTTTCAGGAATAAAAGACAGAGAGTTGTTGATTTGCAAGAGTTCGAGCTGTACCTATTTTGGAATCCAATTCGACCTCCGGAGATAGCACCGACTTCAAACGTACATAACTTTCACATACGGAGTCCGTTGGAGGTCCACCAGTACTTGATGGAAAGATTATCTCATCATATTTCCAACGGATCTAGTCCCACATTCAAATTCCTTTTGTGCAGATCGAAATCGTTGAAACAATCCAGCACGGTGATAGCCCAACAGGCTTTTAGTAAAAGGTCATAACTTTTGCAAACGAAGTCCAATTTGGGTGTTCTTGGGCTTGTTGGAAAGTTTATTCCGAGAGCTTTCCAATGGATCCGACCGCACCTTCAAATTATTTCTCTAGACTTCAGAATCGTCAAAAGAAGATATTATATCATCTATTTAGGCCAAATTGGGCTTTGTAATCATACTCAACTTGGCCCATATGCTGCCGTCCAACCTAGGGGCGTGATTACTGTTCATGTTCATGTGAACAGTAATCTATGGGTTTAGTCCCACCCTGTTTTTTCTTTTAGATTTATGGCTTCCCCTTCCCTATATAAGGAGGTCGCACCGCTCTAGTTTTCTCAGATTTCGTTGAGTTAAGGTTTAGCCCTTGTGCAAACTATTGTTCTTCAGTTGTGTCGAATGACCACATGTTAAGACATCATTCGGAATCAGACCTTATCAAATTTCATAAATATTTGCAATACATCAGATTGCGTGTTCTTCGATTGCATGCATGAATAGACCTTCGTGGTCAGGTTGATCGTGCTTCCAGTAGGTCAATAACATCTCGGAGTTGGTTCAACGATTGCTAAGATGCAAGCGTCATCGTACGGTTGTAGTCGGAACGCGAGAGTCGCCTCCACCAAAATCGATATTTATCAATCTCATTGAAAGATCGGGCACCCCGTCTTCATCAGAGAGCATTTCTTAACTACTATATAATTTAGAGTTTGCCCCGCGCACACTACCACCCACCCGGCGCCTCGCCTCCCCCAACCACCCACCCACTCGACCCCTCGCCCACCCACCCACTCCCACTGCCACCTTCGCCCTCGTCCGCCTCGCCCCTCCGTCGCCCTGCTCTCCCCATCCGCCGCCAACTCCCAGAGCCGCCGCGACCAGTGCCCGCCCTCCTCCGTCCACTGCGACTCCTCTCCCCTGCGGCTTGCGCGTCCACCTCCATCGACCCTTGACCATCACCCCGCAGACGCATCGTCCCACCCCACCTCCTCGCGATTTCTCGCGCCCCCCCGTTCCCCTCGCAGAAGCCTCGCCGCCTCCTCCCCACCCACGACTCGGGCCAGCGACCGCGCCTCAACCGCCTGCATCCCCACGCAGTTGCACACCATCTTCACGTTCTCTGCCCCACTCCCATCACCTCCTGCCTGAACCACCCAAGTGCTCCCCTCCCCTTCGCTCCCCATCTCTGCCTCCCAAAACCGTAGTCGCGCGCCGCGCCCCCGATGGACACGGAGGATGTGGTTCCCTTCCCCGGCGAGCGATCGTTCACCTTTGCTGACAGCATCGATGTCTCTCCTTCTTCTCATGAGTGCTCTTCCTCCCCACGATCTCCTGCTATTCCCCTTCCACCCCTGCCATTCCCCTCCCCTTTCCCCCCTTCTCCACCGAACGCAAGAGCAGGCGAGGCGTAAAGCCTTTGCTTTGGGCCGCCACACCGCCAACACCTCCCTCACCCCGCGGGAGAGGGAGGGAGCCGGTGGCTTGGGCGTCGCGCGAAGGGACGGCATGGCGTCGGGATGGCATGGAAGTAGTGGCGCGGAGGGATGGCGTGATGGGGCAAGTGGGAGGTGATGGGAGCAGGCGCTGGCGACGGCGAGGACGGCGATGACGCGGGCAGTGACACGGCTCCACTGGCGCAAGGACGGGAGCAGTTGGCCCACCGGCTTGGCGGCATGGCACGAGCAGTGGCCAGAGGAGGAAGAAACGGGGACGGAGGAGCAGGGGATAAATATATGGATTGAGTCCATGGAGCACTGAGCGCCACTGCCTTGCAGTAAGCAAGTGAAGGCTTCCCTCTCCTCCCCTTCAACGAGGAACCCCAGGATTGGAGGAGGAAAGGAGGCCAAGCGAGCACGGTGGGTGGCCGTTCTCTGCTCCGCCTGCTTCCTTCTCGGCGTCTGTGTCGTCAACAGGTTCGCATTCGCCCCCAAATCCGATGGTTCTCTTGGAGGGAGCCCCGGTCCGGGCTCCCATTTCTTGCTCTTAGGCTTTACCTGCCCCAATCTTTTCTTCCCCACAATATAAGGAAATGGTCGTCGATTTCAAGGCCGGAAATGGTGATGTTTATTCTACTTTTGCAGATATTGGGCGGTTCCTGAGCTTCCCGATTGCCCAAACAAGGTAATGTGTGCCATTTCATTTTCACTCCTCTGTTTCTTTGATGCTCACATGGATGCATATTGCCAATTGATAGAATTTTGCAGGCAAGTTCTGATCATTCGAGGGCTGTATTGAACCAATTGTAACTAAATTATTGGGATGGTGATCATTATACAAGGATTCATGCAAGGGTGTTTGAACTTTGAAGTAACTAGCATCAATATGAGTATATAATCTAGCAGGAACGCCAAATATGGAGGAATTCGAGGAGGTAATAGTAAGTGCGTAGTCAGTTACTGTGCTTGTAGCTGCAACTGGGTTAGCTGTAAAAAAGGAAGACTTTTCACCACTTCAGTTGACGTAGATCAAATTTTGGCCTTGAAAGATTAGTACTCCATATTCTATGGTTAGGTTATCAACTTGTCATAGGAGGCTCTTTGATTTATTAGGTGCATCAGTGCTGGTGCAATTTGCATGCTTCCACATGCATAATTTGAGGTTAAATACATTTGCAGCGTGTCTACTGCATTCCTTCTGTCTGTTCATGCTTTCTTCTCTTTTCAGGGTGCCCAGACTGTTGGAATGGGCGTAGAAGCTCGGAGTGTACCAGCTGCTGCCAAACTATTTGATAAGGCAAATGATATACTTGGGTATATTTGAACCTCTAATAATATTTATCTGTTTGCTCCCATTTGTAGTACTTGTTCTTTAAATTTAATGAGTGTTTAGACCGCTTCCAAAGACTAAGTAGCGCTCATGCAAATGTTGTTGTGCTAAATGTAGTTATGACTTGCTGGATCTGTGCACCAATGGACCAAAAGAAAAGCTTGACTCAACAGTAATTAGTCAGGTTTGTGGATTTCAGAATCCTTGCTCCCACGGATAGATCATTCATTTTCTTACCCATGCAAGTAGTATTATTTCAAGTATCCGCCCTTCACTACTACTAATGCCATGCTATTAAAACATGTTTCATTAGTCATATCATATAGAGCTGTATAGCATCCAACCATGAATAACTTGTAAGTCCTGAATCTGGTTGACTGAAAAACAATGCCACTGCTAGCTAAGTTCTGCTTATACCAACATTTGTGCATTGCAGCTTGCAATGCTGCTAGAAATGTAGTCCATAAAATAGTTTGGCGTTTTTTTTCACTTAGCTATGCTGCATATACATTTAAGTGCCAAAGGATGGTATGTTTCAGATAAGTTCTTGTTCTTATCAGTTGAATTGTATTCAGCTTACCAAACAAAACCGTTTTGCAGCCAGCTATATATGTTACCAGCCTTGCAGCTGTAGAAGTACTACGTGCACGTGATGGAGGCCAAGATGTAATTAACTCTGTAGATGCCGCATGTGATCTCAGCTTGGGAGAGTATACTACACTTGCATTTGCTGGTGCTTTTAGGTATTCACATGGTCTTACAATTTCCCTTATTCTGTTACTAAAATCATGCATTTGTTTGTTTCAAGATATAAGTGCATGAATTCCTGTCTATCATGGAGTGAACACAGAATATAGGCTAACTTCGATCTTTTAGTGAGCATCATCCTGAATCTGTTATACCTGTAATAGAAAGTTCAAATTTATAACATCGTGGCTTTGTATTTTGCAGTGTGACAGGTATGCATACTTACACATAGTTTTCAACATGCAGCTTTGAGGATGGTCTGAAGCTTGTCAAGCTTAGAGGAGAAGCCATTTAGGTTAGTGTCCGTGAGCACTATGAGATATGAATACTGTGAGTTTTTTACTTTCAAAATTGATTGTAATGTCCTTATCTGTGTAGGATGCTTTAGATGCTGCCAATAGTGCGATGGTTAGTGTGATTGGTCTAGATTAAGAAAAGGTGCAACAACTATGCGATGCTGCTAACGAGGAAGTAGATTTAAAGGAAAGAGTACAAATAGCAAATTTTATATGTCTTATAAGTCTTTCATCTGATGCTATTAGTTCCCTATTGGGTCTTGCCAGGTTTCAACATAGTAACATTTTATTGCAGGGGAACTATGCTGTTTCCGGTGGTGTGAAGGGTATTGAAGCAGTTGAAGCCAAAGCAAATTCCTTTAAGGCCAGAATGACGGTTAGTGTTCCCATATATGTATATTCCCCTTGTTAATGTCGTGTTTGAAGTGGATGATTTGCTAAATTTTATTTGAGTGATTAACTATTGGTGATTGGTATATCAATGTTTGAAATGCCAGTTTTGGGTTTGAGCTTTTGATGTGACTGAAGTCATCTTCTTGTCTGTCAGTTTATCAATGATTGTACTGAACAGTGTCCAATGAATTCATCTGTTAGTTTGATTGAAGTCTGATTGACACTAAGTACTGAAAATTGCATTAACAATCCATCCCAAGTTTCTCTATGTTTCTTAATTAAGATTATACTTGACTGAATATTTAGTTTCTTTTATTCACTTCACAAATCTGATGGATTATTCACATGCCAATTTTTTAGATATATTAGATATTAACGGTGACGGCAGGAGCACGAGAGGAAGCAGCGGGAGGAGGACACCCGCACCATGTATGGGCTCGCGGAGGCCATCTCGGAGAGCAACGTTAGATTTAGGCTATTGAAGCAGATGGGGTACAACTCGGCAGCCCGCGGCGGCGGTGCTGAGGCGGTCAGAATCGAGATCCGCCACTTGCGAGCCGGACTCAGGGCGGATCCTCCGGTGGCACCGCAGCCGCAGCCGGAGACGAGGACAAGGGAGGCGGCGGAGAGGGAGAGGTCGTGGGAGGTGGAGATGATGGTAGAGCTGAGGGCGAGGCAGAGCACACAGTGGAAGGGCCGGAGGGTGGTGTGGGACTATCGCAAGGCCGAGGCAGCGCTCGCGCAGCTGAAGAATCGGGGGTTGGAGCCGCCGACGCCGGAGGGTGAGGAGAAGTGGTGGAGGTGATCACTGAAGAGGTAGTTATTACTCTGATACTCTTATATTTACATCAATTTTTGTTCTGTAATTCTGTTGGTTATAGTTAGGATCGCAAATTCAGTATCATTGTTCAATCGCAGCATTGTTCAAAGATGTGTCAATTACTGCCCATTTTACTTATAAAACTAAGATCAAGTGAACTAACTCCCAAAAAATCCCCTTGATCTGGTATCTGACATTTACTTTCTATTATGTCGTCTCAATGATAGGTTATGGTATTCCTTGGTTCACATGGAGTCCCGCTTACCTATGTTGAGGATGCTGGAGAATGGCGATTCTTATAGAGATAAGATGGAGGATTGCGTTGCTTTGATCATGAACTTAAATCCAAAGGAATCTCAAACAACCAAACCCTTATCACGTATGGACCAATTCAAGTTGGAACATAAAAGAACTCTTTTCCCGTTAAGAACTAATTCGAGGATTGTAACCTAAACATAATCAAGCCCTAGTTGGCTCTTAGAAACCCAATCACTTCATTTTACTTAGGTTTTACTTTAATGAGAGTCTGGTTCCCCTGAGATGTTTTACCAACCAAGGCTAGAATGTCATTAACCAAATGGACTCAACATTTCCAATGCTTGCTGGCAAACCGTGGAAGATGTTATATGTTATTCAAAGAATCTGATCAGGGCAATGTAAGTCTCTTGACATGCTTAAAAATCCTAATATGGTATTACTTGTTTATTTCAAATTCTCTTTCATTCACTACGATATCTACAATCAATGCAATTGTGGGATACAATTAAACTTGTTAAGTAGTTTTAAAGCACAATCAATAATTGTTTTGAGGTGGTAAATTTTTACACAAGTAGCGCTAAAGCTATATGATAAATTGCTTGTTCCTAGCTCCTTAATGTAGTTTTGACTAGAAATAATATTGATGTAAATGCGCTTGTCATAGAAAATTTTTCCTTTGAGGTCTTCTACCTTTTGCTTTGCTGTCGCAAGAAGAATCATGCGCTAGAAAGTGATTAGAGGTAACATGTTCACTTTGAGATCGGTTTGATGTTAGGGGTATCAAATTGCAGGTTGATGCTATGTTCCTGTCTTGTGATATGTACAGATGAGTGAATTATTATAAAAAATGGAAAGAAAGCTACCCACTATTCCATAATATGAGATATAATGAGGTCATTCAATGTAGCCATTACTAGCATTTTGCATTTGTTTTTATTCTAATTTTGCATCTATCATTTTCTTTGTGTTTGTAGGGGTTGCCTTTTAGTTCGCCATTCTTTTTTCCATAATAATCCTTCAAACTGTGTTGACTTGGGTGGTAGTGTGATGGGTTGCAGAGAATTCCATTCCAACTTCCGTGCCACACAGAGTGGGCTTTCTCTTAATATTGGTATGTTTTATCATCTGAGTCAAATTTCATATAGTATTGTGATCACTTGTATCATTGTATGCAATAGGTGATAATACATAATACATGTACTGTTTGTTTGAGCATATGTGTTCACAACAATGATTGTGAAAGCTAGCCATGTTATTCATTTTCTACTTGCTAACTAGAAGGTTGATCACCCAAACAAATTTGACTGCGCTAAGGTAAGTTTTGTCTTCATGTTGCTAATGAAATATGCCCATGGAAGCGAAAATGTCTTGCTGAGTTCGAGATTGTCACACAATGTGTGGCCTCTACAAGAGTCAATGATCAGTATCTTATAAATTGAAGTAACTACACTATATTTTAAAAATGTTTAACCATAAATATTTATTAGCTCCTGGTATGCTTATTTCTTCACATTTTGTTGTGACAAAGGCAGAAAGCAGTGGCTCAGTTCTTAATTATGAATTATAAGGTGTTTGACATGATTTTATTTGCTATATGTTATTTAAACTTCTTTTTTAAAATTCCGTTGCAACGCACAGTCTGCCCTGAACCATCAGTCTGCCGCTTTCAGCCGTCCAATCCAAATCCAGCGTCCACGATCTCCCGATCAGTTCTAAAGCCCAAACACGCCGATAAAATCCCGCACCACCCACTCGGATCTCCCCCGTACCCGTTTCTCCTCCACTCAGACACGCACCACCTTCCTTTCCCGTGTCCCGCGGAGCAGCGTGAGGGTTTCGAAAAGGAAGCCATGGCGGAGCAGCCGCACGCGGAGGACGCGAGCCCCAAGTCGGAAACCCTAATGGAGAAGATCGCGGACAAGCTCCACGTCGGCGGCGGCGACGGCGCCTCCTCCTCGTCGGACTCCGACGCCGAGGAGCGCCCGCCCGCCCCCGCCCCCGCCCCCGCAAAGGTTACTGACTCCTTCGCCGACTCCGCTGCTGCCGCCGCCGCCGAGGCCAAGGCCAAGGTGTTCCGCCTTTTCGGCCGCGAGCAGCCGATCCACAAGGTCCTCGGCGGAGGAAAACGTATGGCCGATGCTACTCTTCTTAGTTGTCTTGCTTTTAAATGCGTAGATCGGATCGTGTTGCGGTGGATCTGGATGGATTCGGGGCCTTGGGTTTTGGACTAGATCTGATAGGTTACGGATTGGGTAATGCAAGTAGGGTTTTAGCCTTTCAGGAGGGATGGATTTGTTTAGATCGTTGGTGTGGAAGTGTGTAGCCTCGACAAATTGATGCGACTAGTGTGGCCTGATTCGTGCTGGTGGCTCCAAATTTGATCAATGTAGGTTGTCTTTGTATGACATATTTGTTGTGCGATTTCTCCCTTGATACGCATATATCGTGCTGAAAATGGATGCGACTTTTTTTTTTAATAAGTGATCACAGTAGGAAAAGCGAAGCTTATGTTTGTCATGATCCATTTGAAGTGAACTGTAGACTGCCAATATAATAGAATGATCGAATATGAAATTAAATGGTTTTCTATGTTGGTGGGTATCATATTGTTGTCTGTTGGTGTGCTAGTGTTCACATCTTTAGATTTCTATAGCTTCTTCATGTTGTATACTACCATGATTGTGGTAGAATGATTCTCAGGCGTCCGGTCTGCCAAGCACTTGAATTTATGGTTTGTAGTGCTCTCTGTGATAGAATGCTGGGAATCACTTGAGTAGTGAATGTTACTGTGGCATTGGCATTGTATGTTCTTGTATGAGAGACATAATCATAAGAATTTTGGCTTTGTTTTCTATTAAGATCCTGAAAAGTTGAAGTTTTGACTCTTCCACAAAGAAACAGTCAACCTGGTGATTTTTTAGTACAATGGCCACCTTTTTTTGAAATGAGAAGCATTTATAATGATATTGAAGTTCAATATTCTTTTGTTTATCTCGTCTTCAACCCAACCATGTTTTTTCTCCATCAAGGTGTCTTATTTTGTGATCGAGGTGTAATTTGCATTATATAACTTGATTATCTATCATTGTTCCTGCTGTATTCACTTCAATTCTCTATTTTGCAGCTGCTGATGTGTTTATGTGGAGGAACAGGAACATCTCTGCTGGAGTACTAGGTGGTGCCACTGCAATCTGGATCCTTTTTGAATTGCTTGGCTACCATCTTTTGACTTTTGTTTGCCATGGTCTCATATTCTCTCTGGGTGTCCTCTTTCTCTGGTCTAATGCCTCGTCGTTCATTAACAAGTAAGATTTCTTCATCTCAATATCATACATTGTACAAATTTGCAAAAGATACAAGTTTGTTCCTTGCAAGTTAGATAGGCAGCCGTTACTTTAAGTTGAGCTCTAAATTTTGCCCTTTATTACCAGGTCTCCCCCACGGATCCCAGAGGTGATTATTCCTGAAGATGTGGTTGTCAACATTGCACTATCTACACGTTATGAGATCAACAGAGCCTTTGCAAATCTTCGTCAGATTGCTCTTGGACGGGACATAAAGAAGTTTCTTATTGTACGGTTGTTATTTTATCGTTGAAGTTTAGCAATTGCTCCTACAGCACACTGGATTCATCTGATTTATCATTCTTGCGAATTTGTAGGTGATTGCTGGGCTTTGGTTGCTTTCTGTTCTCGGGAGTTGCTGCAACTTCTTGACCTTGATTTACATTGGTAAGGAAATTGAGCAGTTGGAACTTGGAAGATACTTTTTTTAGCACCTCTTCCAAAACGTAGGCTTGGCTAACAGTGAATCTTTCTCTTTTTGACTCAAACAGTTTTTGTGGTCCTGCACACAGTCCCAGTTCTCTATGAGAAGTACGAAGATCAGATTGACTCTTATGGTGAGAAGGGGTGGGTTGAGATTAAGAAGCAGTACGCCGTGTTTGATGCTAAGGTTCTGAGCAAAGTACCAAGGGGTACATCGAAAGACAAGAAGCACTAGAAACAAGTGGTACAGTGTTACTCAGTAGGGAATGATAGCCATTGGTTCGTGGTTCTCAGGAAGCATCGCGGCCGCCCTTGTGGTACGGGCACCAATGTCACATATTGCCTTTGTTATGTATCGCTCTTTTGTTGTTTGCTACTTTTGATGAGAGCAACCCGAGCAGCTCGCCCCTGCAACAGTAATGCAGACGCAGCCCATGTTTTGCTGTACCGCTGTTTGATTTATGGTTTCCGCGACATTGTTTTTGCTACTCGCACTGCTGCAGTTTGGAGTTTGATGATATTTATGAACTGGTGTTGAGCTGACATGTCATCCACTCATTTCATTGTATAGCATTGGTGAAAAGTCTTGTTCTGATTGTGCTATTTAAGGCCCAGTTGTACACATCGTCACATCGGGTAGTAGGATGCAGTATAAATTGGGAAGCAGGAATCAAATTGGAACCCTTGGGCTTCCGGTATAATCAGTTTAGCTATTCTTCAAGTTCATCCGTGATTCAATCACCTGATAATCTATTGATCACGTCAAAAAGATAAGCTTAACCACAAACCACGGGACGCTGGCACCATCGTTTGCGTTGCAAGTTTGTAGCTTCTCCCGCGTCTGTGAGCTGTGACAGCTTCCTGACGTGCAATGTTTAGAGTAACCAGACATGAGAACAAGGTCACAGCCTGGCAAAAGCAAAATAATATGGAAAACTCTTCTAACACCACGGTTCGTGCAAAGCACTTTGCTTCTCTGAACGGCGAGCGACATTGCTGAAACTCGCAGTTGATTGACCGTGCCACACAGTTGCAAGTTTGCAAGACCAATGGGAAAAAACTTCACAATAGCAAACAGAACCGCTACTTACAGTACAGGAAACCTCACAGATCTCTGATATTGCACTTGTTTCAAACAAAAAGAAAAAAAAATGTAGGATTCACCATTAGTTTTGTGAGAACCCTACAAAGATTCATACAAAAAGGTACTTGTAAACAGCACGCTAGTACTAGTTTGTGCCAACCACAACCTGCCAAGTATGACCCTATACAAAAACATGGTGTGTAATGCAAAAAAAGGAGCAAAAAACAAATCTGCGCCGCAGATTCATTATTAGTGTAGTACAACAACCGCACACAGGCAAACTACAGTTTAGGTGGAGATGAAACTCTTCATGTTTTACACAAGAAACCGGCTTTTAGAGCCTGACTTCTTTCGTCCCTACTATTCTCCGTTTCTCCTGATGAAACATCAGACTTGCTCGAGCCTATTTTCTCATGGTTGTTTGTCGTCTATTCTAGTTTTCAAATTATGTTCATACACTCTGCGTCTGATATTCTGGTAGTTCAGAGGAAGTATGTCAATTGCTCCTTCTTTCTCGAGCCTCCTTCACCATACAACTCATTCCATTGCTTCAGTTCACTCATTATGGCACCTTCAGCAGCAAAACTTGCCGCCACCTGCAATTCGAAGTTTGCGAAATATTAACAAGTTATATCGCCAAGATACCAGTTCTTCAGTTTCATATTCATGAGTTTTACATGCTTGCATATCTGAAAATTCTACTTGAATTGTACTAAAAGATGGATTTACCTGGTTCTTTGCTTCTTTCAAATCTGCCATGTTTAATGGCCTTAGATTGATCGCCTCGTCCTTTTCTTTTATCTCTGAAGGATCTGATAGATTGTCTCCTTGTTCACGCTTCTTCTTCTCCTGAAGATATTTGAGTGTAAACGTTTTCATAGAAAATCCACAAAATTTGTCATGAACTAAATGCTTAAGTATTGTCGTGATTAGACTACCAGTTCCTTCTTCCTTTCCTTCTGGATCAGTTCCCTCACAGGGCGATATGCTGCCGTTGTGCACAGGTTCTGGTACAGAGCAAACTGAGTCAACTGAGGAGTCTTTTTCAGGATGAAATAGATTCATGTCTCATGATACTGACCTTGAGATCACTGCCACTATATCCTTCAGTCATGGTTGCTAGTTCCTTAAAATCTAGTCCTTCATCAACTTTCTCCTTTGACAGAAGGCTTCTCATAATCAATTCCCGACTTCCCAGTGATGGCAGGCCAACCATGATTCTACGAAAGCAAGGGAACACACACATCAGGCATTGAACAATGGAATGGTACTAAAAACAACTTCAGTGATGGATGAAGAGAATCAGTATCTAGCAAGGAACGGATGCAAACCTGCGCTCAAACCTCCGAATGATAGCCTCGTCAAGGTCAAAAGGCCGGTTGGTCGCAGCAAGAACGAGAATTCTTTGATCTGGTCTTGACAAGAGGCCATCCCAGTGTGTCATAAACTCATTCTTGATCTTCCTCATTGCCTCATGCTCTCCAGCTCTGTTCCGCTGCCCAAGCATGCTATCAACCTCATCAACAAAAATGATAGTGGGTGATACTTTAGCAGCTAATGTGAACAATGCTCTAACATTCTTTTCATCTTCACCGAACCACTTTGACGTGATAGTCGACATCGAGACGTTTATGAAACTTGCTTGAGCTTCATTTGCGATAGCCTTGGCTAGCATCGTCTTACCAGTTCCAGGAGGACCAAACAGTAATATACCTCTGCAAGGCTTAAGAAGACCCCCTTTGAAGAGGTCAGGCCGTCGGAGAGGGAGCATAACAAGTTCTTGAAGGGATTCTTTGATATCATCCAAGGCACCGATATCATCAAATGAAACTCCAATTTCATTAGCAGGTATCACTTCTGGTCTGATGCGCTTTTCAAACTCATTGTCTGGTGGCACTTCCTAAATGCAAAAAGTTTGAAAGTACAGATAGGTAAACTAGTTTCTTGAGACTTGCACAACGTAACATAAACCAGCTAATAGTGCTCTTACTGGTGCTTTTGCAGCTGGAGGTGGATTATCCTTCTTCTCCAATTTCTCTGGTTCTGTTTTGCTCCCAGGAGGAGCAGCAGCAGCAGCAGCAGGAGCTGCAGGTGGCAGCAAAGTTGCAGGTTTTGTTTCTGCTTTTGCAGCAATTGGAGCAATACCCTTTTCAGCAACCTATATATGTGAGGCGTGATGTGTGAATAACTACTACAATTTTTAAATGACAAAATATTCTAAATGGCTCGTAACATATCAATCCATACATGGCTTGCATCTTTTTGATGTAACACAAAGCAATTTACCAAACTTTGCAATATCATCAGATATCTACAGTAGAAATATATCCGTCTTGTTGGAAAAACAATGATTTAAGTATAAAAACAAACGACAAAAATCTCACTTTGCAGCATTAAGATTGATCCTTGTTCAGCAACCTATATACTTAGTACAAAAACAATAAAAAGAAGACAAACCTTTGAAGGGTCACAATTTACTTCCAACTTCATGGTGTCCTTATCACACATCTTGTTCTCTTGAAAAATTTCCAATGCAAGGGACAAGCTGTGCCATGAAAGAGTCATAAACCGAGGAAGATATGAAGAAACCAACAGACAGCTATACTAAAATGCTAACTACCTCTTTGCAGATAGAACTAATTTCCCATTTCGGTACTCCGGATCTTTGTTATTCATCAAGTGATAAGAAACTGCAGATACAACAATCTCCTCAATGTACTTACTGAGGACCATTGTATCGGATAGGCATATTGAGCCTAAATCATTACACTCAAGGTCATTTTCTGCAAGGACTTCCATAGTATGATTCCGGTTATCTTGAAACTGAATCATCTTCATATCTTCTTCTAATTGGGAGTTCCAGCTTACAAGGTGACTCTCGTTTTCGGGTGGCTTGATTTCTATATTGTATGGAAATAAAACAGTTAGTCTTTCATCCAGCTCATCCTCACAGTCCATTTCCACAATCCTTGAGCCGAGGACTAGCACTGGTCCTTCAAGCTTGTTCAGTAGTTTTTCAAACAGGAGATACATTTTTGGGGACCTGTGAAGAAACTTCTCGACGTCTCTTATGTAGAGTACAATTGGATTCTTCTTAGATACTGAAAGAACAACCTTGTATACCGCTTGTACCAAAATTCTCTCATCAAAAGTCCAGCTGCTGGCACGTCTGAGAGGAGCTGCAGTTTTTTTATTATCAAACATGACCATGAAAACAGAAGAAGGTGCATGATGCAAATCAACAGTGCAGCAAGAAATTAACGAAGGTAAAAGCTGCAGTAGCAGAAGTAGTGGGACAAACTTGGCAACAAAATGATATAGCTTACATATTCTTGTTTGCTAGTTTTCAACTATGTGCATGAGATAATGTAAAAGAACTTGACATGCCAGCATATGTTCATTCCTTCCAAGTAAAATATTTTAATGTGTAAGATAACAAGAACAATAAGGTGCATTAACAAAGAGAACAAAAACAAACTACTACTTCTCAATTGTGACTTACTTTCATTGTGAGAATAGTAATATTTAGATCTATTTCACTATCTTGCAAGTCAGAAATTAATACCAGATCACCATTTAACATGCTAAGCAAGTAAGAAGCATAATGAGAGAACACCAGAACTAAAGACTGGGGGTGCTTAAAAATAATATGAATATAAGGTATACAGCCACGGCAGGACTACCAAAGAGGTCCAATTTACCTCTAATAATTTTATGCATATTTCAGTCAATTAATAAATGGTGAACAGGAAAACTAAGAATTTTCTCAGGGATACGGATTCTATTTCATTCCATTGCAAGTCGTTCAAAAGGACATGCTATGACCTGAATTAATTGGAGGGCCTTGTGATGCCAGGCTACTCATATCGGATGAAGTAGATGCATTTCTTCTGAGCTTAGGTAAGCTGCTCATACTATCAGAGCCCCTGGAAATTGCATAAAGCAATGCATATAAAAAATGGTAAATGAATTTCTGTAACAGGTTCACTATAGCTTATTTTCTCACACCTTGATTTTATGTCTGCCATGCTGCTTTGTCTACGTATAGTTCCTGTGACAAAACCAAAGTAAGTTAATAAATACACAGGCACGGATTTTCTAAAGTAGAACTAGCAGAACTCAGTTATGTTGTACAGTCCATGCATGCAAGCGAATTCAGTTATGCATTGCATTGAAAGCAAAAGAATAATATTTTTTTACAGCATTCAGTCTAAATGGAGGCTAACTTAACAATTGTTGGCAGCAACTGTACTTCATCAGAAACTTAATTTATTCTATCAGTTTATCAGGAATTGTAATTCTCTAGAACTCCATTGCTTGTGTACTTTTGCCATTCATCCATAAAAATGCACAGAAGATACATATTGTGTCAATATATGAGAAAAGGCATACATCTTTTCTCTACGTCATCAGGTTTTCAGATAACTGAGAATAGTAACATGAATAGGAATAACTTCATGATTTCAGCTCTGTAGCGTGTGAAATCAGTGTGATATTCACATGAAAACACATCTTCCATCCAGTTTGTACAAAGAGAAATGGTACATGGAAGTTCACATGAACTGCTGATCACTGACCTGAGTTTCCACGGATTTGAGTTAACAATCTGAAGTAGACTACTAGAGAAGCAAACAAAACACTTGTGTACTACTGGAGAATAATGAAGAGTTGAACACTATATACTAAATGGTCGAGTGTTACCTTTGGGTTGCTCCTTTTGTGGAAGAATTGAAAGAGATCCGAGTAATCCAGACACCCTTTCAAGAGTTGTCTCGGAGATGGATCTTTTAAAGGACTGATAAGAAGAAAATGCTATTCAGTTAGCAATTATTAAAGACTTGCCAATATTTGAAGTGTTGAAAAAATTAAGACTTTGGTAATGATGTAGAACAAATTGAACCACCGTCTCGTCAAAAAGCAAACGGACACACTAATTTCTATTCACCTACATTCAGAAATCGGACTGGTGACTGTATGCAAATATGACCAATTTTAAGATGAAATGTAAAACCAGAAGTATGGTAAGGTCTTACCGGCTCTGTGCTGCCACCAGTGCCATATTTGCTATGAATCTGCAAGGAAGAACATCACATTACTGTAATGTTAGATGGAGAAGGTGAGTGCAAACGTGAATTGGTTAGTTGTATTGCAATAGCTCTAGGGGCACTATAGTACAAGAACACACGAGTAAACCCTAGACTAGGAGTGGAATACCACAAATACTCTTAAAACTCCCCTCAAATGCATGGCATATGCAATAGCATTGCATTTTAAAGGATTGACAGAAAAAAAAGGAAAAATCTAAAGTGCAAGTCTTGATAATATCGTTATAGTGCGCAACTCTCGGAAAATATGTCGAATATCAAAATATCTCTCATCCGGTGTCGCACGACAGCCCAAAAAGCATAAACAAGTGGAAGCAAAGTAGACCGTGGCAACACGACGAAGAAGATAATGAAACCGACAAGAATGAGGAGCTGTCAAATCAAGCCGAAGAGGAATAGATAGAGGCATGGCGTGCAGACCGAAACCTGAGACGGTGGCGGCGCAGTGCACAAGAAGCGTTGTGCGGAAGAAGTGTGGTGGCCTTAGAAGCTCGGGGCGTCCTCTCAGAGAGAAGCGGTTGTATCATAACTGTTATGAATATTGTGTGTATATTGAAGAGGCCCAATGAGCAATATATATAGGGTACAAAGGGACACAAGTCTAAACCCTAATACAATAGGAAATACCACTAATACCCTTATATCCTTAACAACCCCCTCAAATGCAAGGCGTATGCAATAGCTTTGCATTTGGAAATGGTTGACACTAAAATATGATAAATCAAAAATCCGAGTCTTGATAATGTCGTCGTAGCATGCAACTCTTGGAAAATATGTCGACAAAAGATCTCTCATCCGATGTCGTGCGACAGTCCATAAAGCACAAGGTGCGGGCGCAAAGTCGACCGCGACAACATGACGAAGAAGATGGTGAAACCGACAAAAATTGATAAAACTGTCAAATCAAGCTGAATAGGAATAGATAGAAGCATGACAGTGCAGATCGCAGTCCAAGACGACGGCGGCGCAGTGAACAAGAAGCACAACGAATGCACAGTGCAAAATAAGCGCAACGCAATGCACAAGAACCGCAACAGAGGCGCAGTGCAGAAGAAACGTGACGCAATGCACAAGAAGTACAATGAAGACGCAGTGCGGAAGAAGCGCGGCGGCCTTAAAAGCTTTGGGCGGCGGATCTGCAGCGGCTCGAAGAAAAGAGCAGCGGCTGCTGCCATGCCAAAGAAGTTCCTATACTTCAATGACTGACAATAAATTTGGGGACTTGTATGGCTTAGACGAACTCAAAGATTGAGTAATACGGACTTGGATGGACGCAGCGGAAGAAACGACACGAAAGAGGAAACGCCTAAGGATAACTAGCTCGGACTTCTGCTACTGCTAGCCGTATTTCTCATCCAATTGGAGGCAGTCCCTGCTCGTCGAGCTCCGCGCGAACGTGAGAGCGCAGAGTACGCGTGAGGCACAAAGAGGAAGGCTGGGATCTGGGCAGTGTCGTTGGTTCGGAACTTGATCAGGTACCCTGGGTTGCACCCCAATTAGCAGGTTCCCGGGGACAACTATCGTCTTGGCACCAAGCTTGATCAGTTCGATGAGGAGGCGCGATGCGATGACGACGTCGGGGACGTAGGTCCTGACCTCATCGACCGACCTGCCCTGGAACAAGGTCTGGTTGTAGTCGTTCCCGCCGATCTCTCCGACGAGGAACAACTAACTCGCCATTAGATCTCTCTGTCCTTGTTTTGAAGAGCTATCGAGCATGAAGAGTACTTTCTCGAACCATGTAATCTGACGTCGCAGGGAGTACGGTGTGAAACGGACGTCGAGATTCTTCCTCCTGAAGTAGTCATAGCCGAGCGCCGTCGCTCCGCCGACCGCGAAGTTTGCGCCGTGCGCGAAATCCTCGTGCGAGTTGCCGGCGAGGTAGGGCGTCGGAAACGGTATCCCCAATGATTCATCGATGTAGTCGATGATTATCCTGCCGTCGCAGAAGCGGCCGGTTGGGCGGCGGAAGGTCTTCCCGTACGGCGGCCTTGCGACGGCGCCGTCGTCGCTTCGCGTAGTGCGCGACCGATTGCCGTTGTCGGCGAGGGAGTTGCCGAAGCTGAAGAGCCTCGCGTAGCAGCCATCGTCGTGCGGCCGCGGCTGGGCGTTGCCAAGGATCGCGCAAGCAACGAGAAGGTGTGTCACGAGGATGCGAGAAGCCGCCATGAATGGTCTCGACCAAGAACGCGAAAGGGTGGATTTGTGGGGATCTGGGAAAAACATCTCAGCGGCGGCCAGGATCCGATCTGGAGCTTGAGGACGGCGTGGTGTTCTCCAAGATCCAGGTACGCCGGATCCGGTGGAGCAGGCTCAGGGCGCCTATCGCGGCAGTCAACGAGCATGAGTCGACGCGTAGCCGAGGAGGGAGAAGGCCGCCCCGGGGAGTAGAGATTGGTCCTTCCGGGGGCAGTGGCAACGAGAAGATGATGCGGCGGCCGGCGGGCGGCGGCGGCGGCGGCGGTAAGAAAACCTAACCCTAACCTTACTCTGATACCATGCTGTGAATATTGTGTGTATATTGAAGAGACCCAATGAGCAATATATATAGGGTACAAAGGGACACAAGTCTAAACCCTAATACAATAGGAAATACCACTAATACCCTTATATCCTTAACAATAACGATTTCTACAATCTGCAGCATCTCAGAGAGAAGAAGCAACGGCTGCTGCTATGTGAAAGGGAAAGAAGGCCACCCAAGATCCAAGAGGACAGACCATGGCTAGCAAAGCAATCAGTTGATTGACAAGGAATTTATGGACTAGCACGGCTTAGACGAATTCAAAAATAGTATGTTACGAACTTGGATGGACTCAAAAGGAAAAATGACTCAAAAGATAATAGCAACAGCAGTAAGATAGTCTTTGACCCAAGGTAACGATGGCCCACCGTACACCCCCCTCCACAAAAATCCCCTCCATCTCTCTCCTCACTCTATTCTCTCTCTACTCCCCCTCTTCTCTTTCCACTCGAATGGTGAGCGGTAATGGCTGGAGGTTGGCGGCGCACTGGCCGGCGGAGAGTGGTGGCGTGGCGAGCGGCACGGACAGATCCGGATGTCACCATTCGTTGAAGGGCGAGAGACCGAAGGCCGGATCTAGAGGGCAGCGTCTCCCTCGACGTTGACAAGCATGGACGCCGATGGCCGGAGCTGGAGGGGAAGACCCCGTCCGGATCTGAGCCACCGCCTCCTATGCATCGGTGGTGGAGGATAAGGATTAGGGAGGGGCGGCACGTGCCCGACGTATCAGGTGCGTCGTGGACCCCGCGCCGGCATTGAGAAGGACGCCAATATTCGAATCCCGTGTGCGGAGCAGCCATGACGTCGTGGACCCCGCGTGGAAGCCCAGATCTGCGTTCAACATTAATGGATCCAGCCAGATCTGGCCGAGGAAGATGGTGGTGGTGGCGCTGGGCAGCGGCCGGATCTGGGCGAGGTGACATTGGGCGGCGCCCTTAGGCAGGGCCGACGGCTGGATCCAAGCGAGGCGATGCCGTCATGTGTATCGGCGAAGAGGTGAGCGGCGTCTTTGCCTCTGCTCCCGAACGCGAGCTGGTCCCCGCGCCGTCGTCGCTTGACGAACTGGTGCCCCTCGGTCGAGCGGATATGGAGATGGTGGTGGCGGCAGCTGCAAGCATCGATGGCGACAGATCCAAGGAGCGATGGCGGTCATGGCAACGGTGGCTCCAAGCAGCATCGGCGGCCGGCCATGCTAGAGTAGGCCTATCGGGATGGGCAACGAGGAGGGCCTGGCTGCTGCTGCTAAAGAAGACTACAACTAAGATGTGGCCACTCCTGAGAGTGGAAATTGCTCCTCCCAGGGGCAGTGGTAGCGGAAACAATTCCGGAGCTAGGTTTTCAGAACCTACTCTGATACCATGTTAGATGGAGAGGAGTGCAAATGTGAATTGATTAGTTGTATTGTAATAGTACCAGAGGCAATATATAGTACAAGTATAAACATAAGAGTAAAGCCTAGACTAGGAGTGGAATACCACAAGTACCCTTAACAATTACAACATACTCATGCGCATGAAAAGGAAATATGTGCCAGCCAACTCACCTTTACAAGAAAATCTGTAGGATCTAGCAAGAGCAATTTTGCTTCAAAATAGTGAGCGAGCGCCTTCGCGAGCATCTGCTGGTAAAGCTCTTCAAGATAGGAACTTAGTCTTAAATTAGTCCGACGCAGAAAAACAATTACTAAGCCACTCGATAACTTTTGCGATGAAGATAATTTACCCGCAGGGCCGGATAACAGAATTGCACGACTAGCTGGAGCAAGATTCCTGGTGTATTTCGAGATGTCTGCTTGCTTCAAGTGAACATACGCAGCGCTTGTCAGCACAACACGTGTTTGCTCGCTGCAAATCGGTATTGGAGGAATACAAAGGGATGAGAAGATGAAAAAAGAAATTTACGCTCCAAAACAGGTGCGTTTTCTTTTAATCACGCCAAAACAGAGCTTAGAGCGTGGAATCTATCACTCATCTAGTACCATCATCGTCTTGCTGGGTGATCATCAAAGTGACAGCAGACGGCTTTTTTTCTTATCATTTGAATATCTGTATGTATTCTGTCATCACCTCTTTTTTTAAACCGATTCTGCCACCGCCCTTCATGGACGCCATTTAATTACACCGAGGCACATTTCGCAAAGCAAATTTGTCTCTTCGTTTCGTAACGCAAAAAACATGACAGTTTTGCTTCTCTTCTTTTCGTAACGCAAAAACATGAGACAATCAGTGCCAGAACATCATTCTGGATCACTGTCTTCAGTAACAGCGTCCAGAGGCAGAGTTCTTTTCTGATCCCTGAGCCCAAAGATACTAGATAACCTTCCTTCTCGCTTTGTTTTTGGAAAATATCATGCTGATTTGATGCATTCATGCACATCACACGGGAGGGGACAAAGCGACCACCTCCAAATCTGACGGTACTACAAGGTGACGCGCGGACGCAACGCAACAGCTTTCGCAGTTCGATGGAAGAAACACTAGTACACTTGATCTATGTTCTCTACACACCAAGAGAGCAAAGAAAGAAGAGAAGGTCGAGAGAGCTTTGGATTTCCAAAGGCGAAAGTACGTACCTGAGGTAGTAGGGGAACTCGTCGAAGGTGACCTTGCTGTCCCTGCCGTCGGCCACCAGCCGCCGGAGCTCCTGCTCCACCCGCTCCACCGTCACCCCCGCCCGCGCCGGCCCCCCCGACCCGCCGCTGGCCCACGGCGCGGACGCCAGCCCCAGCCCCAGCCCGACCCCTATCCCAATCCCCACCGCCGACATCACCACGTGCTTCCCCTCCATGCCTGACAGCCTTCTCCCCTGCCTCCGCCTCGCCCACACGCGCAGCTAGCCGGCGAACGTGTCGAGGACCGTGCGTCTAGCTTCTCCTGCGAACGGTGGCTGGCTAAAAGAGGGGAGAGAGAGAGAGAGAAGAGATCAATGGAAATGATAATAATGGATTAATGGGTGGTGTGGCGAGCTGGATGGATGGAGGAAGCCGGGAGGGTGGCGCAAGTGGCGGTCCTCTGCTCGTTGCGGGTTGCAGCGTCGCAGGCTTCTCGTTTGTTCTCTGCCGTGGGGGGCGGCCACGCGGGCGCGTACCTGTGCTGTGTCACCGGATTTTGGCCATCGGAGGCTGGCGTACGTGTGTACCCGTGGGGAGAGGCAGGTGGCTCTCTAGGTTCGGCCGAATTACCCACTGGTAGGGCTAAAGATAGATTAGATACGGACATATATTATGATTTTAATATATTTATTTTCATATTTTTTTGAATTTGGATACGAATACGAATTCTTCGGATACGAATAATATCGAATACGAATATAGAGTGAATACGAATTGAAACGAATACAATCGCGGATATTTTTCAGAACATGAAAACCCCTTAAATTGTATACCAGAAATTAACAAAAACATATAACTAGTTTATTTGATGCAAACACTCATGAATTATTCATATTTTCAACAACCACACATAACATTAGCACTAGCAAGTTGCATTAACTAGTTCATCACAAACATAACACTTAATTTACCATATTTAGCTAATAAGTCATAACTCACAAAATCACAAGTCATCACACATTCACCACATACATTAAACTTAGTTCACACTAACATTGATCAGGCTAGATGATTAGTCTATACACAAATGACTGTAACATCCCAAAGTATGTTACCAAAAATAAAATTAATAAAGTTATTATTTTATTGGATTTTCTGAGATTTAAAAGAGTTTTCTTGGTTAAAAAGAAAAAATAAATAAAATAAAGTCAATTATTTAATTTACTAGTTTTCAATGTCAAAAATAAAATTTATTAAGATTTATGGGATTTTATTGGATTTAAAGTGAAAATGAAAAAACAATTAATTTATTAATTTTTCTGAATTTTAAAAAGGTTTTTCATGTATTTCAGGAATTAAAAATAATTTATGTGCAAAAATAAAAACCAACTTTAACTTGGAATTAATTTTATTAAGTTCAAAATAATTCAAGAAATTTTTATGATTTTTTTAGAACTTTTAACTCTATTTGCTATTTTCTAAAAGGCTATTTGATTTGATGCATTTTCTGAAATTCAGAAATTAATTAAAATCTCATTTTCTCTTTTGGGCCGAAATCCTCTTCGGGCTGAAATCGGATATCCGAACTTGGTCTTATCCGGATAATCCGTATCTGTATCCGCCGGAAAGCATGGCTACCGTATTCGTTTCCATTTCCGACAAAAAAAAAATCAGAATCCGTTTCCGATCCGAAAATTATCCGAGAAAAATCCGATCCGAGACAATCCGAATCTATTTCCATCCGGATCGGTCAGAAACTATCCGATCCATTTTCATCTCTACGCACTGGTGCTTCAGTTCACTCTGAGGTGTTTAATTACCAAACCATGGTTTACTGATGTCAACTATACGCGCGGTAGCATGCGGTAGTTGACCCAAACTAAATCTTAGCTTTAGGCTAGGACGGCATGACCAAGCTCCAAGCCGTCCAAATGCTGTAAGACTTGCCACCGTCACCGTCTCGTTTGACGCCCTACCTCTAATTCCGCATCTTTGCATCCGCGGTTATTTCGTATCTCTATTTTTCCACCCACCACTCGCTATTCACTAGGTGGATAACATCTTCTAAGTCATATACAAATAGTTAATTTCTACTTATTGTGACTGCTGATTATTTTATATTACCAATTATCACACGTGCACACTTGGTGCAATGACAATTTGGCATATCATCAATCATATAATTTGCATTACCCATATTTTAAGACTATAGCACATAAATCAAGAACAAGTCAATGAAATAGACAAATTGGACACGAAACAGACCAAGAGATATTCTACCGAACGTAAGCCACACCTGCTCGGCTCCTTCGCTAGTCATTCGCTATGGCCTCGCCTCTACTCTCCCGCCTCTGTGGTTCGGCGCCCTGCCCGACCTTTATCGCCATGCGTCGGCGTCTCACCTCGCCAACTTGCCGCTCCAGTCGTCGCCCGTCGGCAGCTTCTACTAGGGTAAGGAGGTGGAGGAGACATGAGGTCGTGAGAGGAATGGGAGTCAGACTCGATGTCTCGATTGGTTGTACGATGACTGCTTCCTCTAGTCAATGCTTCTACTAGGCCGGCCAGTCCGGGCCTAAATCAACAAAGGGACGCATCGTCCTGTTCTTCGTCTACCTCGGCTCAACATGCTCGCCGGTGGTCGGTGGATGCCGAAGGGGGTGTCCGGCCGAAGGGGGGCTGGGGCGGCCGCCCGACCTCCTCATCCACCGGTTGCCGCTGCCCCGGTTGCCTCTGCTCTACGCTTGTCAGTCATAGAAGCATAAAATTCTCCTTTTACATGATAGCAGCCGCTGCTCTTTTCTTTGAGCTGGTGCAGATCCGCCGCTCCAAGCTTTTAAGGCCGTTGCGCTACTTTCGCAATGCGCCTTCGTTGCGCTTCTTATATACCGCGCCGCCGCCATTTTGGGCTACGATTTACGCCGTCATGCTTCTATCTATTTCTCTTCGGCTTGATTTGACAACTTCTCTATTTTTTATTGGTTTCATCATCTTCTTTGTCATGTTGCCGCAGTTGACTTTCTCAGCTCCCACACCTTGTGCTTTATGAGTTGTCGTACGACCCCGGATAGGAGAAGATCTTTTGATACTCGACATATTTTTCAAGAGCAGCATGCTACGACGACATTACGAAGGCTAAGATTTTAGATTTTTCCTATTTTAGTGTCAACTCTTTCCAAATGCAATGCTATTGCATACGTCTTGTATTTGAGAGGGGGTGTTAAGCATATAAGGATATTTGTGGTATTACCTATTGTTCTAAGGTTTTGACTTGTGTCACTTTGTACCCTATATTATTGTCCATTGGGCCTCTGCATATATGCCACACATGTACTTATATATATATTGGCCCATTGCCCTCATAATGAATATAAGCGCTATTCATAACATGGTATCAGAGCAAGGTTAGGGTTAGGGTTTTCTTACGTGACCGACGCCGACCTCCTCAACTGTCGGTTGCCGCTGCCCTTGTTGCCTCTGCTCTGCACTTGTCGCCTGGTCTTCACCCTCGCCGCTCGTCTTTCGCTTGGGTCACCTCGCCGCCCATCGGTGTCGCCCCAACCATAACTCCTGATCCTCGTCGCAGCTGGGCGTCGCTCGTCACTAGTCGCCCGAGCCTGACGCTCCGGCTCTTTGTCTCGGGCCGCCTGGCTCCATCGCCCGCCCGGCCGTCGCCGTCGCTTCGAGCCGCCGACGATGTTGTCTTCACCCGTGCGGTAGTCGACATGACCTCGATCTGTCGCCACCTCCTTTGCTTGTCGCCCAGTCGTCGTCGTCGCTCCGGGTCATGCCTCCTCATCGCCCATCGCCGATCTACGTCGGTCGTCGTCGCTTCCTTTGCCCTCTCCTGCCGTCGCCGTTGCCGTTCATCTTTCGCTTGGATCTGCCGTCGAGACAGAGCCACTGCCGCCACTCACGCCGCTGTCGCCAAGGGGAACCCTAGGTTCCCCTGTGGGTGCGTTTGGCTCCCGGGCCGAGCGAGTCACAGGCCGATAGGCCGAGAAAGGCTCCGGCGGCTGATTTAAGTCAGCCGGCCCGGTAAGGAGAAAAAGAAGAAGAAAAAATAGTATATCGTTCTATCCGTCACACCGTCCAGCGCCGCGTGTTAGACTTCGTTGTCTTGGTCGCCACACCGTCCATCGTCACCTACTAATGGCACTGTTTCCGTTCCTCGTTGTTCGGTGAACTTCGATGGTCTCAATTATCGGAACTGGTTTAAGCACACGCGTCTCCAAATGCGTGGTCAGCGCCTTTGGGAGTTTCTTTCCAGCGAGTTGCCTTGCATGCCTCGCCCTACTCCACCTGCTGAGCCTGTGCTCCCGAAAACAATTTTGAAGTCGCTCGTAAGGAGGCATCTGATGCTTTTGAGGATGCTGTAGAGACTTTTCAGACTCAGTATACTACCTGCAATACTTGGATTGATGAGGATACGCGTGCCTCTGCTATTCTGGTTGCTAGTATGGAGGTGCAATTCACTGGGATGTGGTTGGTTTGACCTCAGTACAGTTGATGTGGACACATCTGCGCAACCACTATGAGCCATCTGGTGATTCCTTGTATCTTTTTGTTGTGTGTCAGGTGCAGTCGCTGCAGCAGGGAGATGCCACTGTGGACGAGTTCTATGCCCAATTGTCTGCGGTATGGCGTCAGATTGAATTTTTGGGATCAGACGTTTGCCACACGTGTCAGTGCTATCAACGTCAGCAGTCTAACTTGGAGCTTCGTTGTATCTACGATTTCTTGACCTGTCTCCGGGATGAGTACGAGCAGACTCGTGCTCAGTTGCTAGCACGCCACCCTCGTGTAACTCTGTTGAAGGCTCTTGCATCTGTTCGTGCTAAGGAGATTCATCTTCGTGCTGCGGGTCTGCTGTCGTCACCATCGTTTTCTTCGATTTTGGCATCTTCTACATCCGCTACGTCTCTAACTACTCCTTTACCAGTGGTGCCTTCACTAATGACCGATGTTATTGGTAGGAGATTACACTGCACTTATTGCAACAAGGATGGACATGTACATCATACCTGTAAAGAAGAAGAATGATTTACATCATGGTGGCCGTCCTCCACAGGGAATTGATGGTTCCTCCTCTCAGAGGAGCTCTGGTGCTTCTGATTCTCAGGAGTTTCTCATACTACTGCGTCGCATGGCTGCTCTTGCACCGCTCGGTTATGTTGCACAGTCTTCTAGTAAGAGACCACCGTCTACTTCTTCCTCAGGTATATCACTTTGGATTCTTGACTCTGGTGCTTCCTTTCATATGACATTTGATTCCACTAGTCTCACTTCCATTCACCCTTTAGCTGCCCCTATCACTGTTCAAACAGTAGACTATTTCGCATGTTCCCAAACTCACCATGCAGCTCATATCTGTCGGTCAGTTCACTAATCATGGTTGTCATGTTATTCTTGATTCTGATTCTTGTTGTGTTCAGGATCGACGCACGGGGACTCTGGTTGGTACTGACCCTCGTCGTTGTGACTCACAGCGTCTCTGGGAGCTTGACTGGCTTTATCTTACTTCCACTGCCCCTGCCAGTCTTGTCGTCTCCACTATCGCTGCGCTTCTGCTACATCCTCCACTACGTTTTTTTTCTCAGTAGTATCATCGTTTGGAACATCTTTGCGGGTCGCGTCTATCTTCTTTACTTCATCGCGGTCTTTTAGGGTTTGTGTCTAGTGACGCTTCTCTAAATTAACAGGGTTGTAAGCTTGGTAAATAGCTTCAACTTCTCTATCCTTCTAGTGAGTCCGTGTCACAACGTCATTTTGATCTTGTTCATTCTGATGTATGGGGTCCGCTCCTTTCGTTTCGAAAGGAGGTCATAGATATTATATAATTTTTATTGATGACTTTTTTCGCCACACATGGATATACTTTATGTCATCTCGTAGTAAGGTTTTATCCATCTATCCATCTACAAGACTTTTGCCATCATGATCCATACTTAGTTTGATTCTCCTATTCATGTTTTTCATGCTGACTCTGCTAGGGAATATTTTTCAGGAGTCTTTTGTGGTTTTCTTGCTGAGCAGGACACTCTCTATCAGTTTTCTTACCCTGGTGCTCATGCCCAGAATGGTGTGGCTGAACAGAAGCATCATCATCTTCTTGAGACATACTGTTATGCTTGCTTCTGCTGTCCCACCACACTTCTGGGCTGAGATTGTTTCTACTGCCACTTTCCTAATTAACATTCAGCCTTCTTCTGATCTTCAGGGTGGGATCCCAGTTGAGCGTCTCTATGGCAAGACTCCTGACTATTCTAGTCTTCGTCTCTTTGAGTGTGTGTTATGTTCTTATTGCCCTTCGTGAGCGCACCAAGCTGACCGCTCAGTCAGTGGAGTGCATTTTTTTGGACTATAGCGCTAAGCATAAGGAATATTGTTGTTGGGATCCTATTGGCCGACGGATGCGGGCTTCTCGGTATGTCACTTTTGATGAGTCTCATCCTTTCTACCCTCGTCCTTCTTCTTCCACCACTTCAGCATCTCTTGTCGAGTCTATTTCTTTCCTGACTTTTCCAGCCACTCCCATAATCACCACACTTTTATCCCAACCTTTGGCCTCTCTGGTGCCACCTCCACCGTCTCCTTTGCCTCTGCCACCCTCTCCAGAGGCTCCTCTCAGCCTTGTTCCTTCTTGTCCTCTCTACTACACTCATCGTTCACGAGTTGAGGATTCTCCTGATGCGCCATATTCTTCTGATGGGTCATCTTCTTCATCCTCTCCTCCTCGATATACTCTTTGTGATTGTCAGTCTATTAGGCCTCTTGCGCGCTTTTGTTTAGCAGATCTTGTCGAACCGACTTCTTATTGTGATGTTGCTGTTCATCAGGAGTGGCAACATGCGATGGCAGAGGAGATTGATGTCCTTGAGCGTACTGACATGTGGGATCTTGTCCCTCTTCCCACGCGTGTTACTCCTATCATGTGCAAGTGGGTCTACAAGGTTAAGACCCGCTCTGATGGTTCTTTTGAGCGTTACATGGCTCGTCTCGTGGCACGTGGTTTTCAGTAGGAGCATGGTCGTGATTATGATGAGACATTCGCTCCTATAGCTCACATGACTACCGTACACACTCTTCTTGTTGTGGCGTCTGTTCGGGCATAGTCTATCTCTCAGCTTGATGTCAAGAATGACTTTCTCAATAGTGAGCTACGTGAGGAGGTTTATATGCAGCCACCACTGGGGTATTATGTTCCTGACAGTATGGTTTGTCATCTTCACTGATCTCTTTACGGCCTAAAGCAATCTCCTCATGCTTGGTTTGATGTTTCTCTTCTGTTGCCACTGTAGCTGGTTTCTCTGCCAATGCTCATGATCATGCTCTTTTTATTCATACTTCGCCTCGTTGTTGGACGCTTCTCCTTTTATATGTCGATGATATGATTATTACTGGAGATGATTCTCAGTACATCACTTTTGTGAAGGAGCGTCTTTATGAGTTGTTTCTCATGTCTGATCTAGGTCCTCTTCGCTACTTTCTTGGGATTAAGGTTATTTCTACGTCTGAGAGCTTCTATCTATCCCAAGAAAAGTATATCTAGGATGATCTTTTTGATCGTATTTCTCTTACGGACCAGCACACCACCGAGACTCCCATAGAGTTTAATGTTCATCTTAGACCCACTGATGGTGAGCCTCTTCCTGATCCTACTCGCTATCGTCACCTTGTTGGGAGTCTTATTTATTTGGGTGTCGTTCGTCCTGACATTTCGTACCCTGTGCATATCTTGAGTTAGTTTGTTTCTGCTCCCACTCAGCTCCACTATAGTCATCTTCTTCGTGTTCTACGATATCTTTGTGGAACCATCACTTATCGTATGTTTTTTCCTTGTTGCAGCTCTTCACAGCTCCAACCATATTTTGATGCCACCTGAGCTAGTGATCACTCTCATTGCTGGTCTCTTTCTACCTATTCTATTTTTCTTGGTGGTTCTCTCATTGCTTGGAAGACTAAGAACCAAATAGTAGTTTCTCGTTCGAGTGCTGAGGCAGAGTTGCGAGCTATTCGTAACAGAGAGGAGGGCGGGGCGGCACCGGCGCATAGGAAGAAGGGCCGACACAGAGGAAGAAGGGGATAGGAAGAGGAAGAGGGCGGGACGGGATGCCGGCGGCAGCCGACGGTCGGCACGAAGGGAGGACAAGGCCAGGAGGGAGAGGGGAGGAGGAGGACGACGAGGCGGCACCGATGGTCGAAGTGGAGGGAGAAGAGGGAGGAGGAGGGTTGGGTGGTGCCGGCGCGGAGGAAGGAGAGGGCGGTGAAGGGCGATGCCGGTGTGGATGGAGGAGGCGGGGAGGGGGCGATGCCGGCATGGAGGGCGGTGCTGGTGTGGAGGCAAAGCGTCGCGGCCGTGTCACTTCAGAAGGGGCATCGCTGGCAGGCAAGGCAGAGTGGTAGTGGTAACAGGCAAGCAGGCGGCGGGGAAAAGAGGAGAGGCGGCCGGCAAAGCGGCGGGGGCACTGGTAGGCGGCAAAGCGGACTCGTGTACCGTTCATGGCACGACACGACCCGACTAAAATCCGGTCATTGGCGTTTTTTGCATGTATTTTTTTGATCGTTTGGCTCTTAAAAATAGCAAAAAAAATTCAAAAATCCCAAAATATTTTCGATAAATAACCACCATGCCCCCCCTCATTTAGCAACCATCCATTTTTCAATCTCTCTTTCAAATTCTGGTGTGCATATTCAAATTTGTTGTGATATAATTTGGCAAAATTCAAAAAAACTTTGCCAAATTTTGGAAACTTCAATTTTCGTCAGCAAATCAGCAAAATACAAAATATTCTCAATTACTTTGGTCTTACACACAAAATATTCTCAATTACTTTAGATAATGCTAGTTCGAACTGTAGGGTCATGGATATTCTTACTCTGGTGTTCAGTATATACGCCGATTCCTTCTTGCCACATCAACGATGTGCTTGTCACATTATTAACCTTATAGTCAAATGTGGTTTGAAGAGGTTGAGTCTGTATATTAAAGCTTTTCGCGATGTGGTTTCTGTCTTGAATAATTCTAACGTAAGAATAACAGCATATAAGAACTTCTGCAGGGTGATGGGTGTACGTCCAAGAAAGTACGGTTTGGACATGCTGGTAAGATAGAACTCTACTTACCTAATGCTTAAGAGTCTTTTACCATATAAGAATATTTTTCTATTTTTTATTCAAACGCACTATCAGAGCACTAATAGTAGTATACTATTGATTGAGCAACATTGGTTCGTTGCTGAGAAGATATTACAATTTTTAGAAATTTTTTATGAGGCCACTGTTGCTTTGTTCGCTCACTACTATCCAACATCTCTTATAATTGTACATAATATTTTACAGATTGCTACTCAATTGAAAATGTATGAAAATGACTTAGTTTTATGTGAGGCTATTGTTTTTATGAAAAGTAAACACCTTAAATATCAAAGAGAAATTCCTTTCCTATATGCATTTGCATTTATTTTAGACATTGAAGCATTTGGTAATGTACTTGATCTTTTTAGTGGTGCTACGGGCTAGACTATACTAACTATTTTGCAGAAGTTTGTTCTCGATTACACTAGGTTTACCAAAGGTACGAAAATAAGTTTTGGGGAGTCCGCTTGCAACGACCTCCAGTAGCCCTTGCCTCAAGTAGCATGACAAATATGTGGGACAAGATCTTCGGTGGCTATTCCTCCAGGTCTAGGTCTTCTTCTTCTATAGCGCCACCTGCTCGGCCAAGAACAAACCCAAGGAGTGGGGAGCTATCCACGTATCTGGACAACGATACGTTGGATTTCAACTTAGAAGGCTTCGAAATTTTACAATGGTGGCAAGCCCATAAGTTAACATATCCCGTGCTATCCATACTTGCATGTGATATGTTAATTGTTTCTGTCTCGACGGTTTTCGCTGAGTCTACTTTCAGTCTTTATAGAAGAATATTGGAGGAGAGAAGAACAAGTCTCACAAGTGAGATGACGGAGATACTTATAACTGTGAAGGATTGGGAACAAGGTGATTCATGAACACAACACTCTGTGAAAAATCCAGAGTTGTTGGAGGTGTTCAAAAATTTATACCTAGCTAACGACACGTAGAAAAAGGACGTATGTAGAGCTATATGCTATACTCTTTTTCCTTTGCCAACATTTTCTCATGTTGAGTTTTTACTTGATAAATGTTTTAACAAGACAACCATTTGAACATTAATAAAACTCTTTATTACATTTTCAATATGTTTGTCTCATTTTTTACAATTTTTATATCTATTTCTGAATTCTACACATTTTTATGATTTTTTTGGGATTTTTTCTGATTTGTTTTTACTTTTTTGGGACTAACACGCTAAGTGGGTCGAAACGGCCCATCGGGCTAAATGGGCTTAGGCTGGTCCGGCATGATAGGCTATCGGGCTGTGCATGGGCCACCTCCACGGTACGTGGGCCAGCATGACATGACCCATCTAATAGTAGGCCACGATGGGTCGTGCCACCCATCTGGCTAGCTCTACTTGCATTGCACCACCCTTGTTCTGCCAGCGGCTAGCAGAATCATGTCTGCATGCGTATGGATCTCTGATTTGATTGGCTAGGGCTGCCATTGAGTTTAACGAGCGATGAATTAATTAAATTGTTTATCTGTAATTGTTATTATAGATAGCGATATCTTCATGTTATTCGTAAGCATACCGCTTATCATTAATAAGGGAGACACTTAGCCGAGTGGTCATAATCCATTTTACGACTACCCTACATGGTCAGAAGTACTTCTATGACTACCTAGTGGTCATAAGATTTCCTACGACCACCTCATAATTGTAAGCCTTACTACGACCACTTCATGGTCGTAAGCTTTATTATGACCAGGTCAACTACGATCACTTTATAGTCAATAAAACTTACAAACATGTGGGTCCAATTGATTAGAGACACTTATGCTCTCTGTTTAATACACATAGTAGTTAATATGTGTTATTATTCTCCGAGATGACTACATGTATTAAGGCTGTGTCTCTGACATAACTGCAAGGCGACATAGGAGGGTTAGTCAATACAATAACTATCACAGAACGTGCGTATTTCATCAAATGGTGAGACTCCCCTTGGTACGGGACAATTGTCACCTCTTCATGCGCTATATAAGGAGTAAAGCTGGTGGACAGAACAGAGGAAAACAAAGAAGGAAACAACGACAACAAAGTCACGATCAACAAACATAAGTTATTAAGCCCTAGCTCTAGTGATTTCTTTCCTGTTGTAAAGCATAGTCAATACAACAATACAAGATTAGGGTTATTATTCTCTCAAGAGAAGGCTGGGACCTATATAAAATCCATGTGTCTTTTTCTGTGTGGTTTAACTCAAGGAAAGTCTCCAGTATTCATTCGTAAGATCGATACTAAACCATCCACAGTTGGCAACGTTTGTGGGGACCTTCCGGTTTCTCCTTTACTCTTGGACAAATTATCTTCATTTTTCAACTCAGATATTTTCATGGCTGGAGAGTGTAATGAGGATAATTGGTTCAATTTGACATACCACGCAGAACTTGACATGGATGTTTGCTACGAGTACGAGTAGAGCAACATTTTGTGCGAGGGCAATGCCATTTCCATGGATCTTTCACCATTTCCAGGAGACCATGACACAAACAAGGTTGATGGAGGATCTTTCTCCCCACAACATTATCTCCAGATGAGGAACCAGGCTCCTCAAAGGGCAACATCCGACCAGGGTCAGGATTGCACCACGACGAGTACAAAGCACGGCGATGGTTCCCCCTCCAAATGTTCAAGCCCGTCTGAGGCCGTTCGATCTAGCACAACAAGTCCTGGAATACATGATTCCGGGACTCAACAAATACCTGATAACCATCACCCTTCGGTTACCCCCACGAGGTGCATTGTCGAGCCAGCTTCACATGAGGAATCGACCACACTCCCGCAGGATTCACCTTCAGTCGGAGACAGTTATAACCTGGAATTCCCCTTCTTGAAGGGGATTGCTCCAAATCGCGAGGCATTGTCTTTCGACTACTCCTCAAGTCGGGAGGACTCAAACGCTAGTGGAGATAATAGCACCCAGGAGGTCTTTGTCCTCCCCTCATATCCTAATCTCTCTCCAAGAGGCAAGGCTAGGGATGCTTCCCATCGCACACTCACTTCAGGCTCTCGTGGTGATGGCAAGAACGCCTCCGGTGATGAAGGGGATCTCCATATTCATGAGCGTAGCCGAAATCCTAGAAATGATCGCTGTCCACTAAGGCATGCTCTAGCTCACTCAGACCTTAATGATCCTGAAATCATTCGGAGAAGAAGAATTACTACCCAGAGGTCCTTACCTAGGTGCATCCAATACCAGTCAGAGGAAGCTCAAGAACTTCAATGAATCAATGACCTGATCGAAAACCCGACTCAAGAGCTTGGACAAGCACCAGGCTACGGTGTCTTTGCTAAAGAGATCGCACTAATACTTTGGGACATGATGGCCAAGCTCGAGCGGACTCGACAACACCATTCTGATAGTCGTACCGGGACAACTCCAACGAATGCCAGTCGTTCAGATGACTCTCCTCGTGGAGAACGACAAGACAACAGGTCTGGTCGGTCTCCTAACCATGACTCTAGTCAGAGAAGATTTCCTCAAACAACCGTCGACTGACAAACTCCTAGGGGAAGTGGTTGTTCACCACTTCTTCCGAGAAATCTGCACTAGCAGATGGAGTACGAGGAGTATTACCCTTGTAGGGCTGAGATCTATGATAGGTCAGGTCCACTTACCACATGGTTTCATTGAGTACGATCGCCTAGTGACATCAAACCTTTTTTACCGTAAAGAAGGTGTTATGGTATTATAACTGGATGTCGGGCGTTTTTGTCTGACCTTTGAGCAGTTTCGCTGGCTGCCACAGTTCCGAGCAATGAACATGGAAAAGTTTAATGAGTCACAAAATCCCATCGAGTTTCTTCAAATCTATACCACCACTATTCGAGCAGCAGGAGGAGGAGAGCATGTCATGGCCAACTATCTTCCTACTATGCTTGAAGGATCAGCTCAACTGTCGCTGTTAAATCAGCCATAAGAGTCGATCTATTCAAGGCAGCACCTCTGTGACCTACTACTATCCAACTTTCGGGGCACTTACAACTGCCCAGAAAAGGAGGATGACCTGCACAGGATCAGACGTTTCAATCAGGTTCATAATTCAATTCATGAAGTTTCCGACTCTCCTATCATCAGAGCATTCAAGTACGGAGTCTACAATCAGAGGATCACAAAGGTATCACTCTAAATCCTCCGGCTACCATCGTCGAGCTCTTTGAAATGGCTGACCGTTATGCAATTGCTGCTGAAGCGGTCGAGTAAAATCACACTATTTATCATGACGATAAGAACACTCGAGGAGCGGACGAAGGCCGCAAGAAGAAAAATAAAAAGGCTGGAAAATCCAAGACCAAAAGCTTCAGGTCGAAAACTCTAAGGAGGTCTTAGCCGTGAGCAACAAGAAGCCTTAGAGCTCCAAACCATATCCCAATCAGGGCAAAGGTAAATGCCCCAAATGGAAGAATGACAAGCCTTGGTGAATTCCTTTCCACAAAAAGAAAAGACACGACCTTCACAATTACCGAGTTTTTAAGCGGAAACTCGAGCATTACTACACCGACAAAGGACCACTTCCTACACTTGAAGAGGTGGGGCAGACAAGTGTTCGAAAAATAGTCGGATGATGATGAGAAGATGATATTTCAAGATCCAGAACACACCTTCGATCACATCTATGGAGGATCTTCGGCATACGAGTCGAAACAATGGCTCAAATCTGTCGAACATGAGGTAAATTCCATTGACCATCCTCTTGTAAATAAAGTACCAAAGTGGTCAGAAATCACCATCACTTTCAAGAAAGGTGACTGTCTGATCCCTTCTACTTGACCTGGCCATTTTTCGATCGTCGTCAACCCTACCATTAACAACTGTCGAGTCAATCGTGTGTTAGTTAAAGGTGGGAGTTCACTGAATATACTATTTATGACTTATGAGTGCCCTAAATGAGATGCAAGTTCCCAAGACAAAGACCAAGCCTGTACGATACTCATTTCATGGGATCGTACCTGGGTCTTCGACCAAACCCATTGGTCAGGTTTCCCTTCCTATAATGTTTGGTTCACCAAACAATTTCAGGACGAAGAAAATCTCTTTTGATGTGGTCGATTTCGACATGACGTAAAATCTCTTTTGATGTGGTCGATTTCGACACGGCGTACAATTCCATACTCGGTCAACCAACTCTTGTACGATTCCTAACGACTGCTCATTATGGTTATCAATTTCTTAGGATGCTAGGTCCCAAAGGAGTAATCATAGTCCGTTGTGATAAAAAAGATGGTACTTACATGCGATCGCAAATCCCTCGAGATGGTTGGCCAAATACCAACTCGAGAAGCAAGCAAGGGGCAACCTTCGACCAAGCAGTCGATGCCTAAAGTTGCACCAAAGCCGAACGACCAAGTCAAAGAAGTTCCACTGAATACAAGGGAGCCTTCAAAGACCGTTCGCATCAGTGTCACTTTTGACCCTGCATATGAAGACACCCATCACCTTCCTCCGAGCAAACACAGATTTCTTCACGTGGTTTGCAAATATGTTTTACAAATGGTTGGAGTCCATGTACCAGTTCCTTTGTGATATGATTCTAGAAGTCGACAAATATGTTTTGCAAATTATTGAGAATCTTGCTTACATCCCTTGATTGCATTACATATGAATTTGTAAATATGTTTAGTAAATTTGAGTTGAAGCGTTTTGCAAAAAACTTTTACCATCTTGTCCGGACTGACCGCAGTGGGTAATTCGGACTGACCAGAACCCAGGTCTAAGTCGGGCGGTTAGGTTTTTCCAGAGAACCTCCTTTCTGGCTGTTGGCTATCTGGACCGACCGACATTATAGGGTCGGACTGATCGGACCTCTGGGTCTTTGGCGCGGTCAACTTTTCCAGAAAAGGTAATTTTTGTGACTTGCTACTATTTTGTCTTTGCCAGACTAACCACAGAGTGTTCACTGGTCAAACCGAAACATCGGACTGACCGACGCGGTCAGCCTTTTCCAGTAGCATGTTTTCCTCTGGTTCTGAAAATATTTGAACCCAGTGTGAATGGATTCTAAGTGAACAGACCGACCAGACCTGGCATGACAGACAATTTTTGTAGCATTGATTACTGCAAAAGTTACCATTACATAGTAGTCCGGTCTGATCCGTCGTATGCCTGCGGTCTGACCGGGCTTCCTGTCTTTTGCACAGTTTCCTCTCCAACGGCTAGTTTTTGTATATGGGTGTATAAAAACCCATGTGGCCGGATGGAGGAGGTGTGCTGGTGTCACTTTCGTTCCCTTAGAGTAAAGAGTAAGCCCTCTCCTCTCCTTTGTGTATGTGTTGCGCTTAGTAATCATAGAGAGCAAAATCCTAGTGCATGTATTGCATTAAGTGTTGGATTTAGTATTCATCCAGGTTAGACACTTGATTGGTTCAAGTGAATGTCTCTGACTTGTTACTCTTGGTTTTTACCAATACCTAGATGGCTTAGAGGAGTTGTGTTGGTGATCTTCTGAAAGAAGGCTATGAGAAGACCCGGGTGATTGTGAGTTGTTCGGTGCTCGCCATCTTCGAAGTGAAGAAAGAGCAATACCGAGTGGATTCGAGGTATAGGCTTATTTTGTAGAGCCAGTCCAAGTTGTTTGGGACCTTTGGGCTTACCTCAATGTGGACTAGGGGAAACCAGCAAATTTTCGATCACCACAGAAAAAGTTCGAGTGTTCATGTGGTTTGTTTTCTTGAATTGTAATATCCTAAAGTTCTGTTACCAAAAATAAAAAAAATATTTATTGTATTTTATGATATTCAAAAGAGTTTTCTGGATTTTAAAAAGGTTTATCTTATTTTCCAAAAATTAAAAATAATTTATGTGCAAAAATAAAAACCAACTTTAAGTTGGAAATAATTTTATTAAGTTCAAAATAATTCAAGGAATTTATATGATTTTTTTAAAGAATTTGTGAACTCGTCGTCGATCAACCTTGCACGTCCCACCATCGCCGAGGTGAGCATTGTGATCCCCATATCCTCCCCTCTCTGTTGAACCCATCAGTGGCCGTCGTCGCGCCGCCAAATGCCGTTGACCACCGGTTTCTGCGCGCCACCACCCCGTCATCACCACGTCACCTCCACATCACCTACTTTGCCTGCATGGCAGCCATGTGTCAGCCCCATCACCGCTGATGTGGCAAAGCCACTGTGTCATGCCCTGGTGCACCATGGACCAATGTGCAATTTCGCGGACCCAGTCCATGGACCTGGGCCCACATGTCAGTGACCCATTTTCTTTTCCTTTTGAAAAATAATTCGGTTGAAATTCCTTTTCTAGTCGCTCACATCATCATGACGCAATAATATTTTCCCCTTTAGAAAAACAATTCCATAAATTTTGAAAAGTCTAATTCTATGTGAATTTCAATCTTTCGAGAGCCCGTTCTCCTTCGTTCGAGCTCTGATTCAAGTGATTTATATTTATAAATTCATATAAATTCAATATATATCTCCTAAAACCTAAATTATTTAATTTGGATTTTATTCGAATTTTATTTAAATTTAACTTATTTTCACGTATAGATTTCGACGTCGTTTCAGAACAGCAATTACTTAAGCAAGACAAGTTACATCATTTGATCTTATTGTTTTAAATTATTTAAATTATATTTTAAATTATCAATGCATGCTTATTTGTATTCAATTTAATTTAAATCCCTATTTTAAAATTATAGTTACTCCTAATTCCTTTGTATGGACAAATTTTGATGTTGAATTAAACATACCTTGTCACCTTAGATAAAAGTATAGTTTATGCAATAGCATGAACTAGAACACTTTGAAAAAAAATATATACTTAGTCATGCTTAGACTAAAATTGTTCAGTTTGGGGAATTTTAGCCAAAGATTCAAAAATAGATTTAAAATGAGTCTATGTCATTATTATGCCATAGAAGTTTGCAAAAGATTTGAAAAGCAAGATGAAAAACTGGTTTATACTTGGGCGAAATGGATAGTTGGTGGGTGCAAGTTTATGCATGGGCTCTTATTAGGAATGGTCGAGACCCAGGGGTTCTTTAAGAAGTCGCCCAGTCAACTAAGGACCGGTCTAAGAGCTGCTTTTGCTAAGCTCCACCGTACTACCATAAGTTTGGAGTGGGACAGACCCAACTAACTAATTTGCAATATTTCAATGTGGTTGTGCGATCCAGTTGTGTGGGTGTCAGAATGACCTACCTTTTCTTATCCCACATGGCGCAAGTGGGGCTTCCGTTTGGCGCAGAAACCTTATGACAGCGAAACCTTAGTAGGTATAACTACTTTGGGATGGTGCATTGTAAAGGTCTTGTGATAATCACTTCATCGCACACCTACAGAAGTATGTAAGATGGATATTGAATGTTTATTATCTCTTGTGGGTAAAGTTATACAACCTCTGCATAGTGTAAAACTATTCGAATAGCTGTGTCCACAGTTATGGACATACTGAGTAAGGCCACTCCGAGTTAGATTTTGATATTGATTTCAAAAGATTTTATCAAATATTTTAGGATAGTTTATCCAAATTGGGAAAATTTGAGCAGAAATCCTAGTGTAAGGGGGTTAATCCTTTACCAAAAGTGCATCTTGTACTAACTTGATATTTAAAATCAAATTAAATTTTAGATATAATTTAAACTACTTTGGAACTTAGTAAATATATTTAAAATGTCAAATATTGATTTTGCACAAATAACCCTATAAGCCATCTTTTGATAATATCCATGCATGCATTAACTCTGTTATGGGTGTAACTTGCGGAGTACATTTTTGTACTCACCCTTACTTAATAAAATATTATTTAGAAGAAAACGACTTTGCTATTGGTGTGGATCTCGACGACTAGGCCGCTACCCCAGTCGATTGACTGTGGCAGATTAGCTGGGCTCTACTACTTCTTCTTTATTTTCTGTTGTGCTTGTTCATTGTTGGCTTATAAGTCTTTTTTATAACAAACTATGATATTTATTAATAAAGTAGTGCGAATTATGGATGTTACTATATCTATTTACTGTATACACTAGCTACTATTCTAGTGACTAGTGTAGAATACACAAAGTATTTGGGGGTGTTACTCTCAGGTCCGACATGAGCCTTACCTTCTCACAATTTACATTTATAATATTAATTTGCTTGCTTGTCTCCTTAGTTTTTGTTTCATCGTTTTTGTCTAAACATGTTGGTACACTTAGCCTTGACTAGTTGATTTAGGTTTTAAATGAGCAAAATAGAATCGATTTACATTCCCACATAAAGCGTTGTTTTAGCCTAAAGAATTTTAAAACTGCCTATTCATCACCCTCTAGTCGGCCTCCTCAATCATACATGCGCTCTTTTCAACGCTTGATACAGAAGACCTTCCTTCCTCAACTAGGTCGAAATTTGGAAGCATATGTTGACGATCTGGTCATAAAAAGCATCAAGCGGTCTAATCATATTTTCGACTTGCAAGAAACATTCAACAACCTCAAAAAAACACCATTTGAAACTCAATCTTGAGAAGTATGTGTTTGGAGTCTCTTCAGAAAAGTTGCTTGGATTCCTTATCTCTGCACGAGGAATCGAAGCAAACCCTAAAAAGATAAAAGCCATTGAATAAATGCACCCTCCGACCATAAAGAAAGAAGTCCAGAAACTCACAGGATGCATGATGGCTTTAAGTCATTTCATAGCACGACTCGGAGAAAAATGACTTCCTTTCTTTAAACTTTTGAGGAAATATCACGATTTTGAGTGGTCCGAGGAGATAAACAAAGCCTTTGAGGATGTCAAGATTTATCTTACGAGTGCTCCTATGCTGGTTTCTCCGAAACTAGAAGAGATACTCCTAATATATCTAGCTGCTACGCCGTAAGCAGTGAGCACAGTGCTGGTTGCAGAACTGAAAACGTTCAACGACCAGTTTACTACGTTAGTGAAGTTTTACATGGGCCTAAGAAGCATTACCCTCAGGTCCAAAAGCTTCTATATGCCATCCTCATGTCTTCGAGGAAACTGAGGTATTTTTTTTCAGGCACACAAGTTAATCTTGTTGTCTGATTTAATTTTTCCTTAGGAGAGGTCCTCCAAAACAGGGAAGTTGCAGGGCGTATGGCAAAATGTCCGCAGAGTTGTGAAAGATGTTGCACGTACTTGGAAGAAGCTCTGTACGACTAGCATGAGCACGAGAAAGAGCCAGAAGAACCCAAGGGCCCGAAAGAAGAAGATCCAGAAGAAGACACGGAAGAAGCAAGGAACCAACAGAGCCAGAGGAGCCAGTTGTGCCTGCACCGGGGCGCCTGTTCCCGCTGCACCAGTCCCGGGGCACCAAGACCAGTTACAAAGATGCCAACGTAGCTCCAACTCTACACAAACGGGAGCACCGTTGTGGCTGTACCTCATAGAGTAGTTCGCTAAAGTTTTTAGGCTTAGTCAGTTTAAGATTAGAAGTGTCGTCCTTTAGGCGGTAGTTTGTGTGTTAGGTTTGCGTTTGTTTTCTTGTTGTGCAGTATGAGCTGCAAAGGCTCTTAGGCATTTGTTACTGTCGTGCTAAGACCCCTATTAATATAAGTATTTTAGTTGATTTCTTGAACCTGTGTTTGTTGGGTTTAATCTAGCCCCTCGATTAGTTTTTAACTTATCATGTGCTTGCTACCTTATCTAACCCATGGAGCTTCACCAGATGGTTCAGACTCGCAACGCCGCCGCCAATGGTTCTGGAACCAATGGGTCATAAGGAAATGAATAGACACGTGTAGGAGTAGTCCCGCCACAAACGCCCCCCCAATTTATTTGTAGAACTTTGGAGCTTGCACGACAGCTCAAATGTAGATGATGTACACGATAATGAACCAGATACAGAATTTGAGCAACAATCAGAACAACAACAACAACAACACTGGGGCACCAACCACTCACAATCACCATGGACCGTCCAAGTTGGCGGAGTTCATGAGGACTCGCCCACCAACGTTCTCTGGGAATGTTTCACCAGTTGAAGCTGACGATTAGCTTCGCATCATCGAAAGGAAGCTACTAATCACCCAATGCAGAGATCATGAGAAATTTCTATAAGCCACTCATGAGATGGAGGGCATTGCCGCCGAATTGTGGGAGAACTTCTGTGCCGCACATGAGACCCCACAGAATATTACTTGGAAAGAGTTCTCAACAGCTTTTCACCAGTATCATGTGCCAAAAGGAATTATGGATCTAAAGAAGGATGAATTTCGAGCGCTCAAGCAAGGAGGCTGTCTGGGCTTCCTCCACAGTGGTGTGGTTCACACGACCTCTTCCAAAAGGCTGAGGAGACTTGACTGGTGCAGTTGGAGTCTGAGGGGCTCCACGTGCGACTCCTGGAGTGGGGGTCCTGGTCGGAGTGGCTCCCATGTTGAAACGAACAGGAGAAGGGCCTTGTCTGCAGGCGGCCATCGCGAGTGTGCGGTGATGACACTTAAAGCGTGTGATCCCTACCGCAGGTTGCCATTCCTTGGTTCTTTGGTTCTTTGAGCCGCTGAAGGCTGCGGGTTCTTTGGAAGCTGGGCGAGGTGTTGCTGAGGGCTCAATGTGACAGTGGAGCAACACGGGCGAGAGGCGCACATTCATTCGGCTCTCTGGGAGTGAGACCGATGGGCACCGGTCGCATCATCTTTCTTCTTGGGATTCTTCAAGTTCACTGCGGATTCCTTGATGAGCATGGCCTTGTTCACGAGTGCCGGAAATCGCATAATCATTCCCAATGACTTGCACCTTCAAACCGGGTTGAGTCCTCTCTTGAAGCGCTTGGCGGGCATCATCTGTGGCAACGCCCTGCAGGGCATAACGAGACAACCGAGTGAATCTGTTAAGATATTCACCACCGACGTGTTGCCTTGCCGCAGATCATGGAACTCATTCTTCTTCATTTCCACCTTTCCATCGGGGATATGGGAGTGGCGGAAAGCTCCAAAACTCGCCCAAGTGATACTCTCGGGGTTTCCATGGGCGGCACAATAGTTCTCCCACCATTCTCGCAGGTACCTTCAAGCCGGTGAGTGGCATACGTAACCTTCTCGCGATCATCACAACGGGTGATAGGAGCTTTTTCCATGGAACGTAACGGTCATTCAGATCCAATGGCTCCAGGAGCTAGAGAAAGTGGGCGGATGGGTCCTTAGAAACTCGCCACCGCTCGAGAAACATCGGGGTGGAGCAAAGCGAGGCGTGGTACCGCTTGACTGCTCGATTCAACATTGCGAGGAGGCGAAGCTGGTCCGGTTCTCATTGATTCATCATCGAGTCATGTTTCGCATCAAAGAGCTCATCACCGCGTCTGGCCGCCATGAACCGACTCAAACCACGGTGCACCAAGCGGCTGGGAAGACGGGCATTGGCGCTTGAGTCTCATCCGGCTTGCGGAGTTGCGGGTCCGAACCATCTGCGACAAAGCTACAGTGTTTAATAGACGAGAAGAAGAAAGCAATTTAGATGCGAGGAAAGCACGGAGATGAGCGAGGAACAAGGGAGATAGATGGATCAACCTAATGCGGACAAAATTGGTTTTACTAACGAGCGGATAGCCTGGAAAGCTATCAAGAAGCAAACCAAAAGGGACACTTAAGCACAAAAGCACTATTACGCAGACTAAACGACTCTAAAACTAGGGAGGCAGCTACCAATCTAATCTTTACGGAGGGTCAACTTGGAACAGACTGCGGATCTCGAACTTCCAAAACTTCCATTACTAGATCTTGAAGGGCTCGATTCCTAGGGATAATCCAGAGATGAGGGAGTCAAATTTAAATTTGAAAACCAAGTTCGTAAAAGATAAGATCAAAGAACACAAGAATGATATAAGAGGGTAAGACGATAAGAAAAGAATATAATAAGGTAAGAAAGAACAGAATAAGATGAGAGAAGAATATATAGTCAAGTTAATTGCTTGGTTTGATTTAGAAAATATATTTTGAATCTTTGACTAAGACGACCAATCTAGCTAAAGGTTACGTCCTACAGTCGATATGGCTCTGATACCATCTCTGTCGGACCCCGGGTGTCACACAACCCCGAGACCCTCTGTGCATACCAAGCTAGTCCCATGATCAAGAGCTAGCTTGCACGATTACAACAATGATGTAATCATAACCATTCAACAACGAACTAATGAAGCGCATAAAGTAATATTAATTAAAACAAAGAAAGACCTTATGGTCAAGGTTCTTACAAAAGTCGCCTCACGTGGCTTAGCAACAACAGAGTATCTCGCAGCGGAAATCTCAAAATACGTGGAGCCCAATCGACATGCCCACAGGCAATCGAGTGGAGGACGTGACCTAGATCGCAAAGTCTTCAAAGTAGCCTTCTTCATAGTACTCAATATTTCCTGGTTCTTCTCATTGGGTGATCAACAAAGGGCATAAAGCCGTGAGTACATAAAGTACTCAAGAAGTCGTAGAGAAATGTATGCACATATTATTCATGCCAGCTTAAATAAGGATGGCTTTATGGTTAATTTGTTGAAAGCAAGTTTAACAGTAATTACAATAATTAGATTGCAAAGTAGGATTTTAAAAGAATAGTACATAGATAACCAAGTTCTTTTGAATCAAACAGTGAACATCCCGTTCACTTCCCAACCATTCCAACCAAACGCTTCTATCGAACCAAACCACATTTTTGAAAATACTACCCTTGCGCGAAATCACTGTGCATGTCCGTAATCGGGACACGGCTATTCAATAGATTTTAACACTCTGCAGAGGTTGTACGACTTTACCCACAAGACACTAATTCTCTAGTTTGTTTGGCATCCGTCGATACCACCGCCACTTCCTTTGGTGAGTAGTCTAGAGCACGTGACAAGGCTTTTACAAAGTTCCATTTTGCCTCTGCTCGCTTCGCTAAGGTTTCGCCATCACACCTCTCTTGCGCCAATAAATGTACCACAATGAACCGACTCAAAACTTTCCTAATTAATTGGCCAGGTCCGTCCCATACCGGACTTATGGTTGCACGAGGTGACCCAGATCAATGACTTGTAAAGTTAAGTCCTTAGTTGGCTGCTCAGACAAGTCTACCACAACCCAATGTGCATTACGCACCCACTCTAGCTTCCTACCTCAAGCCCGAGCATAAATCATTTTGTTCATTCCCCACCAAATGGCAATCCCTGCCATGGCACAACATCTTTTAATAAAAGTGGCCTCACACCACTGTTCCATAGTTCCATTAGTCAAATTTCAATAATCATTGAACATATGATCGAAAGTCTCGCGGGTAACTAAAGCATGTCTAAGCAATACTACGCTCCCAAGTTGGTAATACAATCATGTCCAACTAGTATTAACCATCCTAGGGTGTCCAAGGATTTATGTCATTCAAGGAGACATTTCATTTTCAATTTATTAAGGAGGCATAATGGCAGTTTGGTAATTATCTACTCCCAAAACCATTTTTAATAAAACTAGCCATGCATGATAATTTAAAGAAATATACATTTGTAAAATGGGTTCAACATGGTCAAAGGCCTACGACTTGCCTTCGTTGACGAGAGAGGGTCTTGATGCGTCGGGTTGAAGAAATCTTCCAAACGCTAATCTACACGCGAGAATAGCAACAAATAAATAAAACAGCACCAAATGAACTCCAAAAATTACAAAACCAGTACCAAATGAAAGAGGATGAATTTATATGAATTTAGAAATTTGGATCACCCAAATCGGAGTTCGGATGTGAAAGTTATAGCCAAAAGAAGTTTCAAATCACATAAAATGATAGAATTGATTTTTCGATTTTCCGAATTATTCTTCTATTAAAAATTCCGGATTACACGATCAAGAGCTATGCGAATCGCCGACGCAGCAGCCCACGCTGGCAAAACACGACGCGGGCGCCGACGTGGCGCCACGTGGGTGGCCACGTGGGCTCGGGCCCGCGGTCGAGAGAGAGAGGAGAGAGAGGCGGGGAGGTGGCGGCGCCGGGCCGGGAAGACGGCGGCGGCGTCACCGGCTACATGTGAGACGCAGCAGCGTGCCGAAGGAGAAGAGGGAGGAGCGGCGCGAACGCGACCGAGAGAGAGAGGGAAAAGAAGAGAGAGAGAGAGAAGAGGCGCGGCGCTTTATAGAGCTCGCGGCGGAGGAAAAAGGCCGAAGCGCGGGCGCGCATGGAGGCAGGGACAGATTCACACGACCATGACGCGACGGAGGCGGAACAGGGATTGACGGCGCGGATTCGCGGCGGCATGGATTCGCTGGACGCGGGAGAGAAACGGCGCGGCGGAGACGATGGAGGGAGCCGTCCGATTTCGACGGACGGTGGGAGCGAGGGAGGCGCGCGACGGAGAGCCGTCCGATTTCGGACGGTGGGGAGGAGAAGGCGCGGCGAGAAGATGATCGGCGCCGTCCGATTTGATCTGACGCTGGAAGAGGAAGGCGCGCGAGCGTCTGGCCGTGGCGATGGCGAACAGACGGTCGCGATGGAAAGGGGACGCGGCGAGGGAGAGCGAACGGCGCATGGCGAACGGAGCGGCCGGATCTCGATCCAACGATCAAGAGAAGGCGACGCGGCGAACGAGGACGCTTGATGAGGATCCAACAGGCGAGGTGAAGGGAGGCGCGGAGTGGGAAAAGGGCGCGGGAGGCGTGCGGGCGAGAATAGCAATGGGCGGAGGGATTTGGCCCACCAATGAAAAAGGATTAAAATACCTTTTTGATTTTAGAAATTCAAATAAATCAAAAGGAAATTTAGAAAATAGCAAATAGACTCCAAAAATTCTAGAAAAATTCACAGAAATTCCTTGACTTATTCTAGACTTAATAAAAATACTTTTAACTTTAAATTTTCTTTTTCTTTGCAAATAAATTAATTTTTAATTTCGGAAAAGGAAAATAAATTTCTAAAATCCAATAAATCCAAGAAAATTCTTAAAATAATAATTTTGATTTTTAAATTCTAGAAAACTCAATTAAACCAACTTTAATTTAATTGAAGTTTGATTAACTCATATTAAACTGCAAATGGATTTCTGAAATTTCAAAATTAAGCTTTGGGCAAATAGAAACAAATGGTTCTCTTTAAAATTTTCAAAACTCCGAAAAACGGGACGCTACAAACCTACCCCTCTTAAAGGGAATCTCGACCCCGAGATTCAGGCTGACTAGAGAATAGGTGGGGAAACTCAGCCTTCAAGTCATCTTCTCGTTCCCAAGTGGCTTCTTCTTCGGTGTGGTTGCTCCAATCGACCTTGCGTAAACGGATGGTCTTGCTTCTTGTCACTGCTCGCTACTTCCAAGATCTTGATGGGATGCTCCTTGTAGGTGAGGTCTTCTTGTAGGGCAATTGATTCCACTGGCATCTGCTCTTCGGGCACACGCAAACACTTCTTCAGTTGCGACACGTGGAAGACATTATGCACGTCGGCGATACCGCGGGAGCTCCAACCCCAGCGACTTCTCCTCTTCGGGCTAGAACTGGGAAAGGTCCGATGTACCTTGGTGCAAGCTTTCCACTTGCTCTGAAACGACGCATCCCTTTGAGAGGCGATACCTTCAGGTACACATGATCACCAGTGCAAAAGCTAGATCTCTGCGACTGCTATCAAGATAACTCTTCTGCTCGGTCATTTGTTTTCACCTTTCTCGATTGATCGAACTTGCTCTTCGCTTTTTCCAAAATATCCGCCCAAACACTTGTCTTTCGCCTACTTCATTCCAATACAAGGGTGTCTCGCATTTTCTTCCATAAAGAGCTTCAAATGGAGACATCTGGAGGCTTGATCGGTAATCGTTGTTATAGGAAAACTCGCATAAGATAGCATTTGATCCCAATCGATGCGATTTGCTAAGGCACATGCCCTTAACATATCTTCTAGGATTTGATTTACTCTTTACTGCATCCATCCGTCTGGGATGGTAAGTCATCTTGAAATTTAGATTAGTACCCAAAACATCAGGCAACTTCGCCAAAATCTTGAGGTGAATGGGATCCTCGATCGACACGATCTTCTTCGCACTCCATCTTTGGCACACTATCTTTTCCATGTACAATTTTGCCAGTCTATCTCCAGAGTAAGTAGTCTTGACTGGGAGAAAGTGAGCGACTTTGGTTAGACGATCCACAATTACCCAGATAGAATCATATCCTGACCTTGTCTTTGGCAAACCAGTGATAAAATCCATACCAATTTCTTCCCACTTCCATTTAGGCACTCTCAAGGGTTGCAGGAGTCCAGCAGGTCTTTGATGCTCGGCTTTAACTCGCTGACAGACATCACACTGAGCTACATACTCGGCAATCTCACGCTTCATGCTAGGCCACCAATACATTTCCTTGAGGTCTTGGTACATCTTTGTGCTTCCAGGGTGAATGGAATACAAAGTTTCATGGGCTTCCTTGAGTATCAGCTGCTTAAGCTCTTTCTGATCTGGAACACAGATCCGCTTGTCAAACCAAATGGTGCCTTGTTCATCTTCTGAAAATCTCAAGACTTTACCCTTCTTCATGTTGCTCTTGATTTCCTTAATATTGGCATCTTCAACTTGAGCTTCCTTGATCTGATTCCGCAAAGTGGGTTGAACTTCTAGGGCAGCTAGATAACCTTCTTCAACCAACTCTAACTTGAGCTTCAGGAACTCTTCATGAAGGGTGGTGATTTTCCTTGATCGTCGTGGTATTGCGATGAGACTTTTTCGCTCAAGGCATCTCGCCACAACATTAGCCTTGCACAGGTGGTAATGGATTCCAATATCATAATCCTTGATTAACTCTAACCACCTTCTTTGCCTCATATTAAGATCACCGAGTGAAAATGTACTTCAAGCTCTTATGGTCCAGTATAGACTTCACAATGATTACCAATAAGGTAATGACGCCATATCTTTAGAGCATGCACTACTACAGACTAATTCCAAGTCATGAGTGGGTAATTCACTTCATGAGGCCTCAATTGATGGAAGCATAGGCCACTTCCTTCCTTTCTTGCATCAGACACAACCAAGTCCTTGCCGGATGCATCACGAAAATCTCAAAATTCTTAGGACATCCGCAAAATCAACACCGAGTGTGGTCAAACGCTTCTTCAACTCTTGAAAACTTTGCTCACAATCGGTTGTCCAAGCAAATTTCTTTTCTTTCTTCAACAGCTGAGTGAGGGGTCTTGCTATCTTGGAGAATCCTTCTATGAATCGGCGATAGTATCCTGCCATTCCGAGAAAACTTCTGACCTGAGGCACTGACTTGGGTGACTCCCAATTAAGCACATCCTTCACCTTGCTAGGGTTAACAGATACTCCTTCTGCAGACATGACATGTCCCAAGAAAGTAACTTCTTTCATCCAAAACTCACACTTGCTGAATTTAGCATAGAGTTGATGATCTCTAAGCTTATTCAGGACCAAACGGAGGTGCTCTTCATGCTCTTCTTCACTCTTGGAATACACCAAAATATCGTCAATAAAGACAATGACGAACTTATCCAAATATTCCATGAATACTTTATTCATCAAGTTCATAAAGTAAGCAGGGGCATTGGTCAATCCAAATGACATGACCGAGAACTCATACAGTCCATACCGGGTTGAGAAAGCTGTCATGGGAATGTCTTCTGGACGAATCTTCAACTGGTGGTAACCTGACCTCAAGTCTATCTTGGAGAACACTCCGGCTCCTTTCAACTGATCAAACAAATCATCGATCCTGGGCAGAGGGTACTTGTTCTTGATGGTGACCTCATTGAGGGCTCGGTAATCCACACACATCCGTTGGGTACCATCCTTCTTTGCAACAAAGATCACCGGGGCTCCCCAAGGTGAAGAACTAGGTCGGACAAAACCTTTCTCTTGCATTTCTTCAATTTGCTTCTTCAGCTCAACCAAATCATTGACAGGCAATCTGTAGGGTCTCTTGAAAATAGGTGCAGTTCCTGGAACAAGATTGATGACAAACTCCAAGTCTCGGTCTGGCGGCATTCCAGGTAGGTCATCAGGAAAGACATCTGAAAACTCTCTGACTACTGGCACTTCCTCCATAGATACAACACTGGCACTGCAGACTAAAGATCCAGCTAGCTTCTCTGGGGAGGCTTCAAACTTTACCTTGGTTCCATCCGGACTGACCAAAGTGATGCTTCTACCACCACAATCCAAGAGGGCTTGGTGATTGGCAAGCCAATCCATTCCCAAAATCACATCAAGAGACTTGGTGTCTATGATGATGAGATTAGCTAGGAATTCTACCCTTCTATGGTCACTTTAACCTTAGGGCAACCTTGGTTCGTACTCAATTCGAACCGGAGATCGAACCAACAAAACACTTTTAAGAGGCAAAACTTCCAACCTGGTGCCTTTGGCCAAAACTCCAGAAACAAGCGAATGCGAAGCTCGAATCAAACAAAAGCATGGCGGTCTTTGAATTGACAAGGAACTTACCCAAAGACGACGTCCGGCCGTCTGGCTTCCTCCACAATGGTGTGGTTCACACGACCTCTTCCAAAAGGCCGAGGAGACTTGGAGTGCGGTTGGAGTCCGAGGGCTCCACGTGCGACTCTCGGAGTGGGGTCCTGGCCTGAGTGGCTCCCATGTTGAAACGAACAGAGAAGGGCCTTGTCTCTGCGGCGACTCATGGCGAAGTGCCCGGTGATGACACTTAAAGCAGGTGATCCCGGCTGCAGGGTTGCCATTCCTTGGTTGCTGGTTGCTGGAGCTGTTGAAGCTGCGGGTTACTGGGCTCGCTGGGCGAGGTGTTGCTCTGAGGGCTCAATGTGACGGTGGAGCAACACGGCGTGAGGCGGCACATTCATTCGGCTCTCGGGAGTGAGACCGATGGGCACTGTGTTGCATCATCTTTCTCTTGCGGGATTCTTCAAGTTCACGGCGGATTCCTTGATGAGCATGGCCTTGTTCACTGTGTCTTTGGAAATCGCATAATCATTCCCAATGACTTGCACCTTCAAGCGGGGTTGAGTCCTCTCTTGAAGCGCTTGGCGGGCATCATCGTGGTAACGCCCTTCGGGCATAACGAGACAACTGAGTGAATCTGTTAAGATATTCACTCACTGACGTGTTGCCTTGCTGCAGATCATGGAACTCATTCTTCTTCATTTCCACCTTTCCATCAGGGATATGGGAGTGGCGGAAAGCTCCAAAACTCGGCCCAAGTGATACTCGGGGTTTCCATGGCGGCACAATAGTTCTCCCACCATTCTGCAGCGGTACCTTCAAGGTGGTGAGTGGCATCTGAGAACCTTCTCGCGATCATCACAACGGGTGATAGCGAGCTTCTTTCCATGGAACGTAACGGTCATTCAGATCCAATGGCTCCAGGAGCTAGAGAAAGTGGGCGGATGGGTCCTTAGAAACTCGCCACTGGTCGAGGAAACACGGGGTGGAGCGGCGGAGGCGTGGCCGCTTGCTGTATTCGATTCAACATTGCGAGGAGGGCGGAGATGCTGGTTCTGGCGATTCATCATCCGAGTCATGTTTCGTGATCAAAGAGCTCATCGGTGCGTCGGGTGCCATGAATCGACTCAAACCCCGGTGCAGACCGCGGCACAGGAAGACGGGAACCGGGCGCTTGAGTCTCATCACGGCTTGCGGAGTTATGGTCCGAACCATCTGCGACAAAGCTACGAGTTTAATAGGCGAGAAGAAGAAAGCAATTTAGATGCGAGGGAAAGCACGGAGATGAGCGAGGAACAAGGGAGATAGATGGATCAACCTAATGCGGACAAAATTGGTTTTACCCAACGAACGGATAGCCGGAAAGCTATCAAGAAGCAAACCAAAAGGGACACTTAAGCACAAAAGCACTATTACGCAGACTAAACGACTCTAAAACTAGGGAGGCAGCTACCAATCTAATCTTTACGGAGGGTCAACTTGGAACAGACTGCGGATCTCGAACTTCCAAAACTTCCATTACTAGATCTTGAAGGGCTCGATTCCTAGGGATAATCCAGAGATGAGGGAGTCAAATTTAAATTTGAAAACCAAGTTCCAGAAAAGATAAGATCAAAGAACACAAGAATGATATAAGAGGGTAAGACGATAAGAAAAGAATATAATAAGGTAAGAAAGAACAGAATAAGATGAGAGAAGAATATATAGTCAAGTTAATTGCTTGGTTTGATTTAGAAAATATATTTTGAATCTTTGACTAAGACGACCAATCTAGCTAAAGGTTACGTCCTACAGTCGATATGGCTCTGATACCATCTCTTGTCGGACCCCGGGTGTCACACAACCCCGAGACCCTCTGTGCATACCAAGCTAGTCCCATGATCAGTAGCTAGCTTGCACAGTTACAACAATGATGTAATCATAACCATTCAACAACGAACTAATGAAGCAGACAAAGTAATATTAATTAAAACAGCAAAGACCTTATGGTCAAGGTTCTTACAAAAGTCGCCTCACAGGGCTTAGCAACAACAGAGTATCTGGCAGCGGAAATCTCAAAATACGTGGAGCCCAATCGACATGCCCACAGGCAATCGAGTGGAGGACGTGACCTAGATCGCAAAGTCTTCAAAGTAGCCTTCTTCATAGTACTCAATATTTCCTGGTTCTTCTGCTGGGACTGATCAACAAAGGGCATAAAGCCGTGAGTACATAAAGTACTCAGCAAGTCGTAGAGAAATGTATGCACATATTATTCATGCCAGGCTTAAATAAGGATGGCTTTATGGTTAATTTGCTGAAAGCAAGTTTAACAGTAATTACAATAATTAGATTGCAAAGCAGGATTTTAAAAGAATAGTACATAGATAACCAAGTTCTTTTGAATCAAACAGTGAACATCCCGTTCACTTCCCAACCATTCCAACCAAACGTTTCTATCGAACCAAACCACATTTTTGAAAATACTACCCCTTGCGCGAAATCACTGTGCATGTCCGTAATCGGGACACGGCTATTCGAATAGATTTTTAACACTCTGCAGAGGTTGTACAGCTTTACCCACAAGACACGAATTCTCTAGTTTGTTTGGCATCCGTCGATACCACCGCTCACTTCCTTTGGTGAGTAGTCTAGAGCACGTGACAAGGCTTTTACAAAGTTCCATTTTGCCTCGGTTACGCGCTAAGGTTTCGCCATCATGACCCCTCTTGCGCCAATAAAACCACAACAGAACCGACTCAAAACTTTCCTAATTAATTGGCGGTCCGTCCCATACCGGACTTATGGTTGCACGAGGTGACCCAGATCAATGACTTGTAAAGTTAAGTCCTTAGTTGGCTGCTCAGACAAGTCTACCACAACCCAATGTGCATTACGCACCCACTCTAGCTTCCTACCTCAAGCCCGAGCATAAATCATTTTTGTTCATTCCCGACCAAATGGCAATCCCTGCCATGGCACAACATCTTTTAATAAAAGTGGCCTCACACCACTGTTCCATAGTTCCATTAGTCAAATTTCAATAATCATTGAACATATGATCGAAAGTCTCGCGGGTAACTAAAGCATGTCTAAGCAATACTACGCTCCCAAGTTGGTAATACAATCATGTCCAACTAGTATTAACCATCCTAGGGTGTCCAAGGATTTATGTCATTCAAGGAGACATTTCATTTTCAATTTATTAAGGAGGCATAATGGCAGTTTGGTAATTATCTACTCCCAAAACCATTTTTAATAAAACTAGCCATGCATGATAATTTAAAGAAATATACATTTGTAAAATGGGTTCAACATGGTCAAAGGCCTACGACTTGCCTTCGTTGACGAGGAGAGGGTCTTCGGTCGTCGGGTTGAAGAAATCTTCCGAAACGCCGGAATCTACACGTGCGAGAATAGCAACAAATAAATAAAATAGCACCAAATGAACTCCAAAAATTACAAAACCAGTACCAAATGAAAGAGGATGAATTTATATGAATTTAGAAATTTGGATCACCCAAATCGGAGTTCGGATGTGAAAGTTATAGCCAAAAGAAGTTTCAAATCACATAAAATGATAGAATTGGATTTTTCTGATTTTCCGGAATTATTCTTCTATTAAAAATTCCGGATTACATATCGATGCTTATTAATCGCGACGCAGCAGACCACGCTGGCAAATCACGACGCTTGGCCGACGTGGCGCCACGTGGGTGGCCACGTGGGCTCGGGCCCATGGTCGAGAGAGAGAGGAGGAGAGAGAGAGGGAGGGGCGCGGCGCCGGGCTGGGAAGACGGCGGCGGCCACCGGCGCGAGGGAGACGGCGGCGGCGCTGACGGAGACGCACGGCGTCGGCGAAGGAGAAGAGGGAGGAGGCGCGAACGCGACCGAGAGAGAGAGGGAAAAGAAGAGAGGAGAGAGAGGAAGAGGCGCGGCGGCTTTTATAGAGCTCGCGCGGAGGAAAGCAATGAGCGGCGGGCGCGGCGGAGGCGGGACGGACGGCACGACCGCGGACGCGACGGAGGCGGAACGGGGCAGCGCGGCGCGGATTCGTGGCGGATTCGCGCGACGCGTGGAGAGAAACGGCGTGCTGCGGAGACGATGGAGGGAGCCGTCCGATTCGACGGACGGTGGGAGCGAGGAGGCGCGGCGACGGAGAGCCGTCCGATTCGTCGGACGGTGGGAGGAGAAGAAGCGCGGCGAGGAAGATGATCGGGCGCCGTCCGATTTTGATCGGACGGTGGAAGAAGGAAGAAGCGCGAGCGCTGAGCCGGCGATGGCGAAACAGACGGTCGCGATGGAAAGGGGACGCGGGCGAGGGAGACGAACGGCCGCGGGCGAACGGGAGCGGCCGGATCTCGATCCAACGGTCAGTAGCAAGGGGCGACGCGGCGAAACGAGGACGCTTGGATGAGGATCCAACGGGCGAGGTGAAGGGGAGGCGCGGAGCGGGAAAAGGGTCATGGGAGCGTGCCGGGCGGGAATAGCAATGGGCGGAGGATTTCGCCCACCAATGTAAAAAGGATTAAAATACCTTTTTGATTTTAGAAATTCAAATAAATCAAAAGGAAATTTAGAAAATAGCAAATAGACTCCAAAAATTCTAGAAAAATTCACAGAAATTTCTTGACTTATTCTAGACTTAATAAAAATACTTTTAACTTTAAATTTTCTTTTTCTTTTGCAAATAAATTAATTTTTAATTTCGGGAAAAAGGAAAATAAATTTCTAAAATCCAATAAATCCAAGAAAATTCTTAAAATAATAATTTTGATTTTTAAATTCTAGAAAACTCAATTAAACCAACTTTAATTTAATTGAAGTTTGATTAACTCATATTAAACTGCAAATGGATTTCTGAAATTTCAAAATTAAGCTTTGGGCAAATAGAAACAAATGGTTCTCTTTTAAAATTTTCAAAAACTCCGAAAAACGGGACGCTACAACGTATTGGGTAAGTTTCTGGTTAACTCAGTACCTGCAGCAGTTTTGTTTGATTCTGGAGCTTCACATTTGTTTGTTTCTTGAGTTTTTGCAACCAAGAAGAAATTGAAGGTTATGCATCTTAAGCATACTGTGTTAGTCCAATCACCGGGAGCAGAGTTAAGCACTAAATTGGGATGTTTAGGAGTTAAGTTGCTCATAACCGAATTAAGTTTTTAGCCAATCTTATTGTCCTAGACACCCAAACCTTAGATATTATACTTGACATGGATTGGTTATCAAAGCACAAAGCGGTCTTAGATTGTGACCGAAGAGCCGTAACGATCGAAGATACCAAGGGAAAGAAGGTGGAGTTTATAGCCACTACCACCCATGATGGGCATATGTTAGTCAATAACTTGAAGACCGTTGCTTTTGAAGATGTACCTATCATCCGAGAATACCCCAATGTTTTTCTAGAAGATTTGCCAGGAATGCCACCAGACCGTGACATTGAGTTTGTTATTGATCTAGTGCCAGGAACAACACCGATTTCTAGGAGACCCTATCGGATGCCCGCCGATGAGTTAGTAGAAATGAAGAAGTAGATTGAAGAACATCTTGAGAAATGTTTCGTAAAACCTAGTTCATCACCATAGGGAGCGCCATTCTTGTTTGTCAGGAAGAAGGATGGAAGCATGAGAATGTGCAACGATTATCGTTCTCTCAACGAAGTTACTATCAAGAACAAGTATCCACTGTCCAGAATTGATGATTTTTTTATTAGATGAAAGGAGCCAGAGTGTTCTCCAAGTTCGATTTGTTATCAGTTTACCATCAGTTAAAGATTGTTCGAAGGATATACCAAAGACCGCCTTCTCAACGCGGTACAGATATTATGAGTTCTTAGTCATGTCTTTTGGTCTAACTAATGCCCCTGCATACTTCATGAACATGATGAATAAAGTATTCATCGAATATTTGAACAAGTTTGTGGTCATGTTCATTGGCGATATTTTGGTTTATTCAAATACAGAAGAACAACCCACGAACACCTAAGTTTAATCCTAGAGAAACTTATGGAGCATCAGTTGTATGCTAAGTTCATCAAATGTGATTTCTGGAAAAAGGAAGATGATTTCCTTGGTCATGTGATGACAGCCGAAGGAGTAGCAGTTGACCCTACTAAAGTTAAAGCAGTATTACATTGGAAGCATCCCAAGACCGTTACTCGGATTCACAATTTCTTGGGAATGACAGAATATTATCGCCGCTTCATCGAAGAATTCTCGACGATTGCTAAGCCTCTTATGCAATTGTTGAAGAAGGAGAAAAAGTTTACCTGGCCCCTAGTTTGTGTAGAAAGTTTTCAAGAGTTGAGAAACATTTGACATCAGCCCCAGTGCTAATTCTGCCGGATATTCGAAAGGATTTTGATATCTATTGTGATGCTTCGCGTCAAGGATTAGGATGCGTCCTGATGCAAGAATGAATAGTTGTTGCTTACGAGTCAAGGCAATTGAGGCCCCATCAGGAGAATTACACTACCCATAATCTGGAATTAGTTGTTGTAGTGCATGCTTTAAAGATTTAGCGTCATTATCTCATTGGTAATTACTGTGAGCTATACACGGATCATAAAAGTTTAAAGTATATTTTCACTCAGTCTGAACTGAACATGAGACAAAAAATATGGTTAGAGTTAATAAATGATTATAATCTCAGAATCCATTACCATCCTGAGAAAGCCAATGTCGTTGTAGATGCTTTAAGTCGTAAGAGCTACTGCAATTCGTTGGAAGTAAAAGGGAATTGTCTGGAACTTCACAAAGAGTTTCAAAAGCTGAAGTTAGAAGTGGTAGCCGAAAGATTTGTGGCCAGTTTAGAAGTTCACACTACACTGGAGTAGATTCGCACTGCCCAACCAAAGGATCATGTGATAGCGGATATCAAGCTTAAGATAGAAGAATGTAAATTTAAAGATTTTACCAAGGATGATCGAGATACACTTTGGATTAACATACGTATCTGTGTACCAGACATTGATGGTTTGAGACAGCTAATCTTGAAGGAAGCCCAGACTCAAAGTATTCCATTCACCCGGGAAGTACTAAGATGCATGAGGATGTTAAGAATAAGTTTTGGTGGCCAAATTTAAAGCGAGAAGTCGCGAAGTTTGTTACCTTGTGTGACGTGTGTCAGAAAGTACAGGCAGAACATCAACGACCAGCAGATCTATTGCAACCTCTAAAGATTCCATAATGGAAATGGGAAGAAATCGGAATGGATTTCATTACCAGTTTGCCCAGGGCTCAATCAGGTTACTATTCGATTTGGGTGATAGTTGATCATTTGACGAAAGTTGCATATTTCTTGTTAGTCAAAACCACCTACTTAGGAGACCGCCTTGCAGAATTGTACTTGTCAAGAATTGTTAGTTTGCATGGTGTGCCTAAGAAGATAGTGTCAGATCAAGGATCTAAATTCACCTCTCGTTTTTGACAAAGTCTGCATAAAGCATTGGGAACTCACCTGAATTTTGGATTGTTGGAGAAGTTGCCTATCAGCTTGAACTGCCATAGTCATTAGCCGGCGTGCATAATGTGCTCCATGTCTCTCAATTGAAGAAGTGTCTTCGTGTGCCGTCAGAACATACCCCCTTGGATTCAATTGAGATGAAAGAAGATCTCACTTATAAAGAACAACCATTCAAGATTTTGGATGTCACAGAGCGTCAGACCAGAAGTAAAACTGTTTATTTTTGCAAAGTTCAGTAGAACAAGCACTCAGAAGGAGAAGCAACGTAGGAGCATGAAGAACACCTGAAAGTTGAGTGTTCTAACCTTTTCTTTAGCTAGCCTAAACCTCGGGGTCAAGATTCCTTTAAGTGGGGGAGGAGGTTTGTAACATCCTAATTTTTGATCTTTTAAAAAATCTTTTAAATAGATAGTTGTTGGAAAATTCACCATTTGGATTTTATTTAAATTTTAATAAAGCTTAACATGGACTTTCAGTATCAAAATAATTTAATATGATTAATGACAACTTCAACAATGGTCAAAACTATTTTATATGGGTTCTATGTGCTTAGATATATATTTTAGATTTTTCTAGAAATTTTTCAAATTCATTTGCTATTTGTATTTTATGTACTTTTTAAAAATAAAAATCTATTTAAAATCTCAAAAACAGTGTCGGGCTGAAACCCATTTCCTATTCCTTCCCGACCCATCTTCCCACGCCAGCCCGCGCCACGTGTTGTGCCTTCGTCTCTCTGCCAAGTGGGCCCCGCCCGTTAGATGGTCGTCGTCGCTCCTCTTACCGCCTTCCTCGCGTCGCGTCTCGACCGCGTTCGCCATGGCCGCGCTTGGAAGCTCCATCCGACAATAGAATCTCCAACAAGGAAATCTTGTGTCGACCTTATCCTTTTAACCCTCATACCTTTTCGCACCCGAATCCAACCGAATCGTATCCCATACCCCCTTCAAACTCGAAATCAATCTCGTGACCGAAACGAACTCAATTTGGGGATTTCCAAATCCAATACGCCCGAGGCCTATAAATAGGACCCCTGGGTTCGCCTTTCGCCTTGACCCCGAAACCCAAGCGCGCACCCCTCAAGCCTTAGCGCCATCGCATTAGGAGTTTCAGGGTTTTCGCCGCCGCTACTCGTTTTCTTCAGATTGCGCCATCGTCTTCGTCGTCTCATCGTCGTCGACCATGCCGCCGTCTTCGTCGTCACCTAAGCTATCTCCAGCACCCCTTCACGACCAGGAGGCGTCACTGGTGTTCGTCGCTGACAACAGCCGCACCTGCTCCGCCGCTTCGTCACCAATTCAGGCCAACTCCGACGACCTTCTGTGCCAATACCAATACCGGTATGTGTGCAATATCCTATTCTACCCAGTGCGCGAATTCGCCACCTGTTAAGTTCCGCTGTTCGCCGTTGCCAGTTTAACCCGAGCCTCGTCGTCGTCTTATCGACGTGTCGTGCCACCTCATCGGCCACATCTACTCATGAGCATAAGCGTCGTGCCACATCTACTCATGGACACACTTGTCTGCTACCTCACCTGCCACGTATACTTGTACCGCCCACATGTCTGCTCAGTCGGCCGCGTCAACACTTGTGTGTTCCATTCAAACTCTAACCCAGATCTGATCTAGTGTAAACCCACTCCACCGTACCTTGTGTCTATGCTATGTGGAGTCCACTAGCCAGATCACTATTCTATGAACCCGTGAACCGTAGGACCTTCTACAACCAGACAATCGTAACCTTCTACGACCAGGTAGTCGTAGCCTTCTCCGACCATGTGGTCGAAACTCCTTCCGAGTACATGTAGTCAAAAGCGATGAACAATACTGAATGTATAGTGCTCGGTGTGCAATACTCGGTGTACAGTGCTGATAAAAAGTACTCGAATTCTTTTTGGGTATTTTCTTTAGTTTTAGAACTTCCAGAAGCCATATCTTTTTCATCTGAACTCCGTTTGAGCCCATTTAAATTCCTAAATTCATATAAATTCGAGATCTATCTTTCTGAGATTTTTATTTAATTTTTGGAGTTAGTTTTCCTCTCTATTTTTATTTATTTATTTTTCGTTTGCGAGTAGACGTTGATACTTCGGGGAATTTTGAAGAAGAAAGAGTTCACCAAGACAAGACCAGTATCAGAATTTATTTTAAAGCAAGTTATACCTTTGATCACGTTGAACCAAGTTTTTAAAACCACTTTGATTCAAAGTACTACCTTCTACTGTAAGTATTTTTTCAATTCTTTTGGGTGTAATTATTAGTTCAAATTGTTTATATCCACCTTGCCTATTGTAACATCATGATCTTTTGCCACCCTATGTTGGTTCATTATTTAGTTGGTATTATCATAGCACCAACATGGGTTTGTTAGATGAATAGTATTGCTTAGCCATGCTACGAGTCACACATATCATTTGAGTTGCAATTATAAATCTGATTAAGTGACTATGGAACTTTGTGTAAAACTGTGTGCTATGTGTTATTACTTTGTGATAGCTTGTGTTGCACTTAACCAACAGGGTGGGAAAGTATTTGGACTGAGGTAAGCGGTGGATATTAAGTGATATGGTGGAACTTTGTGAATGATAATGATAATCTTTGTGACATAGTTAGAAATTGGAAGTCTTGTCTTGGTCAATTAAGGACTTAACTTTGTGCGTCATTGAACTGAGCCTTTCGTACAAATACATGCCTGATGGGACAAATCTAACTTAGTAAGTTATGGATTCTCGACATTGACTACTCAGGTTATAGGTTAGGAGCTCAGTGATGGACGTATGTGTGGACTACCAGGTAGTACACATTTATGAGCGTTTGCCGTCTTCAGGTCCAACGGTGTGTGTCGTACCAAAGCAATGTGTATGAGTTGGACGATGGTAAAGCACATTGAGAGTGTCAATGCTTGAGATGAGTTTTCTGAAAGGTTTTGTTATGATTAGTGCCAGCTACACTGGTTATATCTTGTGGGTAAAGTGTACAACCTCTGCAGAGTATTAAACAATCTATTCGAATAGCGCGATCTGCGGCTATGGACATACTCGGGGATTTCACACGAGGGTTAGATTTTTCATAAAAAAAAATATTTGGGAAGGGAGCTGTGTGATCTAAGTCGTATGACTATGTGAAATAATTCGATTAAGCTTTGTGTCTTTGTGAAAATAACTGTTAAACTACTACTGTTCATTTATTTTAAACATATTTTCAATCTATTATTTGTATTCAATTGCAAATGCTGCTTTATGCAAAATAACAACATAAGCTATTCCTTTGGAATAAACCATCATCTATAAATTGCATTCTGTGGTATGACTTGCGAGTACGGTTGTGTACTCATACTTGCTATAATCAATCAACAGAAGTGAAGGAGTCTTCGCCTGTCTTTGAGGAAGAGTTCCACGAAGGTGTTGATCGTTAGGTATTGATCCAGTCGGTTGCCTGTGATGAATTGATGTGATTCTGCTGAAGTTTATTTGTTTCGCTGCTTAGTTAATTATTGTTAGCCCTACGAAGCTTAATAAATATAAACTCGACCATAAGGTCAAAACCCTTATTTGTTATTAAAATTAATCGTTTATGCTATTATTCTTCTTGTGTAGGTCGATATTCATCTATGTTGATACGGTGTGCACTAGCGTGATCCTGGATTAGTGCAGAATACACCCAAGGTCCAGAATTACATTTTTGGGTCCCGACAACATGTTCCTCATGGTTCAACAAATAGAGGAAACTCTGCCAAAATTTGAAAATTCTCAAATGTGCATAGCAATCACTTCTTGAATCTACATGCAAATATTTAGGGGGAGTTTTGTTGTTGATTGACTTTGAATGCAATTATATCTTCATCTCCTTGAACTCTTTTTTAAGAATTAATTGCAAATCAAATATCAAAACAAGAATATACAACTTGGTGTATATTCAAAATCTTTCATTATTATTGGGTTATCATCAATTACCAAAAAGAGCGAGATTGAAAGTATTTAGGTCCCCCAATAACTGTTTTGGTAATTAATGGCAACAACGTATTAAGGGACTAACTTATGTGTTAAGATATTTTTTTAAGGTTAAGTCCCAAAGATCGAATGATGATATGAAAATAGCAATGCAAAGCTGACAAAGATCAACTTGACTCAAGCAAAGGTATAATAGTATCTAAGGAACATTTTATAGTATTTGACCGGTCTTGGTGTTTGGAGAAAAGACCGGATTTGTAGGAAGGGCAACGATAGTGATCGAAGGTCAATGTTTAATTCATGGAGCCGACTTGATTCGTTCAAGTTTCCTCAGTACGGACTAGTGAAGACCGATAAGTCTTCGATACCACGGAAAAACATCATTATCTCCATTGTGGTTTATTTCTTATCTTTACTACTTCCGCATATACAATTCTAGCATTTTACTTGTGTAGAATTATATAGCTAGAATTGTATCTAGTTTTGACTCAAGTTCATAATTGTCTTAAAAGGTTTAGTAGTTCTTTAATTACATTTGTGCTAGGAAGTTTTATTAAGACAAACTTGTTTAAAATTGTTAATAGTTGAATTTTAAAAACCTTATATTCACCCCCTCTTGTCAGTTCTATTTGATCCTACAGCTGTTGCCATCGTCGGGCCGTGTTGGCACGGGCACGGCGTGCCTGTAGCTCGCCCGCCTCGACTGTGCTCCACCTTCGTGACCCCGCCATCGACGCCCGCTCCCCCTCGCTATGGCCTTCTCCTCCCGGATACCGGCCGAAGAACTCTGCCCTCCTCGGCCGCCGTTGCCGAGGGAGAGGGAGGAAGTGAGGGCGGGCGGTGGCGTGACATGAGGGAGAGGGAGCGAGGGACACTGAGGTAGCGAGGGAGCTGGAGAAGGAAGGAAGGAGCAAGGGAGGGGAGGGTGGGCGTGGCGGTGTTGGTGTGAGGAGGGACTGAGGGAGAGAGAGATGGAGATGGGAGTAGAGGAGGCAGAGGTGGAGGTGGCGCTCGGGAGAGGTTGGGGATTGGAAGAGAAGGCCGGGAGAGGGGATTGACCTACCAGGGAGGTCAAGTTTTTTTTTTTTGTGTCGAGTCAATTCAAGTATGATCTAATTGATTGTGTTATACTGTATCGTCCGATAAGATTATATTCTTAGATCCACCTTAATCTACCACTTGTACCGTGTTGATTGGATCTGTGGTATGCACGAAAAAGCACAGCCAAGTCCCTAATCTAGTTCGTGCAAGAGGGACGAATTGTTCAGTGCTGAGCGATGGCCCGTTTCTTTTTTTTTTTACTCAAACCGATGGAGAACGACTTGGAAGGCTTGGAGCGACGTGCGTGTACGGCACTGGCTGAGAGCCTACGTGGCCTGCGTGCAGGGTGCTTCGACGTACGAGATGGCCCCGGGGAAAAGTATCTCACGTGCAACGGGCCCCACGCCCCCGTATTGGGTAATCAATTCTTAAGTAATCAATTGCACGTTTGTTTGCAGAAAGGTCCCTGAGATCTTTTTTTGCTTTAGAGAGAACGGCCCCTGAGATGGCAAGACACGCCGCGCGCACTGAGAAACCGAATCCATCCAGCCCGCCGTGCCTCCTCGGTCCGCGCTTCCACGGAAGACCACTCTCTCTGCGGGCCAAGCTTTTTCAGCGTAGCGCACGACCATGAGAGGACAGCTGCACGTCGCGGGCCAACCCCGCTCCTACCGGGCACAGCCCATAAACGCCGCAGCGACGTACGCGGCCTGCAAAAATGTGGCCAGCCGAAAGGACGCGCAGGCGGATGCGTCCAGCCTATCGCTCCCGTGCTATGCGGCTCGGAGTCGCGCGCGCTCCAAAGCCATCCAGTGACGGCTTGGCTTGGCTCGGCACGGCACTCTCTGGGTCGGCGGCCTGCGTCTCGTTTCTGGACTCGACTGAGCCCTCCGCCTCTTTCCGCTCCGATCGCTCGCTGCCCGGCCCACCCCTCTCTCCGTTCCTCCTCGTCCCCCTCACCGGCGGAGCCGCCCTTTCGTTCGCCGGGCTCGATCTCTTCTTCCTCCTCCTCTCCCCCTTCCCCCACAGGGGTCTCCCGGACTAGTGTTTCCGCTCCTTGGTAAGAGTCGAGTCGATCGATCCATTAATTTCGCTTTCCCCTAATGTCTCGCGAGCGGCGGTTCTGATGCGATTCGATTCTCGCTTGATTCCGCGCTCGCCTCATTAGATTTGACGAGTTCTTCCTAAGCTGCAGGGCACGTTCGCAGTAGGCGCGTCCGCGCCCTGAACTCAGCATGTTCGCTCCACCGAATGCTTTCGGTGCACCGCGGCCTCCTCAACCTCTGCCGTGGCAGTGGCAGCAGCCTTTCCAGCCCGCGGCGGCCGATTCCTTTTGGCAGCGCGACAATGCGCGGGAGCATGTGAAGAAGCTGCAAGAGACCATCGAGGTTTCAAGAGCGCTGTGAGTTCCTAAAACCCTAAAGGTAGCGAGGACCATGTAACCGAGTCTCTACGGCGCTTGTCTAAGTTGTCTTTGATAATGGATTTGAATTGGCAGGATAAATGAGCTCGAGGAAATCGCACTCGCTAGGAATTCAGTCGATGGTAGTGCAAAAGAACCTCTTTCGTCTTCGGTAGAATTGTCTTCAGAGTCTGATGGTTCTTCCGCAGACGGGCACCTTCATTTTGTTGAGCTCGCTAGAGCTATGAAGATTAGTCAAGACGCTCATGAGTCTGTGGCCACAGAGGCCGCTAATTATCTCAGCTCTCAAATTCAGCACCTTGTTGCACCTATATCTTCTGCTATTAACCAAGGGGGTCCTTGGGAAGAAAGATCTGCAATGATTAGGTTAATTCAGAAGCTGCAGAAATCCAACAGAAATAAGCGATGGAGGAAGAGGAAAACAAAGCATGTAGTGGAGCTTTTCCAGAAGGTGGTACTCATTCACATGTTTTCCTGTTCCTATTGTCGTGGGAAAAAACAGTTCACTTCAAAGCTGCCACAAATCCATTAATTGAATGACAACCTTTGCCTTAATGTTTAACAGGAGCGTGCAGACTATGACAGAATCAATCAGGAAGCCGATGAATGGAGGGCTAGGCAAATAGCCAAGGATATCGCAAAACGCAAGGTGCTTTCTCATCTGTCAAAACTCAACTGTTGTTTCATTCGGGGTTCTTTTGTAGAAAGACAGCACTGTTGCTCCACAAATAATCAACTCGTTGCTATACGTGCAAACCAGGTGGAAAGCATGAAGCAAATTGCCAAAAATAAAGCAAATGAGGAAAGAAAGCGTCTAGAATCTGAGGTAAACATTGGAACAAAATTAAGGCTTACGGTTTGCTGTAAAAATTCTGGTTGTTTTTTGTGTATGTGTGTGTGGAAGTATGAGGACTATGTTTTATATTGTCTGCAACTGCAAGCATATCTGTGCATACTATTGAATATTGATACTATCAAATATTCTAATACCTTTGAGTTAAGGGTAAGTTGAGCTGTAAGCCTTAAGTTTTGTCATTCTTATTTGTGGCCTTTTTCTGGTTTTCTTATGTAGGAAATCTCTATAAGATGACATCTAAAGATTTGTTAATTGTCAATTATTTGTTCTTGATGTAGTGCAACCCAACTTCTGTGCCATGATTCCACCTACCTGCTTGCCTGCTTTCATTAAGAGTTTTTATGCGATCAATTCATGAATTCTTGAGTGGTTGTTTTGATTTGATTTATTTAGATTTTAAGCTCTTAATGTTCTTTGTCAAAGTTTTTAATTTTAGAGTATCAATGTAATATACCTGGTTCCAAGTAGACTAATTTTTTTTGTTTCACTTCAAATCTGCCTTTCCAGCTTGAGCTTGCACTAATGGTTGAGAAACTCCAGGAGCTTCGCTCTATAAGAGTTCAAAAACTGAAGAAACAAGGCAAGATATTCTCGTTTACCCATAGTTTTCTTCCTCTGTTTCACAAACAGCCTTATGGTCAAGCCTCAAAGACCTAGGGGCACACAATCTAGGAAATAATTATTAGATTGGACCATGCTTGTTCCTATTAAATGAAGTACTTTAACCACTCAATCTCTCTCGCAGTTTAAAAGAATGAGCAGTGGTTTGAAAATTTTATCTAACTATACTCTTGATTTTCTCAAGTCTCAAGAAAATTACATTGTGAAATGACAATTCCCAAGAAACTGGACTTGCATTAAAGCAGAGGGAGTATTACTATCACATTGTTTTCTGACCTAAGGTCTCAGTCCTAATGTTTGAATTCAAATATAACTACTCGTTAGTAGGTAATGCTATTGCTTGCTAAAAGTTTTAGGTGCGATGAGATGATTTTTTTTTGATGTTTCAAGTTAAGACGGGCATGCCTTATAATCAGCACCGAGGACATATATTTTCTTAAAGAAAAAACATGATCTCTTATCATGACACAGATAAGGGAAGCATATGCATGAGAACAATCTTGAAGATTTGGGAATTTTCGAAAAGAAAACAATTAAGAGTTCTGTGCATTCTACCAGTGCCATAAGTGTGCCTACCAGTGTACAAGTATCCTACATTTAGAAACTGGTATGACTGGCAGTGAGCACACTAGCAGTTTGCTGCAGACTCCGTTCTTTGCTTTGGTAGTGCTGACTTTCCTTTTTATCCAGTTCAGTTGATTAATCTAAATAGCAAGAGACGGACGCATGAGTTTCTTTGTATTATATTGCAGGTCATTTTCTGCCAGAAGAGGATGATAAATATCTTGAGCGTGTTAAGGCTGCAGTTGAGGAAGAGGAGCGCCAAGCTGCAACTGCTGCCCGGACTGATGCTGCTATGGACGCTATTCTGACTGCTGAGGAATCAAGGAAGGCTGCCCATTATACAAATGCTCAAGAAGATTATTCTGAACAACCTAAAATTGGGTCAACACCGGAGAAGAACCAGGGAAATGCAGGAATAAGTGAGAGAAGTGATCATGCAAGTCAAACAACAGAACATGAAGGTCAAAAAGTTGAGGGAAAAGGACGTGGTCATTATGATTCTGTTACCAATCTGCCTTTTGAGTTCTACCACTATTATCATGGAAGTAGTTATGACATTGGGACACTAATTGAGGTAATTTATTCCAACTTATGAACTTCATGCAAGTATGTCAGGGTTGTTAGGCATGATAAGGCAGTGTATTCAGATACAAATCTGAACTAGGCCTTACAGTCTTAGACATGACCCGGTGAGTTTCAACTGGATGTCATCATTGGGATGTTTGGGAGCTACCAGCTTATCAGTGCTTGCTTGACGCACTAATGAAATTTATGTGAAAGTAGGAGATTTTGTCTAAGTTCTATCAACTTTTCGTTTTGTGCAATTACTCAATATATTTATTCAGTCATCTTATCTGCATTTTACCTCCAATTGTAGGTCCGCAGAATGTGGGATTCTTTTATCAGACCTGGAGGAAGGTATGGTTTTTACTTGCGCAGTCAGACTGCTTTTTGGTGTCTCGTGAATAGAACAGCTAAAATAATATCGTGTTAGCTAAATGCATTTAACAAGCATCTTTGTCTTGCAATGTGAAGTCACGTGCAAATATGGTTTGGTGGTTCTTTAAAGATTTTGTTTTATAAGCTGGAAAACAACTCACGAGATGTCCATTCCATCATGTAATATTGTGTTCAACTTGGCTGAGACATGGGGATTGGGGATTCCACTATAAAAAAGTAGCATCTTTGGTAGGCAAGGGAGTTAATAGTTGGTGGAGTATAGATTCAGATTGTACTAACACATTAACAAGATGGTCAATTTTATGGGTATTTTTTCCTGTAGCGTTTTATCTAATTTTACTAATGATGTGGTAGTAATGTCTTGCTGTGTTCTCAAGCGAGCTAACAATTTATGAATCATGATAGCCTTCATCTAACTGCAGCCGTATACCTGGGCACTGGGTTCAGCCACCCCCTCCAGCTGATGAGGTATGGGCATCGTATTTAGTACAGCACAAGTAATTCCCGTTGGTTCTAGCGATGGTTCTTCTGCCCAGCCACTGGAACCTTTTAAGTCTACTGCAAGGTAAGCCAGTTACTTGAGTTACTAGTACTTTTCTTCATGTCAACTAATGATGTAGAAAATTGATATCGGATATCGTGATTACAGTGATCATAGTCAAATTAGCTCAGTGGTGGAGGCATCTATGCAAAGATTGGTAGCCACAGATTCTTTTTAACCTTTTGTGTAGTTCATGCCTTCATGGTGACCACCAGAACACGACTCCGGTGACATACTACGATCACGCACTGAAGTTCTGCCCTTCGGCTCGGAGGGCCCCCGGCCAAGTTTAATGCACACCACCCCTTTTTGGTGAAAAAGTGAAAAACTGAATGCCGGTGCAAAATACTAAAATTCTATGGCTTGGATGGTATGCTATTCATTTCGTAGGGTGGTGATGTACCCCAGTCAACTTATGCATTAGGATGGAATCCTAGTAATGACATACCGTGCATCAAATTAGATGGATGAAGGATATAAATCTGTAAAACTATAGAAGGAAGAACAAACTACCCAGGCTTACAATCCAAACCATAGCATTTCCATGTTTTGGTGAAAACCTCTGTTACAGCTTAAAATTCATCCAAAATTTAAAATGCTATTTGACCTTGTATGAAAAGTACTTCGGATCTAATGGTGTTTCTCATCTTCGTTTAAAATAACATTAGTAATCTATTGATTTTTGTTTAGTGACTACCGGTTAATTTTACTTAAGAAATCATACCCGGGGCTTAACACTCCATGTTCCTGTACACTACAAAATATTTACTCTGAAATTCTCTTTTCCTCTCTGAAATGAATGGGCAGAGCTCCTGCCATCCGTTTTTTAAGAAAAATTGTTTACTAGTCAAGAGCAACTATAAAATAACTATGTTACTATATTTCTGAGTTTAGTACATGCTGAGAAGCATTTTTATTGTGAGATCAATACACTAGTGAAGATTCGAAGTGTGAATTTCTTTATACTCACTTTTGGATCTATGTAAGGACAAAACAGGGTATTGTCTGGAAGGAATAAGGCCGTCTTGCCAGGGCAGCTAATGGATCGTCGAGTTAGATTCAGTGAATGGTGAGTGCGAACAAGAGGATGCAAGAACGGATTGATCTGAGTGTTGCCACTATGCAGACTCAGTTTCTACAACGAGGCAGCAACAGAAACATGCAAAAGGAAAGATTGTAAAGCGGTGCTGCACGTAGTAAAACTCTTGAAAGTGCATGGTAACCACGGAACATGTCAAATGATCAGCATGATTTCTCATTTCCTCTGTCAGCTTCAATACTTCCAGCCATCCTACTGGCTTACTGTCCCCTCAATCACCATTTCCTCAATGAGTGCCAACTCCATTTAATGCTTTTGGTGGTACCATTGTTTGTGTGATCTCCAACAAGAACTACTCAGGACCACAAATACGAGGAAAAAAAATTCAAACCTTTTCCTTGAATTGTTTATGTAAAAGATGTGTGGGATTTATGCAGGCCATGGAATTGAGTGGGACGTATAAGTAAAAAAAAAAGTGTCCGGTTAATCTGGATTTCTGGAGGATTGTACCTTGCAATTGTCAATGGAGTTTGAGAGAATAGGTTGAGTCCATGATGGCATAGATGAATAACAGAGTCGTTGTTTAGCTTATCATTTCAACAAATTTTATTCAGACCGAGTGATGACCATTTCTTTCTCCCTGCATTCTTTTTCCCGCAGCAGCATTTTGGGGGACATGGCCCACAGCTCACCTGTTTGTTAGGGCTTGTGCTTTCTGTATCCTGTACCATAGATGAGGCTCCAAGAAAAAGATGACCAACGAAAAACTTATGGACGCCAAAAGAAGAAAAATAAGAGGTTAGTGAATTGGATGGCATTAGCATCCAGTACTAGATATCTACAGAGAATACAAGGACATCATAATGCGTAGTGCCTTTCTTGTTATGCTTGCTTGCTCCTACCATTCTCTATCTCTTTGAGGTGATTATGCAACCCAACACTTTGCACCAAAAAACACTAAATCCTAAAGCTCATAGTGACAAATTTGATGACCTTCGAAATTAGGGCAAGATATCTCCTTGCTTTCATGAAAAATAATGCTGCTTTGCTCTATTGAATGCACTGGTTTTTTTTGGGTGTAATAGGAAACAAAGCATCATATCATGTTGAAAGAATGCTGGTTTCTTCTGGGGTTTTCAGAATCCTATACCCATCTGGTGACCCTCTTGACTTGGTTGGGGCGGTTTCTTTTCTATATTTAGGCAGGACGGGTTAGAAACAAGTCAATTAAGCAATTCGTCTTGTGTATGTGTACAAATATTGCTTAACTTTTAGCTTATCGACAGCACTTTTATTTTACCAATAAAATTAAGAGAATTGCTGAAAATTAGGCGCCTATAAATTATCTAAAAAATATGAAAAATATTTTTTTTACTTTATTATTTAGATACATGCCACTGCAACTTTGCAGGTTTTGAGACATGCCACTGGGAAAAAAAAATTCTTCGACATTGGCCACTCTAGAGTTCCATCGTTTAGATATATGTCATTATAGATCAAATTGCCCTTTCTTCTTCCTTTGTCTCATCTTTCCAACCTTCCTCCACCAACTCCCATGGTCGCCGCCGCCTCATCCTTCCCATGTCACCTCCACCTCCATGGCTAGCAGCAGCAGCTTTGCCCAACACAACAACCACCTCACCGCGCCTCCACTCCGCCTCATCCTTCCCATGTCACCTCCACCTCCATGGCTAGCAGCAGCAGCTTTGCCCAACACAACAACCACCTCACCGCGCCTCCACTCCCTCTCTCACCTGCACTTCTCTATATCTCTCCATCCGACCTAGTGCTGTTGTCGCCTTGATCCGTCGACTCTAGTAAATTCCATCGCCGTCGGCGGTCTCCCTCGACTCCCTCCCCTCACCCGGTGTCGATTAGCACCATCGCCACCTTGATCTACAAAATATGGTGGTCGTCACCATCGCCAGCGACCCCCTCGGCCTCCTCTCATTTGCGACGACGATGGCCAGCGTTGACACACTGTCCTAGTCTTCTTCAAGCTCCTACCCTATCTCCCTCTCTCTTGGCACAACTGTGCTTGACTGACCCATCGGCTGCCACACGGGCTCGGTGGAGGCAGAGCTCAAATTAAGCGCTGGAGCCCCGGGATGAGGCCGTGATGATAGCGACATAGGAGGAAGAAGTAGGAGGGGCCATGGGAGGGGTGGAGGATGTTGGGAATGGAGAATGGTGGGAGGAGGAAGGAGGTGTAATATGGTCTTAAAAAATATATAATATTGTATTTTTAATTTTTACATGTTAGCAGTGATATATGTCAAAGGAAAAACTTTGCAGCGACATATCTCAAAACCTGCAACTTTGCAGTGACATATATCTAAATAACTCTAACTAAAAAGTAAGAACCAGGTACCTCTAGTTTTTTTTTATTCTCGCATGAAATTCATTCCAGTTTAGCTCAATTTCGATGGAATTCACGTCTAAACGATATGCTTCTAACTTGACCTCTCTCAAACAACAAAGTAACGACTAGCTGAAGGTCGAAAGCGAATTAACCATGCCCAAATTGATTGGACGTTTGATAAGTGCTCTTTTGTTTCATCCTTTAGATTGTATACTAGTTTATACGACATTTGTCCTTCGGTTTAAAATGAAGTAGAAAAACAAAAAGGAATAAAAGCACGGCATACTTTTGGCTCTTTTGCACTTTTCATTCCCATCCTTCGCAAAATGACCAGGATTGGATAGCCAAAGATTTTGATCCCCCTTTCCCCATAATGTGGTGTGACCTTGCAGCTAGCTACTATCTGGGTTTGTCCGCAACTTCATTGCCTTGCTAATAATGCTTTAAAGGAAACATAGAGCTTTTACAGAAAACAATATAATTTCTGCATAACCTTGTAAATCTCCTAATTAAGTTGCAAATGAGGCCTTACCTCGTGTTTGTACCAGGATTTTCTTGAAGAGTTTGACTGCTTGAGGTGGGGTTAACTTTGAAGGAGTTTGTCCTGCAAAACCCGTACTAGTCACCCTCTCCCACAATAATGAGTTGCCTTAATCTACGGAAATACCTTAGCTACTAACCTGCTTTTATCTTGTTATTGCAAGGAAAAGAGATGCTACACCATTACATCAGCTGGTGGAATTCGCATAATATAAATCCCAGGAGAGGGCACGCGAACACACACACACACACAGAGAGAGAGAGAGTGTTGAATAGCTGCTTCAACAATCAACACGTCAGGAGTTCCCATCTGTTCATACTCCGTACGAACCTGCAGTGGGCTACTGTGTGCTTAATCTGTACATTCACGAGGTCAGCTGGTGAGTCCAGATCGAATCTTTTTGTCTGTCTTGCAGTAAGTATCATCTGAATTATCGTGGCAATATGTCTCGATACATATAGTCGCGCATCGCCCGTTGCGACTAGTGTGATACGTGCCTATTTAAACGAGGGGAGGTGCTTCTACACTTCATCAAATTGTGATATGCGTAAATTTCAAAGCATGAACCAAGAGTGAACGGTGCTACTTACCCATTCGAAGTGCTTTAGGATTTGTGCAAGCTTGGGGAAACCCCTGCAATATAGTCTAACTACTAAGATAGTTTTGGGTTTCTAGTTTAGACTACAGGTTATTTTACCAAATGAGCGCGAAAATTCTCAATGTTATGGAACTAAACATTAGTTAGTCAGATAATGTCATTTCTGGTTTTCCGGGAATGCTTTGGACCCACATGTCATTCTCACGAACAATGATCCTACCCGCAGCCACATAGACCCTCGTATCTCATCCCAACGCCTCGCCGGAAGCCACCGACATACCTCTTCCCTCCTCTTTTGATTTAGCAATGGAGAACAATGTTCTTCTTTGACGGACGCGTGCATGCATGACCTTGTGTTGAACCTGAAACCCACAAGACGACCAAAAAACCTCAATTTTTCAGGTTTACACAAACTGCACGTGCCTTCTTCTTTTTTTCCCCTGCACACTTTTCAACAAGAGAATGCCCCGTTAATTAGTTTGGAATGTGCTCGATTGGCGCCGTGGTTTGTTGCAGAGGCAGTTCAATTCCGGAGATTTTGGTTTTCCTCCTGATTTTTTTTCTTTTGTGGAAATGGCAAGAGAATTGCCGCTATTACATTAAAGATTAAAAAAAAGGTTCACAAAGTACATGACCAAGACACATATGGCTAGCAGATTTAAGTCTAAATGGAATTTAAACTGAAGTTAAAACTCGAAAGAAAGAAAAAGAAAAAAAAAACGATTTGCTTCCTTCGGACTACATCCTAACGCCACCCACACTCTCGTCAATCCACGTTGTCACCTGAGGAGCTGGACTTGTGGACATCAGCGCCTTTTCCACCGGTAAGTAGGCTCCCAATTTTTTTGCCCCGCTTGTTTTCCAGGCCCTGACTTCTTCTCTGATGATCGCTACCGTCCCAATCGCGTCATTCCGCTGATGTTGGAAAATCCTCATATTTATATCCTTCCAGACTTGCCATATTGTGAGAATGACTTGCGAGCTCTAGCCCTTCCTACTCATGACCATTTCCTTTTCCGATATTGCCATCCACCAATCCAGGATCGTTTCATGAGCCTCCCATTGTGTAGGTGTTAAACTATTGTGTTGTGCCCATGTAGCTACAACATTCCATACCCTTTTTGTGAAGGCACCGTTGAGTAGGAAATAGGGTGTTGTTTCTGGATTGTCTGTACATAATGGGCACCAGAAGTCATTTGGTATGTGCCTTCTTTGTAGGACATTCGATGTCGGAAGCCGTTCTTGGACAACTAGCCATGCAAAAAATTTGCATTTTTGTGGTGCCCAAGAGTTCCATATGAGGCAAACGAAAGGTCTCTCGATCGATCCCAAAACTATGCCTCATATGCCAACCGCCGTATATGTCCCTGTCGCTGTCCACTTCCAGATGATATCATCCGGTAACTCTGGTGTAAGCTCCACCTGTGCAATTTTGCCATTCAGATCCACAAAGTCCAAAATATGGTGCTCTATGATCTTTCTTCTGAGATCGGTGATCCATGTGCACTTCTGTAGTGCCTCCTTTACTGTCCTATTCTTTCTGGCGGCAATGGCATATAAGCTTGGTACCATGTTTTTGAGGGGTATTAGCCCCATCCAAGCATCCTTCCAAAAACTTGTTATGTTTCCACATCCCGGGCGATTTTTGTTGAGGCTTGAAACAGTTTGTGATCTTTCTCACCTATTGGCAATTTCAAGCCATTGCATTGTTTCTCCAGCTCCTTCCATTGATACCACAGCCAGCGGAGACGAAGTGCCTTGCCGAGAGCTGCTAGCTGGAGGACTCCCAGGCCGCTGAACTTTTTTGGGTGGCACACCGTATTCCAATTGACCCAACATTTCCTACTCCCTCCCGTGTGTGCCTCAGTTCCACTCCAAAACCAGGCCCTGTGACGCTCGTCAATCTGCTTTCGTGTCCATGCCGGAAGGTCAGCCAAAGTCATGTGATATATGGGTATGGAAATGAGAATCGCCTTGAGCGTTGTAAGTCTCCCTGCTCTAGATAACATTTTCTTTTTGTATCCTCCAAGTCTTGCATCGATCTTGTCTATAAGTGACTGTAATTGTACCTTCCTCAACCTACGTAGGGAGAGCAGGAGGCCTAGATATGTGCACGGCAAATGCCTCCTGCTGGCCGAGAAGTCGTGCAGAATGGTGTCCAAATCCAGATCTTGACATTGTATTGGTAGTACCACACTTTTTGTTATGTTTATATTTAAACCTGTCACCTCTCCAAAAATACCTAGAATCTCTTTTAAATTGTCTCTGTCTTGCTTGATGGGAGGCATAAAAATCATCGCATCATCCACATACAGTGACAGTCTGGCCTTGACTATCCTCCCACTCAGAGGAGATAGCCATCCTTCTGATGTAGTTGTGTTCAATAGGCACTGTAGGGCGAAAATTGCCAGAATGAATAGATATGGTGAAAGAGGGTCTCCTTGCCGCACTCCACATTGATGCCAAATCCTTTGTCCCCTTATTCCGTTTAGGATTATTGCTGAATTTGTCGTAGCAAGTAAGATCGACATCCACTCTCTCCATCTTGGTCCAAATCCACATTGATTAAGAGTGTGGAGCACATATGGCCAGGACACCGAGCCGAAAGCCTTAGATATATCTAGTTTGATCATGAGAACTGGTGTCCTGGAGCGGTGATAACTTCATGCCAGATTCTGCACATAAAGAAAGTTGTCTTGTATGCATCGCGTCTTAATGAAAGCGCTTTGGCTTCTAGAGATTAGATTGTTCATGCGTCTAGATAGCCGTAGTGAAAGTACCTTGGAGATTAATTTTTGCACGCTATGGATCAATCTGAATTCTGCTATGTCGATAGGTGCCTCCTTCTTGGGCAGTAGGACTATATCCGCCGTGTTGATTTTCGCAAAATACGTCCTGTTTAGGTTGTAGAATTTCTGAAAGACCGCCATAATGTTCGGGCTGATGATGTCCCAAGTTTCCTTGAGGAACTGTCCGTGAACCCATCTGGCCCTGGGGCCTTGTCCCGAGGCATTCTGCGAATCGCCGCAATGATTTCTTGTTCCTCAAACGGTTGCTCAAGCGAGCTTAGGATATTTGATTGTTCCTGGATGGGCTGTATACGTTCCCACTGGAAGGTGCTGGTCGACGGCCTTGCTGTACCGATGATACTAGAGTAATGCTGAAACAACACTTGCACCTTTTCTGCCTGCAGGGTATAGGTTCCGGCCAAATCCGATAGCACGCGAATGAAGTTTTTCCTCTTCCTTGCAATTGCATTTGAGTGAAAAAATTTTGGTATTTGCATCCCCTAGCTTCAGCCACGTTATCCGAGATCGCTGCCTCCATGCCATTCTTTGTATTGCCGCTAATCTAAGGATCCTTGTTTTTAGGCCCATGCGTAATTCTTTTTCTGATGGGGACAACTGCCTTGACTCCTGTGCGCGGTCCAGCTGAAAAATAATTTCATAAGATAAGCGCATCTGGAGTATTTTATTTCCAATGTTTGAGCGGCTCCAATTTGTCCATGCTCTTGATTCCTGATTTTTTTCTTGAAAGCGACGACTCATGTGACGTGGTTCAGTAAGAAGCTAGCCTGCCTTTCTTGAGTTTGCTCGAAGGGGTGAACCGATATGGTGGTGATGGGAAAACCTTAACTTCCTGTGAAGATTTTGCATGCAGTTCGTTTTCAGTTCAGAAAGTTCGTGCGTGACTTTGTTCGCTTGTAGACATCACTGGTCATATAAAATATTATGCGTTTACTTACATATAGCCTATAGGAGCTGGGGAAAAGTTGGCAGAAAACTTTTTTCAGTTCTCTGTTTGGCTGACGGTGATTAGTGATGGATGGTGGGTGGCAAGAAGGCTACAACACAAAAACAAGTGCCCTTCTGCCTGAATCCATTCTAGATACTTGGTAATGATTCCAAAGCGTGAACTAGGTATAATTAACAAATGAAATCTCTCATATATGGATCACGTGTTAAGGTTAACTTAGTTGCAAAGCTGCGAGGTTTGAACACTTGACATCGCATCGATCCCTTTTTGTTTTTAGTGATTAATCCAAATAAGAGGACCATGACAAGCGAAACGAGCACCTCCTATCGTACCACCGATGATTCTCGACAGCGCTATGAGTTGTGGCTAATTCATGCTTTTGAGGTTTGAAGCGAAACCGGTGGAAGATTAATTATTCGTCAGAAAACTGGTGACATTGGGCTCCTACTGAATCAGGATAAGTTTCTGATGTCTTCCCAGCTAGTGGCACCAACTAACCATCGATTTGATCATTCGCAACGAACCATTTTTGCCTGCTGATCAGTTTGATTCTTACAGACATTACGTGTGTCTGACTGTTCTCTTCCCCAGCTTTGCTAACACTCCTCACCAGAGCCTAGAGCCCATGCTTTTTTGCCAGGGTTACCAGCCGACCAGGACAGATTCTGCCATTTATGTCTCTGGAATTCCCTTCCTAATTTCGAGCACCACAAGTCCGGAGATTTGCTTGCATATCCTGCACATACGCCACACACCTGTACGGCCCACAATACGTCTGCATTGAATTGCACACTCTGCCTAATTAGCAACACGTTGTAGGTTTGCACTGCAGGGGCGCCGTATAAATCTGCACTGAACTAGCACAGAGTCACAAAAATCTTATATATGTTCGATTCCATGAGATATGCAGACAGCATCTTCTTAGCATTCCGTAAGATCAGGTGGACAGTTAGTTTTGGCTTGATCTCCGGTGACCGCCCACACTGAAGACTGAACTATACTGGTAGTCACTGACAATGTCACGTTGCAAAGCATGCTCTCGGAAGAACTTTCATGAGAGAGACTTCCATAGTTCCATGCATGCCTTTCTTGCACTAATAACAATTAACAGTGTGATTTCATTTCCATTTTTTCTTCTTCTTGCAGACCTACCGAGATTGATGGAATCTAACGAATCCGACGTCCCGCGACGCCCCGCGCATGTAGAACCGGACGCCGCCGGTGTTCACATCCCGACCAGCCGCTCCGCCGACCAGCCGGCCTTGAGAGTAAGTCCTCGTGTCACCGGATATCGTGATTGAACGACGTGAAGCACGATTGTGAACAGCTGCGTGTCAGTGTAGGAGCGGCACGGCGACCCGATCGCAAAGGCATCCCTGGACTCGCCGTTCCACGCGCCCGTGCTCCGCGCGGCGCGCCCGGTCTCCATCAGCCTGCCGGCGTCGCCTACCGGGTTCGACGTCGCCAGGGCAGAGGTGGAGCTTCAGCAGCACGCCATCACGGACTCGTCGAACATGCTGCCGCTCCCGGCGCGGCCCCGATGATGGCCGTCGCGTTCGCGCAGCCCGACAAGGTGGTGTTCCGCTCCCAGCCGATCCACGCCGCGGCTGCGCTGCCCCAGGCCAGGAGCTCGCAGGTGCACGACGACTCGAGCGGCGGGAGCGCGCCGCGCATGACGAGGAGCAAGGCGCTCAGGGACACGAGCTACGACTCGTTCAAGACGTGGTCCGGCAAGCTGGAGAAGCAGATCACCACCCACCTACGTGGTGGCAGGCAGCAGCAGCAGGAGGAGGAGCCCGAGGAAGATGACGCGGCAGCAAGCAGCGGCCCCAACTCCTCCATGCCCAGAGTCCAGCGCTTCTTCGCCGCATTGGAAGGCCCTGAACTCGACAAGCTAAGGGTACATACATCATTTAGCAACACTTTACATGTCTCACCTTGATCGAACTGTGGTTGTACGTAACTGACGATGCTGTTGTCATCGTGTCGTGTCAGTCGTCGGAGGAGCTGGTTCTGCCGTCCGACAAAACGTGGCCATTTCTGCTCCGCTTCCCGATATCCGCCTTCGGTATGTGCCTGGGCATGAGCAGCCAGGCGATCCTGTGGAAGAACATCGCGGTATCGACGTCGACGCGGTTCCTGCACATCACGCTCAAGATCAACCTCGTGCTCTGGTGCATCTCGGTCGCGCTCATGTGCGTCGTCTCGTCGCTGTACGCCTGCAAGATCGTCTTCTACTTCGAGGCCGTGCGCCGCGAGTACTACCACCCGATCCGGGTTAACTTCTTCTTCGCGCCGTGGATCGCCTGCCTGTTCCTGGCCATCGGCGTGCCGCAGCTGGTCGTGGCGAGCCTCCCCCACTGGCTCTGGTACGTGCTCATGGCCCCCATCATGTGCCTCGAGCTCAAGATCTACGGGCAGTGGATCTCCGGCGGCCAGAGGCGGCTCTCGAGGGTGGCGAATCCGTCGAACCACCTGTCTATCGTCGGCAACTTCGTCGGAGCGCTGCTCGGCGCCATCATGGGCCTCAGGGAGGGGCCCATCTTCTTCTTCGCCGTCGGGCTCGCGCACTACATCGTGCTGTTCGTCACGCTGTACCAGAGGCTGCCTACGAGCGAGACGTTGCCGCGGGACCTCCACCCGGTGTTCTTCCTCTTCGTGGCCGCGCCGAGCGTCGCCTGCCTGGCCTGGGCGAGGATCAACGGCGAGTTCGGGTACGGCTCCCGGATCGCCTACTTCATCGCCATGTTCCTCTACGCGTCGCTGGTAATTAAGCACGCAGCTAGTGTCCATCAAACACGCAGCCTTCATGCATGCACACATGGTTGGTCACTTGAGAACATGCATGCCTCATTGCTAGCTCTCGCACCGTTGCAGGCTGTCCAGATCAACCTGTTCAGGGGGTTCAGGTTCTCGCTGGCGTGGTGGGGGTACACGTTCCCGATGACGAGCGCGGCGATCGCGTCGATACGCTACTCGTCGGAGGTGAAGAACGCGTTCACGCAGTCGCTGTGCATCGGCCTCTCGGTGCTGGCCACGCTCACGGTGACGGCGCTCTTCCTCACCACGCTGCTGCACGCGGCCGTGCACCGCGACCTCTTCCCCAACGACATCTCCATCGCCATCACGGAGCGCAATCTCAAGCCCATTGCGGAGATGCAGGAGCACGACAACGGCGCCGACGCCGCCAGGGACCTGGAAACCGCCGCTGCAACGACCACAACACATTCTAGTAGACACACCGGCTGAGCTTGCGCATTGGGTAGGACTTTTTTTTGGCCATATTGCCACAAAAGCTTTGTGTATTTACAAAAATAACTATCGTTGGTCGGTATTTACAAAAATATTACCCACCGCACGGTGACCATGCAGCGGAGTTTCTAGAGCTGACACGACGTGAAACCGCATGGCGGCCGTGCAGTGGCCACCTTCCGCACGGTGGCAGTGCGGAAGATTCCCTTTCTCTCTCCTCTACTCTAGTTCTATTGGTATAAATTTTTAAATATAGTATATGAGCTCAAAAAATTATGAAATTGTTTGTAGAACCTCCCAACACAGTGTACTTGCTTGTGTAAATTTTTTATAATTTTATTTGTTCTGATTTTTCTTGCAATTTCAATAAGTATATTGTCTGTAGGAATTTCTAAATATAAAAAATGAGCTCAAAAAATTATAAATTTTGTTTTGAAGGCTCCTTACACAGTGTATTTGGTTGTGTAATATTTCTACAATTTTATATGCGTTCTGAAATTGTCTAAAAAAATTTAAGGGTTTAGGTCTCGAAAATTTGGATTTTAGGTTTAGGAAATCAGGGTTTCATAAATTTCCACACAAAGTACTCCTAATAGAATTAGGGTTTCCAATGGAGTTGCAATGTAAATTTTTATACATAAAGTTAACTATATTTCAAGCGTTACAAGTATTACATAATACACGCACTGAGTTTATTGCAATCCCGATTGCAATCTAGCCTGTGGTGCAATACAGTATTAAAGAATATCATCCATATTAAACTAACAAATTAACACAAAGTGCCCTATTTGATCGGGGTACTTTTAATCGGGATGAATGAGGAGGGGGTATTATTCTTCATCCCAACAGGCTATTATCACATGTGATGCTAATTTGTCCCAATTAAATGTACCGATTAATACCCCCTCCTTCATCCACATTAGCCTATTGGGATGAAGGATAATACCCCCTCCTCCTTCATCCCGATTAAATATACCTAAATCAAATATTACACTCTTTATTAATTTATTAGTTTAATATGGATAATATTCTTTAATATTGTATTGTACTGTTGAAAATTAATCTAGATTTGCCAAGTAATATGGCGTTAGAATCATAATGCAATCAACATCGGATCAAATTAGTTTATTTTTTTTGTTAGGTTTTTCATATTTGGTTTTCAGCTTGATCAGTAAGTTGATTAGGTAGTCTTTAAAAGACGATGTAAAAAAAAATATACCAGAAAACGCTGCTGTAGGCAGCACCAAAAAATTCTTCTGTCTCCAGCCTGCGTACTTGAGTTTTTTTTCCACAAGCGTTCCTTGTCTACGTGCGTCGCTTCTTGCCTCCAGCGTGTGTTCCTTCAGCTTGCGTGTGCTTCCAACACAACGCTTTTTTGCTTCCCATTACGTGAGTTATTTGGTTTCTTGCGTGCTGCTGTGCGTCATCCGAAGATTGGCTTCCAGCCAGCGTTCTGCCCAGGGATAAAATCCCGGCTGGTTTTTCCAGTAGGGATCGGGAAAAAACTGATAAAAAAACTTTGGATTCAAATTTGATTTTTTGATTCTATAATGTGCTTCCCTAGTTGGTTTAGGTTTTGTTATGCTAGATTATGTATTAAAATATTATTTTTAGTATATTTAGCACTTATAATATATAAAAGAGCTTGAGATGCTCTTTGGACGCTCCTTGGATGCACTTTATTAGCAATATCCTGTCTTGGAGGTTTGAAAAGCAACACATAGCATTGTCTCCCTCTTGCCTCCCTCTTACATGCTTTAGAACACTTGAACGAGAGAACTGCCCTAGAGAGTGAAGTCTCTAGTAAGGAGGACTTTTTATGTACAACTTGAAACACTTTCTCATTATTATTTGCATTATTCTAAATTTTAATATGCTAATTACCATTTTCTATATTTTTTGGTATTTTCTGCCGGTTTTACCGGTTATCGGCCCCGAGAAAAACCGAGTTCAAATTTTGAATTGCAAACTTCATCTGGTTATTTTTGAAATTTTTAACCAGTTCATCGATCGATCATTGTCGGGATTTTACTGGAACGAGATTTGGATCCTGGTTCGCATAAGCGTTCGATCGACTGAGTCTTCGTCAGTTTGATCTAACATGTACCATAGGCTAGATTGCAATAAACCCATGTATGTATCATATAATGCTTGTACGCTTGAAATATCGTTAATTTTATGTATGAAAAGTTACATTGTAACTCCATTGAAAACCGTAATTATGTTAGGAGTACTTTGTGTGGGAATACATGAAACCATAATTTTTGAAATCTAAAATTTAAATTTTCGAGACCTAAACCCTTAATTTTGAAGATAAATTAGAATATATATATAAAATTATAGAAATATTATACATTATGGATGCATAAGACCGCTGTGTGGTTTGCTTAAAAACTCCACCGTGAGTGTGATCATATTTACAAATACACGGCGCTTTCGCGGCTATACGGCCAAAAACACCGAATTACGACTACGTACGTACATTGTTGCTAGATGATGCATCGCGATCGACGATGATCTGTGGGGTTGACTGCCGTGCGCAGTGCGGCTCAACACGTCGTATGTACATTATGGATGCGATATCGATACGGCTGAATAAATATGTCCATGTATGTGCATTGTGGATCACCGAGGAAGATCGTGATCAGTAACTAGACGTTATTTCATCCGGGCTAAGTACAAAAATTACCATTGTGATTAAATAGGGTTAATTTCTTATTTATCATTAGAAGTTGGCCGAATCTTTAAAATATTAACGTAATTACTCATCCCTTCATTACCATCAGATCTCAATTTTAGTTTTTTTACCGCTCTCGTTAGCCTTGTTAAATTAATCCCGCAGCTGTTAAGCACAAAAAACATATCAAAATATCCATTTTATTCTTATTCATCATTCTCTTCTTCCTTCTAATTCATCCTCTTCTTTGCTCTCGCGGCCTCCCGTCACCTCCACCCCTTGCCCCGCCCCGCCGCACCAGGAGAGCGAGGGGAACCTACCGGTGCGGACCGTGTGGGCGGAGGGTGGCCGAGGCGGTAGGGCGACGTGCGCCATGGGTGGCATAAATAGTGCGTCGTGGCGGCAATGTTGGGAGAGAGGGTGTCGGAGCGGGTGATGGGAGAAGGAAGAGGAAGGTGAGGGGACGCTTCATGCGAGGGGAATCATAGAGATGCTCACCGGGGGTGGAATGGCATCGGTGATGGCGTAATCGGTCGGGACCAGGGAAGATGAAGGCGCTGAAGTGTTCCTGAGGATGAATGACGGAATTGAGTGAGGGGAAAACATCATTGGTTGTTGGAACACATTTTGACGCGAACAAAAATGGGAGGGGCTCACCAAGGCAGTGGGAATGGCAAGCAGGGCAACGACCGGTCTCGGGGCAGTCAACAGTGGCACAACCGTTCGAGCGGTCTAGGGCGCAGGAGAAGCGCGTGAGCTGAGGGGTAGAGGGCGTCGGGGCAATCTTCATGGACATGGTGATGCTCGTCATGGTTCACCTGGGCTACGGAAGCGGTGGGGTGAGCATGGCGGCCGAACAGAGGGGCTATGTTGTCTCTGCTTGCGCAAGATGAAGAAGAAAGGCGGGAGAGGCGTGCTCGGCTTAAGTAAAGGGGAACATGTTGCGGTTTGACGGCGAGTTCTCGAGAGTGGCTGCTGTGCGTAGCGACGTTGCACCGAACAGAGCATAGGCGCAGGCGGGCGACGCGACGCGGTGTGGTCGGGCGATGCCGGTGATGAAGGAGGGCTCCAGTGGCGCTCCGGCCACAGCAGCGCAGTCCTGACTACGACACGGTGGTGGACCGACAGCAGCCCGAACGCGCTCGACGGTGAAGGCGGCGTGTGGGCTGATGAGGGATGAAGAAGATGGAAGAGAAAAAGGGTAAACAAGTCTTTTCATGCACAATTTGACAGTTAACTCATGGTGGACCAACGGGAGTGGCAAAATGAAAAGAAAGTTGAGATCTGATAGCACTAAAGGGACGGACAATTTTGCGATAATATTTTAAAGATCTCACCAACTTTTAATGACAGATAAGGAATTAACCGGATTAAATATAAGTGTCACACCTTTTCTTGTATGAGTAAGTGGTGTTTTGACATATATACGTGCTACTCCACCAAACTTTGGCCAGTGAAAGTATCTGCATTGACTATCGATATCTGGTTGTTTTAGATGCTGAGTTGCTCACCTTCAATTTTTGGCTCCATGTTCGTTTTTAACAGTTTTTTTCTTTGAGAAAGTCTTATTTAATAGTTTTTTAAATGGGAAAGTCTTATTTAACAGTTTGGAAGTTGGTAGTGCCTGACCCGTGCAGCAAGGCCCAGGGTCCCTACAGGCTGGCTAGAGTCAACTGGATCGAACAACGGCCTCAGACGATTAGACCAGATTGTTCAAGCCACAGTTGGCCTGTGCTCGAGCCGTGTTCACCCGATTTATCCATCGATACATACTGTTAAGGAATCGTCACTAACGAGTTTAATTCGAGCGATTACCTTCTAGACAAATTTAGAATAACGAGTTTAATTTGAGCGATTACCTTCTAGACAAATTTAGAATAGTAAGAATAATACAAGAAGACAAGAACATAATAATAGATTGAACACAGAGATGTATGAGGCTTCTTACTGCTCTTTATTGCTCTTCAATCGATCAATCATTTGCAATGACTAGCACCTCCTATTTATAGTCTACAGGCCCTGCTAGGGTTTGGGATGGAGCGCCCATATATGAGCCAGCTGCTGGGCCAAGCCTATAGTTTCCCAACACCCCCCTGGGCACCCATCCTCACATCTTCATGTCTCGTCAAAACTCCAGAAAAACCAAGTGGGAAAATTTTAGAGAAAGAGTACATGACATATATTCTGCTGCGTTGCATGAATTATCTCGTTAAAAACCTTAGCCGAGAAACTTCATAAAAACTCGTCAAGGGAAAAATAGTACAATCCAGCCAATTTCATTTAATCTCCAAGATTTACTATTTGAGTACTCGATCTTCGTGATTAAGTTTCAATAATGAGTTCGTGAAGATTCTCCCATTGAATTATGCACTTCTCTGAGTCTTATTATTCCAATTTCACATATGCACCTTTCAAAGCTAGATGTTGGAAGTGACTTAGTGAATAAATATACAAGATTTTTCACATGACTTAGTATGCAGTACTTTAATTTCGTCAATCTTTTGCAATTCATGAGTATAGAAGAACTTAGGGTTATGCATTGTAAGATGACTCTTCACATGACCCATCTGCACTTGTGCAACACAATCTGCATTATCTTCATAGATAATAGTGGGATTTGCGCGGTATTCAATCCACACGACTGCTGGATGTGGTGAATCATCCGCCGAAACCAAGCACATTCTTGTGAGGCCTCGTATAGTGCTATGTTCTTCGAGTGGTTCGTCGAAGTCGATATAAGACTTTTCTAAGACAATTTTCATAGAATTGCAGTTCCACCATATAGGAATACATATCATGTTTGCGACTTGGCTGCATCTACATAGCCATTCATAGACAAGTCTTGGTTCTTTCTGTAGAATAGACCAATGTATTTGCTTCCTTTGAGGTATTAGAAGATGTGCCTTATTCCCTACCAATTCCTTTTTCCCTACCAATTCCTTTTGGTTGGTTATGCACTATACCTTGCTAATAGGTTCATGACAAATGCAATGTCCGATCTAATATAGTTTGCTAAATACATGAGTGCTTCTATTGAACTTAAGTATGGGAATTCGGTCACAGAAGTTCCTCCCCCTCTTCTCTAGGTATGTACTAGTCCTTGTATTGCTGCATGGAACTCCCGACCATCGGCACTTTCGAAGGGTATGCCTTTTCAAAAATCAAACCTGACAAGGTTCTAGAAATACTCACTTAATTATTTATCTATAATCCTTATTATAGATAATGACGTCATTATATGGTTCTTGAGTATATCCCTTAATGTTCTTAAGGGAGAAGCTGGAGTCGTAAGATCTTCTACGACTAATTTATGATCGAAAGTTCTTCTACGATCACCTCATGGTCGTAAGTCTTTCTACGACCAGGTCAGCTATGACCTCCCCACAGTCGTAAGTTCTTCTACGATTACCTTATGGTCGTAAGTCTTTCTACGACCAGGTCAGTTACGACCACCCTATAATTGATCGAGCTTACAGATGATAAGTAGATCCAATTGATTAGGGCATCTAAATAGTCAGTATACGCTATTATTCTCTGAAATAACTACACGATTAATCTCTCTGTCCTAGTGATAACTGGCTAGCGACGTGGGACATTACTTCTCCAACAGTAATCTTTGGTATCTACGCTATCATCTGAAGCATTGATACACCCTTTGGGCTAGAGAAATTGTCGCCCACTGCAAGCACACTATAAAAGGAGGAATCACTAGACGACGGAGGGAGAGGACGGACAAGAGGAAGAAAGACACGATCCGAAGCACAAAATATTGTATTTCAGTCTTTCTCTTGATTTGTAACCAGCATACTCAATATAATCACACATGAGTAGAATTGTTATTCTCTCCGGAGAAGGCCATAACCTGTATAAAATGCTTGTGTCATTCTCTCTGCGTGATTTGAGTTTTGGAGACCCCCCGAAACAAATAATTGTTACATAAATTCAGTTTTAAAACACTGACAAAACCTTTCTAATGCCTTCTAAGTGTAGGTTGACTGATGTACTAATATCCCTTCAGGGGTATGCTCAAGCTGCAAGCCTAAGCAATATTTGGTTTTACCTAAATCTTTTATTTTGAACTCCGACTCCAGGTAAGAGCTTGCTTGCTTAATACTTTTCATGGTTCCAATGATGTTCAGATCATCTTCATATACTGAGATTGTACAAAATCCATTCTGAAATCATTGTATAAATACACAAGGATTATTCTCATTGTTCGTGTAGCCTTTCTTTCAAAGAAAGTCGCTTCAAGTGATTATACTACATCCTGCCTGATTGCTTAAGTCCGTAGAGCGACTTTCTGAGTTCCACGCTGTACATATTTCTATTTGCTCTGTCTTGGTTCGGGATACGGATACATTTAGGTACCTTCGTATAGATGTCCTAATCCAACTTTCCATAGAGGTATGCAGTTACCACATCCATCTATATCATTTCAAAATTTCAAGTAGACTTCTATTGAGATTAAATAACTAAAGGGTGGTTCCGCCCATGACTGGGGAATATGTTTCTTCATAAACAACTGTTGGACATTGAGTGACACCTTGTACAACAAGCCTTGCTTTACTTCATTATTTTTATTTATCTTTCGAACAAATACCCACTTATACCCTACGGGGTGTACAAGCCCAAACACCTTTATTCTATTCAGAGATAATAATTCTGCTCCTATTGCCTTCTTCCAATCCTCTCAATCTGATCTTTTCTTACATTCAGTGAGCGATGCAGGCTCTAGATCAAGATCGATGTCTGTGTCAATTTTCTTTCAAAATCAATGTCGACATTGGATGTTGCCTTATTTATAGATTCTCCCGAAGTCACAAAGTTTATACCTATTTCTTTAAGGGAGGATTCTTCTCATGCTTCTACTTGCTCACCGCTACTTCCAATTGCGGGGTAAGTCCCTTTAGTTTTCTAGCTCCGATGTGTGCGCACACATCCATGCTGATGTCTCCCTTCATGGAGATGTTCAAATCCGTTATGCATTTTCTGAAGGTTTTATACTAGTGTCAGGTCTCAACTGGTTCCCCGTCTCATTCTAGGGAACTTCGGTAATCGACTGAGTCAAGTCTTTCTTATCCTTTTTCACTAGGCGTCCCTAGTACTTCGGATTTGAGGGACTGTGTTCTCGTCCTTTTTGAGGCCTTAGTGTGGGATTAGGTATACCTTCATTGGTATTTCAACCATCTCGGTGCATTGCATACATGCATATACGACTTGATCACGCTCTTCAAATAACTAAAGTGGTCAGGCAGTTGATTCGCTAAAGCTTGTGAATCAATTATCTTCTTGATTTCAATCATCTTCTGGACTTCAATTATCTTCTGGACTTCTCTATTTCCTGACATTTTCCATGAAGGGTTGATTTCCTCCCCCCTAATGATGGAAACTAATCCTTATCTAATATACTATCAGCGAAATAGGCTGCATGCAAATCTCTAGTCATGGAGTTCAAATACCTGATTATGGATGTTGTCTTATAACCAACGAATGTCCCATACTTTTGGAGAGGGTCCATTGCAGTTCCTTGCAACAAAACCATCATAGATGAGAGATTTTGGTGCTAACCCTTGCACTAGTTTCATAGATGAATGTATGTTATATGCCGACGATCTAAAATATATGAGAGTTACTGCGAGCATGACTGCGTGTCCCCAACATGAAGAAATCTGCTAATCTATTCTGGGTGTGGACATGTGGTATGGAATGCTCAATTTTAATTCCCATTTTCATGCAATAATCATCAAATGCCTTCGAAGTAAATTCTCCGGCGTTGTCCATTCTAGTGGACTTCACATGAAAATCAGGAAACTTATTCTTAATGTTAATTATCTGCGAGATTAGCTTTGCAGAACCGTGGTTTCTCGTAGACAATAAATGTACGTGCGACCATTTTGAGGAAGCATCGATGAGCACCATAAAATATCTAAATGGCCCTTAAAGGGGCTGTATAGGACCACAAATGTCTCCTTGAATACGGTCCAGAAATGCAGGGACTTCATCCTGCGCATGCAGGCAAAAGGTCTAGTAATTAATTTCCGGTGGCACATGCAGGGCACACAAAATTTTTCTGATTCTAGAAATATTTTTCATTGACATTATGTCCCTGTGAATTGTTAATTATATTTCTCATCATCCTAAGACCTAGGCGACATAATCTATCATATCAGAGATAGAAAAGTTCAGAGCTTCTAAATAGGATTTTTAGTGCACTATAGGCTATAGGTGCCTTAATATTTATGTAGTATAGCTCAGTTTCATATGAAGGGAGTCGTTCTAATACTTTTTTCCACTTTCTTCATGTTTTTAATGAGCTAGTATTCCTTAGCATACTCTTCTTCAGTTTCTACGTGGAAACCGTTAGCGCGAATATCCTTGAGAGTTCTAGTCGATTCTTGGTACACCATGCCTTCTTCAATGACCAAAGTTGTTTCCATTGGGAGTATAATTATAGCCTTTTTTGAGTCGATGATACAAGTGAGAGGCTTCATCATCTTCTCCTTAGTGAGAGGCTTCATCACATCACCCTTCTTGCCCTTCTCCTTCGTGAGAGGCTTCATCACCTTCTAGCTACTATCATTGGCTTCATGGTAAACATCGCTACTAGGTGGCTGTGAGATGTAGTTCTTCCTTAGAATATCATCTTGAGTTTTCGCAACTTGCATGATATCAATTAATTTGGTATACTCTTTGTAGCCATCTTGACAATAGTTGCGTGCAGATTGCACCGCATTCGGGTGAAAGGTAGTAGAGTCTTCTCAATCTTCTGCTTATCCATGATTACCTTACCACGGAGTTGAAGGCTGGTACAAATTCTGGCCATGCTGGACCGGCTCTTTCAAACTTTTGGTTCATGATGCTAGTCATCTACATATTCATTCAAAATTTCATAATATTACTGCTGATAATTTGCATAAAAATGGTTGCAAAATTATCATAATACTTTTTGAACTCCCAGTTCGTGATCCCGTATTTTTCTATGTATTTTTCATGATTTACAGCTATTTTCAGTGATTAAAAGCAATATAAACAATCACAGATAATCAAAACAGCAAATACAAAACATAAATTGCATAGAAATAATAATAACAAAGTTAAACAAGCTTTAAATGATAAAACCGATTCAAAATTTGAATTTCCGAGGCCCTTTTCTGCTGGAATATGAATTTTCGGTGAATTCTACAATTTCAAAGGGTTATACTGCTAATTTTCAGTTTTGAGAAAATTTTGTGCAATTTTTAGAATTCCCGATGGTGTTTTTAGAAAACTGGGATTTTTAGTTTTTTCTTTTTTTCTCTCTCAAGCCGGGTCGATTTCCACATCCTATTTTCTTTTTGGGCCGGCTCTTTTCTTGACCTAGTACTCCACACCGGCTACTAAACTGGGCGCTGTTTCCCTAGCGCCGCTCGATGTGGCGGCGGCGCAAAAGCCGCATGAGCGTGGGCGGCCGGTGGATGCGGAGCCGACGCACGAGGAGGCGGCTGCTCGGGGCTCGATTCGGCCGATGGGCAAGCGATCTAGCAGGAGGCCCGGCGGGGCCGTCGGCAAGCGGCGCTCCATGCGGAGGACCGGCGCTAGTGACGCTCCTTGCGCAAGATCGGCGTGGCCGCAGGCCGTACGCAGGTGGTGGGCTGCTACGGGTGCTCAAGCCTAAGGCGACAAGTGGCAGCGCATCGGATGCGCTGGTCGATGCGGCGCGCTTCAGGCACGGCTCGAGGCAACCTCAGAGGTGCGACTTGGTGGTGACTTGGCTTCACGCCTGCACGGGATGGTGTAACACCCTGGCTATGCGAAAACCAAGATGCTACCTAAAATCTCTACCACAAATCAACAATCTAAACAATTACTAACATCCTAACAATAAAGAGCAAAATAGGTTCTATCCGAAAGGAATCTAGCATAATAAACAGCCTAATTTCTGTAATAAACAAATAAATCGAACATGTTATTCCATTCGAAGTAAAACTATTAAGACCATACTTGGAAAGCATGAATCCCTAACTCCAGTAAAACCTAAACATAATAATAACAAATAACGATCATCAAAAGGGTTATTTATTATTACAGTCTAAACTCCGAAATACAGATTAATAACGAAGGTTTATTTCAAAGGTGTGTGCAACCGTGTGTCTACTACCTCCCATAAATGCCGTCATTGTGGTTCACCTAAAAAAACAAGGAACACAACAAGGGTGTGTCCATGACTCAACAAGTACAAAAGAATACTTTGAACAAGACATGTATAAATCGTCAAGCATACATTGAGCCAAAATATGAAATAATAGAAAACACATGAACGGATGAATGTGCATGCCCTTCACTTCTGCTCATACTGCCATAGCTAGTGAACACCCGTCGGAGTTCACTCATGCCCGTATTATCCAAAATGCGGGGATTCAAAGCCCGTTTGAAGAACGTTTCAAAACGGGGATCCAAAGTTGCTCACATTGGAATGGTTGGTCTTACATGCCTTTGTTGGAATGATGGGACTTAACTACTCACTCCCGTGGGTGTAGCAAGAACACTACTTGCATGCATGAATGAATTCGATGAATAAAGTAACATCATTAATAGAACCATGGTAAATAGACACTACTATGAACAAGTATGTATCAAACATTACTCACCATACATTTCTTGAACATGGCAAAACACATATCACCACAACCATGCAAAAGTACTTGCCTTTTTCGCTACGAAGTGTGGGGAGGCAAAGACGATGCCCCTAACTCCAGTACCACTTCTCCTACACAAGAGAATCACTAATCATAAGAAAGCTATGAAAGTACACTCTACTCACACCACCTAACCCGTCTTTGCGAAACGCAAGATTCGAATATTGATTATACTCAATTTACCCGACAGCCTAGCAGAAGCTCTCACGGGACAGCAGTACTAAAATATTCATATATTTTACTACGAAGCTCGGAACGGAGTGATCTTAGACTCTATGGAACCATGACGAAATTATCTACGATAAATTAGTTGGCGATATTTTCTGATTCGGCCATCCAGTATTCCTAAGGATCAGGTCAAGTTTTGCACCTACAAACTGACAATCATGAACTACTGCGGTAGAAGAAAATTCATATTTTTTAATTGGCTCAACCAAAAATCAATTTATATACCAATATGAAAATCTTAAAGCATTTTCTACAACTTTCATGTTGGGTGAACTCTCTGATTTGACATCTAACTAAATCATATTGACTACACAAACTAACTGCTAATCCTCGTCAGCCCTTTTGGACAGTCAGAAAGAAACCATCATAACTTCTAGACCGTAACTCCACATTGAGTGATCTTTACGCCTATAGAAATCTAAGAACAAGAACTACAACCCTCTAGGAGATGACCAGTCCAGAAAACACACGAAACCTACCCAAAAATGACGACCAACGTCGATGCTCCAAACCAATCTACTACTAGCAGCACTAAAATAAATCAATTAATCTACCAAGCGATCGAGGATCGAGTTTACCCTTTTCGAACCGCTAGAGATCGACATCTCACTACATGAACGCACCCTTCCTCTCCTCTTCCTTCCTCCCCTTTCTTCCTTCTCCCTTTCTTCCTCTTCCTTTCTTCTTCTTCCTTTCTCCTCATCTTGGTAGAGCAACATGGAGGGGGGCTGCTACAGTAGCAACGTGCGCTATAGCTACAGTAGCATTAGGGCTTCTCCTCCTTTTGAGAGATTTCTCTTTTGTTTAATTTATCTTTTGAGTGCTTTCTTTCTTATAATAAATCGGAGTATTACAGTGGCCGGCGGCGCTGTTGGCGATCGGCGATGGCTGCGCGCTGTGCAAGGGTGGCGCAATTTTTTTCTTCTTGCTTCGGTCGGTGCATCTTCAAGACTATCGGTGTGGGCGAGGCTTCGATCACGAGGCGGCTGTCGACGGCGACGCCTCGTGCAGGAGGACAGCGTGGTCACGGGTGCTTTTTGGCAGCGCATATTCGAGGCGACCGGTGCAGAGGTGCGGTGCTACGGGCCCAGGGGCGGCGCCGCCTGTACGGAGATAACGGCCATGCAGGGCCTTCGCCGGAGGTGTGCGGGACCGGCGACGCCGTTGTCATCCCCTTTTTTTTTTCTTTCTGTGAGGCTTTGTCCGTGTGGGGGCACCGCCGACCGGCGGAGGCCGACGGCAAGTCAGCGGTGGCGCACAGCTTCAAGCCGTGCGACTGCCAATTTCTTATGAGTACTGTTCTTTGCGATTACTGCATAATTACTGTTCATTCGCAATCCACCGATCGATTTGGTCGTCGACGTCAAGTCGGTTCGTGGTAGATTAGAACGAATTTGTAAATTTTAACCTACGGCACAATCGACATCCAGTTTTCTATGCAATCTGCCGATCGGCATTGTGCCGGCGACTTTAAGTCGGCTCGCGGTAGATTAGAGCGGATTTGCACCGTAGAAAAATCAATCTAGAAAGCCAAATTTGTAGAATTGAAAGCAATCTAGAAAAATAATTCAATATACGAGTGTCGTGCTACGATGGTTACCTTTCGATTTGAGGAGAGTCTATCGTGCTGATAGTGTGTTGAGGGACCGTCGCTGGCGAGTCTAGTCTGAGCGATTACCTCGTAGACAAACTCATAATCGTAATAACAATACAAGAACACAAGAACATAATAATATATTGAACACAGAGATGTAGGGGGCTTCTTGTTTCTCTTTATTGTTTTTCAATCGATCAATCATTTACAATGACTAACACACTTTATTTATAGTCTACAGACTCTACTAAAATTTAAAATAAAAGACATATATATAGACCGGCTGCTGGCCGAACCCATAGTTTCCAACGTATAACAACCCTTCGTCCCTGCGGCCCTCCCGCCTTGGACCTTTTTTCCTCTCTGAGATGGGACTGAATACTTTCGAGTTTAATGTGTTGTGTTTGCTACTGTAGTACTCACAACTCGTAGTATCTGTCTTGTTTGCCTCTTGATTGTTGACCTGGCATGGAGTCGTTGATCCAATCCAGCGCATAACTCCCGTTTCCTTGAATAACAAAGGCGGATCCAGGCGAGAAGATAATTGGATTCACCTCTACTGATGAACAATAATTTTCTATAGGATTTACTGACCCAATGATCCTATACTTTGATCCGCTCTTATTAATTAACCCACCCTAGAGGCCAAAGCATAATTCTCTCCGAACCTTTGCCAGGCGATCTTAATTAACAGCTCCAGCTGGGGAGTGGGGAGTTACTTAAGAAGGTAAGCTTCCGATACAATAACTTCCTTAGTTCACGCAGCTGCAAGTTAGAATTAGAGCAACTAAGCTAGATGTTGCTGGCATTTATGGGTTTGGGCTAAATAATACTCTTCATAAATCCTAGAAAAAAACCCAAAATCTCACTCATGTATAGTGGAAGGTGAGAAGTTTAGTACTATATTGCTAGTTTATGTGTAAGGAGACCAACTTATAAGATTGAGTTGGTCTTATCTAGTTAAAGCAAGCAAAAGAAGAACACGTGCGCGCTCGCTCGCTTGCATCACCTTGTGGACATTTTATGGCACATATTAATTGTGTTTAATGTGCTTTCCAAAATGTATCGCAGAGTGATCCTATATGAAGGAGAGACATCTCCATTCATACATAACGAAGGAGAATAGTCTCCATTCAATGTGGCAAAAGCATAAGGTTTCAACAATCTTAGCATGTCAAGAAAATAGGTAAGTCTAGCACTTATGTAAGATTATCAAGTAGATGTTTACAAGATAGTTTCATATTAATATTCACTCTTCTTAGAGCCCTGTTGATTCTAATCAGGAATAAATATATTCTAAATCACAGCTCGCCATGCAATCATTACAAGACAACAAAAAATTAACCAGCTACGCTACTGAGGACATTAGTTAAGATTAATTGTGTATCACGCTAATAATCCAACTTGATTTCATAGATTATCAATTAACTTATTTACTTACAACCCCTCACATAACACCACAAAACCTTACAAAGGGTTTCGACACTTTTCTTTTTCAAAGAGATGTTCTAAACTCTGACATTCCAACTACTCCAAAAGAAATGAGAGGCGAGACTTGGGTTTGCGGTGGGTGACGGTGCTCTTGAGTGTCTCCCACTAAAGGTATTGTTCGGTTTGGTACGGAGGAAGCTTAGCCGAGTGCGTTGGACCGTTCGTTATTGCAAGAATTGGGAAGTTAGCCTACCGTTTGGACCTTCCCGAGTCCATGCGTGGAGTTCATAATGTGTTTCACGTCTCGTCTTTGAGAAAGTTTTTGAGATCCGAGCATAAGATTTCATTAGAGCCGTTGACTATTGAGCAAGACCTCACGGTTGAGTCGCGTCGGCCGCGATACGGAAAGTCGGGCGATCTTGAGGCACAAGGCGTTGGTATCGTCAAGGTGCTGTGGGCGCTTCGATCGAGAGAGGCGACTTGGGAGTTGGAGTCTATGCATGCGAGTAATATCGGAGTTGTTCCGCGTCAGTGCGTGTTATTTTGTTGTTTAATTTCAGCGATGTAGTTTTTATTTGAGTAGAGCGGCAGTAGAATTAGGTCGAATTACATTAAGAAGTAGAATGTAATACTACGAAAATAGTAATAATATTAATAATCGCGTCTTAAGGGTGGGCGTAATTAATTAAATAGTAACAATAAATAATTAATTAATAACGTTTTAAGAATCATGTGCAATTAAATAAAATAGTACACACAAAAATAGAATATTTGAATTTTTTACGAGCTATATAAATAGACGGTGGGAATTTTAGAAAACCCTAGCCATTTATTTTCCACCCGGTAGCCTCCATTTTTATTGCGCTTGATAATTCTTTCTGCGTTCTTCTTGGCGTGAAGCCGACATGTGGGCCTTTGTCTTCTTGGAAGTAGGCTCTACCGCCCCTCTGCGTATTGCTTTTCCTGCATTTGTTGCTCTGATTGGATCGCTGACTTCTGCCCAGAGACTTCTTTGCTAAATAGCGCCTTGCAAGCCGACCTCTTCTTGCCCGGCCGCGTGGAGGTTCTTCTTCGCGCTTCGATCATTGCGTTGCATCTGGCGATGCACTGCCATTCTTGTCACGATCACCGCTCTGTATTCTGCGATCTCTTCTTCATTCTTTGTCAGTGATGCTACTGCTTGCCGCGCTGTGCACCCGGCAATTCTTTCTTTGCGTGCCGTCTTTCTTCTTATTTCTTAGTGTTCTTTGTATTTTCGGTAAGCGCCATCGCGTGATCTGTTGCTTGCGTCAGTAATTCTTTTACCGATTTCTTTTCTTGTTAACAAGGTTCTATAGTTTTAGTCAAAGCGATTAATAGATCTATTTATTATGCTGTTTTGTTGATGATTTATTGGGTACCTTAATGGCGAATTTTGGAAATGTCATCTCTAGTTAATTGTAGATAATTTCAGAGTCGGAGTGGAGGAGGTCCCGATCCTTATGGAGGAGCGGGCTTGAGAGTGAATGTTGTATGAGCATTCACTCATGCTATACATTATCTGTGAAAGAAGTGCATGTGGACATGTAGATTAGTTTTGCATTGATACATGAGATTAATGGATGTGAATCAAATCATAGATTATCAATTAACTTATTTACTTACAACCCCTCACATAACACCACAAAACCTTACAAAGGGTTTCGACACTTTTCTTTTTCAAAGAGATGTTCTAAACTCTGACATTCCAACTACTCCAAAAGAAATGAGCAGAGTCAAAATTTTCTTCAATGAACTTTGTAAAAGATAATTCCCATTCTCCAAAATACCAAACGGATAACCAGGTCACCTTTATCAACAAGAAAGATAGTATTATCATAAAAGAGAATAATCTTGTCAATAATAACGTTTACAAGTAGCAAAGACAGTTCAGCAGTCAGAAAGACAAGAATTGTTTTGAAAAATAAATATAGACCAATAGAAACCCGTAGCCAACTATTTTATTTGATTACAATCTCTGACTTAATCACAACAAGGCACAACAAAAAGGTTTTAACACTTTTCTTCAGAAAAGAGATGCATTAAACTTCAGCACGCGGAATGATCCAAAAGAAATACATGAAACCAAAGCATTCTCATGTTAACGAACTTGCAATAGAAAACTCTCATTATCCAAAGTATCAAACGAGTAAATGAGTTGTTTTTTCCCAATGAGAAAGAAGAAACAACCATGGAAATATCAATATTGCCAATTGACGAAGATCAGCAGTAGTAAAAGCAACTCAACAGTCGAAAAACAATAATTGTTTCAGAGAACTATTAAAGACCTATTGAAACTCATCAACTACCATGAACCATGAACCCAAGAGAAATTCATCAACCACCACCGGATAAGAATTTACCAAATTCAGAAATCAAGGAAGAGAACAACTTTCTAAAGCAACTCACACTCAATTTTAAGATGTTTGAATCAACCACGGACCTAAAGCCCTCTCTGATACCAACTATAACACCCTGGCTATTCGGAAGCTAAGATGTTACCTAATGAACTAACATACAACCACATTGCGGAAGAATTTAAATGTAACTCCTCTACGTACATAAAGAGATCAACTTTAATTGCAGCATGGCAGGAATAAAGACTAAATTCATCTAAGTATAATCAAAGAGTGAATAAAACAAACAACTAGCAGCAATTAACAAAACATAACATGGAGATAAATATCATGCCGTCTTAAACTTATTTATTACAGTTCCTCAGTAAACAAATAGAAGACATAATCGAACTTATTGTTGAAGGTAAATTATGGTGAACTGAGTGAAAAGTGCTTGTCTACTCCCTCCCAACAAAGTCATCATCAACGTTCACCTAAATAAATAAAGAAAGTAAGAATGAGTCGAAACTCAGCAAGTACAGTAAACAATTGACCATACAATGTTATGAACAAGTCAATCACAATACGAATTATGAATTTATCTCTGAAAACTTATGTATATGAATGGAATGAATGGAAGCATTGAAAGGAATGGACTGCACACATGTTCATACCGGTATAGCGAGTGACACACCCGTTGGTGTTCACCTAAGCCCGTACTTAACAAAGTCCGGGGATCCAATCACCGTATGAAGAACGTTTCATATGGGTGTTCGAAATTTGCCCACATTGGAATGGTGGGTCTTACATGCCCATACTGGAGTTGATGGGTCTTTACAATTCCACTCACGTGGACGAAACTTGAACAACGCGTGAATGGAATGAATCATATGCAATAAATGTCATCACTTTCTTCTACGTGGATTATCAATTAAGAATGGAATGTATATCATGGAGTATGAACATGGATCATAACATTAACATCACATCAACAAACATTCAACAGAAATCAATATATCTCAACACATTGTACTTGCATTCTGCGATGTGACGTGCTAGAAGGCAACGAAGGTGCTCCTATACTCGCCGCCTACACAATTATGTACTCAAAATAGGAACAACATGATATGACAATGCTACCGGTGATCTACAACATTCCCCTGACTACCCCATACAACGAATAGACCCGAACTGAAAACATACAATTCATCCATCTAAAATGATTCTGGATAGCGGCACGAAAAAATTCATATTTAATGATCTGGAACTTGGAACGATATGAGTCTAGTGCCCAATGAAACTTAACAAGCAAATCTACAAAACTCTAGTTGACAAGATTTCCTAATTCTGCCAAAACATTTGACTAAATAGCAGGTGAAAATGCCTGATAGACATCTGTCCAGACGAACAGAACAGCAGCGAATATCATAACATAAATTTTAATCTATAAATCCCATTTGAGTGTTATTTATCAATATGGAAACATGATAAAATTATCTACAGAAATCGCTTAGGGTGACAAATCTGAATCTAATCCCAACCAAGTCATATTTCATTAAACATCTTTACTGATAATTTTCGTCAGGTTTCACAAAACAGCAGGAAAGAATCTATCGTAACTTTTTAACCACAGATCGGAATATGATGATCTTGGCGGCTATGGAAAGCTAAGAACCGTGACTACAAATATCTAGGAGAGGAGAACCTCTAGTTCGGCTTCTAAGAGGACGAAACCGGCCGCGCAACATTCTGGACTGATTCTGGAAATCCTATGACAGCATGTCGGTTCAAGCCTAATAATCAATTCTTCCTCCAAACAGTATCCAACAACGAATTAAACTCTTCGTTACACTTGAAGACCCGCAGGGAGACGGTGTTCAACCTCCCGAAGAGCTCCCCCTCTCTCCTTCTTCCTCCCTTCAATGGTCGGCCACAACGGGGGGGGGGGGACCGGTTGGATGAGAGGGCAGGAGGAGGCGGCGTCAGGAAAGACCTTGGAGGGCAGCACCGGGGATCACCAGGGGCCGGCACCACGAGGAGGTGCCGGCTAGGGTTAGGGAGGGGGAGTGGGGCGCATGGGCCTGTCCTGGTGCGCCTCCTCCCCCTCCTTGGCCCACTCTTGGCCAGCCAGGGATGCACCAGCCAGCCAGGGATGCACCAGCCAGGGATGCACCAGCCTGGGCTGGATGTTATTGAACCCAGCCTCGTACTCAGATACCGTCATCTTTCCCTGCCCAAAAGTCAACAGTGTTTGTTCCATCTTCTCAACAAAGGAGTCTGGATAGAATTGCGTCCTGAATTTCTCCACGAACACTTCCCAAGTGGCAGGACCCTGAACTGGAGTCCTAGAAGACAGGACTCCTTCCCACCAGATGTCAGCTTGACCTTTCAACTGAAAAGCCACAAAACGCGCCCTCTGCACTGACGTCAGCTCTAATGCCCCAAATTGACGCTCCATATATCTCAACCAATCCGCAGCCTGGACCGGTGTGCGGCTCCATCAAAGAGTCCAATCGGCGACATCCACTCCGAAGATTCATCCTAACCTCGGGTGGAGCGATAGCGACAACGAGTTACTGCCGCGGAGTGCATTCTTTGCGCAGAATGGCCGTCTGCGATTCTTTGGCGGAGTGGCTGATTCTCTCATAAGGTTACGGATAAGTTCTGCAGACACAACAGAGGCTCTGCGGCCGGAGGAGCGGCGAGAGGCAATCTCCTCCGTGGCGACCTCGATAACTTCCTCGGTCGAGAAGAAGACACGGCGGACCGCGTCCCGACCCGACCACGGACCGGTGGGCGACCACGCCACGACCTCTCGCCATCTAAACACCACCACACAAAAGATCAAACAATTCAATTATCGAACATAAGGGAATGACTTGAAAGAAATGCGAAGCAAAGTTATACCCAACCCTTCCCTACGTACACGATGTGTCAAGTTTTAAGTTAATAAAGCTGTTGACAAATTTTAGTTTATGTTGACAACCTTAAACTAGTTTTAGTAAATGTTATCAATCTATTCACCACGGACTGAAGCCGCTCACGATACCAATGTAACACCTGTCTATTCGGAAGGCGAGATGTCACCTAACAAGACAACCTACTATTCAATTCATAAGATTAACATCGCATTCAATGCTAAAGAAGCGATTAACCATTATAACAATCTATAGCTTAATAACGGTTCATCTATAAATTTAAGCGAATTAACCAAGCGATAATAATGGACCTCCAAGTGACAATTATTACGATCCATTACATTATAAATAAAGCGAAGAGATGTAAATAGAACTTTAACGAATGACTATTTATTTCATGTGCATGGAGCGTCTTTGGACTACACCCTCCGCTAACCGTTTCATTGGAATTCACCTAAAAATAAATAAAAGCAAGAGTGAGTCGAAACTCAGCAAGCACAACATATACATTCACATAGAATACTGTATCGAAACAATCCACCAAGTACATCATTTACTTCATGAATTTAAGAAAGCACGGTATGAATGAATGAATGCATTGAAGGAGAATGGACTTTCCACATGTTTATACCGGTATAACTAGTGACACACCGTCGGTGTTCATAAGCCCGCTCTTAACAAAAGCGGGGATCCAAGTCCGTATGAAGAACGTTTCATACGGAATGTCAAATTGCCTACATTGGAATGGTAGGTCTTACATGCCCATATTGGAATTAATGGGACTTAATCAAGTTTCCACTCCGTGGGCGACAAGAATGAATTATGTATGCATGGAATGAAAAGCATAACTTGGCATATAACTCAATGTATCATCGAATAAGGTATTGAACTCTACCACATCATACTCAAATCACAGGAATATTCATAATTTACCAAGTTAACATGTAATCAATGAATTCACACAAATTAAACAGTTGTACTTGCCTTCCGTGTGGTGACGTGTTGTGAAACAACGAAGGTGTCCTTCCACCCACCGTCTCACCGCCTACACAAGTATTACCACGTATTACGGATAATCGAATATGGCACAGCTACAAGTGTACTACGATGCTCTCTAATCAACCCACTCATCCCAAGGGTTCAATTTGACATCTACACTAAAAGTTCAGATTATCGTTCTACGGGCAGTTGCACAAGAAAATTCGTCATTAATTATCTGTAACTCTAAACGACCTGAAACCAGTGCTCACTGATTCTTAACTGATCAGGCTACAAAACATTAGTTTGCGGAATCTTCTGATTCGGCCAAAACAGAGGGGTAATTAACTGCTAAACCTAACCCATCTACGTCTGTCCAGAAAACAGATCAGCAGTAAAGAAAATGGTGTAACTTTTAGCATACTGATCCAAATGGAATGATCTTTATCAACTTGGAAATATAATTTCGAGATCTACAATAACTTAGTTGGGTGAAGATTCTGATTCGGCCTCTATTTTGAAAAAAAACGAGGGCCAAACCTACTGACCTCAGATTTCAGACAGATTGAACAGTTCGTATTCAAAAATTCATATCTCCCAAACTACTGATCTGATTTTCCTGATCTTGGTGCCAAAAGAAAGCTAACGAAACCAGGAACAAATCTCTAGAAGGGCAAAACCCCAAATTCGGCCTCTAAAGTACCTTAACATGCCACGCAACATTCTGATCCAATCTGTAATTTCTGGAACTCTAATCCGACGCAAATCAATTGATCTCTACCGCAACAAAAATCGATCAAACAAATAACCGGGGTGCTCGTTACCCTTGAAGACCCGTAGCACGACGAAGAACCACTCCCCGCTGGTCTCCCTTCTTCTTCCTTGGCCGGCCACACCACAGCGAACAACCGGCGAAGAAGCGACCACGGAGGACAGATCGGAGGAGAAGCGCCGGGGATCTTGAGACCAACCGGGAGCACCAATGGCCGGCCACCAAGGGAGGAGACGGCGCCCAACCAGGGGAGGAGGCGCCGGCAAAGGAGGATGGAGAGGGGAGGGGGTGGCGGCTAGGTGGGAGGGGAAGGAGGCGGCTAGGGTTTGGGGGGGAGTGGCGCCCCCTTTATGGCCGGCCACTTCATGGGCCGGCCAGCCCCCCTTGGGCCTCCTGGGTCGCGGACTGCGGCCCAGGTTGCCGGAAAATATCGATAACCCCCCCTGCTAATTGGAATTTCCGACAAAAACTATTTCTTTTTCTCCCTCTGACTTCTTTCTTTTTACCGAATGCGATTCCGGAAACTTTTAAATCTCGTTTTCGATTAAATTCCAAACTATACGAACTAGCTGGATTTATGAGGTATTACAAGTACTTGCTGAGTCTCGGACTTATTCTTGCTTTTGTTGTTTATTTTAGGTGATCCTTGATGATGGCATTTGGGAGGGAGTAGATATGCACTATTTATTCACTTCACCATAATCGAGTTTCAATAATATGATTTGGTTCTTGTCTTTCATTCGTTAATTGATGAACTGTAATACATAAAGTTAGATGTGGTTGATATCTCTCTACAAGATATGGTTGCTTAAGTACTGCTTGTGGTCCTTGATCACCCCTTGAGATAATTACTTGGATTCAGTTTTTATTCCTGCCATGATACTATTAAAGTTGATCTCTTTATGTTCTTAGATGAGTTACGGTTTAAATTCTTCCACAATGTGGTTGTATGTTAGTTCTTTAGGTAACATTTTGACTTCCGAATAGTCAGGGTGTTACAATGTTCCTGCTACTCTATATAGTCTCTCCATTTCTCCTTCATTTTTTACTGAACTTTCACCATATCTTCTTTTCTTTCCTCTCCCTATATCTACTTCCATTACTTCCATCGCATTATCTAAATTATGTAAACATATCTCATCTAAAGAGTCTATAAAATCACTATATTGTTCCGAGGCATCTGTAATTTCTTCTTCAATGAATATTTCACTCAATAGTTCATCTTCTTCTTCATAGCTTTCTAATAGTAATTTTTCATTTTTTTCCATTGTTCTTCTTTACTTACTATTCGTATTTCTTTAGTATATTTATTTTTTAATTCTTCCTTATCACTAATTTTGTTTATCTTATCTTTTGGCATATCTGAATTATCTATAACTAATTCTTTATCATTTTTTAACTTTCTCAACCTAGATAATTCTCTATGAAAATAGACTTATTTATTTCTTAATATAGGCCATTCACTTAACATAGTATTATTATATTCTTCAGATATATGTTTTAATTTGTTTTCATAATATTTTATTTCGCTGCCTAAATCTATTTTTTTTCCATGAATTCAGATACACTATGTCTTCTATTATCTTCAATATCATCTTCAGATATAACTGAGTCTAAATCGTCTAAAGTTCTGGCTTTATAATTTATAAATCTAATACTAGTATTTCCTTTATTGTTTTGATAACTTATGTAATCTTCGGGTTGCTTCAAAACCTTATCTTGTATTAAATTACTTATATTCCATTCTTCTTCTGCCCTGTCTTGAGAACCAATTCTTAAGGGATTCATGAACTTTATGCCCTTGGATTGCATACTTTCAATTACATCATTCACATTTACTAAATATTTAGTTCCACTCTTGTTAGTTAATCTACCTATAAATTCTATACTTACTAATAAATTTGTTCCTTTAAAATCTTCATATCGTTTAGTTTGGAATCTAAAACTCATTTTTTATATGAATTCCTTTATAGGCATATTTAAATCTGGAGCTATATAAGCTATTAAATTATTTTCATTCATATCGCCTTCTAAAAATCCTAATGTTGCTTTATTTACGGTGTCCCATCTTTTATCTAATAAAGTTAGTAGGACCTTTGATAATATTTCTTTTTTGTAGCTACAAATATACCTAGTATATATATGCTGCTTCTACATGGATTATTGTTTGAAGATTTAAAATAATTACAAAAGTGTACATGTCTGTAACAGATGTGCATGAGCTCAGGTAACGAAAAAGTCGAGCGAGAAGACGTTAGCTAGCTAGTGGTAAGGCAGGACGGATCACATGACCAAAAGGCGTCGCAACTGCTCGCAAAAGCTGGGGAGGAAGGCCATTCGTTTGCTTATGCGAGCAGAAGCCTTCTGCCTGGCGCCTCGTTGAGGTCAAGCTTAGACTATACGGGTAGCTAGGTAGCACGGTTCAGTTCAGGATCGATCGGCCCATGCATGCAAAGTGGCCGGCCGGCATGGTCCCGATCCGTCCGATCGTGCTGGTGATCCGTCATTTTTTCACGACTTTTTCCGGGGCGGCCATGCTGCTGAGATCCAATAGGTTACATCCCTGTCATTCTGACTTCGGATTTTATGTGCATGAGATGTAGCTCGATCCATCGCTTATCCAATAAGTTCAATGCACGAATGCAATGCCTTAATGTGGGGGCCTTGAGAATGTGCTAAATTAAGCATGCTTATTTGATAGGAGGGTTCTCAAAATGAGAAATATCCAATAAGGGTTGACCATCGTGTATTATATATTATTTGTTATTTAACCCGATAAACAGACCCAAATTAAAAGCTGTGATCAAATCCAAATCCAAATCCATGCATCACTGCATGCACGAGGGCCCCACGCGTGAGTAAGGAAAGGCAACAGCGTTCGTGACACGTCATGCGCACGTACATCTGCTCCTCGCGCACAGTCACACAGTACCCGTGCGCACTAGCTCGCGACGGCGATGATTCCGAAAGCTAAACGACACGTTCGCTCTTGATGCAATGCAATGATCGATGCGTACGTCGTGTAAATGCAAACGCATGCAGTGATGCATCTTCGATCTGTTGCTTCTAAACACTCTACTCCTAGTAGTACTAGCACACGCCTAGGAGAGTTTCTTCAACAATGGGAAATCAGTTACTACCATGCAACTACTGTATTGTTTTCCCCGAAGAATAAAAAACTACTGTCCTTATTTCGCTATATTTGTTTATAACATTAAGAGTATCTATTTTAACATATTTGTGTATGAGATAATTTAGAGTGTAGTTAGTGTGAAGCTGAGAGAGTACTGCCTTGTTTGCTCCTACCAGCTTGCTAAGTTAATTGAGCCCGGATCACTATGATACGAGATACTGCCTGATGCAGATGCTGATGCTACGTACTGTTTCAAACTTGTTTGAAATGAAGGTGGCCAAGTGTGGCTGCAAAAGTCCACGTAGTTCGCAGAGCCTGATGCGGATGCCTGTGGTGAATAGTTGCTTCAAGGAATCGCACGCGGGTGATCAGTCCAAGCGGCACGAGGAATTTGTCCGACTACCGAGGCACTCGTGTCACCGCGTCCCCTTCCATTTCATAACACTAGCTACTACTGAAGTACTGAATCATCAGCTGCTACGGAAGCTGAGGCCATCTCGTTCTGCTTGCATCCCATAAACATTTTAAAATGCCCATTTAGAAATGCTAGGTACTCCATCCGCTGATTTTTCTTTACAGGGAGTCATTTAACTTGGCACAGTCTATAAAATTGAACTTTAACTGTTAATATCTTTTACGATATATTGTTAATAACTATAAAATCATAATAATACGAGTGCATCCAAATACAAATATAACGGTACTACTTCCATGTCACTGAACCAATATACTGTTAATCTAACTGTTGGTCAAAAATAAAACTCAATATAGGATGCAAATGGAATGGATAATTTATGACCAACCGAATGTTCGCAGGCGAATACGAGATAGAGAAATGAGTATTATTGTAGGGGGATCCACCGGCCTCAACGACCGAGCGAAGACCACAAGGAGGCTCCTGAGAGCCAAGGCCTAGAGGCGTGACTAGGGCCCTCGAAGGGCACCAAGTATATCTTCGGGGAGTCCCCGAAGGAGGCATGAATGCCACCAAAGGGCCCGCGGGCCAAAAGCAGGAGGCGCGACTAGGGGCTCCGGAGGGCACCAAGCATACCTTCAGGGAGGCCCCAAGGAGGCGCGAAGGACACCAAAAGGCCCACGAGGCCCAAGGCAGGAGGCACGACTAGAGGCCCCAGAGGGCCTCGAGGGTCACAGGCCGAAGGCACACTTCACCTTCCCTCCCCGAAGGGTACCGTGGGTACCCTCGAGAAGGCCGAAGGGTGCGAAAAGGCTGCCGAACACCTCAGGTCCAGTAGCGAGAAGACCCCTAGGATCCCTGCCCGAGGCCATTTATAGCAAGTAATGATCATTATAGATAATAGGCTTATGAGTGATACCTTTATGACAATCCTTACTAAAATGTCACTTCTCCCGACAATTATAGCAAGTTGAGCTTTTACTTCCCCTTTTTGTCTTCTTTATTTGCTCCTTGCCAGCTTGCCTCTTCTTTGATGATAATAGCTTGTCATTTAACTTGTTTGGGCACACCGAGGCAAAGTGATCATTCTTGTTGCAACCAATGCACTTGACATTCTTCATATGCCTTGCATTGTGCCTTGTCTTGCTATTTCCCTTTTTCTTGGGGATGAAACCAATTCCTCTCTTGTCATTCATCCTTTATTGCTTACTCAAAATATCATCAAGAGAGGTCTTCCTTTGTAGCATTTTTCCAAGTCATTGCTCAACTTGGTGACTAGGTCCTTGAGCTCTTTGTTTTCCTCTACAAGATTAGTCTCAAGAAGCATAGAGGAAATAAAAGTATCTATTTTGGAGCAACAAGGCATATCAAGCAAATCATCACAAGAAATGGATATGCTAACCTTAGATGAAATGGGAGAGTTAGGAGCTATACATGGCATATTATCTAGTAAATTATATGTAATGCCTATATCCACCTTAGAGCTAGTGACTTCCTTGAAAAGAAGAGATTCATGTTCTTCTTTTAGCATATCAAAATTATTTTGAAAAGAGATATGCTCTTTCTTTAAAACCTTGAATCTCATCTTCTCTTTCCCAAGATATCATTAAGCTTTTCTAACATATCTACCAACTCATCATATGAAGGTTCACCATCATCATTTACCTTCTTATTAACTTTGGTCATAAAGCAATGAGGTGATGTAGAAGGAGTTGAAATATCATCGTTGTCGGAGCTAGAGATTGAGCATTTTTCTCCCTTTATCCATTATTTTATTCAATCATCATTGGTTGAGGTGGATATTCCATAATTATTTTGAAAATAGGTCCACATCTCATGAACATTCTTGAGATTGCATATGACATCGAATATCTCTATACTCAAAGCACTAAATAAAGCGTTAGTTGCTTGAGCGTCAAGATGTGAGCATTTCTCTTTCTCAATAGTTTCAGCAAGAGCATCCTTTGTAGGAGAAAAACTCACATCTACAATCTGCCAAATTTTAAGGCTCGTGGCCTTAAAATAACAAGACATGCGAATTTTTCAAATACCATAATTCGTGCCATCGAATAGAGGTGTCTCACCAAGGTGCACTATATCACTAGTCGTCATCATTTACTCTCTAGACGGTTAAGTCTAATAATAATTAAGAGACCAAGCTCTGATACCACTTGTAAGATCGAGGAGACCGACTAGAGGGGGGTGAATAGGTGGTTTTTAAAATATTTTGGCTAAAACTGAGTTTTATGTGAAATTGTAAATCAATTCGTTTTTGTTCAATTAAGGTCTAAATCAACTAGTCTTGACTAAGTGCACCAACAATATAAGACTATTGATAATGATAACAAACATACAAAGATTATAAGCAAATTAATTCTATGAATGTAAATAGCATAAAGTAAAACACAATAGAAATAAATCACAATAATACAATTATGTTTTACCGTGGTGTTTGGAGACTTGCCGGTCTTCCCTAATCCACGTTGAGGTAATTCCAAACTAATTAGACCGGCTCCACGAATTAAGTCAAACACCTGAATTCCACTAGTGGTAGCTCTTTCCCGCTCCGGGTAGGTGAGCTCCAACCTTCACAACACGCCGGGTCTTCTCACAAGCTTCTTGAGAAGATCACTGATCCATGACGCCTCCACGCCGTCCAGGTGTCGGCAAACACCGAGAGTAATAAGCCAAGCCCCTTGCTCGACTCTCACCACGTGCAACGAATGCCCAATCTCAAGTGGATACAAAATCCACCTCTAGATGCAATACATGCAATAAGAAATCTCTCCCTTGCTCACAAGGTGCAACACATGCAAAATTGAGAGGAGAACCTCACACTAGCTCAAGTGAGTGAAATGGGATGCCAAAGCTTGCCTCTCAACCGGCCAAGGTGGGTATTTATAGCTCACACACAAAACTAACTGTAGGGAGCGTATCTAAAAATCGTACTACCATTTTTTTAGATTTGGGTGCGATCCGATAGCATGTACAAACTCCGGTACTACCATTTTTTTTACTGTTAATCGGTCGCATGGGTGCATGAACAGCTCAAAAACTAGCCGTTAAAGACTTCAATGCGATAGTACCATAGTACCTCTCTTCTCGGACGGTATTACCGTAGTCCAATTGTTCACTTAAATCTCTAAAAATCAGATTTTGGTCAACACTACCCACATTGGAATGGTGGGTTTTCAAATGCATGCCGGAAGATGGGTCTTTCAAATGCCCATACTGGAATTGATGGGACTTACAAACTCCGGTACTACCATTTTTTTCAACAACATATGTAAACAATGTTAATCGGTCGCATGGGTGCATGAACAGCTCAAAAACTAGCCGTTAAAGACTTCAATGCGATATACCATAGTATAACAGTGCTCACTGAATCTTAACAGATCAGGCTACAAAACACTAGTAGTCCAATTTGACTCAAGAAAATATCATAACTTTCATTATAGAGATCCAATGGAGATGATCTTTATCAGCTTTGAAAGATAATTTAAAGGGCTACAAAAAGATCATAACTTTTGACTCCGATGTCGGAATTGAGTGATCTTGGATTCTATGGAAAGCTTATTCATAGGGCTACACAACACACTTATTTGATTGATATCAAACACATTTGATCAAATCAAAAGGCACAACTCCAAAGAGTCACTACCATGGTCTAAGTCCAAAGAAATAGCAACCAACAATTTTAGACCATGTTAAGAGAAAATGCATGAACTCCAACAATTTGCAAAACACATTTGCAAACTTAGATCATGCTACAAGGAGTAGGTACATAGAATTCAACTATTTACAAAGTATAGTCACATGCTATAAGGATTAAATGCATGAGCCTCGGCTATTCGCAAAACACATTAGTAAATAATAGTATCATACCACAGAGAGCTAGAGAAAGCAAGATTAAGCTATCAACACATGATAAGACTCAAGCTATTAGATAATACCCCTCTTAATAGTACGGCAAACATATACTAGCAATCCAGTCTTCTAAACAAACACCAAGACCGGTAAAAGACTAGGAATACATCCTTAGCCCTAGCTAGTGATACCTTTGTCTTGAGAATCTTCTTGAAGCTTGATGACACACATCTTCATTTCAAATCCGGGTCATCGTCTTGATATGCATCAACCCATGATGCATCCTTTACTTGACCTCCATCAATACATGATGGGTCTTCTCTTGACTTGATGATCAACTCATGATCATCTCCTCCTCGAGATCTTGATATGCATCAACACATGATGCATGCTCTTCTTGAACCTTGACTTGATGACGATAAACTCATGATGCAATCCAAAGTCTTCATCACCATGAAACATAACCTCTGATGATCATGCGGTAGTTCTGTTCACATAGGGTGGTACTACCGCTTCCCTTAGAGGTCCAAAACTGGCCCTCTCTGGACATAACATATTGCCAACTAAAATTTGAAACTTCGGTGTGCGGTAGTTCCGCTCAGAATATGTGGTCGTACCGCGATGTGGTAGTTCCGCAAAAAGAACTCCGGTACTATCGCTTTCCATGGGAGCACTCAAGTTTCAAAAAGGTGTCACTATGGAAAACACGTACCGCCAACTAATCTTCGGTCCGACTGGGTTGCGATAGTACCGCACCACTTTCTCGGTCATATCGTTATGCGGTAGTATCGCCAAGACAACGTCGGTACTACTGACTTTCATTGAAGACTTTTGGAGAAGCAAAACAAATGCAATGCATAACAAAAATAACACAAAATAAACTTCAAGTCACTAGCCATGATCCCTCTATTGTCTTTGCATTGCCATTTTCATGTTTTCTTCCATAATCTGGGACTAAGCCGCTATGATCCCTCTATTGTCTTTGCATTGCCATTTCCATGTTTTCTTCCATAATCTGAGACTAAGCTTTTAAAAGAACTTGGTACACACATTAGTCCCATAAATACACAATTGGAAATAATTGAATATAAAGCGATATGAGTGTATATGAAATACACAAGTTTTATATACTCAAAGGATATATTTTAAAGTAGAGTTCCCGAATATATGTGAATAAATAAATATGGATCAATACTAATAAAACCACAAAACATATAGTGAACCCCCCCTAAATGTGTGCATACACAAATGTGTAATAAAAACATATGCACATATTCAAGTTAAACTTTTAGTGGAGTTCAACCTATATTTTGGATCCGAGGAATGCACCAAGATATAAGAATACGATGTTGAGTGCATATCTCCATGATTTTCACCTTTTTATCCAAATAAGACTCCATTAACTTAATCACTAAGTAAAAGAATACGATGTTGAGTGTATATCAATAAAAGTAATAAAAGTGTTAGTCTCACATATAGATTTATCATTAATCGCCAAAATACTCCATTAACTTATAACAGTGGGTCTAGATTCTTCATGACTTCACTTAGGAACAAGATAACAGATAAGTGAGTTGCTCTATCTGAATAGGCAAGGGATACTGAGTGTTTTTCCTTCGACATCTCAGCGATTAGTCTCTCCATATTAGCTCTGATTGCACTTCTACTGTCCAATGTCCTGTGTAGGGGTGTAAAAGAAGAGGATAATTTCCGTCCAACCGACCGACCGAAGGCATGCGGAGCGAATACATGATGGATAAATTATTATCCAACACTATCCGTGTCTGACTTCGAGAAAAAAATGGAATAAGATACAAGATGATTGATATCCGTCCATATGTGCTCGGGTTGCACCCTAGGAGTACCCCCACAAGCTAAGCTTTGTTTTTAACGCAAAATACAATAACAATAGGAGGCCACTACCACACGCTATACCGTCGGGAGGCCACCCCGACGGTATAGCATCCACCTACCGCAGCTGCTTCCCCTGACCTCCTTCTCCTACACCACTGCAACTTCCCCTCTTCTCCCTCTCCTTCCACATCGTTGTAGCTCCGTGCCCCTGCTCCGCCTCCCCCGCCAGCGGCAACCTCGTCGCCTCGCCGCGCCGCTGTCTCCCCCACCCCCACCACCCTCACCCCGACAACCCAACATTCTCTAGCGCCAACGCCTTATCGTGCCTCCCTCTGCCACCGTCCAACGCCTCCTCCCCCCCTCCCCCCCGCCCGCCGCCGCCCACCGCAGGGCCGCCGCCTCGGTCTCCCTCTACAACCAGTGGGGAACGGTGAACCTGTCAAGAGCGGAGCCACCGCTCCTCTCGCCGAAGCTCTAAGAAAACAGAGGACAAGAAGAGAGCTAGAGCGCTCGAGCGAGGGGAGGAGCGGCACAACAATGCGGGAGCGACGAAGGAGGTGATGGGAGGAGCGACGCGGCGATACAGAAGCGCCGAAAGAGTTGAGGTCTGTCGTCTGCTCCATTTGTAACCTATACCGTCGACGGTACACCGTATCATAGTTTTTCTCGTAACAATAATTTCTATGTTTAATTTTTGATTCTTTGGGCTCCAACAAAGGTGCGTGACTGGACCGGTTACGTGCATGGGAGGCAAGATACTTCAAAAAGGTACTATATATATACTGGAGTAGTAGGAATTGTTCAATGTTTTGTATTCTTTTGGTGTGCACATATGCATGCACGGGGCTCGATCGATCGATCTACACTGTTGGTGACAAGAAGTTGAGCGAACTGTTGCCTCGGCGTTGACGTGATATGCAGAAGGCAGGGTCTTACCTTTGCAAACTCCACATATCACTGGCTGCAGGATCAGTATATTCAGCGGCACACTTCCATGCATGCATGCATGTTTGTACTACAAAAGCATGCTGTTGCGCTGTCGGCTCAATCTTACGTCAACTCACGCACCTCACAAATGTACCTAGCATTTCCATCGAGGCCGGATAGATTTGGAGACATTCTCTTCCCCGAACTAAAACGATCAGTCTAAATCAAATATTATAATATTAGAAAAACAGTAAAATTACTATAGTAAATATATCATTATTTCTACTGTATTACTACCTTTATTATCTGTACTACAGCGGAGGGCTCGGATCTTTTTTTCCCCTTGCTGCACCATGCAAAGCTGGTGCAAAATTCATGCATTCCACGAGATCTCGCAGCTTGATGATACTTACCAATTACCATTAAGCATTTTAGTGGTTTACATCCATTGAGAGTTTGCGACATGGTAGTACGTACATACTGCTCTGTGGGAATATTTTTTTTGTACTTGGAAAGGCCTTGTGAGACAGTCCACAGTAGTGCTTGCTACTACAGTGTAGGCTGTTCAGGATAAGAGGTTGAAGGGACTATAGAGGCAAAAGGGCCCAACAGGTTGCAGGTGATTTGATGTTGGGGAGGAATGCATTTAAAAATTGGAGGCCATACAGTCTTTTTGAATTCAATGTTCAACAGATATTCAGAAATTCTACATGCAAGCATGCCTCCAAGCAACAAGCTAGCTGATGGCCTCAAACTCTGCATCCTGTCTGCATGCAATACTGTTGAGAAACCTGTTGGAAGTGGAGTGTTCATTGACTAGATTTTTGAACTGTTACAAAGTACTCGTACAAACCTTATTATGCAACATTGCAACTACTTGGGTATATATAAATGCACAGTAATGACTTAACGAGCATGAAACATAGAGAGTTCTGAATTTTTGTTGATGGAAGATTTCAGTGTAATTTGTACATCACTTTCCTTCCATGGCTCTTCGGCTAGACACTAGTAGCCACTAGTAGCAGGTGACTACTGACTAGGCCACTAGGGCAGGGTGTCTCAGCCTTGAGACCAGAAAGGATAGGAATGAATGGAGCTATGGTAGCCCATATGGCCATCTGACTGAGTAACCGAGTTTTGCGTTGATGAGAAAAGCATGATAGTAAATAGAGGATAAGGACATATAGCTCCTCACAGTAATGTTAGGACAAGGATTCCTACTAGATAGATAGTTGAATGCATCATCTATCATTGCTCGATACATGCATGCCCAACAAGCCACCCTATATGCAGCATTTTGTAATACACTCGAAAGGGCTAGAGTAGGGGTGCAGAGTCCACATGAGAACTAGCTATATATATATATTGTTGGATTAACAATTTTGAAGGTTTGAGAGTTTCTTTATGGATACATACAGTATGTTTTTAGAAAATATATTTGTGAGCACATTAAGGGCTTCTGAGCTGTGTTCCTTGTGCGGCCAGAGTGGCTGCAGGCTGCAGCAGAAGTGCAGAGAGATAGTGAAGGAAGGAGGTGGATGAGGCAGAGGAAGAAGGCCTTGGAAACATACTCTTTGCCAGGAGAAATAATGAGGCCATCCATTTCAAATATCGCAAAGCAGAAAGATTCTTATTTTACTAGAGCTACTACTACTTTCTGGCAATATAATATACAGGTTTGATTCCTTTGGATCCAGAGCTAGTAGAGATCTGAATGCAGCATTCATGGCGATTGATCGGGTCGGTCTGGAATGTGTATCTGACCACGCATGTCTGCTAGTGGCAGAACCTCGCTTGCTGCCTCAATGCTCTCCAAGAAAATTGCTCCTATACTACTAGAAAGTGTAGAGCATTCCCAGTTAGTACTAAACAGTACAGATCAACGAAACTACTGAATTTCATTAGGACGTGCAACAACTTTCTTTGTGAAAAAGTAATGAGGGTACATACATATGATTTACCTAGCCACAGCCAAAACTTACAAAGTTACGTATACAGTATTGAGGATAAAGAAGTTCCTATAGAAATTACAATTTGCAGTTCATGGCAACAGGAGGCTATGTCTGATACATTGAATTGCCTAGGGCTGTAACTCTAAACTTCACTGTTTGCCTGCTGAAACCTCTTTTGTGGAACGCTAGATACAGTGTTGGCACCCAGATCAGGAAACGGGGCCCACCGGGGTCCCCCTATGCTTGCATACATCCACAGGTTTTTAGGCAACTGCCTATGTTTATACTTCTGAAAGAGAGCAAGTTCTGGACGCACAAAGCAGAGGGTGTAGAGAGATGTCCATGCTCCTACATATTTTAGTCCAATCTGTCACTGGAGCACATAGCTCCTGTCGCCGTTATGCATTGCAAGCCTGCAGCCCGCTGTCTCCCCTTCACGTGTAACGATTCAATGAGCTAGCTAGGCGTTACAGGCCTGTTTATTTAGGTTTTTCTTTTGTTTGCCGTTACAGGTCTTGTTTATTTAGATTTTTTTTTACTTATAAGCAAAAGAAATTAAGACTAAACAAAGAGGTGGTTTTTCATCCAACTTATAAATTTTTCAAATGATTTTAAACCTAAAAGTCACAAGACATAGGAGAGTTTTTTTTTTACTTTTACGGAATGAAATAACCCTTTGCCACTGAAGTTCGCTGAAATTATTCACAAAATACCATTTTATATAAGTGCAAATCCTTTTAATTTTTTCCCCTCTTCCTTCCTCGTCTCCCACTACTACAGAAAAGCTCATCACAGACGGTTCGTAACAGTCATCACAGACGATTTTTGAACCGTCTGAAATTTTATGTCTGTGATAACAGGCGGTTATCACAGACGGTTCAAAAACCGTCTGTGATAAGTATTATCAAAGACGGTTTTTAACAAAAACCGCCTGTGAAGGAACCTTGGTTGGAACCGTCTGTGATATGAAAGTATCACATATGATTCTTGTTTGAAACCGTCTGTGATTCTGTAGTATCACAGACGGTTCCAACCAAGAACCGTCTGTGATATGATAGTATCACAGACGGTTCTTGGTTGGAACCGTCTGTGATAAGTCTTTAGACCTAATTAATTTTTATCGTATTTTCAACTAGCCTCAGGAATTGCTAGCCATGCCCTCTAAAAACTAACAAGTAGAAACATATCACAGATAATTGTTGACAACTCAAAGTGATCATTTAACTCAAAATCAATTACAAAAGAATATTTCAAGTATTGTTACTATAGTTACAAATTGAATTACAACCGTCAAAGTGAATTACAATATTGAATCAATTGTTTCGAGGTCGTTCATCGGTGTCGACGGCGTGAAACTCTCCGGTGGTGTTAACTATGTCTGCCTTGATGAAGCCACAGAGCTCCCCTCGAACGTGCGTGACCTGGTCCATCTCGAGTGCATTTAACCCTATGTTCAAGCCCTGTCGCTAGCAGCAGTAAAGTAGTAAGCATATATATTTAAATTTATAATTAGGAGATAATTATTACGAGATTGACAAACCTGGAGATCGTGCGTCCTAGAAGCGATCAATAGCTGCATATGATGGCATACGTAGAATGCGCATAGGTGATCTCGCTTTTCTTTGGCGACCTTTGCAAAAATAGAATTACATATATATGTACAGTCAGTTCGAGACGCAATATTTACGGAGTATGATATATGATTATTGTGTTGTAGCGCGTACCAGAAATCGCATCCTGTAAGTCAGTGTGGCGCTCGTTCCCTTGTATAAACCTCCCTCGGCAACATAGCCGATGAACGCCCTACATGATTCAAAAAAGTTATCCTCGTCCATTTCAAACGAATGAAGACTACAATAGAGTTATGTCCGGAGGAAGTGAACATACCTGTCGAGTATTCCTTTAAGAAGGGTGAAGTCGTGATTTTTGTTGAGTAGAGAATCAAGGTACAATACCATGTTCCTCTTTGGCACAAGAATCAGAAGAATCCAGTGGAACCTACTCATGTATGTCGCTATAATCATAAACCTATGTTGAAACGAAATTTGTATAGCAAATATTGAAGCACTTACTTCTTGTTGTAGGGCACCATTATGTAGTCCTTGTCGTCCAGAGCAAGCAATCCCATTTTTATGTAATTCTCGACGTAGAATGTGCATTGGATGATTGTTTGCTCAGAGACCACATGTGGGTCGATGAAACCCACCGGTTCTTTGATTCGACGGGCACATTTCATAATGTATCTGTACATAAGCAATGAGTTATGATATTTATCGGTATCACGTGAGTGTAGAAATTGATTGTACACATTTACAGTGTCCAGCATCGTAGAAGTGAGGCGTCGAGGGCAGTTAGGTTGTATAGGTCAAATAAGTCTTCGAAGCCCACGACGAAGTGGCCAGACTCATGGAGAAAATGCTTCCTCTCGTATCTGACGGTGATTCCAGTATGGGCCCCCTCCTCTCGGGTCTTGCGCAAGTACCAATCATGCAAAGCTTGACAAGCTACTCCCGAGCTCTTTATTTCTGCGCCGGAGACCAACGGACTTCCGAGGGAGTATTTCACGGGTTTGGGAGGTGCCTTAATGTTCTTCGATTTTGATTTCTCTTTAACGAGGCTGCTAAGGGACGTCTTCCCATGAGACGCCTCAGGGACCGATATGGTGACACGCTTTTCTTGTCCCTTCGCCGTCTTCTCGACAGGAAGCGATGTGGTGGCCTTCTGAAGCTTTGGTTGAGGCGGACTCATCGAGGGTCCTATTGGAGAGGCAGGGTCCTGTCGATATCGCATCACTGAAGGGTCCAGTGTGATGTCCTTCTTGGGCCACTGGATAAAAGTGTGTGTGGCATCTCCTAGTGTTCTAATTTCTTCGTTCGGGGGAATCTCCAGCGGGATGGCCATGAAATTGTCATGTACCATGTCCACCCCCCTGGCGTAACCTCGCGATAGTCGGGCACCGTCTTTGCCGCCCCTTCCTGGCATGGATACACCATACCCCGCCCAGCCTCAATAGGAATCGACCCAACCATCCTCACTTGGAGCTTGCAGGGCGTCGGCTCCTACAAAACGGTACACAATTAGCTAAGGCGTCCTATAGGTCTATCTTTGGGGCACTCCAGAGATGTACATTACCTCGATGTCGTCGATCGGTAATTGCACGTCGTCATGTCCAGAATTATGTGTGGACGCGACACTACTCCGATGTCGAGGAGGACTTGCTCCCAAATTAACAGGGGCGGCTTGCGCCTGCATGAGTTGATTTACTTGGTTCTGCAAGTTTGTTATTTGTTCTTGAAATTTTCCAACAATCATATGTTCCAACCGAGCATCGTACTGGTCCTTGGATCTCTTCCTAGTCCTATACGTGTCGGAGTTGTGTGGGAATCCATCCCTCCGAGGTACGTAAACCCCAACGCCTCGCGTGCGACCCGGGTGCTCCGTGTTTCCCAGGGCCGTAGACAGTACATCCTTCTCTCTGTCTACTTCGAAAGAACCTTGGGAAGATACGGAAGTCAATGCTTCCTGCAAGAGAACATCATGTTATTGTAGACACCATGATGTTATGGACTTATTAACAATTAAGTGGTTCGAGAAATTTACCAGGCGTTGAGACACTGCCTCGTCTGCCTGGTTTGTGAAAGAGATGCTGCCCGAAGACGTGGCTGATGCCCTCGCTCTTAACCAGGCTCGAGCGCGTTCGTCTAAGATCTCAGCAAAAGGTCGTGCAGCGGTCTCGTCCTCCGCCGCCCACTGCGTGGCTTTACCCGCGTACCCAGCGGTGTTGAGTCTGTGGGGTGAGTGTTTTGTGCCTGGATAGCTCTGTGCGCCGCACTTTGCTCCTGAAATTCGGCCGTCGTCTTCTTCTACACGAAGGCGTCCCATGTATCCCTCGACAAAAATTGATACGTCGTGAAGGGCATCCGACCCGTGTTCACGTACTGCGTGACAAGCAGGCTCTTGAAGGTCCTCCACGCGTGGGACATCGCCAGCAGCGCGTGCCATCGCACACGCGCTCAGTCCGCCGAGGAAAGTGAACGAGGCGAAAGTTCGGTCTACAACCGGTCTCTCTACATCATCCGCCGAGACTTCGTGTTGGGGTGGTGATGGGGACTCGTTCCCTTGCAAGTACCCCGCAGACGGTCCGGAATCTCGCAGCAGCTTTCTTGGGACTCAGCGGGATCCCGACGTCACTGACCTCCGTGATCGTCATGCGGCCCGAGGGCAATTTGGAGATTCCTCTGCCTTCTCGCCTGCGTACCACCTTGATCGGAGATCTAGACACATTTGGCGACGTCGCTGACGGCGGCGAAGACGGTGCCTCTGCCATCTATATAAGTTACGTACGTAATGATTACATAATCAAATAGAAGTTACTCATTGAACCTAAATATATGATACGTAGTAAATAAAATATATGAAATTGCACAAAAAACTGCAAAGGAGAAGGAAATATTGCAAACAAACAAACACACATACAGGGATGTAACGATAACTTTTTTTTATTTTGGACTAAATGCAATTTAAGGGATTGCATTTATAAACAAGGATGAACTATTCTCATCAATGGCAAATGATGCGGCCTCTATTGTACAATATAAGATCCAAATTCAACTCTTCATCTTCTTTTATACAAAAAGAAACATTTCCAATCTTTCATTAGAAGCATAGTTCTTGCAGAAAAAGGGATACAGAAAACTCCTGGGGATATCAGCCCTACACACTAAAACAAAAGGAAACACAACCCCCAAACCACACTAACAAATTTTACTCCTAATCAGAACATCCAAAAGAACGTTCAGCAACTAAACTCGTTTCTTCATCTACTTCTCGACGTTGTAAATATAATAATATGCCTTGTAAATATAATAATATGATGCCGTTCATATCTGTGTATCGCAATCAGATATTACACAGCTAAGACACATACAAGAATCCTCACAATCTTTCAAAGTAAAGAAGTCACACAAGTAATAATCATCGAACATATCAACGATAGCATATCATATCAATTCAGTGGTCAAAATGGCTACCTATGTATCTGTGTTCCAAGAATCAATTGCCCAAGACAACTTCAGAAACTGCAAAGTGTAACAACTAAATGGATGTCCATGTTCATGGTTACAATGAATTATCCAAAGACTGACACAACAAGAACTTGTTAAAGCTAGAACACTCCAACCATCCACCATAAACAATCCCACTATTGACATCCATCCATTGACTACCACAGAAAACCTAGAGAAAAGAAACTGCTTTCCCCTAAATCACCAGCCTGAAAACTATTTTGATGTGCCTATGTGACGCTGATAACTAATGTCTTAACATGTCAAGAAAACACAATCAACCACTACTACAGAAAACCTTATCACAGACGGTTCGGAACCGTCATCACAGACGGTTTTTGAACCGCTCAATTTTTATGTCCTGTGATAACAGCGGTTATCACGAGCGGTTTTTCAACCGTGCGTGATAAGTTTAACATGACGGTTTTTAATAGAACCGTGCGGATATCGAAGTATCACTGACGGTTCTATTAAAACCCGTCAGAATCTGAAATATCACGACGGTTCTATTACCAAACCGCTCGTGATACTTCATAATCGAGACGGCTCTAATAAAAACCGTGCGTGATATTACATAATCACTGCAGCGGTTTGAGCTAAGAACCGCTGTGAGGCTTGCATATCACGAGCGGTTCTTGGTTTAAACCGTCTGTGATTACCTAGTATCACACACGGTTTTGAACAAAACCGCTCGTGATATGTCCTTCCACTAACTAGTTTTTGTCGTATTTTCACTAGCCTCGGAATTGCTAGCCATGCCCTCGAAAACAAACAAGGTAAAGCAATGACATCACGCATTATTGTTGACAACTCAAAGTGATCATTTAACTCAAAATCAATTACAAACGAATAAGTAGAAACAATACATCACGATTATTGTTGACAACTCAAAGTGTTCATTTAACTCAAAATCAATTAAAAAGAATGTTTGAAGTATTGTCGCTAGAGTTACAAATTGAATTACAACTAGTCAAAGTGAGTTACAATATTGAATCAATTACAACTAGTCGACGACGTGAAACTCTCCGTCGGGGTTAACGATTTCCGACTTGATGAAGTCTGCAGAGCAACCTCGAACATGTGTGACCTCGCTCTTCCGAGTGCTTTTAACTCTAGGTTCAAGTCCTGTCGCTAGCAAGAGTAAAGTAGTAAGAATATATATTTAAATTTATAATTAGAAAATAACTATAGCGAGATTGACCTACCCGGGATCGTGTGTCGTGGAATTAATCAATAGCCGCATATGATGGCATCGTAGAATGCGATAGGTGATCTTGTTTTTGTTGGCGACCTTTGCAAAAATGGATATACATATATAGGTACAATCGATTCGAGACGCAATATTTACGGAGTATGATATATTATTATTGTGTTGTATCGCGTCATCGAAATCGCATCTTGTGGGTTAGTGTGGCGCTGTTCCTTGTATAAACCTCCCTCGGCAACATAGCCGATGAACGCCCTACATGATTCCAAAAGTTATCCTCGCCCATTTCAAATGAAGGAAGACTACAATACAATTATGTGCGGAGGAAATGATCGTACCTTTCGAGTATTCCTTTAAGAAGGGTGAAGTCATGGTTTTTGTTGAGTAGAGAATCAAGGTACAATACCATGTTCCTCTTTGGCACAATAATCACAAGAATCTAGTGGAACCTACTCATGTATGTCGCTATAGTCATAAACCTATATATGTTCAAACGAATTTTGTGTAGCAAGTAGTGAAGCACTTACTTCTGGTTGTACGGCACCATTATGTACTCCTTGCCGTTCTGAGCAAGCAATCCCATTTTTATGTAATTCTCGACGTAGGATGCGTCTTGGTTTATTGTTTGCTATGAGATCACGTGCGGGTCGAGGAAACCCACGGTTCGTTGATTCGACGGGCACATTTCATAATGTATCATGCGTAAGGAATGAGTTGTGATATTTATCGCTATCACGTGAGTGTAGAAATTGATTGTACACACTTATAGTGTCCAACATCGTAGAAGTGAGGCGCCGAGGCGCTTAGGTTGTATAGGTCGAATAAGTCCTCGAAGCCCACGACGGTGGCCCGCCGTGATGAAAATGCTCGCTCCGTGTCGACGCGATTCCAAAGATGGCTCCTCCTCTTGGGTCTTGCGCATGTACCACTCATGCAAAGATTGACAAGCTAGTCCCGAGCCTGTTAGTTCTTTGTCGAGACCAACGGATATCCAAGGAGTATTGCGGGCTTGGCGGTGCGCTGAATCTTCTTCGATATCGATTTGCCGTAACGAGGCGCTGCGGTACATCTTCTCTGGAGATGACTCGTGGACCGATATGGTGACACGCTTGTCTTGTCCTTGGCGTCTTCTCGACGGAACCGATGAGGTGGGCTTCGCGAAGGTGGGCGGACTCATCGAGGGTCCTATTGGAGAGGCAGGCCGGTCGTGACGATATCGCGTCACTGCAGGGTCCAGGGCGATGTCCTTCTTGGGCCACTGGATAAAAGTGTGCACGGCATCCCCTAGTGTTGTGATTTCTTCGTCGGGAATTTGCAATGGGATGGCCATGAAATTGTCATGTACCATGTCCACCGCACTCGGCGTAACCTGCGCCACCGGGCACCGTGTCGATCTTTCTTCCTGGTATGGATACACCATACCCCGCCCAGCCTCAATAGCAATCGACCCAACCATCCTCACTTGGAGCTTGCAGGGCGTCGGCTCCTACAAAACGGTACACAATTAGCTAAGGCGTCCTATATGTCTATATTTGGAGCATTCGAGATGTACATTACCTCGATGTCGCCGATCGGTAATTGCACGCCATCATGTCGAATTATGTGTGGACGCGACGCCATCCGATGTTGAGGAGGACTTGCTCCCAAATTAATGTGGCGGCCGCGCCTCATGAGTTCATTTACTTGGTTACTCAGAACTTGTTATTTGTCCTTGAAATTTTTCAATAATGACATGTTCCACCGAGCGTCGTCTTTGGTCCTTGGATCTCTTCCTACTCCTATATGTGGCGGATTAGTGTGGGAATCCATCCTCCAAGGTACGTAAACCCCAACGCCTCGCGTGCGACCGGTGCACCTTGTTTCCCGGGCCGTAGATAGTACATCCTTCTCCCGCCCACTTCGAGGGAACCATGGGAAGATGCGAAGTCAATGCTTCTCGCAAGAGGACATCATGTTATTATAGACACCATGCGCTTATGGACTTATTAACAACTAAGTGGTTCGACATATTTACGGTGCATTGGGACACCGCCTCGTCTCGCTGGTTTGCGAAAGAGATGTCGCTCAAGACGTGGTGATGCCTCGCTCTTAACGTGCTCGAGCGCTTCGTCGAGATCCCAAAAACGGTCGGGCGGCGGTCTCGTCCTCCGCCGCCCACTTCGTGGCTTTACCCGCGCACCAGCCGTGCCGAAGTTTGTGGGGTGAGTGTTTTGGGCCCGAGAGCTCAGTGCGCCGCACTTTGCTCTCGAAATTCGCCGTCGTCTTCATCTCGCACGAAGGCATCCCATGTATCCCGCGACAAGAAAGGATACTTCGTGAAGGGCGTCCAGGCCGTGTTCACGCATTTGCGTGACAAGCGTGCTCTTGAAGGTCCTCCACGCGTGGCACATCGCGAAGCGGCGTGCCATCGCACACGATGTCCGGTCCGCTTCAGGAAAGTGAACGAGGCGTAAAGCTCACCACAACCGGTCTCTCTGACATCCGCCGACACTTCGTGTTGGGGTGGTTATGGGGACCCGTTCCCTTACAAGTACCCCGCAGACGGTCCGGAATCTCGCATTGCGTTTTGGGACTCGGCGGGATCCCGACGCCATCGACCTCCGTGATCGTCATGCGGCCGAGGGCAATTTGGATATTCCTCGCCTTCTCGCCGCGTACCACCTTGATCGGAGATCCAGACGATTTGGCGACGCCGATGACGGCGGCGAAGACGGTGCCTCCGCCATCTCGCTTACTTGCTATCTATATAAGTTACGACGCAATTATTACATAGTATATAATATATGGAAATTGCACAAAAATATAAACAAATATAATCAACGCTTGCCATCTCGAGTAAAATAAAATAAATTGCCGTCGGTGTACCATAAGAATCATCACGGTTCCTGTGTTTACCAGATTAGCGGCACCCTAAGTATCGAGACTACCCACACCAACCTAGGTTAACCGGCATCTTGGTTTTTCAAGTCACCTAGGCTAACCTGCATTAGTCGGCACCGGATACCCATGATACCTAGGCCAACCTAGTAAATCGGCACCGTCTTACTTCCATAGGTTTTCATCATTCAGCACTATACCTCAAGTTTTAGATGCGAAAATTAATTAAGAAAACACAACCACGCTACCAACTAGATCAGATCGATGTTTATTAAGAAAATATAGTAAAATGTTGATCAAGAACTCGACAACTACAAGAGAGATTTTTCTTAATAAATGCAGAAAAGTGAATGAAATGAAATACAACAGTTATAAACTAAAATTCTCAGCCTCTATGACAATTCAAACAGATGAATAACGATTGATCGCAGCCTCTATGACACAACAACTCAATTGACAGAAAATCCAAGTGTCAACACTCAATCTAGAAAGTCCAAATGCCAACTCTCAATCTACTGCCACATCAATCATATAAGCTTTCAATGGCTAGACCAAACAACTATTGACTTTAACAAACCAATTCATAATTGCTAGATTAATACAAACTTTCAAATGGCAGAGTGCATACCACGATATCAATGGCAAGTTTAAACATTCAAGATTTGAAGTGACATAATACTCTAATCAATGTCATACAGATGATTCCAATTGCCGGATTGCACACATATGTCAAATACAAAACACATATCATTGACATCAATGTCGATATCTCTTACTAATGATTATAGGGACACAGAAAAGGAGGTAACTAAATTTGTCCTTGCAGTATGCATTACAAAAACTCAGCCTGAACCTAATATCTATAGTAACTAATCAACTTCATGTTTCGTAAATCTTCCAAAAGGAAGCTAGTAGCTCAAAGCCACCGCGAAGAGGAAGCCAAAGAGTGGGGATGTGGAAGGTTCGGAGAGAAGAAAACCAAAGAAGAAGAAAGATCCCAATGCCCCTAAACGAGCAATTGCACTGCTCATGTACTTCTCAAAGGTCGAGCGAATTGTAAGTTACTTGCGACCCTTTAGAACATATACTAACACATATCTCTTCTCAACCATTTCAATTGTGATTACAGTTCAATTGTGATTACAATTTATTTGATAACCTTATTAGGGATATCAGATAGAAGCGCTTTGAAATACAATTAGTTGCTCATTTATCAAGCCCTTGGGGAGTCTTGCATAGTTTTATGATGCTTTGCAAATTTTAGAACCGATGTGATGCTAATATAAATTTGTTGGGTTGTGGAATCTATGTGTTATTCTTTCTTGAGACATTTGACCTAGAATCGCAAATTAAGAAAACAATGGAGTTATGCATTCTTAAACTGTAATGGGCATTTTTCCAACGCAGAATTTGAAGAACAAAGAATCCCCAACCTGGCTACCACAGAGATCGCAAAGAAGCTTGGGGAGAGGTGGCAAAAGATGACAGTAATATTCTAGATCCTCTCCGTGTTACGTGCCCCAAGTTACATTGACATGCTGGCTATCAAGTTTAGAGAAACAAAACAAATGTGGGAGAAGTGGGAACATCCATTCTTATCATCCCGCTTGTCAAATTTGTACCGAGGAGGAAAGCTTTACATCGAAAGCGGCCTCAAGTTGATAAAAACGCCACGCAGAGGAGATCGCCCTAGACAAGGGCGCGCCCCCATGGACGTGGACTCGGGCGATGGGTCGGACCGAGGGTCGTGCACGTCCGGCAATTGAGGAGATCACAGTGTAAATAGGGCGGCGCAGAGTCAAGGCGCAGCTAGGCCGGAGGGAGGGAGTGGAAGGTTGGAGGTGGGAGCTCACCGAGCGGTGGTGGGGCGGTGGAGCGGGTCGGGAACTTACCCGAGCAGTGGCGGTGGCGGAGGTGGCTGGGTCGGGAGGAGCCGGGTCGGGGGGAGGAGGCGCGGGCCTGGGAGGCGTTCGGAGAGGAGGCGGCGCAGAGGTCGGGGACCGATAGGGTTAAGATTAAAACCCTATCGGTTCTCTGAATATATAATCAACATCACAGACGGTTCTTTGAGGGAACCGTCTGTGATATGTAATCACGAGCGGTTGCCTCGAAGAACCGCCTGCGTGATGTGGAAACATCACAGACGGTTTTTTGAAGAGCCGTCTGTGATCTTCAAACAACCGGCACTCCAGGTCCGGAACGTCCGATCTCCAGAACTTCCGCCATTGAATCTGCGGAACTTCCGATTTCTCTGACAAGTCAACCATCTCTCTTCATTCAATTCTAAATCTTTTGTGGCCACTTCCAGTGATCAAGTTGATCCTCTATATCCTTGCTAGCTACCCATTACTGCTATTCCCTGATTGCAAATGCAAATTGCATCTATCAAGTGGTATTCTTTTCAAAAATGGTAGCTTCTTCTTTTGATCATCTTGATCTTGGCATGAGTCTCATCTTTTCAAGTGATATCATCTTATTCGTTAAAATGGTATCCATAATTCTCTCATGTCAATCAAAATTCTCTATTCTCTTTGGAATGCTTTCATGGAAGATCAATAGAAGAGAAGTTCGAGCACCTTGCAAAATTCAATTATTGCTTACAAGTGGTACCAAGTATTTGCAATGGAATCAATTATTCTTGGTATCAAGTGTTTTCTCATAAGTGGTATCGAGTTCGCATAAGTGGAATTAATTACTTGACAATTTAATTCAAAAATGCATAACTTTTTCTCTCAGAACTATTTTTGAGTGAATCCAATTTTTTGGATTCCTCTATTAATGAGCTTATCGTGAAAATTAGTTTGGAACATGTTACTATTTTAAAAGTTACTTATGCATTTTACTTTTGCTCATTTCAAGGCTTTGAAAAATCGTAGAAAGTGCATCATAGCTCCAAATGAGATGAATCCAATTGGGTTGTTCATCTCATGAGGTGCTTGATTCACTGTACCATAGCTCCAAATGAGGTGTTTAATTTTCTCATATATATCTTTTGCATTACAAGTCTGATAAACCGGGGTCTCACACGACCGACCGAGGCAAATTGACCGATTTAGCACTGGCCCATAACACGTGACGCGCTTCCATGTTAACATCAAATTAATTACTGATGGAATACATACATGCTTAATTGAAATACAGTCCTTCATGATGATCGACGTGCATATAGCTAGCTTCCTCACTGGGTTCTTCCACCAGTCTGATGCCGTCTCCGAAAGGAGGCAACTCGTCAAATTGATTGTACTCTTCCTCATCCACGACATTCTCAACTCCGACAATCCTTCTTTTCCCATGAAGAACTACGTGGCGGTTCTTATTTGCTGGGTCTGTTACATAAAAAACTTGAACAACTTGCTTAGCGAGTACGAATGGTTCGCCCTTGTATCCGACACGCTTGAGGTCCACCGTAGTGACACCGCATTTGTCGACCTTCACGCCGCGAAAGTTTAACCCAAAGGACATCGAAACAGGGGATCTTGAAAAGTACATAGTCAAGCTCCCAAATCTCCTCTACGAACCCATAGTACGAGTTCAACCGCGTGCCCCGCGCAGTATTGAACCCTCGTGAAATGCATCTATGCGACACCGCTGTTTCGGATCATGCTCTTCATATCCCGAGCCAGATAAAACGTGTACCCATTTATGTCGATCCTTGCTATGTCACAATTGTAAATTTTGGTCCTTTGGCCAACCATAGCAGCGTTTCATCACTTGATGTCCTCCCAATGAATCGCATCTTTAACCATTCGTTGAACCGACGGTTGTGCTCTCTCGTGATCCAAACCTCCGACCGGATTACGATTCTGTCGTAATATGTCTTTGTGCTCGCCGATGTACGGGACACTTGGGTCATGTGTTGCAAGACCGTGAAATGGGCTTTGCGTGCACGTATTTAGATCGGGAGTGATTTCTTTCCTTCCGATGGTCCCGATACCTCCGCCTCCCCTCATGACGAGATAGAGGCACACCTATCGGGCCCACTCGAGCCATGTAGTCGACGCAGAACTCAATGACCTCTTCGGTTGCATAACCTTCGATAATATCGCCTCCGCCGAGATCGATTCCGTGACGTAGGACTTGAGAATTCCCATGTATCTCTCAAATGGGTACATATGACGTAGGAACACAGGGCCGCATATCTTTATCTCTTTCACAAGGTGAACAATGAGATGGACCATGATATCGAAAAATGACGGAGGGAAATACATCTCAAGATGACATAGAGTCGCCACCACCTCCGCAGAGGCCGAGTCCTTCGGGATCGATGACCTTCTCGAGCAATTGAATTAAAGAAATAACACACCTAAAGATTACCACTTGACCTTGTTCGCAAGATACTCCTAATCGCAACAGAAGCATTTGTGTCATCACTACATGACAATCATGAGACTTCATACCAATTAATTTCAAATCATCATGGAAACAAGTTTCTTAATATTGGCGAGTAACCGGACGGAACTTTCACACCATGCAAGCTTTGACACGCTTCATTTCTCTCGCCATGGACAAAGTGTAGCAAGCGGGGAAGGTACGTTCGTCCTTTATCGGTCTCTTTCGGTGCTAACTCGGTTCTTATGTTCATATCAACCAAGTCACGCCGTGCGTTAACGCCGTCTTTTGTTTTGCCACCGATGTTCAAGAAGAGACCAATTGCTATCACATACATTCTTCTCCACGTGCATGACGTCGATGCAAATGGCGAACTTCTAAGTGCTCCCAATAAGGCAAGTCCCAAAAATTGACCGCTTCTTCCGGATGTTTTTCCGAGGGTTCTTAATTTAGATCCTTTCCAAACACAACATCAATATCCTTAACCATATCATAGACCTCTTTCCTCTAAAAGCCCTTGAGCCGAACCGTTCTCCTTATTTCCATCGAATTATTTCTTCATCTTGCGGTATGGGTGACTCGAAGGAACCTACGGTGACGATATATACGATTTTGCGCGAGTTGTTCGACCATAAACTCTCGGTACCATCTAAGCAAAGTGCGAGATGTGCTTTGGCTCCTTTGTAATCAACCCCGACAAAGTTACCAAGGGCGGGAAAATCATTGATGGTGCGAGAATAACATGGCGCGTAAAGTGAAGTTCTCTCGCTTGTACGCATCCCATACTTGTACCCTTCGTCCAAAGTGTCACAAGATCTTCCAAAGAATGGTGCTAGGTACACATCAATATCGCTCCTGTGTTGCTTCGCCCTTGGATAAGTAGTGACATCAAAATGTACTTCCGCTTCATACATGACCAAGGAGGAAGGTTGTACATACATAGATTCACGGGCCAAGTGCTATGTCACCGCTCATGTTACCGAAAGGATTCATTCCATCCGTACTCAACCCTAACCTTATGTTCCTGCTCCGACCGAACTCTTCAAGCTCCGATCAAGTTTCTCCACAGGCGTAATCGGCAGGTGTCTTAGCTTTCCATCTCTCTTACGCCTCCGAGTGCCAACGCAGCAATCTTGCCTCCTTTGGGTTCGCAAATAAACGCTTCAAACGGGATTACTGCAGATACCACAACATCTTAGCAGGAGGTCCTTGCTTCACCTTAGCGAGATTTTGACGCTTGTATCGGGATGCTTTGCACATCGCACATACATGCATGTTCGCATACTCTTACTAGAGGATACAATCGCTCGGACATGCATGTATTCTTTCTACTTCCATTCCCAATGGGCAAATAACCTTCTTTGCTTGATAGGTGGTGCCGGGCAACACGCTTCCCCTCGAAGGATGTCCGCTAGAGACCTAACAACGCCGTGAAACTCTTATCGGACCAACTATTGCTTGCCTTCAATTTCAGCAGTTCAACACGGTTGACAACCTTGTGTATCCCGCTTGCATGTACCAGTGAACAAAGGTCTCACCGAGTCCTCCCTTAAGCCCTCGAATTTACAAAACTCTCTCCCATCAGTAGTTCTCTTCGCATCGCGTAGCATCCGATCCAGATTGTCATCGTGCCCCTATCCTCATCAAAAGCACACCACATCCGCAAATCGTTGACTTCCTCGGCGATGTCGCCATTATTAACTTCGTATAATCTGCTCTTCACCCGGATCGTCCAACATGTATACCCTTTTTGAAACCCCTTCAATCAAGTGCGCTCGACCAAGGCGCGTTGTTAAACATCTTCGATTACACGCAATCAATGCACTGACAAGACATAAAATTTATCCCCTTCTTCAACATATCCCGCTCGTGGCTCTTCTAAAAGCAACCACGCCATTAATGTAATCTTGACTCACACGGTTCACACCGTACATCCGCCGATCCATCTACACTACGCATGTAACAAATTAGTGTCAAATTGATTAGCGATTAATTTATAGCAAACGAAAATGTGCAATATAAACTCATTCTCCAACATTTGTTTCTAAGGTTATTGAAAGAAAACTCTTCACTAGTTATGTACCACACGCGGTGGCATAGCGTAGCCATGCCTACGGCCACAACCATGATCCCTACCTCTCGACACCGATATCTATCTCAATTGAACAATCATGCAACCCAAATATAGGCATCATCTCATACAACACTTATTAACCTAAAATACCGAACCAGTAAATGCAATATTGCTTGATCCAAACCCCACCGCATCGTGAACCTGTGTAAATTTTATTTTTTAAGCCAATTAATTATCCTAACTCAAATTTTAGTGATTATTAGACCTAATTCAATTTTATTAAGTTACCACTCCTAAGTCAAATTTTAGTTCATTAGTTATAAGGGAAACCATTATTCAAAACTAAGATTTGGTGGCAAATATTATTTATTCCAACATTGTGGTGCAAGATCGATCATGTGCTAAATCTTTGTGTCATCCTCAAAGATCACCTAGAAATAGCAACAAAAAAACAAGGGTGCATAAGTCCAAAACTCAGCAAGTATGTAATAAATCAATACAATACAAAGTTAGCATCTACACTATCTTTTCTCCTTTCTTTTAGTCAATGCATTAACACACAATACAATACAAAGTCCACAAGCATCTCCAAGCTCATACCAAGATAGAGGAGGAGCGAGTTGGAGGAGCGAGGCGGTTCTATTTCGTAACTGTCAGGATAGTGATTATCGCGCAGTTGCTCAAATAGAACCGTCTCGTGATAGGCTCAAGCGCGCAAAACAAAGCCCAGACAGAGACGAATACGCAGGCGGTTCCTTTGGAACCGTCTGTGATGGGCCGTCTGCTATAGCCTCTTTTGTAGTAGTGAACTGAACCGATGGTTGGACATTCAGCACATTGCTTCCAGACAGAAAAACTTAAATCAAACCTTAGAACAACCTATTGCATCTGAAACAAAGTGGCAATTATAAAGACCACCCGGATCAATACTTAAAACTACCCAAGAGTCTTTCCATTCAGATTATTGAGTAGTTATAGTTAAGCAGCCAGTAAGCAATTCAACACACACCCAGACACCAGTCTATGCAGCGAGTCTCAGGATACATACGGAGAAATGGTAGAGCACACAAGAGGATACAACAATACTTAGCCCGCGGAAGAGGACGGTGATGGTGGACTGGTGGTGGGGGGTTGGGGTTGGGGGTTGAGTTCAGGCGGAGTCGGCGAGGCGGGCAACGACGGGGTACTTTGCCTGGAACTTGCTCTCCTAGTCGGTGAGGACGCCGAGCTCCTTGTCGGAGGGGAGGCGCACGGCAGTGGAGGCCCACAGCGGTGGGGAGCGTCGGCCGGCTTATGGGATGGCCGAGGCGGTGGAAGCTTCCTACACACCGACCTGGCCAGAGGAGCACCGGTGGCTGAACGGGAGGCGGCATTGGGTGGCGCCGATTGGGGAGGCGGCGTTGGGCGATTCTGGGAAGTGTTAAGAACTAGGGCAACTGCACAACCATTATAGCGGAGCACTTATATAGACTAACATCATGATTTATCACAGACGGTTCTGAGATAACTCTAACATCACAGACGGTTCTTTAATAGAACCGTCTGTGATAACCCTAAACATCACAGACGGTTCTTTAATGGAGTCGTCATGATGTGAGTAATCGCACGGTTCCATTAAAGAACCGCTCGGCTGCGGCATAGATGGACCACCAACTAATTGCCGGTCTGACCACCGCCAAATCGGTCAGACCGCCAAGGGTGGCCGGTCCCACCCGACGACATGGCGGTCGACCGATTAGCACCGGCCGACGACAGCGAACGTAAGCAATGCACTTTTAACTTTGCTCAAATGACAAAACACATTTGCCTATTTGTGTGCATTTCCAACAAGGTTTCAAAGATGATATTCTCAACAAGTTGATAACTCCAACAAGTCTGCATTAACATCAACATTAGAGATGGTAAGTCCATAACACATGTTAACATCAAATTACAATGGAATACATGCTTAATTGAAATATACTCCTTCATGATGATCGACGCGCATATAGCTAGCTTCCTCACTTGGTTCTTCCTCTAGTCTGATGCCATCTCTGAAAGGAGGCAACTCGTCAAATTGATTGTACTCTTCCTCATCCACGACATTCTCAACTCCGACAATCCTTCTTTTCCCATGAAGAACTACGTAGCGGTTCTTATTTGTCGGGCTGCTACATAAAAAACTTGAACAACTTGCTTAGCGAGTACGAATGGTTCGATCCTTGTATCGACACGCTTGAGGTCCACAAGAGTGACGCTGTGCTTGTCGACTTTCACGCCCTTCGGAAGTTTAACCCAATAACATCGAAACAGGGGGATCTTGAAAAGTACATAGTCGAGCTCTCAAATCTCCTCTACGAACCCATAGTACGAGTTCAACCCGCGTGCCCCCACGGTATTGAACCCCTCGTGAGATGCATCTATGCGACACCGCCGTTTCTAGACTGCGGCTCTTCCTATCCCGAGCCGTAGATAAAACGCGGTACCCATTTATGTCCTATTCTCAACTCGTCAAATTGGGCCTGCGCGTATGTATCTAGATCGGGAGTGATTGCTTTCCTCCCGATGGTCCCGATACCCTCCAGTCTCCCCTCGTGATGAGATAGAGGCACACCTATCGGTTACACCTGAGCCATGTAGTCGACGCAGAACTCAATGACCTCTTCGGTTGCATAACCTTTGATGATACTGCCCTCCGGCCGAGATCGATTCCGTACGTAGGACTTCATAATTCCCATGTATCTCTCGAAAGGGTACATATGACGTAGGAACACAGGGCCGCATATCTTTATCTCTTTCAAAAGGTGAACAATGAGATGGACCATGATATCAAAAAATGACGAAGGAAAATACATCTCAAAATGACATAGAGTCGTCACCACCTCGGCCTGCAGAGCGTCGAGTCCTTCGGGATCGATGACATTCTGAGCAATTGAGTTAAAGAAATAACACAACCTAAAGATTGCCTCTCAGACCTTGTTTGGCAAAATACTTCTAATTGCAACAGGAAGCATCTGTGTCATCAGAGAAATTCTATTTCTAACAGAGAAATTGAAAAAAAAATGTTTCCTCGAGTAGTGAAACGCTCTTTGATTCTTGTTTGAGCTATGTGTTTATGACGGATGTTTTTCGCAAATGGAGTTTGTCCTTATGATTGGCATGCGTGGATCTTATCAGTTTAGAAAGAATAAAGAAAGTAACTGGTTTGGGTATTCAAGTGGTTTCTCTTTCGGTTTGGGATGTGCTCATTGTTAAGATGAAAAGGTCGATCGAGTTGGAACCGTAATTCCATGCGTCATGTGTAGAGTGTCTAGTTTGGTACCACAGGAAGGTTGGCCCAAGGTACATCGGTTTGATTTTTGGTTGCTAGCATTTCACTAGAACCATCTCTGTCCATGCGCGGGTACACAACGCTTAAATCAATTCGATGTCGAGAGTACTTGAGAGTCTGGAGTATGAGATTCATCCGGGACGAGGAACCACAAGTAAAACCTTATGTTCGAGTCTCATCCGTGGAGTATACCGATAAGATTAAGACGAGCGTTGTGGTGTAGGATGTTGGGATCCATCAAGGTGCGGTGGTCGAATCGCATCGAGTGGAGAGTGACTCAGGAGCTAGAGCCATGCATGCTAGGTGTAAATGTCCTTCGAGTAGAATGACGTAAAGAATTCGGGTCGACTGCTTAAGGGGTAGAATGTAATACCCGGATTTGAATCTGTAATTAGAAAATAGCCGGAGGAGAAAAGGCAATTAAATGAGTAGAAATTCTAAAAGAGAAGGGTTTTTCAGAATCCTCAACAACTGGGCTGGGCCGCAGCCAGAGGGGCCCAAGTGGTGGCCGGCCAAAAGGGGGTTCCCACCCCAAACCCTAAACTCCCCACTCTCCCTCCTCCTCCCCACTTTGAGCCACCGCCTCTCCCCACCTCTCCCTGTTGTGCGCCGCCTCGTCAGATTTGGGTATGTTACATTCATTTTCTGACCTGATCACCTTTTAGAAAGTTGTAGATCTCGGTTTTAGCCTTCTTTGCGCACCAATATCACCTGATTTGGACCAACGGTTTAGGAGTTATGGTAGTTTTACCGCGACTGACCAGGAGAGCTGACGAGTTGTGGCAGATTGCATTGTCTGGTTATTATGAATTTTTTATAAGCCGAATTAGAAAATCCACCCAAAATGAATATTATAGAGGAGTCCGAAATATTTCCAAGCTGATAAAGAACATAATTTTTAGAGTTGTCAATCAAAAGTTATGAATTTTTTACCATCGCTGTTTTGCTAACTGTCAGATTGCAGAGACAGAAAACTTAGAAAAACTTTACCAGAATATAAGAATTAGTAGTAGGCCGAATCAGGATACTTGTCCAACTAGACTATTGTAGCTGGTTTTGTCATGATTCCATAGAGTCCAAGATCACCCCATTCCGAGTTGTGTAGAAAACGTTATGGTGGTTTTAGTACTCTATCCAGAAAACCCGACGTGAAGTTGATGTTTTTTTAATTGGCCTGGTAGGGGTATTAATTCGCCGATTCAGCAAGGCTTACCAACTAGACTTAGTTGAAGAATTTAATTATCTTTCCAGAAAGTCTAAGAACATCTTATTTGGACCCATGTACTAATAGATATGGATTTTTAAAGTTGACTGTCCACCGAGGGGACAGATCGACGTTTAGGAGTTTGGGGTCGGGATCGAGTTAGGAGTTTTTCAAGTCCATGGTTGTTGTTATATAGGTTGTTTAGATCCGCTGATGTGTCTTAGCATGTGTTATAACTATTATTCAGGTGGTGGACCGGTGCAGGGAGCAGCTCATTCTTTGCATCCCTCGTTCTCTCGTGGTTAAGGCAAGTACAGTAGTGGTAAATTGTGTGTGATCATTTGTTTATGTGTACTATGTTATGAGTATATTATGTTAAACATGGATGCTCGAATGTTATGGACAATAATGCCCGTAAATGCTAGAAGTCTGCGTAAGTTTCATGTATGCATGATGATTTAAAGAATTGACCATGTGCATCATGATATCATATTGGAGGCATGGTCACGTGGTGACCAAGCATTAATTGAGGTCCCCATCATGAATATGATGGGCTTTTGGGTCCCCATACTTGTGGAGTATGGGCTAAGGTCCCTGTGCTAGAAGGCACAGGCATGGGTGTACAGGCATGGGTGTGCATCGACTGATGCACACTCCGCAATACCGGTATATGCAAAAGAGAGAAAGAAAAGTGCATTTGAACAGTTTGCATCGCATAAGCATGAGACATATTTCTTATTGGGTTATGTGGATGGATGTTGTTAATTACTGCTTGTGTTGGCTATTGTCTTGCTATTTGTACTTTGGTCGAGTCTTGGACTCACTCTTCTCGATGTTGTGTTTTTAGGTACCTCATTTATGACAGGCGTGCATGGGAGAGAGTAGGGTTGCTTTGATTGCACTCACTACCACATATTCTTGAAAAGATAATTATCATTTAGACCGTACCTTTATAACAAGCAAACTGCTTAAGGATTAACTTTGGCTATACTTGAATGCATTGGTTTATTTGTAATAATGAGAGTGGTAAATTTTATTTATGCTTGCTTATATTTTAGCTGAGTAGATTATTTATGAATGCTTCGATGAACTTTGGATGTTGAAATAGTGATAATTTTATAAGCATCTATTGGAATCTCCGATAAACTTAGTTATACAAAGGAGGTTCTGCCGAATTTTTTTGTAGTGTCTTAGATTTGTATTTGTGATATTGTTATTTTAGTAGCATCCCAGGATCATGTTGGGCTGGGTTGTTACACCCTCGAATCTACAAAACTCTCTCTCACCGTAGTTCCCTTCTGCATCGCGTAGCATCTGATCCAGATTGTCATCTTGCGACCTATCCTCATCAAAAGCATATTCCATACCCTGCATATCGTTGACTTCCTCGGTGATTTCGTCATTACTGACTTCCGGTATGATCTGCTCTTCACCGTGACTGCTCCAACATGTATATCCTTTTTTGAAACTCCTTCGTATTAAGTGAGCTTCGATCTGCTCCGGGTTGTTAAACATTTTCATATTACCGCAATCAATGCATGGACAGTACATAAATTTTATCCCCTTCTTCAACATATCCTCGCTCAATGGCTCTTCTAAAAGCAAACACGCCATTAATATACTCTTCACTCACACGGTTCTCAATGTACATCCAGTTTGGTCCATCTACACGATACACACGTAATAAATTAATTAGTGTTAAATTATATTAATAAACCGCAAGTACCCTTCATAATGACCAAACACATTAGTGATTAGTCTAGAGCAAATATAAAGGGTTACAGATCGTTACACATTAGTGATTAGTTTAGAGTAAAAATAAAGGGTTACAGATCATTACCCTTCTCTCCAAGGTGGCGCAATGTGGGAGGAGGCAGCAGAGGTGCCGCAATGGGGGAGGAGGCAGGGATAACAGCTCAAAACGGAATGGGCAGCAATGTGCATGGAAGGAGGCAGCAGCAGCAGGGTGGCGCAACGGGAGAGGAGGCAGCAGCAGCAGTTAGGTGGCCAATGGGAGGAGGCAAAGAAGCAGCAGCAGGTGGCGCGCCAAATGGAATGGAAAGGGGTCCGCTTGAGTATCTATTTATAGTGCTTGTATATCACATACGGTTCTTGTAAAGAACCGTCTGTGCGAACCATCTGTGATACTGTAATACTCCGAAAAATAAATTAATATTGATAATCGCGTCTTAAGGGTCGGAGAGTAATTAATTAAATAGTAGTAATAATTATATAATTATTAACCTCTTAAGGGCCCAGGTGTAATTGAATAAAAAGAATTGGTGGAAAATAGTATTTTCGGAATTTTATTTGAGCTATATAAATAGATCTTTGTTTTTTTAGAAACCCTAGCCACTTGTTTTCCAAGCCGCCGCCAGCTTTTCTCTTTTTCACCGCCGCCAGCGCCGCTTCCAATGCGGCAGATTGTCACGTCAAGGTCTCGTCCGCTCGCGTGTGAAAGGAGCGCCCGAGCCGGCTACCAATCGCCGCCTCGCAGAAGGCGCCGCGCTCATTTGCGCAGATTCTTCCGCTGCCTTCACCGAGAGCCTGACTTCTGGGCCTTTGGCTGTATTGGCGGGCCGCCGAAATTACCGAGCCGCTTCTTCGCCAAGAATTTCGTGTTGCCGCCGGTTTTTCATTGCTTGTCGCCGCCGCCATTCGCCGAAGCTGCCGAGCCGCCGATCCTCGCCGAAGTTGATCGCATGTCGCTACATTGGATACTACTACTGCTGCTGCTAATTTTCTACCGAGCTGCTGCATAGGTCTGCTAGGTATCAATGCCTTTGTTCCACTTGTTTGCCGTTACTAGTAATTGGGTTTTATTAGTTACTGTTATACATGAGTCAACAGATGTGTAGTGCCGTGGTTAGCGATCTATGAATTTAACGTATTGAGGTGCCATGCATGATTTTGTTTACTGTTTATGCATGTCTTCCATTTGCCTTCTGTGAACTAGAATTTGGAGGTATCGATTATTAAGATCTGTTTAGCCTGCTGTTCGGTTGTACGATTTATTCGGGTATCGTAATGGCAAATTTTGGAAACATCATCTACTAGTTAAATATAGATAATTTCGATATCTTTCTATAGCATATTTAATCTTGTCAATCGGACAATTAGATTTCGAGATATGATTTTCGGAAGACCGCTGTTTTTACGGTTGTCGTCTTTCGGCGCTGTTTTGGTAGACTGTAAACTAAAAATAGTAAATGGCTTAATTAGAGTTTTTGATCTACATGAAAGTTGTATATAATTGTCCAATGGTTCTGTAGGATCTGAGAAAGCGCATTTTGGTTGAGTAAAACAAAAGTTATGAATTTATTAAGTCTGCTGTTCCGAAGCGGACAGATCGGCTTTCGGAGCTAAATACGGAGGGTTAGATGATTTAATTAGAAGTCTTCGTAATCTAAGAAAATGTGGATAATTTTATGAAGAATCCAGAATGGGGTGGTTTGTGGTGATCGGACTTTTGAGTCAAAAGTTACGCTCTTTTTAGTAACCGGACAGCAATGGGTAGCTTTTCGGTACCGGCGTAATGTGGTATATTTGGGGACGTGTAGGAGCGATGTATATTGATTGTTATTCTTATGATGCTGTAGCTTGTATTGAGATGTGTGTATTTAATGTAGGAGAAGCGCCGTGCTTGTTGCCATCGCTAGTCAAATTGTGCGCCGCAACTAGTACAGTAAGTGCATGGTAGACAATGATCAATGATCGATCATCGCTTTCTTTATCTTCTATTACCATTATTGTTGTGCTTTTATTTGGTTTAATTGCAAACAATGAATTGGTATGTTTATATCTTTGTTGATGAGCATGATGGAAAGTTGGATATGATGTTTATGATGGAGTTTGCATGTTTGCGTTCATAAGCATCTTTGCATTTGAGAAGGTGATCATGATGATCACAACTCCACGGGAGTGGAGGAGGTCCCCGGTCCTTTTGGAGGAACGGGCTTGAGAGTGAATGTTGTCGCGAGCATTCACTCACGCTATACCGGTATACGCGAAAGAAGTGCATGTGGACATATAGAATAGAGTTGCATTGTTATTTGAGATTGATGAATGAGATTATGAATGGAAGTGCATGTGATGATAATGAAGTTATTGAATGCTGTTGATTTATTATTGTTCGATGTTTATGGATGTGTTTGCTGAGTCGTGGACTCACCCTTGCTCTATTGTTGTTTTTAGGTGATCTTCGATGATGCCGTAACTGAGAGCGAGTAGAGCACATGGACATCACCTGATCATTAGCCATGATAATCTTTTCACTCAGTATTGGTTTACACTTGGACATGTTAGTTATTGAATAATGTTTAGGACATCATTTGGACTAGACTATTTGCTTTATTAATTTGGATTCATTGGTTGATGCTGCTTTGGATTATTTACCTGGTTACTCATTTATTACCACATGTTCCATAATTATGCATTGCTCTTTTGTGGTCCATGGTTTTGATTATCATTGATTTCTTGCTGTATTTATAAAGTGTGTCAATAATTATTAATAGGAAGGTAGTTTAGTGGCATTCCGTGCTCTGTTGTTGGGGTGTTACAGTTGGTATCGAGCATCAACTCACCGACGGCGCGTATGAACAGGGCGCGGCATATGGCGATGGCGCATGTGGGCCCGAGTGGACACATGGCATGGCATATGTGCCGCAAGACCGGACGCACTGGACGCGGTACCGAGGGGTGGTTCTCGACATTTGTCACAGTATGCGGTATGCTGCCGAGGGCGTCAGCCCTTAAGGGGGGTGAATGTAATACCCCGGCCTACTCGTAGCGTGGCCCATGTGGCCCATGAGGAGTTGTGTGGTGGGATTAGTCCCATATTGCTTGTCTCAAGTGAGTTGTAGTGGTATATAATGCATGTTGGATCCAAACGTAGCACCTCCGGGTTAACCCTTTTACACGAAGCGAGGACGAAAGTGTAAGTGAGGTGCTATGTGTGGCGGGTCCGCCCCACGGTGGGCTGGGCATTGAGCCGATTTTGGGTCGGGGTGTTACAGATACTTCACATACGGTTCGTATAAAGAACCGTCTGTGATAACACATAGAATCACATACGGTTCTTTATACGAATCGTCTGTGAAGTATCACAGACAGTTCATATAAAGAACTGTCTGTGAAACTTAGTTATCACAGACAGTTAACAAAGAACCGTCTGTGATAATTTTATCACAGACGGTTCCAAAGCATGTTTTGTAGTAGTGTCCATCTATTTTTCTCCCTTTCCCTTCGGTTCCCCCGACACCTTTGTATGCTCCTCCCATCATCTCATATCTGCTGCCTCTGTTCCAACCGCCTAAGTTCTTGCCCATGTTGATGTGGAGATTGTTTTTGTTGTTTTGATTTCACTTCCATATATGTTTTAGGAACTAGCATGTACCTAACTAGTCATTCACTGTGTTGGTATACCAGTTGGAATTGAGTGCAGTTCAGGTGCATGCAAGGTTCTATCCATTTGAAGTTAGAATGCAAGCAATGCTCACTCGAGCATCAGGAGCCATGCTCACTAGAGCATTATTAAGCTATAATCATGGTTTTTTTATAAGTATTAGTAACTCAATTTGCAAAATACTAAGCTTAAAAGCTTGTGGCCATCCTTATGAAATGCTGGCAGCAAAAGGGGCAAAATAACAACTCTTTTAACTTTGGATTTCCGTGAATTGGATGCATGAATATCATGGAATGCTTTTGATTGACATGTTTTGTTTTTTTGCATTATATAGTGTACATGGCATTGTGTCAGTGCTGTAACATCCCAAAGTTTTGTTACCAAAATTAAAATTAATATAATATTATTTTATTAGATTTTCTAAATTTTATAAGAGTGTCCTTGCTTTTCTTGAATTTCCTAGTTTTTAAAAGTAAAAAATAAAATTTATAAAGTTTTCTGTTATTTAAAAAGTTTTCCCTATTTTCTAGTAATTAAAAATAAATTATGTGAAAAAAATAAAAGCCAACTTTAAGTTGAAAATAATTTTATTAATTTCAAAAATAACATCCTAATTTTTGGGCTCTTTTGATATTTTCAAAATAAAAGGAATCAGCTGAATTTTCTTGATTTATTAAAGCTTAATTTGAAATTTCATAACTTAAAAATAATTTAATGTGAGAAAATCAAACTTCAATTCAATAAAAAATATTTGATTTTCTAGTTTTATCTTGGATTTCCCTTTTCCAAGAATCTTGTTGTTATTTGTTTTGAGTTCCATTTATTTCTTTTTAGTTTTTCCAAAAAATTCTTTTCTATGTTGAAAAATTTATTTTAAATAAATTATTTTAAAGTGTCAATTTTAATTTGGAGTTCTTGTTTAAATAATCTCTAGTCAAATCAAATCCTAAATCTTGGTTCATCTCTAAATCAAGATCCAAATTCCAATTCTCAATTCCAATCTTGTCGTCAATTTCCAAAATTCAAATTTCGTAATTTGAATTTGTTTTCACGATTTATCTTCGGGTCGAACCCAATTCTTTTTCTTTGTCCTATATTCTTTGTCTCAATTCAAATCCTTGATCCGAAAATCAATTCCTTTCTCGACCAATTTTGAATTCAAATTCTCAATTTGAATTCATCTCAAATTCAAATCTCAACCAAAATTCAAAATTCGAACTTCAGTTTGAATTTTCCCAAAAACAAACATCTCATAACTTCATTCCATTTCTCTTGAGCTAAAAATATTTTTCCTATCTTTTCTACCCTTTTCTTCTTTTCTTCTTTTCCTTTTCTTTTCTTCTTTTCTTCTTTTCCCTTTTCCCTTTTCCCTTTTCCCTTTCTTTCTTTCTATTTCTTCCTCCTGTGTCCGTACGTTGCCCTTGCCCATGTCGCGCCATTGCCAGCCTGCGCCTATGCGCTGCCCACGCGTTTTGCGCACACTACGAATTCCCTCGCCACATCGCCTACATGCAACCGCGAGCGCGCCATGCCGCCCCTCGCCCGCGCCGAGCATCAGCCCATCCCACGCTGCCTCCCCTCTCCAGCGCTATTTACAGCACCCTCCGCGTCAAAAGTCTAGCCTCAACCTCCTCTCTCAAAGCCCCAACGATTCATCGTCGCTTTCGGCTACGTTGCTCTGGATTTCGCTTAAGAGCGGTCGCCACCGCAAGGTCTTCCTCCGCACGTTCCGCCGCCGTTCGTTGTCCTCCGCCCACATCGGCACCACCATCAAAGTCGCCTCATCGCGTTCTACGTGCTGCTCCCCTCGCCATCTCCCGAGGATCACCGGACTGTTGCCTCCACTTTCT